>OU015551.1:1170487-1770487 GCA_907165065.1 Caprimulgus europaeus | reverse complement strand
TAATAATGTGTGTGAGAAAAGGCTCTGTGTGTGTGCTGGTGCTACAAACAAAGGAATTGAAGAGCTTCTAGTGGTGTTTTTAGACTCACCATAAATATTTTACCCTGCTGAAGGCTGAGCTCCTGCTTTCAGAAATTCTCTTTCCTCCTTGCTGCCGAGGCGCGGTCGCTGCCTCGCCCCGCGCTGCAGTTCTGGTCTCTGGGTGTGGCTGGAGCAGTGGCTCTGGCTCTGGCTGCTCTGGCTCCTGCAGTGGTGTAGGATGAGGCTTGGAGGACGCAGCACTTCTCCTCCTCCACTGTCTCCCCCGCCGCTGCTCCGCTGTCTTCTTCTCTGGTGGTGATTTGTGAGCGCTCGTCTGTGCTCTCAGGGAGCCCCAACACAAGAGGGACGTGGACATGTTGGAGTGAGTCCAGAGGAGGCCACGAGGATGTTGCCAGGGCTGGAGCAGCTCTGCTGTGAGGACAGGCTGAGAGAGTTGGGGCTGTTCAGCCTGGAGAAGAGAAGGCTCCAGGGAGACCTTCCAGTGGCCTCCCAGTACCTGAAGGTGCCTGGAAGAAACTGGGGCAGAACTGTTCACATGGCCATGGAGCAACAGGACGAGGGGTGATGGTTTTAAACTAGAAAAGGGCAGATTTAGGTTGGATATGAGGAAAAAGTTCTTCAATATGAGGGTGGTGGATCATTGGAACAGGTTGCCCAGAGAGGTGGTGGAGGCCCCATCCCTGGAGATGTTCAGGGTCAGGCTGGACGGGGCTCTGAGCAACCTGCTCTAGTGCAGATGTCCCTGCTCACTGCAGGGGGTTGGACTGGGTGACCTTGGAAGGTCCTTTCCAACCCAAACCATTCAGTGATTCTGTGTTGTTAAATGGATCAAAAATAGTTCAGCAGGTGGGTGGAGGGTGCTCACCTAGAGCTGCTGTGCCAGAAAGCCACAGCACACCAGGTTTTCCAGTATCTTCCCAGCTGCCTTCGTTGCCTCTCACATTTTCTTTACCTGGGACAAAAGAATTCGCTCGTGGGTTGATTTTGTTGGTTGGCTTGTGTCACCCTTTGGTTCTCATGTCCATGCTCAGTGCACACTGGTGAGCAAACAGCACCTGCCATGTGTCTGGTTATCCTGAGCTGCTCTAGTTCATCAACATGCTTTCCTTAACCTCCTGCAAGGCTGGAGCACGGCCCTTACCATGGGAGTTGTTCTGTGTGTCACCTTTGTTTGATTCTCTAAGCAAGGAAGTCAATTTCTTCACATCACAGAAACAATCTGGGCAAGTAGAAATGTTTAACACTTAATTAACGTGTGCAAAGTGTGACAGGTAAGACCAGCACAGTGAAACATGTCAGCAGACACAAAAAGGTCACAGAATCCCAGAGTGGTGGGGTTGGAAGGGAGCTCAGGAGATCATCCAGTCCAACCCCCCTGCCAAAGCAGGGTCCCTACACCAGGTTGCACAGGAAAGTGTCCAGGTGGGTTTGAACATCTCCAGAGATGGAGACTCCACACCCTCTCTGGGCAGCCTGGCCCAGGGCTTCGGCACCCTCACAGGAAATAAGTTTTTCCTTCAGTTTGTCTGGAACTTCTGGTGTCCCAGTTTGTGCCCATTGCCCCTTGTCCTGTCACTGGGCACCACCAAAACCAGCCCAGCCCCATCCATCTGGCCCCCACACTTCAGATATTGACAGACATTGATAAGGTCAATTAAAAGAATGGGGAATGTTCATGCAATTAAACTGAATTACTTTAAAAGTAGCACCAGGTTATGAAACTTTGCATTAAAAGGTGAAGTCACTGTCACACTGGTGGTGACATGTGTTAAACCCTCTCTCTGGGTCTTTTCCAGCCCATTGGAGCTCTGCTGCTGGAGCACTGCAGGATCACCAAGGAGGAGGAGAACGTCTTCTCAATCAGTGAGTTCTGCACATGCATTCCCTCCTGGCAAAGAGTGTTCCATAAGGGAAATGTTTTACTGCTTAGTTCCTGCCCTTCCCTCTGTTTCTCAGCCCTTCTGGGTGGGGTTAGTCTTCCTCAGCCCTTTTCCTCCTCCTCAGCCCTTTTCCTCCTCCTCAGCCCTTTTCCTCCTCCTCAGCCCTTTTCCTCCTCCTCAGCCCTTTTCCTCCTTCTCAGCCCTTTTCCTCCTTCTCAGCCCTTTTCCTCCTCCTCAGCCCTTTTCCTCCTCCTCAGCCCTTTTCCTCCTCCTCAGCCCTTTTCCTCCTCCTCAGCCCTTTTCCTCCTCCTCAGCCCTTTTCCTCCTCCTCAGCCCTTTTCCTCCTCCTCAGCCCTTTTCCTCCTCCTCAGCCCTTTTCCTCCTCCTCAGCCCTTTTCCTCCTCCTCAGCCCTTTTCCTCCTCCTCAGCCCTTTTCCTCCTCCTCAGCCCTTCTCTTCCTCCTCAGCCCTTCTCCTCCTCCTCAGCCCTTCTTTCCTTGGTGGGCTTAGTGCTCCTCAGCCCTTCTCCTCCTCCTCAGCCCTTCTCCTCCTCCTCAGCCCTTCTATCCTTGGTGGGCTTAGTCCTCCTCAGCCCTTGTCCTCCTCCTCAGTCCTTCTCTCCTTGGTGGGCTTAGTGCTCCTCAGCCCTTCTCCTCCTCCTCAGCCCTCCTCTCCTTGGTGGGTTTAGTGCCCCTCAGCCCTTCTCCTCCTCCTCAGCCCTTCTCCTCCTCCTCAGCCCTTCTCCTCCTCCTCAGCCCTTCTCCTCCTCTCTGCCAGCTGTTCCTCTGGCACTGCCATGCCCCATCCTGAGGACAGTGCTATTTCATTCCTGGCTGAAACAGTTTGTGTGATTTGCACAGCTGTGTGTCAAGAGAGAAGCAGCGACAGCAGAGAGACCACAGCTTAGTGCTTGTGGACATCCCTGCCCAGGAGGGTTTGGTGTTGACAGATTGCTGCTTCTGTGCTATTGCATTTTATCAAGTAAAGAAAAAAAACAAACCAAAAAACAACCAAAAAGTGAACCTCAGATAAAGCATCTGTGGGGCTGATCTCGCCCCAGTCCTCCCGCTCTGTGTCCTTGTGTTGATAGCCACGGCTCCAGCTGGCTCGTGCTGTGTCGTCCTTTGTAAGCAGCCTTTCATCCAGCAGCTAATCACTGTGCCAGAGGTATGTGGGGAAAATAACAGGATGTTTCTCCAAGGCCATCCCCATATCTTTTGGCCTGGTTGTGGGGCACAGCTGCTTCTCTGTGCAGAGCCTCAGCTCCTCTTTCAGCCAGGAGAGGTGGTGTTCTCAGGGGTGCTGTTCTCAGGGGTGCTGTTCTCACTCTCTACAAAGGACACTCAAACAGCCTGACCATACTGACTGCTCTCTCTAAGCACCAAGCTCCCCCTTTGCAGGGGTTTAGGACTGGCAGGAGTCCTGGTGGATGAGGATTTCTGAGAAAAGCCTCAAAACCGATGGTGGTTGCTGCCAGGTTGTGTCCCTGCACCGCAGCCCTGAGGGGTTTGGTGCAGTCTCACCCGGTTATTTCTCAGCAGCAGCCTGGATTTGTAGTCTGTGTACTAAAGAGCAGAGCTCTGGGGACACTGTAATTAATTAGATGTCCTGATTTTGTCTTGGTAAAGAACTGGAGTTGTGTGGGGACTTGCTCTCCACTGTGCACAGCACCAGACTCCCAAAAGCCTCGAGCAAAGACAGGTTGGTGCCTTCTCCAAGCACCATTTAGCTCCTCAGATGGCTGCCCTCTGCATGTACCAAACCCACCTCCCTGGGGCCACTTTCCACTGTGATCACTGAATTTCTGGTGATGTTTGCAAGGAGGCTCAGGGAGGTTCAGTCCCATCTGGCCATGTTGGTCTGGTTCACTTCTGTCGCTCTCAGTGTGAGAAGTTGCTCTTTCCTCCCTGAAGCCTTTGGCTGCTGTAAGCTGAGGAACACTGAGGGGCCAACTGGGAGCCACCCAGGGTAAGGGACTGGGGACAGAGGTCTGGGTCACCAGCTTGTTCACAGCTCATCTTGGTTGAACAGAGGTGCTAATTGTGGCCTGGCAGAGCCTGGCAGTTGCTGGGGAGGGAGGCAGGGGAGGGAGAGAGGGGAGGGAGACTGTCCTCAGCTCTGCCAGGACCTCCCTTAAGCCTTTCCCTTCTCCCTGGCAGGTTTCATTGAGGAGCCAGAGAGGAAATACTGCTTCGAATGTGACAGTGAAGAGCAGTGTCAGGAGTGGATTGAGGCACTCAAACGAGCCAGGTAGGCTGAGCCACTCCTGTGAGCTCTGTGTTGTGTGCTCTGTGCTCTCTGGGATCAGCTTGTGGTGAGCCCAGGGAGGAAGGTGGTTGTTGTCTCCTCCCAAACAAGCTTCCCTTCAGCTCTAAATAGCATCTGAAACTTCTCCACATCCTTATCTGCTCAGCCTGCCCCATGGTCTCTTCCTGTCTTACAGCTACGAGTTCATGAGGAGGAGCTTGATTTTCTACCGGAATGAGATCCAGAAAATGACAGGGAAGGTGAGTCCCTTGGAGTGGGTTTGTCAGGTGGTGACCAGTGGGTTGGGACTGGAGCAGGGGCTGGTGATCTCAGGTGTTGCTGCCAACTGTTTGCTGCTGTGTGTATGAAAAAGATCCCGTGGGAAGGCAGTTCCTGAAGCCACAGTCTCAACAGCCAGACCTGAGAGTCTTCCTCTGCCCACAGCCTGCGCTGTCAGGCTCAGCTCCAGCCCTCCTGTGCTCACTCCTCCGTGGTGCAGTGGCCCAGGGTTTGTAACCAGGCAGCTCTGGCCTGGGTGTCCAGACTCCCTCCCAGTCCCTGGAGGAGTTCACAGCAGCCCTGGCCAGATCAGAGTGTAGGTGGGTTGAGGTGCTGCTCACACCTCTGCCAGGCTCCTCAGAGCATCCCTCACCTGTGCCAGAGCAGACTGAGTGCAGCCTGTGAACCTTGGTTCTCCTGTGTGCTCCCCGAGGGCTGCTTGACCTTCTGCACCAGAAACAGCAGCCAGGGGCTGGGCTGGGGTAAATCCAGCACACAACTGGAATGGGTGCCCAGCCCAGGGCCGCAGACTGGTTGAGGGACAGTCCTGCTGGCCTCCTCCCCTTGTCTCCATCTCACTGATGCCTTCCCTGTGCTCTTGCTGCAGGACCCCCTGGAGCAGTATGGGATCTCCGAGGAAGCCCGCTTCCAGCTGGGAACACACCAGCAATAATCCCCTGGCCTGGGCTGAACTGGTTTGTGGCCCTGGAGGGTCACCCCCAAGCCCTGCCCTGGGAAGAACAGTTCCCCACAGCAGTGACCAAATGACTTTTTAATTTATTAGCCAAATAATTTTGTATGATTTTTTTTAAAGGGAATTCACTGCACATTCCCACGTGCCCCAGCTGTGGAAGCAGCCACTGCTCCCTGCAGGCTGTGCCCCTGAGCTGACACCACAGGGCTGCAGCAGTGGGAGTGAAACCACCGGGAGAGCAGAGGAGGCAGGGACAGAGCAGAGCTCCCAGCAGCTCTGTCCTCCAGCGTGGGCTTGCAGCCCTTGGACATCTGGGACAGGCCCTGAGCTGGCTCTAGCCCTCCTCTGCCTCCCTGTCCCTTCCCTGCAGGGAGCTACTCAGCTTTTCTGGCTCAGGATCTTTCTGCAGCCTCCAAGGGATCCACCAAAGGCTGTTCATCCCCTTGCTGTGAGAGGGTGCTCCAACTGATGGCACCTCTGTGCTTGCAGGGTTAACCCTGTCACACCCTCTCCTGTGTGAGGAGCCATTTCAGTTCCTGAGGGCAGCAGCAGAGCCTGGTGAGCCAGAGGGGCAGGAAACCTCCCATTAACACAGGGAGGGCTCAGCCACAGCTCAGCTGAGAGGGAGGGGGCACCCACTCCCCTGTGCCAGCCACAAGCACCTGCCTCTTGGGGTTGTTTTCCTTTCTCTGGGCAGGTGGCATTGATGCTGATGAAGCCCACACAGCCCATTAGAACAAAGCAAAGCACAAGAGGGCAGAGACTGTGCTGAGGGATCTGTGTGCTGCTCCTGCCTCCCACTGCAGTGCTGTGGGCTGGGCTAAGCTGTGCAGTTACTCAGCTTCCCAGAGAGCAGAGGCAGATGGAGAGGTTTGTAAAGACAGGAATTGCTCCAATTTGGCTGGGTGTTGGAGCTTCAGGGCATTCAGGAGTGAAGCCCAGGGAGCATGGGAGAGCTGGGCATTAACACTTCACTCCCTGAGCTGCTGCAGCAGCTTTTCTCCCCTTTGTGAGTGTCCAAAGGTAAAGACCAGAAAACTCCCAGTGAGCTGCCAGGGAGCAAGGGCTGCCTCCCTCCCCCCAGGCTCCTGTCAGGGAGAGATAAAGGGTTAGGGGACATCTCTCCTCGAGGTTCTGCCCCTTCAGCCATTGCTCTGGCTGCACAAAGGAAAACTGTGTCCAGAGATGAAGGATGGGAAGCTCCTCCCCACAGCTGCACCCAGGGCTTCAGGAGACCCCATGTCCTGACTCCCACCACAGCAGAGGACACAGCTGGCTGCAGCAGCTCCCCTGGAACTAGACCAGGAAAAGCTCCAGGAAAGGCCCTTGGGAAGGTCCCAGGTAACACAGTCAGATGGTTGATGACAGCAGGAGCTGGACTCGCTGCTGGGGCAGGTGAAGGCAGCAGGAGGTCTCAGCCTGAGCTTTGGGGGGTTGCAGCTTGGGGCTTTGTCTCACCTGGCAGCAGGAAGGCTGCTCTGCAGCTGAGCAGCACAGGGTAGGTGAGGTGAGGTGAGGTAGAGCAGCCTGTGCTGGGATCTGGGCTGGAAGGGAAGTGTTGGGTCTCTTCCTCTTGGGCTGGGAATTAATGCCAAGAATTGCATTAATCAGCACAAGAGCCCATATTGCAGGCTTTCAGGGCCTGGCCTTCTCTCTTTACCTCATGCTGCTGGGTACCAGGAGAGTGGCAGATGTCACTGATGCTTTATTTTTAATCTCATAGCCAAGATTTTTCCTTTCCCTCCCCAGATACTCCCTTTCCCTTCAGTCATTCCAGGTGCTTGCTCCAGAAATTACCAAAATCAGCAGAGGGGCAGCTGTCCTGCATGATAAGCTGAGGGCACAACAGGGTGGGAGCAGAAAATAGGGCAGCTCTGAAGACAGATGGCAACCTAGAGGAAGCAGCAATGAGGGATTAAAAGCAGGAACATATGAGAGCTTGTGCTTTAGGGAATTAGTGCCCTCAGCTGACTTTAAAGTGCATTTTAATCCTCCCAGGCTTTAACTCAGTGCAGGAGCATGTTCCTGATGTGCTGGTGGGCTACACAGCAGCTTTACTTACTGTGAAAAAGGGAGTTGTCTGTCTGGTTGCTCGAGAGAGGATGGATGGACAGACTTGCTCTGGGCTTGGTGGCAGAATAACCAGAGCTGTGCTGCAGCTGCTGCTTCTTCAGGGTGCGCTGAGCAGAGCAGACGGGGGCTCCCCAGCGCAGGAATCGCCGCTCTCCGGTGCCTCCACAGCTCCTGGCAGCCACGTTCAGAGGCAGAACATCCCCATCCAAACTCAGCACTGGTGAATTCTTCACTATGCAAAGTCAACCTTCACATAAACAGAACCCTGGGGATTCTGCCAGCATTCAATCATTTCTAGCCAACACAACCCTCGTGCTCCAGCGAGGCTCAGCGCTTCTGCCAGCCCCGCTCAGCAGCTGCCGGCTCTCCTGTCACTCCTGTCCCTCTCTTCACCTTTCCCAAGGCAGAGCTGTCACCCACCACTTTCACTGTACAGACAATGGGCATTTTTCTTTAGATGGGATGGGGAAACAGTTGGGTGAGTGAGAGATCACCCCAACACTTATTTAAGAGGCAACAATGACATTTCTTACCTGAATGTACAACAAATGCTGTGAAGAGCTGCTGGGCCAGCGCAGGCCCTGTCACTCTGTCAGATCACGTCTAGACGAGCTCTAGGACACTGGGTTTAGGTTTCAGGAGTGAGGGAACATGGTACTTCTAGACACTTGGAAATCTGCATCAGCTGCTGGTGATGTACAGACAATTGTTGATTTTCCATGCTCTGGTCACTGTGCTGTTTGTGTTTCAGTGGCACAGGCTCCCTGAAAGCGCTCCGAAGCCATTTCTCTGTTGTACGGTGAATATTTCCAATAAAAACTTGTTTTAATCTTTGTGGCAGTCAGAGCTGTTCTGAGAAAGCACAACCTTGGCTGGGGAGGGGTGGCTGGAGTGAGCTCGGGGTCCAGCACAGCCGTGGAGGGAACCAGGCATCTCACAATCCGCGGGCAGCTCTGGCACCTCAGCACCACGGTGAGGAGGGAGCACAGCAGGGATCACTGGTGGAGGATCTGCAGCTGCATGAGCTGCAGCAGATGCATGGAAGAGCATCAGCACCTTCAGTCCCATGAGTTGGAGGTAAGATGCCTGCTCAGGAGGCAGCTGTGGATGGATCCAGCACAGGGTTTTGAGAGGCCTTTTGCTAACAAAGCCAAGCACTTGGCAGGAGCGTGAGTGACAAAGATGTTCAGGGAGATGAGCTGGGTCAGATTCTGCTGCTGGACCCTGTTCCCAACATCTAACAACCCATCTAGAGCCTTTCCTGTTCCCAACATCTATCAATGGACCTAAAGCCTTTCCTGTTCCCAACATCTAAGAACCCATCTAGAGCCTTCCCTGTGCCCAACATCTAATAACAGATCTAGAACCCTCCCTGTTCCCAACATCTAATAACAGATCTAGAGCCCTCCCTGTTCCCAACATCTAAGAACCCATCTAGAGCCTTCCCTGTGCCCAACATCTATCAATGGACCTAAAGCCTTTCCTGTTCCCAACATCTAAGAACCCATCTAGAGCCTTCCCTGTGCCCAACATCTATCAATGGACCTAAAGCCTTTCCTGTTCCCAGCATCTAAGAACCCATCTAGAGTCTTCCCACGCTCCATGCCCTGCACAAGCACTTCTTGTTCTTCTTCATTTCATCTGAAGAACCCTACAGCAAATCCTACAGCAAATCAGTTTAGGAAGCGTCACAGCCATCGCTTCCACACTTCAAATACAAAATTTCATGACAATGGTGACATTATTGGCTAAAAGGGAAATGCCACAGGGTGGGTTTGTTGTGTCCCCAGCGTGCTACACCCTGAGCTTTACTGTCCTCAGCTTTGCCAGAGCTGGATGTGCTGCTTAATTCAGTACACGGGGGGGAAAAGCACCAGGGGGGGGACCTGTCCCTGCCCACACCAACTCCACCACAGTCCAGAACATCCCAGTTCCTTGGAGGACACCAAGTGCTGTCCCCTGTGCTGCTGAAGCAGTGAAACTCCACAACAGTACGGTGTATTAAAATACATACACTTTAATATAAAGACAAAAACTTCAAAGCATTGTTTCAATTACAAATCAAGGTAAAGACACAAGAAATTAAGTGGAAGGAGGGGAGGGGGGAAAAAAAAAACCAAACCCCAAACCCTAACTCTTACATGGTGGAGAATTAGAAAGGCAGGGTGGAAATATATATATTATACATACATATATACACACCAGAAGAATTGAGGCTACTTCTATGGAAGGATGAAAGGAATGACAGGACAACTTACTGGTATAAAAAAAACCCAAAAACCAAACCAAAACCCCAACAACAACAACAAAAAAAAGAGATAAATTAGGGGAAGTTTGAGTTTTAAATAATTCAGTTTAATAGGCTAAATTATATAAACTAATTCCTATTCACTAGGAAACATCCCATATCACTGCTCTAAGAAAATGGGGTTGTTTTAAAAAAATCCATTGAAAAATGGATTTTTTTATTAGTAGTTAAAAGTTTACTAATCAATTCCTGAGCAACAGCAACCTCATAATCTACTGCTTTCCCCATCAAAGTCCCACTCAGCGAGGGCAGGCTCTCCTAAAAAAGTTTTAAGTAGAACAGAGACCTAAAAAGTTGGGTTTTTTTAATTTGAAATTGATTGCTTAAGAGATTAATAGGTTAAAAAAAGCCAAGCAGGATGGCTCAACCCATTCCACCTTTACCCCATTCACTCCAGAAACGAGACCTTGCTAAAGAACAATTCGACTGCACCAGAAAAGCAACCAGATGTACCTTGAAAAAAACCAAAAACCAAAACCCAAAGGATCACAAACTTGAGAACTTCAGGGTTAACATCGCAAAACTTTGAATTTTAAGACGTGATTTTTGGTTTTAAATGATAAAAAACTTAAGGAACCTCTTCAGAAAGAGTCACAAACAGCAAATTCACTGGAGAAATAGTTCCCATTTTTTTTTGTCTTGGGTTTAAACCCTGAAGTTCACAAAAATAACATCTTTTATTGCAATCTGCAGCCTAAAAACACATTTCTATATTTAGAACACATAAGGATAAATAAAATATGGCACAAGAAAAATTTTTTCAAACTGGTAAAATCCATCTTTTAGTGAAAACCTGATATGGAACCTATAGAAATGCTGGAGCAAAAAATAAAAGACAGGAAAAAATAAACAGCCATAAAACCTCAAATATTCCTACACTGACCACGTAGCCGTGCTTCCAAAAAAATCCAATTTTGGGGTTTTTTTCCCCTCAGTGCTGCAGAGATAGTTCACAAAAACACTGTCTAGTTTCTTCTTCCCAAATGGTGATTTGCAAAGATGTGTCATCGTGGACAACGTCCCCTCCCCAAAGTGACAGAGCCACCACCGGGGCTCCCAGTGCCTCCTCCTGTGGCCGCGCTCGGCTCAGGAAAATCAGCAAAAGCAGAATTATTCCATTTTATTTTTCCCAAGACAGTCACCTGGGGGAGCTGGGATAACTCCAAGGGGAAAATAATCCAGCCCTAAGCTTCAGGTTTCCAGACCCTGTGTTAAAAGAGGGGACACACGGGACTCAATCAACCAAAGTCACCTGGGATGGAATCACCAAGGAACGGCTCCTCCGGGAGCAGCTCCCGGCACCGCCCGTTTGCTCCCAGTGCTGGGAGGGGACAGCACCGACCCCAAGGGCCACGGGGAAGTCTGAGCAGGGAGGTGAGGTGGGATCAGCAGCTTGAAAACAAGCTCCCAGCGCTGGAAGTCTCCAGCAATGCGGCACAACCTCGGGCGGGACGGGGAACCGCGGGGCTGGCGGAGCAGCCGTTTGTCGCGTCAAGACCCAGCCCTGGCAACCCCCCGTCTGCAGGGCTGGACATGGGCACTGTCCTGCAGAACCATCCTGCTGCCTCCAGAGACATCACTGCTGGGGACACCTGCCAGGGAGGTGTCCCCCTGCTGGGGACACCCTACTGCTGGGGACACCTTCTGCCAGGGAGTCCCTGCTGCTGAGGACACCCTGCTGCTGGGGACACCTTCTGCCAGGGAGTCCCTGCTGCTGAGGACACCCTGCTGCTGGGGACACCTTCTGCCAGGGAGTCCCTGCTGCTGGGACACCTTCTGCCAGGGAGTCCCTCCTGCAGGAGCATCACAGCTCCTCCTGTGAGGGCCACCAGCATCTCCACAGGAGTCACAAGTAGGTGGGCCCTATGAATAAACTCAGAGGAGATGGAAGCACGTGCTGGCCCTCAAACTGCTCACAGGGACTTTGTGTCCCACAAAAACCAATCCCCTGAACAAGAGCCAGGCCTGCCCTGCTGCTCTGCACCCGCTGCTGCTCTGCACCCGCCGCTGCTCTGCACCCGCCGCTGCTCCCCCCTGCCCTGCCACCACTCAGCCTCTCCCCTGCTTGGACTCTCTTCCAAGTGGAACAATAACGGCTGGGGGGAGCAGATGCTGCTTTGTAAATACACAATCCTACCACAAATCAAACCACACAGGTCCCTGGAGGTGACCCCAAGCTGCCTGTCCATGGCCTCATTACTCCAGAATAAAAGACTTTCTGGCAGGGGAAGCCCAGCCAAGGTGCAGATACAACCCCCTGTGCAGGGGAGACTGGATGAGACAGAACCTGACCACCACGAGGGGTAAATCCACCGTGGTGGGGAGCACCCAGCCTGCCAACGCCGTTGTAGCCCCACTGCGTTCGGTGTGAGTGAATCTGCGCTGCAGCTCTGGCTTCCACCCATCTCCTCCCACCTATTTCCTGAGGCAAAGCAACTGTCCCAGATACATCTGTACAGACAATCACAGAATAATTTGGGTTGGGAAGGACCTTTAAAGGTCATCTAGTCCCACCCTTGAAGAAGAGGGCTGAAGAAGTGTCACCAATGTCTCCCAGAAGGAAAGTCCTGTCCCTCTGAGCAGGGTGAAGGCACCTGCACCCCCACACACCTGACCACGCTGCACCAACCACGCAGTGAACCCCGACCAGCCACGATGGCCAAGCAGTACTGAAGCAATGCTCCACTTTGAAATGTTATTCAGGTGCAAGGGAAGAGCTTATCAAGCCTGAAACCTATCTGCTCAGCAGGCTTCAAATCAAGAAGTCACTTGCTTGGTCATTAAGTTTGACTAAAGAAAGAAGATCACTCAACACCTGCAGATTAACTGAGCGTGACAAACAGTTGGGTGAGTTTCAGGCCACAGAGTGTCAAGTCCTGGGGATCTGGAAGCTCTGGATTCACAAAACCAGTCAGCAGCAGATGCCTTCACGGTCAAGTGATGCAGCCTTCCTGCCTGGGGTACTTCAACTGCAGGTGCACAGATCCAGACCCTACAAGCTCACCTTCATCTCCACGTGCTCATCCCACCAGCCAGTCCTGGCACAGGGAGAATTCAGGCTTCACAGCCCAGGCTGAGCCCACACCCAGTGCCCAGCCAAACCCCAGCCAACAGCACGGTGAGCACAAACCACGTGCTAGAAGCTAAAGTGGCCATCACCACTAGGAAGAAAGGAAATGAGATGGAAGCACAAGAAAATATTTTGTCTGGCCAAGGAGACACGAGTTCCTGCTGTCAGAAGAAACTAGTTGGAGATGGTGCTCACCTCTAAGCATCACTCACACCTAGGATACGCTGCCTGGTGATGGCAGCTCCTCCAGAAGGCAGCTTCCCCTTCACCCCCCTCCCACTGCACCCACAACCTGAGCTAAGAGAGGTGAAGATGCTTCCCACCATTATGGTTGTTCAAACTGGTCCACACCTTCCTAAAGGACACAGCCTCGTTTGCACCAAAACAAGCGGCAGCACAGGGCCAGCTCGACCTCCCCACACCAGCTCGGTGTCACCAACCCAAGCTCCTTTGTTCTCCAACAATGTTTTTCCACTTTCTCCTTCAGCTACAGGAAAAGCAAAGAAATCTGACTGCTGGGTGCCCCACACACCCCTGGCTAATGGAAAAATTGTTGCTGAATGACTAATGTGCAGCAAACAGCGAGTTTAGGTCTGGTGCTTTTGGAGCACTCCCAGCTTCGCAGCACGGTGGGTCCCAGCGGAGTGAACCCGGCAAGCGCGAGCCAGAGGTGGAAATTCACCAAAAAAGGAAGAGCACGCAAGGCTTGTTCCTCAAGGCTGACATTTAGCAGCAGGGCACAGGTTTTTGCTCAGCACAAGACTCAGGAAGTTCCCAATTTATTTGTTTTTTTGGCAATGGATGTGCTCCAAGATGTATTTTAGCTTCCTGATGAGTCCCTCGCTGGCAGCAGCGGTGTGGAGGAGAAGGAACATGTGTGACAGCCACGAAACGACTGGACTCGGCAGGATGTGGTAACGCAGAAGGAATTCCTTTTTGGAACTGCCTGGTTTGGCTTTGATGACTCAAAAGTATCTCCAGTTATTGAAAACAGGTTTCAGACCTCTGGCCCAGCGCTCCGACGGGAGGGTCACAAGGGTCTTACTCTCGTAGCCATCTGGGTCAGATTTCAACACCTCAAAGTCATTCCCTCAGTGATGCTACAGCAAGGTAAAAGCTCTCCCTGTTTTGCAGGCAGAGAAAGAAGTTGAACTTGTCCAAGATCGTGGCAAAGTGATAAAAGATCAGGGAGTGGGGAAGACAACAAGACAAATCTCCTGGCAACATCATCTCCCAGCTAACGCAACATTGAGACATCACTCCAAAACCTGCACTGCCCTGGCTTCCCATCACACTGCACCCAACGAGCATCAGCTTATCAGGCACCTTCCTGGAAGCACAGATCTCGGTGGGGATCACTACCAGGAGTTAGATTAGAGCTGCCACCCAAGTGAGACACATCGCAGTTAGGCAACAAAGCGCACGGTGAAGGCGCCACAGTGCCAGGCGAGGGTGGAAGACACTGGCGAGGCCTGAGCAGCTCCTGACTTCTGCCAAGATGGAAAGATCAGGTCACTGGGAATGACAGCACCGAGGTGATGCAGAGGTAGATGAAGGTCTGGTGCCAATGGAGCCCAAGAGGCTGGAGCAGATGCTCAGCAGGTTGGCCAGCAGACTGAATCCCTTTCAAGTACGTCACAACCACGCGCGTGTTCCCGCATCAGCGTCTGGTTTCCTTTGGCTTTCCTGGATGTCAGCTGGAGAGTCACAGACTCCAAAATGCTGGGTGGTTGAAAACATCTCGACAGCACACGTGTGCTCAGCTACAGCGAGGGGGCTTGTGCTGCCCTTCTCCAACAGCTGCTCCTGAGCAAGCCCTGTGATGGACACCAGCTGACGATCGATCACCAAACACCCGCCACCACGCGTGACACCGAGGGACAGGTAAGTTTTGCTTTTCCACAACACCCACCAGAGAGCAGATGACAAACTCCTTGCCCAGGACCTTTGCTCCAAAGGGTCATAGAATCATTAAGGTTGGAAAAGACCTTTAAGATCACCAAATCCACCACTCAACCAGGTCTGGCAGTTCTGTCTCGCTCCCTAGACACCAATTCCTGAACTGCTGGGAACCTCGGGGCAAAGCAAGTCCTTCCTGCAGCAAGGATCTGGCCATCCAGGTGTTGGAAAGCACAGCAGGTCTTCTGTGGTTTGAGATGAAGAGGAGCAGAAGAGGTCCAAGGAGCACTGTATCCTGGTCCCTTTCAGAAAATGACCTGATAAAAACCTTCTGACTTGTATTTGCTCATCTCTCTCATCAGGAATATAAATGCCAGGGGGAGATGTAATCAAGGCTGCTGCCGCTCCAGCATTGCTCAGGCACAGCCTACCAGTTTAAAGCCTTCAAAGATCTGAGCACTCCACTGTTTGCTGGGAAGGATGCTAAGGCAGCTCTACAACTTCCAATCACCCAAGGATCTGGAAAAAGCTGGAGCTGCCCAACTCCCAGCTGCAAAACATCTGGGTTACACTGTCCTCCTGGATTCCAGGACACACACTGTGTACAGCTCCTACTAGAAGCTACTGGATGTTCCTCAGCTTTCACCCTCGGAGCACTTGTGCCCTTTCTAGGTTTTCATCTTGCTGTTAGGAACTCAGTGGGACACACTGCTGTCAAGTCCTCTCCCACAAGCAAAGCAGAAAACAGTTCCAAAACATCCCTAATTTCCAGGGCTATCAAACTCTTCCCTCTCCAGTAAGAAGGCAAAGTTCGATCACCAGTTCCTGCGCACGGAGGCTGGAAGACACGCTTAGGAATCAACAAAATCACTGCACTCTGTCTGGTATCTCTACTAAGACTGCCAGGGATGAGGTACTGAGAGAAGGACCCAACTGACCTCTGCAGAGGGTAGGAGCTGCTACAGCACCTCAATCCCACCACTCTCTTGACCAGCACAGCACCCACAACCATTCCTCCTGGATCCTGGCAGCAGGAAAGAGCACCTGAGGGCAGAGCCTACTTCAAACACCGAGGCAGGAGTTGACCAGCTGAGGTGTTTGTGAGCAGGGGATGCTCCATGAGGTGCAGGTAAGGCAGGGCTCGAGCCAGAGGTGAATGCCTGATTGCTGGAGGTGGGAGACTCATCAGGGAGCAACCCAGAAGGGATTTAAGGACAGTGAGTGTCTGATGGAGAGCAGTCAGTGCTGCCCCTCAGAGCACCAGGGCCAGCAGGCAGATGATTCCCAAAGCCTAAATGTGGTTTTTTTCCACTCATTCTGCTGTTGCAATTCCCCTCTTTTACTGTAGTTTCCTTTATCAGTGCTTGGTCCGGTATGAACCACAGACCAGCGTGATTTCTACTTAATGAATCCTCCTTCTCCTCACATTGTGCACTCAAATAAATAAGTTTTTACAAGTTTACTGTGCATTGTACAATCTAAAAATAAAGGAAATAAAGTATTATATGAAATTTATCATTTTTTTCCATCACATCTCTATAAAATACAGCCACTGCTGGGAGCGGGACTCTCTGTACACAGCACACCAAGTCACAATACAATTAACTGCACTGGTTTGATAAGTGTGGCAGCATGGTCAGCTAGATTGTGGTGTTTTTGTGAACTACCATTTAGACCTACTTTAAAAGCAAAGAAATTCCAAAAGCAAAAAAATGCACTTTGTCAAGAAAGCTTACACAGCTAAGCCATTTCTGAATCAAGTATCAAAACCCTACTAACAAAATACAACGGACTTGGAAGGAAAACAACAAGCTGAGGAAATCTGCTCCCTGCAGCAGTCCAGAAGCACAATGTTCAGTCTTCCCAACGCTGGTAAAAAGGGCCTGACCAACACCAGTGATTAACACCCTGTTCACATGCCAACCACACCCCAAAACAAGTTACCAGACTAGCTATCAAAATTCACAGTGACTCAGTGCCACCAGCAACTGCAAATGGCCCAGTGAAGTAGTTTGAATGGGGCAGGACTTGAATTTCTTCTGTTCAAACTGTGCCTGCGTCGGCTGAGCTTGCCTGGGTCACCCCAGGAACTCTAGCTGCCACCCCAGAGGGGAGTACTGAGCTCTTGTTTGTAAGGGACACAATTAAAACCCACCCAGTGAACAGAGCGCCTGGCTCAGTTGCAAATGAAAATAAAACATGAAGAGAGAAGCCTGCCTTTCTCTGTAGCTCCCACTGCTGCAAACCAAGTGCATTTTGGTATATGAACAGAGTAAGGTGAATAAATAAACTGCAGACCTTGCTGAGAACTGGGTTTGGCATTGGTCAACCCTCCAAATTCAGCACCAAGGATTCAAACTAGAGGCACAGTTCTGACGGATGAAATAGCACCGAGAGGAGGCTCTTTACATCTCTGCTGGTGTGCCAGTCCTTTATTATTCAGAGAATTTAATAAGAAGTTGTATTTATGATTCTAGGTGGAATAAAATAAGTCAAAAATTGTTTTCACTTTAAAAAAAGATAAATACTTTATCTAAACTATCAACAATACAAACTGGAGCTTTAAGCGTTTGTTTTGCCTTTTTTTTTTTTTTCCTTTTTTCTTTTTTTTTTTTAACTCAGATTCACAGTAAATATTTTCTCTGTTGTTTAGGTCTTTTTTTATGCTTTTATTTTGTCCAGTAGTAAGAGAGTAGAAACCCCTGCACAGGCCAGGTGAGCACCTTTCAGTGGAAGCCGAGTGAAGTTGGTCCACGTTGTCCTTGCATAGGTCACATTGGGTTGAGGTAGAAATCCTAGTTACCTGCACAACAGGAGGAGAGCAAGAGACTCATCTAAATAAAAGACAAAACATCTATGGTGTGTTAGATGTGTCAATCACTTCTACATTGCTCCAAGACCTCATTAGCCAGCAATGAAGGAGCCAGTCTTGCCCCAAGCACAGTTAGACACAAAGGATGTCCCCGAGAGTCACCCACAGCCCCTCCTGGCTATTCCAGCTTTTAAAGTGTTCTGACAGTGGAGGAACCACACTGACCTCTGTCCTCCTGCAGCTGACCTCGAGTGGGGCAGGGGAAAGTATTCCCCACTCAGTCCTTCACCTTTTTTCCAGCACACACTAATCTGCTTTGAATTGTTTTTTTAATTACTCTGGGGGAGAAACATGCTGAGAAGCGAAGCAGTTTATGTTAACCCCCACATCCAGATTGGAACCGTGGTTCACAAGGCCTCTGAGCACAGGTATTCACCCCAAGGTCAGTGAAACTGCTCCAATATTTGCCCTGTGTTCAAGAGCCAGACGGAGCAGGACCACCACTACAGTAAGTCTGTCCCACACCACCTCCTGGCAGCGTCATTTCTGCTCCTCTGCTCCACAACCCAGCTTTGCCATCCAGCTGTTTTTCTCTGTATGTCACTTCTGTGCCTTTGCCTATTTTGCTCAGTGTCACTGTGGGACAGGGACCGTCACATCTGACAGTACAGAGTCTAACCCACCATGACCTCAGTTCCAGCAGAAGGCTTTCCCACTGTTCTCACTCGAGTTGCTCATGTACACAAACCCCCAGACCTAACCCTCCTTGCCCATTCTCCCCCATCTTCTTTCTACTCCAGGTCTTTCAAGCCCATTCTGTAACCACATCACACTGTTGTGGTCTCTGCTGGGACCATGTTACTCAAAACTCTTCCTCAGCCTCACTTTCCTGTCTGGAAGGACAGAGGTAATACTTACATGCCTCACAAAAGCCTAATGAGGGTTTGTTCATGTCTGTGGAGCAATTTGGTGATGAAGACACTATACACAATGCACAGTCAAAAGAATCTCTCAGGTATATTGTAATTGAGTCATGTTTTATAAGAGGCACAGAGCATCCAACCACAGATTGTACGTAGCTTTGGTATCAGCGCACAGCAACAACAACACAGACCTACAAGAAAAGCAGGAGCAAGCTCTGGGGCCCTACCATACTGATTTCACTTTGCAAGCACGAGTTGTTACATCAGGATGCCACAGAGGATTTTCATAAACAACAGTACCCAACTCTGTGGTGGTACACTTTATTCTGGAGTAGCTCTAAAGGCGTTTAAATATTTGCTTCAGTAAAAAATGTGTACAGAATCCAGAAATCCCCCTGTCTTCTGTGGCCCCTGCCTTTATGAAGCATGGACCACAGTTAACCCTGTGGATTCCCTGTGTTCTTATTCACAGTCTACCCAGTAAGCCAGTGATTGCCAAGTGAGATGAACACAGCAGCTGATGGCTCGGTTACTGTCAGCCCTAGCAGGCAAGTCCAGTAAAGCTGCAGCACACGGATAAGTTACAACCTTTGCTACCTGTGGTTGTGTTTTCCATTGATGCAGGAGGCACATTAACTGCAGTGCAAGACCAGTGCATTTGATCTCCAAGCCAAAGCTGCAGCTTGTAACCTAGAGATGTGGAACTCTGTGATTATTTAGAGCAGCTGTTGTTGACTGACAGTAAGAACCAGACCACAAAGCACCATCGCCGCATCCTAACGCTACGCCAACATGGACTGGTGGAGATGCAACAGTCTGTGTCAGAGGGCAAGGAGAGGGGAAGGGGGAATCAAAGTAGGAAACAACCACTTCCAGTAACTGTATAAAACCATACTTAAAAATAGACATTTTCTCCTGATCTTCAGAAATAAACATTTTCACAAAGTGATCTCAACCTGAACACGACCCTAACGTCAGACGAGACAGACCAGAGGTACCATTGTGAGCACTCCTTGTCGAGAAATCCTGACTCCCAGAACAGAGAGCGTTGAGACTCTCCATCCTCTGCCACCAGATTATTTGCTTCCCACATTTTAGAGATTTTCTCTGTTTCACAGAGCCCATCCCCAACCTATCTCTGAAAAGGAAGAAGCATCATTCAGCATCTCATACAAAACTCCTCTTTTTTTTTCTCTAGCCTTACCTTACAAAATAAGAACTGTTAGCTAAGCAAGCTCTTTATCGTGGCTTAACCCCAGAAAGGTGCGAAGCATAAGGAGACTGCATGCCAAGTGTAACCCACATAGCAGATGTGCCAGCTGCGTTGGACTGCGTGATCATGGGCGCGGACTGTGCCAGCGCCAAGCGGGGCAGAGGCGGGTGATGGACTGTAAAGGAGGGACGGGAGGTTTTGTGCTGGAGAGAAGCTAGCTTAATAGACAAAGAAGCATTAGCAGATTGGACAGAAGCAGCAGAAGAGGATGGCAAAAAGGCTTCACCAGGTGGGATGGATGGTAGGTTCTGCAGAAGCGCAGGCTCGGAGTTAGAAGCGAGTAATGGAGGAGGTGGGGGCAATGAAACGTTAGGAGGGGGCGGAGGGGAATGGAAAACAGATTGCACTGGCGCTCTGTTGAGGTGCTGAGCAGATCTAGTCTCACTAGATGTTACTAAATTAGAGGAAGGGGGTGGGAAGGATGAGGATGAGGTGCTGGCAACAGCCTGCAGAGGGTTTAAGCTTAGCACTGTGCTGCTAGAGACAGCACTGCTGCTGAAACTGGCTCCAAATTGATGAGGAGAGGAGGCAGAAGGCACCGCATGGTTAAAAATACCTGCAAACAGGAGAGAAAAACTCAGCTTCAACAGATGGGCTTTGTACAGTCTCAAGTGACAAGAGAAACAAAACAAAAAAGCAAAAAGAAAAAAAAAAAATTATAATAGTTACAGCCCCATACAAAAATATGCAGCATGAGAAGGCAGCAAGCAATGAGAGATAATGGTGCAGGCCAGGAGGTACAAAAGATTTCACTTACCTTTCCTACTGCCAACCTCTAAATGCCACGAGGACAAATGGTCAGACCCAAGAACTGTCAGTTCTATACCACACAGGCAGACTTTGGATGAGATTACGTGGTCTCTAGAGTTGTTTATCTGAAGACTCAAAGTGCTGCTCTTCCCTCCCCACCCTCCTGCTTTCCCACTTACAGGGCAGCAGAGGGGAGATTGTATTTCCAGCAAATCTATGTGCTGAGAGATGTGAGAGTTAGGATTTCCCGACATGGTGCCTGAATGATTATGGACAGGTAAGGAAAAACTGCCTTGGACATTTAGTAATGGCAGGTTCAGACTATCTTCTAGTCCTGCCAGCTTGTCTCCAGTTTGGGCCACAGAAGCCAAGGCTGTGCAGAATCCCAGAAGTGCAAAGTGCATATGGCATTGCCCTTCCTGGCAGAGAAACGCTCTTGTGTCCATCTGAGAGCCAGAATGCTATGCAATTCCCAGCACCACCTCCTCTGAAGAGGCACTGATGTTCTGCTCTTCCTGGATCATGCTAAATCCATTCAAGGCCTAACCTCAACCTTTACTCAAGTTGACAAGTTAGAGAGATCCTTAACTTGGTACCATGACAAGTTAAATCTTTTACCTGCAGGCAGACCTAAGTTGGTTCCAACACAGCAACATCTGAACAAGCATACATTATGAAATCACAAAGTCTGGGTGTATTCTTTCATTAAGGTGATAACAACAAGCTCATCTAGGAGACAAAGCTCATGAGATTTCACTGTGGGGAACTGAACTCATCCTAGCATTTCCAAGAGATAGAGGAGACTGGTTATGTGGGATAGATTTGCTTCACATCCTGCAGAAATGAAAGGGTTTCACCCCTGGAGAGGCAGTGTCAGACTTTCCTTTAGGCCCTGTCTTATACCAGAGAAAGAGTTCTGCCTACCTCCAACTGTTCCACCTGTAACCCCAGGAGAGAAGTTCCCCATAGTGTGAGAATTAGTCAGTCTGGTTGCAGCTGATGACACGTGGACCAGACTGGCAGCAGCTGGCATTGAATTAAATAAGGACTGCAATACTGAGGAATTTGTCACCGAGTTGAGGTTTGCTTGCAAGGCCATGGGGCCGAGGGGGAACTGCGATCCAGTGGTCAAAGTGTTTAGGAAAGGATGGTGTGTCTGAACAGAAGATGCTGGGTTGCCTGCTGAAGAAACAGCAGTAGAAAGGCTTTTCCCATTCAGAAGGCCACCAGATGAAACAGCAGCAGAAATGAAAAGGTTGTGGCCGTTTTTAAACTCCACATCTCGGTCCCTTCCTTTGCCAACCTTTCCGTTATGCTGCAAAGAGGTTTTTTCTGAAGAACCCCCAGTACGAATGCTTATCTCACTGATCTCTTTGCTTTTGACCCCAGAACGATTTAAGTCTTCTCCTTTCGTGCCGCCGAGACCTTCGAGCTGCCTCTTGTTCAAGAAAGGATTCGTTTCCGACACCCCCACATCTTTGCTTCGCTGCGACTGGAAACCCAGGGAGCAGTTGGAAGTGGTCACATCCGAAGCCTTGTGTGGAAGAGAAGCACCATCAATAAAGCTGTGTAAACCCAAGTCAGCTGACAGCCCCCCATTGTATGTGAATCCATTAGTGGAGTTAGTGCTGGGGCTGAGCCCGTCCGCCCCGGCCGAGGGCATGGCCATGCTTTTCCGTGCGTGTGCCGAGATCTTGGTGTCCATGGCAAGGCTGTCCTCAGAGGATGGCCTGAAGGCAAACAGCGAATTCTGGCTCAGAGATGAAACTGACTGTAAGGGACTATCTGTAGTTTTGGTCAGGTTGATGTCAGATATTGGTGAAAAAGTAGATTTCCATTTACTGCTGTTCATGTTTTCGTTGCTTTGTGCTTGTTTCCTCCCGGATAAGCTGCCACCTAAGTTTGGAAGAAGATGTATAAATGTCAGAAAACAGGATTCACTGCATCTGTTCATTAAGAACAGGGTTTTATCTTTCAACACCCACATTTTATCTGTCTGTAATGCTATTTCTGAGCCAAAGGCAGAAATATTTGTGAAGTCACTCAAAAATCCTTAACATTTAGTTTAGTGCTCTGAAAAAGTTTGAAAATGCTGATCTACTTTTTTCTCAGCCTTTGTACTTTGTCCCTCCCCAAATCCTAAGCCAGTGAAAAAAATGGTCAGATCTTTGGTGACCTGTGACTACAGAAAGAACTGAACCAAAATCTGTAATTAGCAGCCACCTGTCTTAATTATCATCATGCAAAGCCCTGGCAGAACTGGACTCTGCTCAGCAACACAAAAGCCTGACACCAACCAACAGCTTCAGTCGGTGGCAGACACTTGTTCCCAGATCCAACCATCACAACAAATAACTGACATTCCTCACACCTACCATTTTCAACAGTCTTCTGTGGAGATTTGCTTTCCAATGATATTGTTGCAATTTTCCTCTCAATTCTAGTGGGAAAATAAAAAGGTTAGAGCACTCACTGCAGACTTTTTGTTGCACATTTACTCTCAGAACTTGTCTTCCTCATGTTTACATCTTAACAGTTGACTAGAGTACATAAAACCAGCTCAGCTAGACAGCTGTATGTTACTAAAAGGACTTAAAAGCATAAAAAAACCTCACCACAAACTTTAAGTATTATTGAATTACAGAGTTCAGAATTATTATTGCCCTTTGCCAAGATTAGTGCATGTTCAGAGGACTCCACTGGTGCTTTTCTCTCACAAGAAGAAAGCTGGTGCTCACATTTCTCTAGTGATTACTTTCCCAGCACCTTAAACAAGAAAAAAAAATTACACCCCACAGCAGGCAAAGGGTGGCAGCTGCTCCATTTTCAGAGCAACACATCAACAGTTTGGGGCAGGAAGTGAAGAATTTTCAATCAACTAGATTGAACTGAATTGATTGAACTAGTTGATTTAATCAACTGAAACCAGGAGTGAGCAGGAGGCAGATTCTTTGTTAAAAATTACACACACAGCCTGAGTGCTGCCACAAAGCAACACAGTAGTAATAATAATAATAATAATAATAATAATAATAATAATAATAATAATAATAATAATAATAATAATAATAATAATAATAATAATAATTTCTACACTAATTCTTTCAGAGGCCAGACTGTCAGCTTGGCAAACACAGCAACATGCAAGTACTATTTCCTAAATCACAGAATATTACAGAATATTAGGGATTGGAAGGAACCTCAAAAGATCATCTAGTCCAATCCCATACCCCAGTCCAGTCCACCCCATAAATACCTTCCCTACTCACGATTTCAGCTGCGTAAGAGGCTCACAATAATGGAATTGGTCTCCAAGCAAAGGGAACAAAGGCAGCTTAACACACCTCTCCAGTTCAGAACACCACTACCAGCTCTCAGAGAAAGCTCACCCATGAGACCCAGGCCTGTGTACTCACCTGCTGCTGTTGTGCTCGTCTTCAGATCCCTGCTCTTCGTCTGATGTCAGAGGGGAGTAGTGAACGCCGTTGGTCTGAATGAGGGGCTTTTCCTTTTTCAGTACCGGGGGCTGGTCATTGTCCTGGTAAGGAACAGGAGAGTTCTTCAGGGAGTTTTCAGGAGAGGAAATGGCTGTTATTTCTAAAGGCTGGTTAATGTTATTGACCTGGGCAAGAAGGGAAAGAAAGCAGTTACAGATGAGAGCATCCATTTAGAAACAAGGCATCTTGTTAAGGACATTAAAAGCAGGCTTAACTGGCTCAGCTGGAGGATATGCCAACAGCTGCTTGGTTAGCACTGCCCTTGTTGTAACTCCACCATCCTGCCTTAGAGCCTGGGATGAAAGCCTTAATATCATTTGGAAAATATTTCATTTTCATTCTTCAATTTCATGTTTAAACACAGAAATTAAGACATGGGATAATCACATTAATTTGTTTAATTTTTTTTTTTTTTCAAACTACCACTCTAGGATCACATGAACACAACTTGTATAGCTGGCTTAATTATGCAAGAATGCCATATGCTTCTGGCACTCTGATGCTATTTAGTCAATCTTAGTTTAAACTATTTTCAAAATATTTAACCTACAGCCTAAAAATCAACTGCACTACACAAACAAGCTCTTTGCCATAAGAGATTATTTGTAATTTTTAATGCTCTGACAGCAAAGAACTCTTTGAAGATGTTCTGTCTACACAGAATCACAGAATCCCAGAGTGTCAGGGATTGGAAGGGACCTCCAAAGCTCATCCAGTCCAATCCCCCTGCCAGAGCAGGAACACCTGGATGAGATCACACAGGAAGGTGTCCAGGAGGGTCTTGAATGTCTCCAGAGAAGGAGACTCCACACCCTCCCTGGGCAGCCTGGCCCAGGGCTCTGGCACCCTCACAGGAAAGAAGTTCCTCCTCAAATCCAAGCAGAACCTCCTGTGTTCCAGCTCACACCCATTGCCCCTTGTCCTACCATTGATCATCACTGAGAAGAGCCTGGCCCCATCCTCCTGACACTCACCCTTCAGATATTGATCAACATTAATGAGGTCCCCCCTCAGTCTCCTCTTCTCCAAGCTGAGGTGGCAACACAGGCCACCAACTTTTCAGCTAATCTCTCGCCTTTCAGAGGGGCCATTTTCACAAAGGGTCCTCACACCAATTCCAGCCACTGGCACTGGAGCAGCCGGGGAGGACGCTAAAGGACAGAACACTCGGAGCTCACTTTAACTCAAAGAGCTTTTCCCAGGCCCTTCTCTCTGGCCAGAGCTCTTCATTTTTGCCCTTACCATGGAGTTGATATTGAGTGGTGAACCCGATGGCTGCGTAAAGAGTCCAGACACAGCGGGTAAGGGTTTGCGTTTCGGGGAGACCCCGGAGGTCCCGCTGAGGTTCCCAGTCGAGGATCTCTTCCGCCGGCCTCGCTTCTTCCCGTCCTGCGCGTGTGCTGGGCCGCAGTCCAGCCGAGCGCTCGCGGGCAGAGGGCTGTGCTTGTTGGAAGGGGATTGTTTTACATGTCCTGTATTAGGAGAGATTGTAAAGATGATTCTTCTCTTGGTCTCGTTCTCAGGATCTGAAAACGCTGCATCAGACTGAAGATCCCCCTTTGATCCTTCGGCAAACATCTTCTGAGCATCTGCATATTGCAATACCCCTACCAGGCTCTGAGAGGTGCCATTTAACCTGGGGCTTGTTGAGTGCTGGTGAGCAGGGGAGTTTTGCCCAGAGTTCCTTGACTGCATCATTAGCAAAGGATGTTGTGGAGTGGAACTCCGAGACCCTACTGAGTTAAACAGACTCCCAGAGTCGTCCAGAGCTGCCTGATCAACACTATGGTTAAGATGGGCTGGGCTGTTTGTAAGATTTCCATTGACTGCCACGGAGCCAGAAGAGTAAGAAAAACCTGTTGAAAGGGAAAGTATACATCATTGCTTCTGCTGAGTGATAGTTCACAGTGCTAGAGTTCTGGGATGACTGGGAGTGGTTTCAGCTCTACCTGCATCAGATCAGCCCTTGGGTGTGTATTACACAGCAAACTGCCCAGCTGCTTTCTACAAGTGCAGTGGAGAAGGTGGCTCTGTGAGCTGATGGTCTCAGTTAGGGGTTAATGATTTTTCACTATTCTTTTGCAAGTTCAGGAAAATTCCAAGTGTTATATGGAGATATCCTATGCTCTACCTGGTTTTTAAATTGAATTCAAGTGTAAGTTTCTTTTGAGCTATTATGCCTTTTGAAATCAGGGCTCCTCTACTCTCAACTCCTTCCTCTCATCAAGGAAACAGACAGACAAATTCAGTCCGTTTCCTTCCCCAAAACAGAAGGGATGGTGGCATCTGTACAGCCCACCTCCTTCTAAAAATTAAACAGAAGGCTGGGGCTTAGGGAGTGACAGGGGATCTTCAAAGACATTGTGGCAGAAGAATGCCACAAGGGAGGAATCTTGGAAAGGGAAGTCATGGGGTATCATATGTGGGTTTGGTGCTCCAGGAAGGCCTCATCTCTGGGCTGTCTAAAGGAAAGGGGCAGAAGAGAACATGGCAGTGTTTTACAACAAGGTTTTTGCTTTTAAATATTTCATTGGTTTTATAGAAAACTGCAGCCAAGCCCTTCTTTGCAAAACAGATGCAAGAAACAACACAAGCCCCTCAAGGTGGTCAACATTAAGAACATACTCTCTGATGAGGGATCAGCTGTAGAAAAGCCTCTGTACACTAGAATCTACTTTTCCTGGTCCACAACATTTCCATATCCCAAAAGGTCACAATTTCAACAGATGAGTGAGTTCAGAAGCCGTGTCTGCACTTTAAGGTGTCCCTATCCTCTCCCATTTGACATTTCTTCCTACTCAGATACTTGTGCCTTTACAACTGCTCATGAGGCACCATTGTGACCTGCATCAAGAAATTAATTTTGCTATTAAAAAAGTCCACCACCCTGTAAAATAAAACTTTTAAAGCCAGATCACCAGCTCATAGCAGAGCTATGCATCACTTTGCTGGTTTCACACATGGTACAGGTAGGAATCTCTTAATCTACAGAGAAGAATTTTAAAAATCAATTATTCATTTACACTGCAAGGTGTTGCAGTTCAGGTAAAGCACATCAAACCAATACTTCATGCCAGAATGCACCCGATCTGTAGGCACATATTGCCTCAAAACCTCATAATCTGATTAATCACAGAATCCCAGAGTGTCAGGGGTTGGAAGGGACCTCGAAAGCTCATCCAGTCCAATCCCTCTGCCAGAGCAGGAACACCTGGATGAGATCACACAGGAAGGCGTCCAGGTGGGTCTTGAATGTCTCCAGAGAAGGAGACTCCACACCCTCCCTGGGCAGCCTGGCCCAGGGCTCTGGCACCCTCACAGGAAAGAAGTTCTTTCTCAAATTTAAGCAGAACCTCCTGTGTTCCAGCTCACACCCATTGCCCCTTGTCCTATCACTGGACACCACTGAGAAGAGCCTGGCCCCATCCTCCTGACACTCACCCTTCAGATATTGATCAACATTAATGAGGTCCCCCCTCAGTCTCCTCTTCTCCAAGCTCAAGAGCCCCAGCTCCCTCAGCCTTTCCTCATCAGGGAGCTGCTCCACTCCCTTCATCACCTTGGTGGCTCTGTGCTGGACTCTCTCCAGCAGCTCCCTGTCCTTCTTGAATTGGGGGGCCCAGAACTGGACACAATATTCCAGCTGTGGCCTCACCAGATTCTTTGGTCTCGTTAGGAAACACACATTTATCTGTCACTCTACTGCTGTCACGGGATGCTGCCGCGACAGGACCGCGCGCCTGCGCGGAGCCGCGGCCGTTACCTGAGGTAGCCAAAGCCAGTGGCTTGTTTCCAGCAGCATTGCTTACACCATTATGAGAGCTAGCACCAATCTGCTTTTCAAGTGTCGAGGAGTCTCTGCTCTGATGGACTGGGCTAGGTGTGCTTCTCTGGGGGGGAGAGAAACAGGTATGTTAGTACAGGAGCGTACCCAAAAGTCAACAGTTTAAATCAAATTCACATGCATTAGTAGATCTACCAAGGAAAATGCCTCTACTTCCTAAATGTCCTAGATTGTGCTTGTTTTGAGAAAAACATAGATCAGCATGTTATGGGACAAAAATGAATACTGTCATTAATTATACTGCATTATCCTGTCATTAATTATACTGCATTATCCTGTCATTAATTATACTGCATTATCCTGTCATTAATTATACTGCATTATACTGTCATTAATTATACTGCATTATACTGTCATTAATTATACTGTATCTAGCACACAACAGATCCCATGCAGATACAGGGAGAACAGGGGCTCATCATCCCAGAAAGTTTAGTTTTAGAACAGCACTGCAATCATAAAATGAATGCCTTGGTCCACTGCTTCACAGGCAGCCAGAAAGGAAACAGATAGTTTCATGGGATCATGTTCCCAAGCCTGTGCACACAAAGTTCCCCAAAACAACCCCAAACTGGACATAAAATGCATCAGACTGTGGTCTCTGGGACATTATCTGAGGGTATGATCAACAAGAGGTGTTTTCCTAACGCAGGCAAAACAACTGTGAAATGGCAGCCTGAATAAACAAGGTGTTGGAGCGAGAGAGGCCATCCAGGGCGTGCTCTCTGAGGACAGAATCACACAGAATCATCACAATGCTTGAGGTTGGAAGGGAGCTCTGAAGGACAAACAACTTGTGCTCAAGAGCTGGGCAAACTGTAGTTCTGCTCCAACTAAAAGTCTACAGCTAGAAAAAGATAATGGATTCAATAGTATGAAACAGCTCAAGCTTTCCAAACGTGGGATGGGAAGGCAGCATTTGTGGATGGATGTTCAATCCACAGCTCATGTGAAAGCAGCAAATGCTCCTCAGTTCTCTACTGTAACATTTTTGTGATAAAACGTTTGTGAGAAACTGGACCAGGCTTTTTTAAACTCTTCTGCCACTGAGAGTAGCACAGACTTGGCAGGGTTTCAAAAAGAGGTGGCCCCAAAAGTTCTCTGGCTGCTTGCTCTGGAGCAGTCACTCACACATCAGTTATTACAGCCTCCAGGCGCTATTCAGGTTCATCCTACACATGGATGTGATGAAGATGGACAATTCTGAGGTGACCAAACTGAAGCAGAAGAATTTGTCTCCCAGGGTCACGTAAGAAAGCAGGGGCTAAGAACAAACTGATATGTGTGATGCTCTGCTTTCACTGTCACGAACTCTCAGACTCTGCATCTCTTCCACCCAGACATTTAAGACCAGGATCTCTCAAGGCACGTACTTGACTTTCCCCCTGGCTGAAATACCACCACCCCACAGCCAAAAGAGTAAAGAACATCCACAGAATGGCTAAGAGCCAAGAGGAAGCATCCCAACAGCAGCCTCCCCTGAAGCACAGGACATCTGAGACGACCAGCCCACTAAAGACTCTGGTGCACAGCACCCCATTACTGCCCAGTGTGATTTTAGTTTGGGATGGAAAGTGTTGACAATCCCTTACTCACCACCTTCTCAACACGGCTAGGTAGGACTACGCTGGCCAGAGGGATACTAACAGGGAGTTTATTGGGCTGCACTGTGCTGAGAGGAATACTGATAGGTAGGCTGGTGATAGTTTCTCCATTACTCACAGAGGTTCTCTCTCTCAAAACCTGTAAATACAGAAGAAAAAGTTCTTAACTGCATGGTATTCCTGAAAAGACTTTTAAAACTAATGGTAACCTGCTCAATTATAGTTTATCCACCTTCCTTTTTAAAAAAAAAATTAAAAATAATAATTACACAATTAAGGGTGATGAATATATAGCAAAGACAGGGCACGTATGGAGCACCTTTGTTACCAGCACCAGTCTACTGGGATAGCAATATCCAACAGCATAGAAATATGTAAATTAAAGCTACTGCTGGCCCCAAGCATAAGGAAAAGGATGCCTTAGGCAAGCTCATTTCCTAGTGTCTTTGTCAGAGCTCTGTGAAAAGCACTCAACTGATAGAATTCATACCTTGAGGCCCTCTGCACGCAGAAGATGTAGTATGCAGAAATATTTCCATGGTAACCTCCTATTGGAGGGCACCTGCTTGCTCTGAAATGAGCATCAGCATGATTCATGGCTGGACCAATTACATGGACAATCTTTTACTATTTTTATTTTTCTAACTACTCCTTTTCAAGTTTAAGTAGACACACACTAGATCAAAAACAAGTCCTACTGCACTACTGGCACAGTTTATATGGAAACCAGTAACTCAGAGGTAAGCACATCTTTCATGAGCACAATATTCTCTCCAGCTAGCCAGTACCTTCTTTTTATTTTACCTGTATTTTATGTTATTTTCCAAGCCAAGCTGACCACAGAAAGAAAGGTGCCTGCATCCCCTAGTTTAGCCAACTTTTTCTTTGTTCTACCAGGTACAACATCTCTGCATTTGAGCACAAGCAGATCTCTTACCTTCTCTCCTGCAATTGGTAAGGCCGCTGGGGAAGAGGGCCGAGTTTCCTGAGGACTCAGCTTTATGCCATTTGAAATACCAGGGCTTGGATATGTAAGGCCATTCTCTTTGACATGGTCAGCTCTGGAACAGAAATGTATGATTGTTGTTAGAATACAAAAGGTAACAACTTCCCTTTTGCAAGGAATTCCTGTACCAAGCTCAAGGCACTGCACCACCCCATTTACCCAACCAGCTGCACTGGTTTTCCTGACACAAAACTTTTACAAGCATAGAAAACCCCACTTTAAAAATTATTTTTCCACAATCTAAATAAACCACTGCTACTAAAACCAAGCAATAGTATTACCCCTCCTTTCCCAACCTCAGAAATGATCACTCTCACCTCTGTATCTCATTAGTTGTTGCTTTTCCATTGACTGCATGGTCTTGATTCAAGTGTCTCCTTAGGGCTATTTTAGCTGGGGAAAACCTGGTGTAATCAGGTAAGGACAAGCTTGCCATCTTGTCTGCCTTCTGTCTGCTGCCGTGGTTTGGGGTACACGGAACTATTTCTTGGTCCAGGTGAGAGGTCGTGTACTGAGGCGTGTTCTGCTTGGAAGAGGGCCTGCTAAAAGTGTTATGAATTTCATAGGGAGTAGCATGGCCATTCATGGACAGTTCAGGGCTCATGCCATTGATGTGGGGCATAGGAAACTTGGAGCACTCAAGCTCCAGCTGGAACTTGCTGTGATCAGCCTCGGGATCACGGCTCAAATGGTTTTTATTGCGTAGCTGCACTGACAGTGACTCGTCAGACGGCGTGTACGATTTCAGCTGCATGAGCTCCTGCTGCCTTTGGCTTTTCTCAAGTTCCACAATGCTGATCTTTAAATGAAGAGGAGGACAATGATTAAAGACCACACTTAACAATTCTGTCCCATTATGGAGTTTTGACTTGAGATGTTGCTCTGAGCTTGAGACCAAAAAGGTGCAGGTAAAGGGAATGGCTCAGAGACTCTCAGAAAGCACCTTTCAGATTGCAAAAGCAAACATTACATATTTTCAACTTATATAGAGAGTCTGGAGTAACTCAATACTGCCAGTCATTAACAAAAACAGTCAGGGCATGTCAAGGCCAGCAAAAGGATGGATTAGCTCTAGTGCTAATCTCAAAGGGGTTGGGGGGGGAGGGAAAAGCTTTTCAGTCCCAGGAGTTTAATTTTTCACTATGGTAACTGATGTTCTGTGGGAACTGATTCCTGAATGAAGATGTCAGAGCACACAGATGATGTTATCATGAAGCCACATACTATGCAAACAAGCAGGACCTTTCTTTTCACCAGGTCATGCTTTTTAACTATGTTTCATGATAAAAATGATTCCTTCTTCCACAGAATTACCAAGGAATCAGATCATAGCATCTCCTTCCTTTAAAAGTTATCCACATCCTTATTCTTCAAGTTTACTAAAACCCACTAACAACAAGATTAGTCCTCAGGAGCATGTAGGGGGGCAAAGGTGGGGGAAGAAAACCAGCCACCTAGCTTATCATTAACATCATATTTACTCAAATACCCTTAACTGGCCCACAGCCCAAGAGCTACCCCAAGCTGGTGACTCTAGATGTGTTTCTTGCTCTCTACCTGCAATTCCAAACAGTGCTTCTGTTTCTCAGAAATCTGATTCTTCAATGCCTGCTTCTCTTTCAGCAAGTTCTCCAGTGACAATGTTGACCAATCCAGTTTCAGTTCTTCACACCGTGCCTTAAGCTGCAAAGACACAGGATAAACAGATTAAAAGACAACTTTCACCACTTCACACCACCCAAGATACAAGCCAAAAGACAGGCACCTTTCAACTGGATATGTGCAAGAAGCTTCTTAGCCCATTGAAAACTCCTCTCAGTTTAAGCAAAATGCCACCAAAATGGTCCTGTGGTCACCACATAATGTGTCAGGAGGTGGCCTGGTTCTTTCTAAAAACAGTGTTACCACCCAGCCTCCCTAGCCACTTCCACATCCAGATTTCCCCCTCACCTACCTTACCAGTCTGAGTTACCAAGATGAACAACACAAGAGTTACAGCCACCACAAAGCAAGCACTGGACAAACCTGGTCCAAATTCAGTGACAAGTGCACATGTAGGTGTCACAAGCTATTTATGGGACACAGCTGAGGCCAACTGTCACCTCAGCATTTTTCCCCATCATTCTCTGTTACAGAGGAGCTAGAGCAGCTGGATGATCTTCATTTATTAAGATACCTTGAAGACAGGGGCAGCCCTTGGCTCATGACCTACCCTCCTCACATAAATGGGAGCATCAGCCCACTACTCAGACACAAGCATTGTACACACCAGCTGTAAGCTCTGGTTCCTGAGTTCACTGTTATCCTTCTCCAGCTGTTTTGTCTGTTCTTTCAGTTGCTGATTGTGAGCAGAGATTTCCTTCTGAGCCTGGATCAGGTCATTGTACGTCAGAGCTTTAACTCCCAACTACAAGATGAAGAGTGAGAAGGAAAAAGATCATTCAATAAGGTCTTGACACCCTAATTCCAGATGACTGTCCATTCAAAATTGACATTGAGGAGATCCACAGAATTTAGGTGGCTCACAAGAGGTCCCCCAGCATTCTCCAAGGCACTTTGTCATTGCTAGGGGATAACGAGGACAGAAGTAGCTCACTTGGAGCTGCTGCTCAGCAATTCAAGTTTAAAACTGGCATTTATTTTCTTGTCAGCCAAAAGAACACTATTTTTGTAGAAAGCCACCACATTTCCTCCTGGGCTTCTGAGTTTGCTTTGGCAACACAAGAGTTTGTCCAACTAACAGAGGAGGCATCCTTTACTAAAACACCACAGTGTCTGTGGCCTGTCACTCCCTTCCCCTGGACACAGAGCAGCACCCAACAACTTCAATAATGAAAATAAAACACAACCAAAGAGCAATACAGATTCCACGTTATTTAGCATGATCTGCTGCAAAACAGAGGCTGAAGACCTGAGACTGCTCTGGTCTTACTTATTTTTATCAAAACTGTTTGCATGCAGATGACTAACAAGCATCCACTTCCACCAGACCAGGGCTACCTCATCAAGTTTCTGCTGAAAAAGACGTTTGATTTCCTCTTTCTGTGCCTGGCAGTGGGTGAATAACTGCTGTGCTGTCCCCAGTAGCTGAGCATTCTTTTCCTGGAAGAGAGACAAGTGAGAAAATACACTTTTAGCACCAACTGCAGCATGCTCCACCTTAGTAAGGTGTTTACATCTAGTTTGTGTAGTAAGTTAGGAGAGAATCTGAGCTCAGAGGGGAGATGTGTGAACTATTCCAGCTCTGTCTCAGCCTTTGTTAGTGTTCAACACTTGGTCAAGTTCAATAAGCTGAAAAGAACTTTTAAGTAGTTTTTTCTGCTTTATGGTAAAATAGAAACAGGACAGTATTAAAAATTCATTTTTATCCTCCTAGTGCATTGTAAAGAAATAGTAATAAACATATCCTACAGAGCAGAAATGGAACTGGAAAAGATTATCTGTATGAAATCTGTTACTAAACTGGGAACAGAATCTAAACCTCCAGAGTCCCAATTCAGAGTTTTCCTACACAATACTCACAGAAGACATGCAGTAAATGAAAATACACTGTGGGGGAGGTAGGAGGAAAGTCATAAATAAGCCAAACCACTTGTACTTCTAATGCCAAAATTACTTCAGTGGCCCATTCGACCCCTCCACTCACAGAACATTTCCTGCCTGTAACATTCCTGAACTAGACACTTGCTTACTCATTTCATGGTCATGCACGATGTGAGCAGCAAAGGGCAAGGATAGGGCTGGCTAAAGAGTCTCATTTATTCAGTTCCCAGTGGAAAGATGAGTGCAGGGAGAGCAGACTCGAGATGACACTGTTCTCCAGCTTCTGCTGCTGAGGTCACAGAGGAATCCTGCAGGAATTGAGCCATCACTCCAGAAAAAGTGGAACACAAGGGCAAAAAGCACCTTGATCTTCCAAGCAATCCATTCATGAAGCAAAGCAGCAGTGCTGGCAAGCTCCACACGTGCCAGAAAGCACAGGACCTGGCACACAGCTCTTCTTGCCTGGCACAGCAAGGACTGGGGAATAGAGTGGAGTCACTGCAATGCTGAATGTACTGCCACAGGTGGTGCTGAAAAAGCCATTTATCCTTCCAACAGCAGCCATGTAATTCAGCAGTGGAGGGGCTGACAGCTCCATCTAAGGGTAACCTGGTGAATTAGCAGCTCACAGCATCTTGTTTATTTTAAAATCATATTACAGAAACGTTTTCCTTGTACTTGAAAAACCTTTATGTAAAAGGGAGTTATAAAATACACTCTACAACAGCACCTCATCCAGCAAAGTTCTGCTTTTCTGAAGCTTAACTTGCCATGCTCTCAGAGTAACACTCCATTAAAAAATATTTTCATACTGAATTCCTCATTTTAATGTTTTAAAGTAGGAAACAGCTGTCAGACAACACCACAGAGCAATTACTTTTCCACACTCTCAATTTATACCTTCACTGGACAACACAATGCTTGCACACTATCATTTCTCATGCTATTGTTTGTGCAAGTAGATAAGTTAATTTGATGTTGACTTCCCTGACAAGTACAGAACAAGCAGAAAAATATGCTGCTTAAGGAAAAAAATGAAAATTCAAAGTGCTGTTTGACTGGGAAAACAAATGGAAACAACCACAGAAAAAAGGTTTGCATGAACAGCACATCAGCATCAGTCAATCCCCAGTAACAAATGGGGAGGCACAAGTCAGTCTCTCTCATCTGGAAAAAGAGTTCCCAGTATATAAAACCCTATGGAACAACACTACAGCTCTATGCTGACACTCTGGCAAAGGCCACAGAGCAAAGGAAAGCTTCCACAGAGGCCACCCAAAACTGGGATTGGCCTGAAGTTAAGGATTGTTGTTGAGCTCTATGGGGAAAGCTTCCTCCATGGAAGTAGCAAGCACAGTCTCTCTCATCAGGACTCATTTATAAAGCAATTCAATTATTCATTAAGTGAGGCAAAGCAATCCAAGAAGAAAAGGTGTTTAGCCTGTAAATCTCCTCCCTCTGCTGGGGAGATGGTTCCATAGCAGAGGACAATGCCACACTTCACAGCCACATGGTTTTCCTCACCCTTCTGTGTATTTCAACCCCCAATTTGGTAAATTTACACTTTGCCCACCAGTGCAATCTCAATATGTTAAGATTATCAATCCTAAAGATGCTTCATTAAGTCTCTTAAATCAGTGATGACTGGTTTTTTTAATCCCATACTTCAATTTGTTACAAATTTAATGAGGCATCCTTATGCTGCAGTACTCAATTCATTTAGGCTTTCCTGCAGTGGGAAAATGGTGTTAAAAAACAGAAATTTCAGCTCCAAGGAATTAGTAACTGTGTGTTTTTTCAACATAGTCCTTATTCAAAGTTGCTACAATCTTTAGGTAGATTAAGCACAATTTAATTATCTAAGAGCAGCTTGGCAGCTTGCAGGATGCATCCATGCAGGGAAAGCCCTCTGAGTGGAGGCAGGAATGTATTCAGGCAGTGCACACTGCTGGAGGAGCTGACCACCATCTCCTGCTCCTGTGACCCATGAGACATTTAGAGAGGAAAAGCAGCTGCCAGCCTCAAATGGGAGAAAGGACAGGGTTCAAGACAGCAGCCTTCTGCAGAGGTGTACACAGCTTCATCTCAAAATAGAGGAAAAATAGAAATACTGAAGTAAGTCTAATGATGTGGAGAGGCAGCAGAGGGAAGAGGGGAGGTGAAACTGTCACAGTTTGCAGATGGGAAATTGAAGCACACAAAGACTGACCGAGTTAGCAATAAAATCCCCAGGTACAGTCATTCAGCCTAAGCATTACTCTGGCAGAGACTTTATAATTGGCCTGGTGCAGCACTGATGTTAAGAGTACACCACTCTGACCACCAGCATTCTTTTCCCCCACATCTCAAGTATCTGGTAGTCTGGCAATTTGGTTTAGAAATGTTAAAAATGAGACCTACCTTTTCCTGCTCCAGTAACTGTTGCAGACTTGCTTTATACTGAGGAGTTTTCATGTATGCCATGAACTGCATGTACTGGATCTTAAAAGAGTCTGCAAAAGAAATGAGATGATACATTTCAAGTGAGAGAGAATGCAGTTGCTCATATTTACCCCTATTTGTTCCCTTGACACCTCTCCCTGCTTTGCTGTCTCTTGCTTTTTATTTAGACTGCAAGTCAGACCAAGCCATTAAAGATCAATTTAGAGCATGCTGAAAAATCCATCTTCTGATGAAAGCTGAACTCTTGGATCCATTAGCTACTTATAATAGGTACCCCAATGGAAGTCATGACAACCCATTCAAAAAGGCAGAGGAAGATGATGAGTGCTAATGGTGTGTTTGCATGATGAAAGAGGAGTTGAACAGCTTTTATTGCACTGTAAGTAGAAATAATAAAAGAGATCAGCTGTTACAGCCAAAACCAGCCCTGAGCTCAGAGCACTCATTCTCCCTGCATCACCAGACAGGGTTTGCTGTACTCCTCCTACCTCCATGCAGACAAGATGACAAGCTCTACACCCACACTTACTCTACCCTCCAAGGAGCACTTGTTTGTCATTGTCCTTCTATCTCCAGTCCCCTATTAAGCAATGAACCTTCCTTCTCCCCAGCCCTCACCAGTGGGGTCCTTTCATCATAAAGCCAACCACATGATTAAGTCCAGTCTGCTGCAGTCACAGGCAGCCAGAACATATAATAGATGGTACACAGACTTCTGCAGCATGGTTTAATCCAGACAAGTGTCATTCTCCCCACTCCCTGCCACCACCTCTGCATGAAACATCCCCCTAACTCACTCTTTTTCTCTCTCTTTCTCTACAGTAAGAAATCAGCCATGACTAAGACACCACAGCAAGAGAGGAGAAGTTAAGCACATTGCAGATGCCCTTGGTCTCTACATAGACAGGAATATTACATCAGATTCCCAGATGATCCTAGACTGGCTCATGCCCAATGCCAAAGGCCAGAAACAGGGTGGGGGGAGCAGGCAGATGTGGACAGGGACCAGAAGACCCAAAAAACCACCCTCCAAGTTATTCCTTAAATCCCTTCTTGCATGTGGACCATATTTTCCAACCACACCACTTTTGTGACCTCAAAAACTCAGACAGCATCTCATTTACTTTGCTCCAAGTTCTCCAAGACCGTATCATTTAAGAAGAGAATGTTTTAATTTAAAATAAAGTTATTTCTGACTAGCCATTTCCATTTAAAGCTATTCTGGATTCCTGCTAAGCCCAGGCTTATTTCTTTTTTGTGCCAAAAGAAAGGTGAAACAATGTCAAAAAACAAATGGAGAACAAGATATCAACTTCAGCAGCAAGCAAGAGAAGAGACCTCAGGGTGATGCCAATAGAAGGGGGGCAGGCAGAGGAAGATGGGGAAGAAGCCACTCCCCTCTCCCATTCAATATACAGCTCTCCAGAGTGGTTCTCTGTTAGTAGCCCTCTGATTTACCCAATGTTCAGAAGCCTCAAAGTAGATGTTCCCATAACAAAGACAGTGAGACAATGTTCCAGTCTTACCTAGCAGCTTCTGTAGTGCAGGTGGGGTGGGTGTCACCAGTAGCTGGTTAGATGAATGCCGTTGCACTTTAGGAGGTAGTTGGTAATATGGACTATGAGGTGACTTGTATGCATCTAAAGAGAGGAACAAAGAGAACCTTTCAGGCTATGAAAGTGGTGAGTTTCTAGCTTTCAGTACAGCAGCTTTACCATCAGAAAGCATGTCATCTACAATGTGAGATCCAGCAGCTTAGCTAGATCAACACACTGCAATAAAAGGTTTGGAAGAATATCTACAATTTATCCTTAAACAGCAGCAGCAGAGATAAGCTATCAGCCACAGCTCAGCTCCAGCTCCAGACCAAGGACCTACAGACAGATTCAATCACCATCTTCTCACAGAGGCACACCACCATGTCAAGTGGAGCTTTGCTTAAGCAGCAAGGGAGAAATTACGACACAAAACCAAACTGAACCTAGCAAGAAAGGAAGAATGACCTCCAAGCATGCATTCAGAGCCCCAGATACCTATCTAGGCTTCTTCCACTGCCAGCCTCAAACTCACCCTGAGGAGAGGATGAAGATGTCTGTGAAACAGTTTGGGCATGCAGAAGTTCTAGTGCAGTTTGGTTCTTCTTGGTCTTGCGCTCTGTATTTGCAGTGTTCATTTTCTTGGGACGTCCTCGTTTCCTGCCTGCCATTTTCCTTCCTTTTTTACTCAGCTTTTTCTTCCGTGCTTTGGAGGGAGATGGCTTTTTAACAGCATTTGCCCCAGCCTTTTCTTCTTCAGCACCAGAATCCTAAGAGATTTTTTTCAAGGCAAAAGCTCTTTAGTCATTTCTACTTAGTTATGCAGTATTCCTTTTAAGCAAGAATTAATAACTTTAAGAATTTTATGAAAGGCAACTCACAGAATCACAGAATATTAGGGATTGGAAGGGACCTCGAAAGATCATCCAGTCCAATCCCCCATGCACTGATGCACTGTAGTTAAATAACTTGCCAGTGAAGTAGACCTGCTTGGGACAAGAGTTGTCCCCAACAGCCAAGGAGTTGTGCTCATTCTCTTCCAGACTTACTCATTACAGAGAAGGAAATCTGTAACTGTTGTCTAAGAAAAGCTGATTAATCACCCTGTGTCAACTATATTCTTCAACTGAATTTCATTTTAAAAGTCAAAGTACATTCAATACTTTATATTTTTGTGCATGAACAGTCACTGCATTTCTAACAGTATTATGCAACAGAATGAGAGAGAAAATGAGTCTTTGCAAAAGAGACTCAGCACACTTTGAACTCCATTCAGTGGGTTATGACTCAGGGAAGGCTCTGCAAGCTGGTGCTGAGGGTAAGGGAGGGTGGACAACCAACTATCCTATCCATCTTGCAATACCTTTTTTTCTAGAATTAGTGGTGCAATTCCCAAGTGCAGCTTTTATTAAGTCACTCCATCATATTTTTGGCCATAGCAACAGCTATACCAGTTCACATGTTCAGAACACAGTCAGCCTTCCCACAGAATCAGGCTTTTCCTGACACAGATTATCACTACATGCACAGTTAAAAACACATTTACTCTGTGAAAACACAGGATGTTCACCTTGTTTTCTTGAACCTTCGTTGGAGTAGTTGTGTTGCTCTTATTTTCTCTTTGTTGACGTCGTCTAGCTGCCTCTTGTTCCTCCTGGACAAAAGGTTTAAAAAAAGACTTAATAATTTGCTCCTATATTTCTCACTTTTTCATACAGACTTCTGTGTTTCCCAGTTGAGTCTTCTACAAAAGCTAGGTTGAAGTGCTCTTATCATACAATGCCTAATTAAAAAAAAAATAAAATCATCTTTTTGTTACCAGCAAGGGGAAAAAAAAACCCCACAGTCAATGGGAAAAGGAAGGTAAATGCAAGTCACCCTATAATGGGTTTCAAACATGCAGCCACAGGGGAAAGGAGATGAAGATCCAATCTCTTCCCTTATTCCACCCCTCTCACCCCCACCTCCCAGATCACAGGTTGGTGTTACAGGTTTTGGTTTTAAAACAAAAAACCAAATTATTCAATATTTCAATAGCTTTACCTCTACCCCCAACATTTCATGTGCTGCTACATCACTTTCAAAACCTTACACGACTTGAAATGACAAAGTCACTAATCATCATCTCATTCAACTTTAGTCAAGTCTGCAGATGAGACTTAAAAAGAATTTTTATTTATTTTTTTTAAAAGGGCAACTTTTAAGCTTGATTTTTCAACAAGACAGCAAGGACAGGAAATTTCAAAAAGCTCCCTCACAGCTTTTCTTGCACCTTCCAGGTGAGGTTTGATTTGCATAAGAATTCTGGCAATTCCAACAGCTCTTCAATTTAAGCCAGGTATCAACCAGACTCTATCAATGGCAGATTTAAACAGAGCAGCTCAAAAGGACATGGATACCACCCTGCATTTTTTCTTTCCACTCCAAAAAGTCTTTTTTTTCCCTCTCAAGTTTAAATTCAGGAGCCTGAAATAACCCAATCTCAAAGCTACCATTCACTTGCTAAGCAGGTCACTCTGAAGACTAACATTCAACTATAATTTTTAATTAAGTAGCCTCACTTAATTCTCTTACTGGGAATTCTCTTACAGTAATTCTCTTACTGAAACAGCCCCATCAGTTGTTTCAGACTAATACAGCCCAGCACACTCTCAAAAATCCTCTAACATTTTAATTCCATATGTGATAGCACAGATTGCAGCAACAGACAACAAATTTCATGTCCCAAAAGTAACATCTCAGAGTGCTCTTCAGCTTCAGTTCCATGCAGATGAACACTGGGGCAGATTCAAACTCTCATTTCCCAATTTAACTTCAGTTCTTTAATGGATGAATAGTCCTTTATAGACCTCCAAAAAACACCTTCTGGCCACCCCATTAATTCTCTATTAGAAAGCTCTTGAACATGATTGTATTAGTGCTTGATGGCACATGATGCTTCACCTCAATTAGCTCCACACCCATTGCTTATCAAGAAAATTCTATTTTCTACCAATTCTGTACATCTTCAACAAGTGACTAAATTCCTCAAAGTAGCTGCTCCATTCTTTTGAGTTTTCTACAGAAAATGAGTGAAACTTACCCTGAGTTTTGGATTTTTGAGACTAGAAAAATAGTTTTCAAGCTGAAAATGGAAAGATAAGACAGTCATTTTAAAAGATACATAAAAATAAAATATGAGCTGAAGACAAATGCAGAACTGCAGAAACTCTGACTGGTTTTCTTCTGATAAGCCAGATCAAGAAGCCATTTACATTCAGTCTTTTTAGTGACACAGACACATTGTGTAGCAGGACATAATCCAAACCTCAACAAGGTTTTATCATCTTCACCACGGCCTATCCTTCTTTTAAAGCTTTGTGCCATATATCTCCACTCAGCAGAAAGTTATTTTCAATGAAACTACTTCACTCCAGCACTCCACTGAAATATTTATCTGCACTCTAGCATATTCTTTAACAAAAGCATTATTAGATTACAGCAGACTTAGGAAAATAGTCTTACTATCATATTGCAAAAAACTCAGTGTGGCAATAAACTATTTCTCCACAAAAGTTTATATTTCCACAGGGTTGTTTCTGTTTTCTTTAACTGGAAAAAAAAAACAGTGAATGCATCAGCATTGTAATGGAGCTTTGGCTGGTTCTCCAGCAACTGAAAGTTCAATTAAAATTGAGATTTACTGTTTGAATATGATAGAATGAAATGGGCTGTACACCACAAAGCAAACTGAAGAATTAAAGACCCACAGAGTCTTTACTCAGTGTGGAAGCTATAGCACAAGACCACCCATTCTGCATAGCTGCATATTCTGGAGCATGAAAAGGAGTTCCATGGGTAAATCTATGAACCTTCTACAAATTAAGAGACCACCACACACTGTTCATAATGACACTGAAGCAGCCAAGGCTAAGCCAGGCAGCATGATCTGAACAGGTAACTGGGGAAGGGCACCCATTCCAATTAAGCAATGCTACAGGTCTGTAAAGATGCAAATAAAGATGAAAATTCCCAAGAACAAGGGATGTGAAGTTGGCAAGTGGATTCCAGAGCAGGTAAAGCAGTGAGGGATTTACTGGCCTGTGTGTATACTCACTATGGTTCGGTCAATAGTATGCAGGTAGTAAGAAACTGGTTTCCCGGTCCATGAGACAGACCCTTTCAGTGGTGATAGCTCCACAACTCTCATTATAGTGCCAATATCTAGAGGAAGAAAGTCAAGTCAGGGAACCAAAGTCCTACTCAGCTGAGTAACAGTAGAGGCATGTTCAAAACAAAAAGATAAATTTTCTATTCTGACAGCCACGTCCTCAGGGAGCACTGCAGTGAGTTTATAAAGTAATTTCTTATTCTCTTGATAAAGTGCACCCCACAGAAAAATTAAGAAATTTTGAAGATCTTTCATTTCTTCAGAGATAGTCAACACAAAATTCTGTGCTAGTGCTTTTAACAACCAAAACTCTCCTGTGTCTCAGAGCCAACTGGAACCCAGCGACAACACATCTGTAGTAACGGGAAGGATTTAATGAGGTAGGACCAGCAACAGAACGTCACTAGATCCAGCCCACACAAACTGTAACTGCACTATATTTGGATTGGGGACAAACATGTTTTATATTTGCTTTCTTGCTTATACTTGTTTTGTTCCCTAGAATTCAGAGGTATGGGATGTGAATAAGCAATTCCATAACCACTGAACACTGAGTGAGTGGGGTGACTGCAGAAGAAATTACAGCACACTTCTGATTTAATAGAAAATGACCCAGAAGAGTCAAAAAGCAAGGTTTAGGATTCAAGAACTTCAACCACTATTTTAACCACATTTTAATATTTGTTTTGGTTTCTCCCAATTCTTCCCACATTTCCATTTCCTTTTCCAGATGGCAGCACTCAGGACAAAAAGGGTATTGAGGAAAAAAGGTCTCCTGCTTCTTAAAGCTTTATCTTTTCCACTCTATTTTTTTTTTTAATTATTTAACTGTTCATACTTTAGATGAAGACATTAGACAGGCAAGCTGCCTGACTCAAAGGACACTCAGGAACAAAAAACACCCCACTGAATAAAGGTATAATGAAAAGCCTTGCAGGGCAGCACATACAGCTATAGCACAGCAGTGAAACCTACTCTGCACGTGAAGGATTTGGCCACGTTTGATGCCACCAGCTCTAAGTGGATGACATTTCCCTGGAAGTGTCACTTAGAAGAGGACATTAGGACAGGACTGGAACAAGCCCCAGGCCCAGCACATCCCAGGCATGTTAATTTGATATTGGTATTTCCCAAATACAGCAGAGTCACAGAATGGGATTAAGATCTAACATTTATTCCCACTCTTTCCCCTCACTGCTTGTAGCCTACAAAGGTTATTTCTTTTCAGGACCTCTTATCTGAATCCCTGGAAGAGTTTCCTATTAATGGAAGCTATTATCTATTCTTATGCTAAGCAACCTCATTCACCCAAATCTTAATTAGTTATCTCTATACAATTTTAACTTCAATATTCACATGAAGCATTAAATAACAGTTGATTTATAAAACTTCAGCATTCTAGAAAACATTCCCAATGAATCCACACTGGGGTGAAAGCTGAACTAGGATAAAGAACAGGCTCAACTGATAGTCATAATCAGGGCTTTTATTAGGTGAAAAAAGCAGTATATATTGGCCTCTCTGCTTCCCACCATGTTTTTAATAACTGCAGTCTCCAAAACCTAGCAAAGAGAGAGACAACAAAATGGTCAGAAGCCAGGAAAGAAAAGGCTTGAGAGGCCAAAAAAATGTATTTATGTAGGCACATCTCCTAATTGAAGCCTCCAAAGTGCCTTCTTGTATTTCACCTAGTTCTAGTGTGCTGTGAAAGAGGCAGTAGGCTTTGCTTAGGTGCTCTTTGTCTTATTAACAACCTGACAGACTGATCTCAGCTCTCTGGAGGTTTGAGGATTTCCAGGAGCACCATTCTGCCTTTTTTTCCCCTTTTATTTTCAAGTACATGTCTATAAAGGATTGGCAAGCCAGGACCCAGTGGTTAATAATGTCCCAAACAATCAGATGCCTCAGAAGAGAGTATCAAACAGGAAGGAAAAGGGCAGTTTTGGGTGTCCAATGAACAGGGCATTCACAAAAACTCAAGCTTAGTAAAAATAACTCACAATGGCACTACTTCAGTGAAATGCCTTAATAGCAGTCTTCATATTACTGTTCTTGAAAAGCAGTTTACTATGAGTGTCAGGCCAAAAAGAGAACACACAGCTTGAGATTTGTAACTCTACCTCTTTGCACAAGGAGGGGAATAAGGTGGGTTTTGAATTTAAGGAGTGTTTTGCACTGGACACAGTAAATGTGCATAAAACCAAACTTGGATGATTCTGTTGCTTGCAAGATTTCAACAATAAAAATTGGGAAAAAAAAAAAGGTCAGAAGCAAAACCAATAAAAATTGGGGAAAAAAAAAGGTCAGAAGCAAAAACAACAACACAGGGTGTCAGTAATCCCCAAACCTCATTAAAGTGCAGTTCACACCCCTGCAGAGGACAACATTGGCAAACAGCAACTCTGCTATGTTGAGAAGAGAAGAAAACCACAAAACTTGGTTGGCAATAAAACAGAAAGTGGGTGTTTCTGGGATGGGTCTGTTTGATCAGTTTACAAGGTACAAAGTTCAAAGTTGAACATTTCAGCTTCTCAGCCTTAAAAATCATGACTGGTGGGATTTACCTGTTCAAATTTAGACAGCTATGGTATAAGGAACCTGGATGCAAGTTAGTCACTGCAGCTCTTTGTAGTTAAAGAAATTAATTATGCCCTGGAAACACCTTATTTCTCTTCACCTATAAAAGATGCCCAGCCAGGAAAACACTGACATTATAGACATCTAAATATAGCAGGATGAACCCCATAAAAACAGTGTTTGGTCCAGTGTTGGGTGGAGGTTTTGTTTGTTTGATTGATTTTAAATACATGTCACTTTGCCATGTATGCTATAATAATACAACAGCATTTTTCTACTTACTTATAGAACTCTTTAAAAGAGCAAAAACCCTACTATGGACATGTTCAGATAATGAATACACCACAGTTGTAATGAACAATAAGAAAGGCAATCATACCACTCAAGTTTCGACTGTTAATTCTAAAATTTAGAGGTGCAAAAGGTTTTGAGGACACAATTCTCCCACCTGGAAAAAGGGAAAAAAAAAAAGAAAGCAAAGTCAGCTACCACTGATTCTTCTAGAAATGACTACTTATTAAACATAACCCAGTACAGAGCCCTAAATAGAAGTCCTAAGAAAAATTTCACCTGTATACCATTACCAAAAAGTAATTATTTTACTTAAAGCTCATTCTGAGAGCATCCAAGAAAGCCAATATATGAGTCCTGCTCAGTAGCTCTTAGGTGACACCTCAAGGATCACTTTAAAATGACAGATCTTAAAACACTTCAAAAAAAAAGAGTGCATTAATTCTCAGTGGCAATCTCTAGAAATTTCAATTAGGAACACCAATATCTCATTCCTCATTAGTGTCTTTCATACACAAGCCCCCCCCTGAAGCCCTTCTATTTCAAAGGACACCAATCTCCATTTCACAGCTATTTGTGGTCATTCAGGCCAAGGCACCGAGCCTGAGCACCTTCTGGGAAAAGAACTCTGTTGTAAGAGCTCTTGAACCTTCCCCACCTTGCCACTCCACTCAAGCCAGCACTATACAAAAGGGTTTTTAAAAAATCAACCATTAAAATTAAAGACAACAGCTTAAGTTTGGGGGGTTTGTGGTTTGCAACAGAGCCCAAAAGTCACATTATTGACCTCAGTACAAAGCTGGACAATGAGAAGCCACAGCTTCTTTGGTCATGCCACACCACATTTTTCCTTTCAGAAATATTTATTTTTGTAATTTCTGCCATAATCAAATAAAATTGTTACTTATCCAAGGAAAAAAAGACACCTCAGGCAACATAAGGGCCACAGTGGGGTTACAGGGCATCCCCGGTCACTGGTGACTGCAATTTGCCTTCTCAAGAAGCACACAAGACATCCAGTGACAGTGTCCTCATTTTAATACTTATTAGTATTAAATACTAATAACCAATACAAAATGTGACAACTTTAAATAGGAGAATCCAGTAATTGAATTCAGAATGGAATTACAGAAACTGGACACACAAAGCCACGCCCGTGCAGTCAGGAAGCTCTGCAGTCTTGACCATCACGTTTTGTTGGTTCCTCTAACAGGTTAAGAAAGGAGCAGAAAGTTCCACCCACCCCAAGAGAGCTCTGCAGAGTCTGCACATGCAGAGCTACCTCCCAGCAATCAGGCAGGTCAGAAAAGATAGTCAGATGGGAAGCAAAAAGCCCAAGAAATAACCATGGTGGTGCAGATATTTGCCCACAAGGCACAGAATGAGACCCACCAACCTGGCTTCTGATGGCTGTAACTAAGCCCCTACCACCACCAGCTCCCACAGTAAGCAGGAAACTAATGGAAAAAGGTTTTAAATTTGATTTGTTACCTTCCTTCATGTTTGCAAATCGCTCCTTCAGCTGGTGATCCACCTCAGGACCAAAGGCAAAATTATTCACAAAAATAACACTGCAAGATAATGGTCTAATTAATGAAGAGGGACAGGCAAACGACACCCAAATATATACCCACATACAACTACCCCCCCAACCACAAGTCACAGGCACTTACAACCTTTACAGCCACTTCTGAAACTGAAAAACACTGCTTGTCCCTGACCAAACTGCTGTTTCCATCTAACAAAATGCTTTCTTCTTGCATGGTGACACAAACCAGCACCTTACCTTCAGCATCCACAGACACGGCCCCACATATTCACATTTAAATAAACTTTAAAGGTGTCCTGCTCTGACAGATCCTCTCAGCCTACAGCTGAGTTTTGCACCTTAGGTTTCAATATAAAAACAATGTGCAAAATGTTTTCACCGCTGTGCCATGGTGAGATCAAACACCAACACGGTAACTACCAACACACAGTAGTTAATCCACATGTGAAAAGCAATACTTCAACAAAACAGACACATTTAATCCTATTACTTCTTCTTATGTGTTTAAAATATTACTGGAAAATAGCTAAATATATTTTATCTTCTAGCTCTAAACTCCCCCATAATGCAAAGAGGCAGCTGACATTTCACAGCACATTTTCCCTGTCCTAAACTCAGCACTTCACCCTAACCCACAACAGAGGATTTGCATCTTTTTTCTGGGTTAGGAAATCCCATGAGGGAGTTTCATTCCTGAAAAAAACAAAAAAAAAACCAAAAAAAACCAAAACCCAGTCATATGAAAGCAAAAAAAAACCCCTGCACATAGGTAGCATCACACAAATGTCAAAAATGTTTGGGAAAGAAACAGAACATGTCACAGATTGAAAAAAAGAAATAGTCCTTTATTTTTAAGAGCCTGTCCCTGGTGTGTTTCCTACAAGAGTCTTCAACATCTCTTGGAAGCCATTGAGCACCCTGCACGAATAAACCATGAAAGCCACTCTGGCATATTGTTTCAACATGAAGAATTGATTTCTTTTGCAAGAGATCTATTTGAAAACTCCCTCCCTAGTGCCTCCACACATGAAACGTGTTCAGCAAGGACACTGAGTTTAAGAGCAGCAGCCAAAGCTATTAAAAACCACAGATGAAAAAAAAAAAATGTTTATACACCAAGGAAAAAAAAACATTTATTCTTGCTACGCCTTGCTCTTGGAAATTTGGGAAACCCTGCCTGGCAAGTAAGGCTAGCAGGGGTTTCTTCCTCCTCCTTCCCAGCACATGCCAGAAAAGAGGCCTTGCAAAAGAGCCAAGTGTATTAATGGGACTAGAAAACATCCAGGGAAGGAAGGGAAAAAAACAGAGCTTGCCAGATCTATATTTTTTTGTAGTGTTCATTCTGGCACAGGATTTTGTAGGCACATGACAGAAGCACAGCAGCCCCCAGTTCACCTTGATTTCAGCTCTTTCCTGCACGTATTCCTCAGCCACAGGCACAGCTATTCCCAGGAACACTGCCTGCTCCCAGCCTGCTCCCACGCCAGCGCCCCAGCACGTAGAGCCGTGTCCTGGTACAAACACACCCTTCCCTTCCCAGCCTGCTCACGGGGAAGGTGACACTTCCACATCCTCTCTCAGACTGGATGGCTCCAATGTGAATTCATCAGACAATCTGCAGCCTCATTAGCCAGAGCAGACGCTGAACAGTTGGCACATTGCACACAACCACCCAACAGTTGTGAGCAAAAAGCTGCTTTTTAATTTATGTTTTAATTTCTGTAGCAGACAGGAAGGTAGCTGTGGATCAGCAGGTACACAATTAGCTGTATGCCATCCAAAATAAACATCTATCAGCATTTCTGCATGCAGTTAGATGGACTTCAGTTAAAAATAGAATTAAAAAAATTAAATTTGTTCCAAGGAAAGTTGCACAGACAGCAGAGGAGTGTGCATTTGGAATAGCAAGCAACAAAGCAAAACCCCACTATGCTGCAAGGCTGGGACAAGCCTGTCCACAAATTAAAAGGCACCTCTGTCCACAAATTAAAAGGCACCTCGAGAAGTTTAACTGAGGTACATAATAACACAAAAGCCAGCAGCCTGGCAGCCGCCTGCTTGATGCAGTACTCTTAAAACAGTGTCCTGGAAGCAACCCAGAAACTGCCACAACACTGGAGACTGTTTCAGAGACCCCTCTTTGACAACTGCCTTCCATTCCCCCACATAACAGAGTGGCCCAGAAGATCATATGGAAATAAAAACGTTTTTTCCTGTCTATAAGGCTAAAAGACTGCAAAGCCTTTCAAAATACAGATCAATATTTTATTGCTTTTTGCTACCATCAAAAAGGAGTCGAACCCTCTGTGCAGATCTTCACAGAAATAAATCTTCAAGACAAGCAGCTTAAATGAATTCCCAATTTAAGTTGGAACAGACTCACTTGGGTCTTTTGCTTTTTTTTTTTCTTTTAAATGGAAAGTGAGCCTAGCTGTGTGCACCAATAGCCAAGATAATTAGTGTTTTGCCAGAATCACTGACATGAACTACAAGGATATGCAAAACAAACAGAGGTTTATACTTCTCTGTATTACCAGAATTTATCTTGGATACACACCCTTATATGTAATATCATGGGACATATATTTAAACCCATTCTTCTAGTCAGAAAACAGGATCTAAAGAGGCCAGTATAAAAGTTGGCAGATAGACTTTTGGTATTTGCTATGGAAATTCTATATAAAAAGCTGGCCAGCCTCCCAATTTCCATTATACAACCCCCCAAATACTCAGTTCATAAAGCACCATTCAGTTGCTGTACTGTACCTTGTGTTTGCAATTCTCTCTCTCCATTCTTCTGAGAGGAAGTCACCTCTTTCCAGCTTAAAAAAAGACAAAGAACACAAAAAAAAACCACACACACACACAAGAGTTAACATTGTTCCTTTCTGCACCCCATCCCTTTTCCTCTGGAGAAGGACAAACATGCTGTACCCGCTCAGTGACACCACTACAAACAAGGGCAAGTGGAGTTTTGGGTGAAATATTGAGGAGATGAAGCACCCAGAGCTCAGCAGCTGGCTCTGCCCGTTCCTCAGGTCCTGGAGGTGCCCCCCTCTCTGCTCCCACCCTCAACTGCTCTCCTGCCACAGGATGAGTGGGGAAGGGTCTCCAGGAATCACTGATGCCCTATGAAAGCTGTGCTCCATGGAGAAGCCAGCAGTGCTGTACCCCACCAGAGATGATGAGTGAACGTCTCCTCGAGTCCCCGCTGACCCCTGTGGTTCGGTCAGACCCTCTTAGCAAAGAGATCTGGCACAGCACTTGCTGGAAAGACTGTTGCTGCAAGACAGACAAGCACCAGACTTGATGGTTGGACTTGATGATCTTGGAGCCCTTTGCCAACCTTAATGACTCTGTGATTCTTCTGTGGTACTAAATAAATACAAATCTTGAACACTTCTAACACTAAATTGGAGATGTAGTAACATAAAGACCTTATTTGAAAATAATTACAGTTATGACTACAGTGACTTATATAGTACCTTTCTGATGAAACCACATCAAGTCCCAGCTAAATACCCACAACTACAGAGCTTTTCCACAGATTAATGTTTGCTCAGTCATGCTCTTGAAATGAGAGAGGAATCTATGGGCCGTGGTGTTTTGCTGTGCCACGAGTAAGGCAGAAGGAGGGTTGGGAGAGGAAGATAAGAGGAAGAGAGAAGAAATAATATGCAACTATATAATTAATGATGATGACAAACTTTGAAGGGGCAAATAAGATGATGGCTTAGATCAGAACCTCAGGAACATCAAAGCAACAGCAGTGACTGCTTAGCATCCTTTTTGTGCATGTGCTCCTTCGTATGGAGAGAAGTGAGCATTTCACACACCAGCCCTTAGTTCAGTGACAACTCAAACAGAAGTGCCTGCACCACCATGCAGACACACTCAAGCTACTTCCCAACCTTGCTAGCTAAGCCAGGATACCAGTCTCTGTGAAAAACAAGAACCTGATATCTTCTGCCACAGGTTTCTCTTCCCAATGGAACAGCCTGATGCCACTCAGAGCCACAGAAGGGATGACAAACAGGGGTAACCCTGCCTGAGCCATTGTGAAGGACAAAGCCACAGCTGCCAAGAGGAGTGGGTCTGCTTCTCAGGAGGAAAGGAGGGGAAAAAAAAACAAAAAAAACCCAAAAAAGAAGTCCAAATGTCCTGCTGCTACACACTGTGCAAGAGGGCTGAGAAAAGCAAACATCAAGAGCTCCTGGGCAAGAGATGAAGAACTTTGCAAAGAGCCTGAAGTGTTAGAAACTAAACGTGTTGAAAACAGCAGGTCACAATAACTGACATTAGAATGATCTGTTCCAGCAAGCAGCTAGGCTGAAAGGAGATTTTAAAACAGAATTACTACCTGTATTCTCACATCTGCTGGGAGGGGGTGCATGTGTCAATATCCCACTATAGTAAAAACAAAACATGTTGGAGACTGAACTCAGAGAGATCCAACTGAACAATGTACTACTGGGTATTTTCAAAATCTAAAGCAGAAACTCAACACAAATCAGAATAGTTCTAAAGAGCACTGAGTCCTCCTCACCTCACAGATGGAAACATTTTTTCTGGAGCTCTGTATTTGTGAATGGAGACCATCTCTAGATTATTTTTAAGACATAATTTTGTCACAAAGTCTATCTGTTTTTGTAGTAAATAGTTTCATGGTTGAGATACCAAAACACAACAAGAAAAAAAACCAAAAGTAGAAACGTGCAAGGCAACTTATTTTATAACAATTTTTGCAAGTCAGCTTCTATATTGCAGTTCTCCACACCACAGTTTCTAATGTCTACATGAGGTTTTCTCTGAGGAGAAAGGAAAACATTTGGAAAATAAGGAAGCATGATTAGAAAGCCATAGTCTAGCAAGAGAACAAAGAACTAACATAACATTAAACTACTTTGAAATATTAAACTTCATATAAAGGTCTTGAAACCTAACCTAAGTGGCTTTATTTGGATCCAGTTACACTATGTTTGTCCTGCCTGTGTGGTGAGGAAGAGCATGGTTAAACCAAAATCTCCATGCTTTGACCTCGTATAACACAGATGGAGGCTGAATCCTATTTCTCTCTGTCTACTTTTGCCAGACAAAGCCATGTTACAATTCAAAGGAACCACAGCCCTGTTCAAACCTGGCTATTTTTGTATTGTAATGCTAGCCTAGCTCATACTTAGCCAATAGTAGAGGGAAAAATCTCACCAGGAAAAATACTGGAGTACAGAAATAACCAGATGGTCAAATGTGGTTGGGAGAAAACTGGCTATTTTTTTTTCCCTCTCTGGAAGCAGGACAGTGATTCCTGGATCAGTGCTCTGCTGCATCCATAACAGAGTACAAGAGCTTGCTGATTGACTGCTCCTGATGTCCAGTTTCTTCACTGTCTGTACTTGGGGAGCAGAGATCAATAAATGATGGCCTGAAAAGAAGAAAGTAGGGCCTTTCCAATCAACTGACACAGGGAATCCAACCAAATTCCCCTAAAATCCCAGTCAAGTCTGTGGTTTACAACAATTTTGAGAGTGAAACAAGAACTGGTGAGAAAACTCCAGCTAATCCCTGGGCCAGGGCTGCAGCAGCTGAACCAGCAGAACATGGTCCATTATTGTCATGTAGAGAGAAGGTGGCACATCTGTGCAAAACAGCGGTGCCAGCTCCGAGGATGCACTCAATCTCATCCCACCAGTGTCCCCACCCCCACCGTGTTCCTCCTCTCTCCTCGAAACTTAATCTCCTTAGTGCATAATGAATGGAAGGGACCATCTGTAATGCAGATATTTTCATCTGATTAGACAATGCAGGAGACCTGCTTTATCTAAAAGGATAATTAGCTCAGTGAAATCCGCTTCAGAGAGCTGCCAGCCTGCATTGTTTCTAAATTTAGAAGCCAAAACAGGTTTTTTTATTCAGGTTTTTCAAACAGATAAATTTACTCTACTGAGACTGCAGAAATACACTCAGCAGCATCTGATTCCTGTTCCTCTTCCTGGAACTCGAAGAAAATTGGCAGGTCACTGCCTGAGGGGAAGCAACAAGAGGTGCAGTGCAGAGGCTGTGCATTCATCACACAGCAGAGCAACAGTTGATGAAGGTCAAGCCCCTCTGCTGCGGAGGAGAGCTCTGTTCTCACCCCAGCCCTGGGCTGGGAGTCTCTCTGGTAACGCTCTGTTTGACCGGCTACACAAAGCCATAAATTCACAGGCAGAATGGCTCATTCCAGCAGCCTCCATGCAAACAACTTGGCTCACAAAAACCAGTCATTTCTGCCTGGAAAAGTACACATGGTTATTTTTAGGTTCCTGTTCTTTTCAAAAATAACTAGAGGCATGAATCCAAACCTCCAAAATGTGGCATCATTTCAAAGCCACAGGGGACGTTTGGAGGGCTTTTCAAATACCAAAACATCAAGTTTCCCGCTGAAATAGGGCATTCAAAAGTATCTGGGACAAACAGATATCTTGCCCTTTCCTCAGCTGCAGTGCACTGGTAAGCAATGGAAGTTTTTAAGTACAGGTGAATTCAGTTATCCCCACAAACCAGCAGCTGGTATCAGGCAACAAGAGACAATGAAACTCCTACAGAAATCACTCTGCCTCAGAACTGAGTTTTCCAGGAAAACAAGCCAGACAGGGCACCCCAACTCCATCAGAGACAAGCCTGCATGCTGACAGATGCCAGGCTTCCTCCGATTTATGCATCACAAAAATCACCTCTAATCCACAGGGCTGAACAACAGAGCACCTTCAGCATTAGAAGCTGCTGGGGTGTCCTCTGAGCAGGCAGCACGTGTGGCAGAGATGTCCATCCAGCCAAAACCCCAGCCTTTAGCACCACTGACCTGTGTGTTCCTGCAGGTATTTTGAAGACTTGTAGATTATTTCCACCTACTGCTAGGACAAGCTTTTATGGAACAGGGAAAGGTTATAACAACCCTGAGTAAACAAAACCAAAACAAATCCTTGTCTTCAGCAGAAGTTCAATGTGTGACTGCAGCTATCACCAACCTGGCTTGCAGAGACCTACTCTAGCTTATGACTAGAAGAATACTTTCCCCTGGCAGAAGACTACAACAGGTAGTAGGTACTGAGGACACACAAAAAACTTTCTTCAAGGATACCCTGGGAAGAGCACTGAAGCACTTTCTGCTACGTGGCAATCTCAGCACTGTGCCCCAGATACCTGGAGATGGCTCTGATTTTGAGGCCACATGAGGATATTTACAGTTAAAAACCATGAAAACCCATCTGCCTCTTAATTGCAATCCTGCTTTTTAATTTGATGAATGCACATGTGCAGAAATTCCCCAAGAAAGACTCTCTAATTATCTAGGCCTAATGACCTTAGAAAAGTCTCCTGTTTCCTTCAGCCAACAGTTTTCTTGAAAAGAATGGGGTAAGGCTAATCTTGGAAACTTCTGAGCTCCCTGGGAAGAGAAATGAGAAGATAAAGGGAGTTGAAACAAAGTGAGATGTGTTGGAAGTAGGACATTCTTGTCCAAAAAGCTGAAGCAGCTTTTTGATCATAGAATAGTTTGGTTGGAAAAGAGCATTATGATCATCTAGTCCAACTGTAAACCCAGCATTGCCAAGTTCACCACTAAAATACTAAAACACGTCCCTAAGCACCACATCTACACGTCTTTTGAATCCCTCCAGGGATGGTGACTCCACCACTTCCCTGGGCAGCCTGTTCCAGTACTTGACAACCCTTTCAGTGAAGAATTTTTTCCTAATATCCAACTTAAACCTCCCCTGGCACCACTTCAGGCCGTTCCCTCTTGTCCTCTTTTCATGATCATGAAAAAAAGCCCTAAAAGTATAATGCATTCCTTCCAAATGCAAAAGAGAAGACTAGCAAAGAATATAATTATCCCTAACTGATGAGGAATTAGACATCAGGGAAGTTGAGGAGCAACTGAATCTAAACAACCATAGCACAGGGATGTAAATATTTATAGCAAGTGGAAACATATCGGTTGAATATAAAAAACAAGAAAGATTCTTATCAGAAAGTGTTACTCTCTTGGGGAGTTTTTCCCCAATTAGAATCACAAGATTGACCAGCCCATCATTTAAAATGAAACTCAGTTCATTTAACAGGATTACAAGATACAATTACCCACAATAGCCGGAGACTGGGGGACTTACAAGCCACCGTATGATGAACAACCTTTCTCCCAGTCCTCCCATGCCCCAAATGGATCTTCCCACCCTAGAGCTGCAGTGATGACCCATTACTGTAGCTCTGCAGAAGCCTTTGGCATCCAACATGTCTCAGGACACTTGGCCATGAGCTACTGGAGAAGTTTAACATGCAGTAATCATCTGAAAGTGACTACACAACGATGTTCTGTTTCACTGAAAAGATCTGTACATATGTGGCTCTGTATTTTGTATCTCAAAATAACCTTTTTCCTATGATTGAGGACAAAACAGAATGGAAGTATAGCTAGACAATCAGGGTTTATTTTAAATATTGTCATGTATCCAAGCTCAGAACTTCCAGCAGTAACAAGAATATTCTAGTTGGGAAGGGCAGGAAGTGAATCTGATGGCTGCAGATCTGGTAAAGGCAATCAACTGTTGCCTCACCAAAACAGTGTCAGCTGAAAGACAAGACTTAAAGACAAGCAGATGAGAAATCAAAAATCCATCTGTATTGGAAACCTAAACTTGTACTAGGCTCTTGCATGTTAACCAAAAAACTTCAGTGAGAAATCAAAAAAATTTCAGTGAGAAATCAAAAATCCATCTGTATTGGAAACCCAAAATTGTACTAGGCTCTTGCATGTTAACAAAAAAACCCCCAAAACCCACACAAAAACCCCATAACCCTGCAGGCCCAGCTCCAGGATTTATTGCTGCCTTATGTAGCACAATTTTTACTTTTACAGCAAGGCAGCTGTGACGTGCATGAAGTCAAAACCACCATCCACATAATTCAGACAAAGCCACAGGTGGGATCTGAGACTTCTTCCCACTGAACTTCTGCCAAACTTCCCTCCTCCAACACTTTATTCTACTCAAAATATTTATTTTTCATATGGATGCTTAAAACATTAGAGTGGAATTCATAAGTTAAGCTCTGCTGATGACAGACTATTTCAGTTGGTGCTTATTTTGTCTCCAGCATTTGGATATTTAGGACTCCACTGAGCATTTTGCAAGGACAGAGCTGTTTTCCAGAAAGATAAAGACACCAGGCTTTTATTCCCTTGTCTTCTCACTGCATTATGAGACAAGTTTGCTCTCCATGTTACAATAGTCACCTATAGAAGATGCTGTTTAAGGATTTACTAAAGAAAACACAGTGTTTTGGAAAAAAAAACCCAAATGTTAGCCTAGGATGTTTGATGAAGCAATAAAAACTGAACAAAATCTGCCCTGTAAAAGACCAACATCTACTTCAAGCATCACTGAGACAAAGTGACAGGAAACCAACTCTCAAGTGCTGCAAGTGTTCAGCTCTTCCCAAAAAAGCAGACTGCAGACTCGAGAAAGCCATTTTCCTCTAAACACTTCTCAGAAAACAGAGTTATAAAAGCCAAAGAACCTAGCAAAAAATAAGTAGGGTTGGGTTTTTTTTGTCAATATAGTACCAGCCTCTGTCACTTGGAATGCACAGGATGGAAATGCCTACGGCAATCAATGTGCTTTCAATCTTTCAGGCCAAGTTCCTACCCTCTTCTTTAAATTACACAGCTCATAAGCAGAGTCTCTTCAGTAACAATTCCTTTCATGTAATGCCAGCTGGGTGACACAATGGAAAAATGCCATATGGCCACTTCATGAAAAGTAAAGCATTCAGAGTGTTTCCACAGCAGGAAAGAGTTAGCAGCCTGATATCAATCCTGCTACACACTAGTCCCACTGCAGGCCCAACAGCCCTCTGCAGAAAATCATGCTATACCATGAAGGCATTTCAGGAAGGACGTGCACAGAGGCAGGTGGCACCATCACCTTCTCCTGCTTCCCAAAGAGGCAGTTGTAGTAGCCTTCCTTTCAAGATAAGCCATCTAAAGAGCACCAGAGATCCCAGCAGACACAGGAAACTGGGAAATAAAGGTTGGCCATCTACAGCTGCCATTTGATCCCATATGACTGGAACACTGAAAGCTTCATGGTTCAAACCACTCCAGTAACAGAGCAGGAATGGCTCTGTACACAAGAACAATGAAGAAGTAGTTCCCTAGACACTTGCTAGCTGCAACTTCTCAGCAGGAAAGTGACCCAACTTCTCTGGGCAGTTAGGGAACAATCTTGATCCATCCAGCCACTTCCTTGACCATAGGGAAGTGGTAGGAGAAGCATAAATGCATGTATTTGCAAACCTCCCCGTGGGTTCCTATTGTACCATGGTTACATCCATTTCCTCACTGGAAAAATGATTAACCAGGGAGAAGATTTTCTTAATGACCTTTAAGAAGGAAGAGAAAAGCAAAAAGGGAAGGAATGACACAAGACATGACTCTGGACACGCTTCACACTATCATCACAGAGTAGAAAACACATCCACAATGATGAGGTAACGTTTGGAGGAAGGGGAAAGCCATTTCAACACGTGTCCCTAACCCAAGGAGAGAGATGCCCTGTGATGACTCATTTACTCCTCCTGCTCTACATCCCCCCTCAGAGCACCTAATTCCAATATTTCCCAAGTCAGAACTATCCACCCACCATCCTTCCTGAACCCACACACCCACCCTGCACCTCCAGCTACAAACCAGCTATCCTTGTTAATTGGTCCTGGAGTTTTCTACTCATCTCCCAGAACTTCAACCCCATGCTCCCCAGTGTTGAAACCCTGCCATCCCATCCCATCCCCTCCACCACCTATCCCAGGTGACCACACCCTCACCTGCCTGCAGAACCAAAGCTTCAGCTCTGCTTCCTAGCAGGAGATTTCAGAAACCCAAGGAGGAGCTGCCATTTCCAATAGATAACTCAGCAGAACCCTCACACCAGGGAGGGTGAGGGGAGGGAGGTAAAATGTGATTTAATGCAAAGATGGCACATGGCAGCCTCAGTTAAAAAGACAATATTTTAGAAGAATAGATCTTCCAAGAGCTTCTGAAAAGACCTGAAAGTGTTCCCAGTAACACCATACCACATGTCAAACAAGACAAAGAGAGGGCTCTGGGAGGGTGTCTCGGAGAACACCATCCTGGGGACCAAGAGAAGAGCCAGGAAGCAGATATGACTCGTGCTGCTGCTTGGCTGGTGAAAGGCTGCCGAGGACTTTGCAAATTCTGTACATCAGCAAGGGTCACAAAGTTTTTCAGCTGAATTTCACTCACTGTGTATTCTGCATGTTTTTTCCCATACCATTTCATCCACTTTCTGAACTCTCTGTCCATCGTCTGGAATAGGGAGAGAAAAAAATAAACAAACACAGACCCATTAGGACACCTGGTGTTACCAGTTACAACACAACAAAAGGAGATGCAGGTGTTCACTGATCCCCAAGGCTTTTTGTTGGTTGGTTTGGTGGGTTTTTTTGCCATTAACACTCAAAGGATAGGCAGACAAACAAATACTGTAGTTTAGCTTCCTTAAAAAGAAATAAAATGGTTTCTCTAGGGCCAAGTCAAGGCTGTCATCAGCTTCTCTCCCCACTTTTCAGCAGTTACCTGTTATAAGCAAGGGAATCTGAGTGGACACTGCTCAGCACTGAAAATGGTGCAACCTTAAGTAGCTACTGTGTTGTGGTACATAAAGTACAGTGAGTAGAAGGCATTGAATGCAGCCCAGTCTAAGCCCAGACAGCAAAGGAAGACACAGGATAAAGACAGGTCTGCTAGGGTGAATGAGAAAGCAGAAAGCAGCATGCAAAGCAACTGCAACAGCAAATGGAAGCACTGCACTCACAGAGCAGCCAGGAAAAGTGCTCCAAACTACATCTAACCAGGCTAGGGCTGCAGAGGATGGGAGGTTGCTACTACTCAAGCAGGCAGCTGGCACCAGTTTTCCATCACCCAAATATAGGATAAAGGAATCAAAAACTGAATACATCAAGAGAGCTTGGTGCCTTACAAAGACACATCTCCACATTTACAAAGTCTTGTCCTCATCCACATAAATGGACAACATGCAGCACAGGTGTGAGTGGCTGTGAGGGTCCTGCTACACCTCTACAACACATCTGAAAATGAAACTGTGAGGGTCCTGCTACACCTACACAACACATCTGAAAATGAAACTGTGAGGGTCCTGCTACACCTCTACAACACATCTGAAAATGAAACTGTGAGGGTCCTGCTACACCTCTACAACACATCTGAAAATGCAACTGTGAGGGTCCTGCTACACCTCTACAACACATCTGAAAATGAAACTGTGAGGGTCCTGCTACACCTCTACAACACATCTGAAAATGAAACTGAAATGTCTTGGAAGAGTTAAAAAAAAAATCCCTCCTGATCTTTAGGGTTTGACTCCACATATGGGAGGGCCCAAATGTGGAAGTAGCAGGGAAAGGAGATAAGGGAGATAAGCACAGCAGGAATTCTGGCTTCACTGACAACTTGGAGATGGTGGAGACCTCCATAGTAAAATAGTGTTGACAGATACATTTTAAAATTCTTTATGTTTCAGAAGCACTCCAAAGCTTAGTAAGACAACTCATAAAAAAAATCTTTGGTATTTTCATATGCCATATGAAATGATGTTTTAATATTTTTAAAGACAACTCCACAAAACAAATCCGTAACAGTCGTCCTCTTTAGCTGAAGCTTTTCAAAGTCATCTGCATTAATTATCATAGTAACCAGAGATGTGTTGCCACAGCCAATCTTAACTAGAAACTTAATCCAATCCCTTCCACAAATGTTTGGCAGAGATGGGGAGGAGAACTGGTCCATTATACACAGCACAAGGCAGATGAGCTGTACACAGGCAGCTTCAGACATCCTGACACTGCAGCAGCTGGTTAGCTGTTAAATCTGACAGGACATCATCTGTAACCAGCAGAACAGTGCAGAATGTTTTGTTCATCCAGTAATCTTATGAAATATTGGTGTAATTCTGAAGCTGAAGGTACCCCAGGAGTTAATACTCCTAATATTCAATTTGTGAGTAATTTTTTTTGTTTGCTAACTGTTTTCACTAAAGCCTCGTGTTTGCACAATGACATGAAGGGGAATTAGTGAAAGTGAGAATTGAACTTTCCTTCTTTAACACTGATCTTTAAGCTCACTATTAAACAGGGATGGGAGTCCAGGCCTTGCAAGTGACTCCCTAATAAAACCAGAACACACACAAACAGGGAATGCAAAAAGTGCTCCAGCTGGAAAATTCCACTGGGTCATGGCAGGGGAAGCAAAATGGATTTTTAGATCCTTGTCTGATCCTCTTTCCCACTGTGTTTGCCCACACCACTGAAAAGGAGGATCAAGGATTATTTTTTTCCCCCCTTCATAAGGTATAATTTTCTAGCCTGTAGAGACTGACTCAGCTTGTTTTAACAATACAAGGGGATAAGTTTCTGTTCAGTCTACTGAAGAAAGTAAACTCCTTATGGTAAGGCATGGCTTGCCTTTATGGTTTGCTTGTAGCTCATTTGCCTTCCAGGTTTGCCTTGGAACTGATTATCTTTGTGTGTCCCCATTGGCACAGAATCAGAAGAAGCACACAGGAAACTGCCTGCCTGACTAAACATTATGGTTTTCTTATAAGAAGACTTCATTTAGGTGCCTACTGAGCAGATATTAACCAGATAACCAACACAGACCTCATCAATTAGCCTACAACAGTTTAATAACTAAGCTTAACTTCAGCTTTAGGACACCAAAAAGGGGCATCACTATTGCAAGCAGAAACATAGGCTTTAAAACCTTTAAGAACTCTTTGTTTGATGAATTCATTCCTAAATTTGCTTCACACTATCACCCCTAGAAGCCCAGTATTGGAGTCATTTCAGACACAGGATGATTGCAGGTGTTCAGGTGAAGCTTATAGTGCAGTTTATTTCGAATAGGTCCTACATTCATTACTGTTAAAAGAGCTTTACATCTCCTGGTCATGAAATCACTTCAGAAACATGCTAATGCTCCTTCTGTGCACTCCACAAAGTGACTAGAAATACACCTCTTTCCCCAAACATGCCATGCTCCAGGTCTTACTGACCCAAAAAGCAACAGCAACTAGGACTGAAACTCTCCCTTTCTTCCTGCATAGCACTTCAGGAATCCTGAACCACCAAGTTAGCCTTCAAATAAAGGATATACATGCAATTCACTTAAAAAAAAACCCCAAACCTACTCACCTCAGCATATTTGGCTGGAATATCAGCTTTCTCCACACCGTAGTGATGTTTGCAGTTTGTGGCTGCAGCCACTTGAAGCACCACCTGACCCACACCTGCAAGCAAGAGAAAACAAACCTGAGAACAAGCTGCAGCAGAAAACCACTGCAAGGGGAGAGGAGAGCTCTCAGAGCAAGGGCCAAGAGGAAACATACAGGTAATGAGCAGGACTAGGCTTCAAAGTACAATTTCAACTCCCAGTTGTGTCTGACAGTTCCTGTAAGAACTCTGCCTCTCTCTCAATTGAAAAGCATATTCCAGATGTGAAATACCAAGAACCTGTCTCTCAGTAAAAAGGGTTTACATCCTACCAAGAAATTAAGCAGTGCAATTTCACTTTTCTTACAGAAAATGATTTCTAGCATTGCAGTTCTCAGGTTTACTTTTATTTATTTCAGTTTATTTCAGTATCTCGGTTTATTTTTCAATACACTGAGAACTTTTTCTGTTAAAAGCATGACTACAATATTTACAGCAATGTTTGTATTGATAATTATTAATGGCTACTTTTATTAAATGTTACAGGCTCATTTTTACAAATTCACATAGATTTCAAAATAGCTGCATATTAATTTTTTTCTCCACAAATGTTATATGCATTCCATCAAATCCACAGGTTTTACACGTAATTAACTATTTAATTAAGTCATTGAGCAAACAGTTCTACAAACCCAACTACATCTCAAAACAAGTATTTGTTAATCACATACCTATGCCATTAATTTAAAGACTGGCTAAACTGTTTGTCATAGTCTAGCAATATTTATACTGGTTTTCACCATGAAATGCAGCACAAAGTCTGAGAACGTGTAAAGCTTATTCATAGATAAGCTACTTTAGAATATTATTTTAGAAAATATAATAGGGTTCAACACTTGAAATATCAGAAGCAATCACTATGCTGGCAAGACTAAACATTGCTTAAAAATGCACTTCATTCCAAATTCTACTTGCATCAGATGTTACCAGCAATAATTAGCTGCCATTTTTACACCTTGCCTGAATGTAATCCCTCTCCCCCACCTCAGGTAATGTTAAAAAGAGAAAAAAAATAAATATTAATTACATTTCTCTCTGTCTGAGCAACCCCCATTTTACACCCACTGCAGCAACGTCGTTCCCCATGTGTTAAACCAGTCACTTACAATTTCCCTAAGCCACGCAATATTCATCAACAGTACAGTGATGCATCACTTCTTGTCTATGACTAACACAAAATACATTCCTGTCTCACCCAGTGCACTTAATCATCCTGCAGATGACCACATGGGAAACAAGAGTGAATCTAAGAGGAGAAGCCCGTTTGCACAGAACACACATTGCTGTTTGCCATTTCATTGTGTGCCGGCAGGAAGCGGCACTGGGAATTGGAGGGGTGGAACTCCTGCATTTAAACCATTACCACTATAATGTTGTCTGGCACAATGAAAACTCTAGTGCTGACAGGGGGTTTTGTTGTTGGGGTTTTTGGTTGGTTTTTGGGGTTTTTTTTGCCAATTCCCATTTTGCATACATATGCATATTTCATACACATGCAAATAGGATGTATAAATTTCTGCACGGGGAGAACATGGACAATCAAAGATCTGAGGTAGAACTGTTTTGCTGTTTCTTATTCATGAAGAGCAAGGAGGATAAAGACTAAAGGGAAGATGAAGAACATGATGCCTTGTCAGAGATCACAGAACCCCAGACTGGTTTGGGTTGGAAGGGACCTTAAAGCTCATCCAGCCCCAACCCCCCTGCCAGCAGCAGGGACACCTTCCACTAGACCAGGTTGCTCAAAGCCTCATCCAACCTGGCTGAGAACACTTCCAGGGAGGGAATATATCACATGATAAGGCATAAGGAGTTATTCAGCTTGTCTTTCCTTGGCTTCTCTCTTTGCAAGAACTTACCCATACTGTAATTCCAGTTTGCCTCACGATGACACAAACCTCCATAAATTCTTCCCGCAACGAACCACAGATCCCTGGCATCACACACACAAACTAACAAGAGCAGCCACAGCATCCTGGTGGGGGTTATCCCTGCTGTTCAGCCACTGCTGCAGGCATGTAGTTATTGGAAGGGTATTAAATTTATTGATAGAAATAATACGGTCTGACAGTGTTTGCATTGACACCGCGCTCAATACCACATTGATTACAATTTACAGAGAGTTTGCTCCTTCAGTACAGACTCAACAACTGTGTTCTGGTTTTAATTGTTCCAGTGCTCCAAACATGAAAAGGCAAAGGCTTCTGAATCTAAACCATCCCTTTCCTACAGGCTTTTTTTAGGCTGTGGATTTTTATACAGTTGGTCAATCTCTAAGATTAAAGTGGGGAGGTGACCAATAAATACCTGATTTTATTTCTGCTGATAGCAGGTAAAAGTAGCTAACATCTGAGCTTGTTACATAAACAGCAGCACTACAGGACCTCAGATATCATCTTCTTTAACCTTCCTGAACAAACAATTGGAAGAATCTATGGTGATTTTTTTTTTGCTTCCAGATGGGAAAATAGTTTGTCAGATCTGATGCCTTTCTAAATGTCTCATCTGAACATAAGTCATTGAAACAGGAAATTTCAGACATAAGTCCCAGTGAGAGAGGAAGTAGGGGGTAAAAAAATAATAATAAAAAAAAGAACCACTGAAGATCCCTGACTGGAAATGTATTAAGTTTTTGGGGGGAATGGCAGTCCTGCTTATTTAAAATATATTTGGTTTTTAACAACTGAATGTATTTTTAAAATATATTTTCCCTAGAAGTCCTGTATCACACCAGCAATAAAACCAAAACATTCTTCATTTAAAACTTTACAACCCATCCAGTAAAAGGGGAAATTATTACTCCTTTCCTGCTCTGAACCAGATTTTAACAACAAAAAGAAGAACATCATCTTCCATACTCAGTATATCTGTTTCACATGTGTTTGAGTCATATCTGGTTTCTTTACCAACTAGAAACATCCATTTCCTTTTAAAACTCTAACCTGTTCATGATATGCAGTTGTACATTGTAAGTTGGATTTTGTGGGGTCTCACAAGGCAGATGAAAAGTATGTCAGAGGAAAAAACTGCTTAATTTTCAGATTCCACACCAAGGGTTTCATGCTGGCATGGGAAGGGTCAGGAAATCACATTTTCAGAGAGAAAGGGCATAAACTGAATCTACTGAAAATAGATTAATCCTTAGAAATGGAACAGCTTTTGTTATCTTTTAAGCATCATTTTTAATATTGTTTCTTCTTTATAAATGAATCCACCAATAGCAAGAGAAACCAAGAGTTTTCTGCAACAAGGGTTTACTGCATTTGTAGGCCAACATTTCATTAACACCACAGGGAAGAATGTCTGGGATGTCTGCTTGGTCTATTTAATCTCGTCATAAAAAGCAGAAGCATCATCAGGGATTATCTAGAAAAGGTGCTTATCCAGTAACACAATCCTTAGTCCTGGTTTACTTTCCCAATATGAGTTTCACTTTTTTTTATTCTTTAAAGAAAAAATAGTAAAAAAGCAAAAAAAAAAAGAGAAAAAGAAAACTCACTGAAGTTATTGGTCACTTACCACTGCCCAAGTCAACAAACAAATCATCCTCTGTCATTTTAATTTCATCTATCATCTGGGCCACTAAGTCAAAGGAAGTTTCTCCATAAACCTCTGGGGAAAAGGGCTCATAGTTGTTGAGTTTCTCTGGATCAGTCACCGAGTGGTTGTACACTTGCTGCAGGATGTGCCGGAGGAGCCCGTTGGAGGGACGAGTGTTCAGTTTCATCGGCTGGGTGGTTCCCTTCCACTACAGAGAAAGAGGAGGAAGAAGATATGAACCCAACGTGAGGACATGTAAACATCACCAGAACAAGGTTGTGCTGGCATAACAGAAATTAGAGAAATCCCCTTCCATCCCCTGTCTCACCAGGTGCTCTGTAAAGATAAAAACAATGAAGATACTGAAGAAATTACGCAGCGCCGATTGCTCTGTCCTTTGTCTCACCTCAGCTAAGAGGTGATTTCCAATGTGCCTGCTGCAATAGGTGGTAAAGGGGAAATTAAAGAGATATAAACATCAATAAGCAAGGTAAAGCTTAGCAGTGAATATAGTTGAAGTAGGTGTAAAAGTTTGTTCACTCAATTTTTTTATTCACTGATCACCACTGAATTGATGTTGACTGTACTGTCAACCTAAGAGCAGTTTAATTCTCTTCCAGGAACTGTAGGATGGGAGGGATCACATGTACTCAAACAGGGAGTGGCAGGAAAGAGATGGAAATCAAGCTTCCTTTCTTCTTCAAAATAACCCCTGTCCTAAACATAAAAGTTGTTCCATTTTTACAAAGTTTACCTCTCCATTTGATAAGGAGAAATCAACAACAAAAGGACAACTCCAGGATCCCTCCTAAACATTCCTCTACTGGAGATTCAGATGGCAAGAAGAAAATGAAACCAATCAAGCTTTTCATTTCAGACAGGGATTGCAAATGTTGAATAGCTTCAAATTTTTTATCCATGAACAAACATACACCTGAAGCTGTCTGAATTCCAACAAGCACCACAAGTTTTAGGGAGTTGGAGGCCCACAAACTGAAGGAAAGCTCGGCAAAAAAGTCGTCTTCTCATAAAACTGTACACTTCAAATAATCCCCACAAGCACAGCAGAGGAAAAAAATCCATCTATGCTTTCAAAATTAAACAGAACAGTAACATTAATTCACTGCTCATGTTTTGCTTCCTCCAATTAAGCCTTTTATAGGGGTAAGAAAACCAAAAAGCTTGTTAAATGGGTCTCAAAAGAGATTACATTCTAGTTTTGCCAGAGTGAACCCACAGAACAGAGCAGCTGAACTGAGTGGCAAGCAAGGAAATTCCTAAGCCATGGATCACTTCCACAATACACAGGGGAGTTCATATGGATTATTTAAGTACCCATAAGCCACAGATTTCCCCATGCAAGAGTAAATCTATATGATAAATCCCTGTGAAAAATCTTTGTGCTAAATGCAGAGAAATCTTTTCTTCCCCCTCAAGGTAACTCAGTTATTTCAAAGTGCCAATACAATGGTGCCAGAAGTGCACACTAAGGAGTAATAGCTTACAAATCTGCAGCTTGGGGGGGAAAAAAACCACTTTTTTTTTCTTTTTCTTCCTATAAGAACATCCCTCCAATGCTAAATCCTTGACTGCCCAGGTGTGATCAAGAAAATAAGATTTCATATCAGACTTATTAACTCCCTAAAAGAATGGAAGCACTGAATACTGGTGATGAAATTAAACTAACACATATAACCCAGTGGTAAGTCAGTCACCACTTTCTGGATATTATTCACTACACATGAATTCAAACCAGGTAGATAAACATCATGGTGTGTGACAAAGGTAAATACATACCAACTGATGAATGCTATCGATGGCTCGGTTGTACTTGTCACAAAGCCTCTGCATGCTTTCAAAGCTACGTGGGGAGAAAGAACACAGGGGCAGTTAAAACCAGCTCCACGAGGTAGGTTTGAAGGTACAATTTTGTGCTTTTTTTGTCATCACACAAACTGTAAGTAGGTGGCTATTTAGTGTTTATTTCTTGCAGAACATGACTGCAAACACAGCTTTAAGGCTTTGTATACAGTTTCCTTTAAAAAAAATTCCCCAGCAGTACATGACAACTATTAGTTTGTTTAATTAATGGAAAAAGGGCTGGACTCAAAGTATGACTTCTCAGAAAGTTTTGTATTCTCATAGCCCATTACTTCTTTTCCATATTCTCAGCTGCACAGAAATTTAAGACATCTGTAAATTTTTCTCCTTTCTTCCATCATCTCTCCATGATAATCAGTCCTGAGGCAAGTAGATGCTTTTCTAGAAATTAACTCTGGGACTGAAAATGCAAACAGAGCCAGGACACAATCTAAAATTCCACCCATCAGAAATGAACACTGATTGCTTCATGGGCTGGTTGGGATTACACTCAGTTCAGGCAGACGCCTTAATGACAGAAGCTGAGAGGATTAAATAAATTCATCTCCAGCCAGGGAAGAAAAGATATTACTAGGAACATCATCTGCTACATAATCAGACCCACAAAGCAGCAGCCAAAAAAACAATCCAAAGAGTTATAGGAGTCAGATAATTAGATCATGACCTTCCCCAAATCAGGGAGGGGGCAGGGAGACCAGGGGACATCAGAAGGAAGTGGCTTTTCAGTCTCTTGTGATCCTCACTGGCTAGGTCACCTCTCTGAGGAGTACTGTGGACTTCCACTTCGAGGTTTCAACTGCCCATGTTTAATTCCACATTAAGACAAAACAAGAGGCTGAAATGGGTTTCTGTCTGCACAGTGTGTACATTTCTATAATCCACTGCTTTTCATTCCCATCCATGTGTCAGTTTATCTGCTACAAATAATTTTTATGATTAATTTTTTCAAAAGAAGTAGAAAGACTAAAACTGTTACCAAAATTACAGGTTTATGACTTCCTTGCTGCAGAAAGGTAAATGGGGTGTGACTTTTGGGAACTGATAGGCTTCTCTGTCATTTGGTATTGCTGCCAACCACACTGATGCTAGCCACTGAGGATGCCAGAACAACCAAAGTTACAGCATTGCAGTACACTGTGAGCAACCCACAAATCCAAATTAATGGATTTGATGACAGGGGGTGCTCGACCCTGATTTCTCCTTCTGAATTTTTCAAGAGGAAAAAAAGAGACTGACAAGTCTTGCAATGAAATAATGAAAAAAAAATTAAGAGAGGAGGAAGCAATACCTTAAGCAGATCATGATACAAGTACCTGGTGCTCAGGACAATAGCCACTGATTAATTAGAGCAATGCAGTTTCATCTGTAAACCTTACTCTAAAAGTTCAGTGACACTGTGCACTTGAGCAAATTCAGTCTTTGCCATGAAAGCAATTAAGGGGGTTTTTGCAAACTGTGGCTCGAGGGTCATCTCCTTCTCCAGTCTCAGCACAGCCCAGCTGACACACAGAACCTCAGACTTCCCCACAGACACTGCAGGTCAGAATCTGCCTCTCCCACCTGCATGGTGAATGCCACATACTGTACACTCATTTTAAGCTGTTTGTGGAATAGGCATTCACATATAACAACAAGCATCTTAAAACTACTTCTAACTGCCCAGAAGAGAGGTATGAATAGTTTTGTATGAATAATTTAGCCCCCCACCCAAACAGCATCACACTTGCACTGAATCCTACCCAGAGGAGGGCTGGGGAAGGTGAACCTCCCACCCTCACAGCAGGCAGAGGACAGGGTGCTGACAGACAGCTCTGGCATGCCACCTTCTAAACAGGAATTCTTAGTTACTACAGAAGTAGAAACCTCAGTGCCATTCAGATTCCCGAGGCTGGAGCCGGTCCAGCAGCGCAGATACCGATCATTGTTCCAGGGTGAGTAATTCCAACGTACACCAGAGCTCAACTTTTTGCAGTGTGGAGTTTCCAATTATGTCCTTAATCCAACAGCCTTTGCCAATATTTCTGTTACACATTTCCTACCAAAATAACTCTGCAGAGTCTGAAGCCAGTTCTAACAGAAAACTTCAGTTCCTAGTGCCTAAGAATAACCAGTTACAAACTGATTCACTATAAACCGTGCTGGCCTGTCCTCCTGATGGGAAAACCATATTCCTCTCACCTTTTTGTATCATAGTCAATTAAAACATAGTTTTCCATAGCAAGCTTGAGATCTGGGATTTCTTCACAGACCCACCTGGAATGAGAGAAAAAAAATAATTAATAAAAACATCTCCAATTAAGTATAACAAGGCATTCTGTCTGAAGCCTAGACTGGCATTGCTTTATGTTAAGACAGAATATCTGAAAGACCACAGCATTGATAGGAGTAAGGCAGACATCACAAAATGCTCATTGGAAAGCTGCAATAGTTTGCATTTGTATGGAATAAAAAGTAAGGTGCTCATAGATATTGGCAGTAGTATAAAGCTCCTGAAATGGCACAACTTCAAAACGAGGTGATAAACATATTTGATGGGTTTAAAAATAGGCAAAGCCCTGGCTGATGCTAATCTAACAAAAACCAGAATGCAGAAGTGCTGTATTTCCAAAGAATTCTGATACTGTAACGAGCTTTGACAAAGCTGAATGTGGAGAGGACATTAGAAATGGACAGTGCCTACACCCTTAGAATCACAGAATCGTTTTGGTTGGAAAAGACCTTTAAGATCCTTGAGTTCAACCCAAAACCCAACACTGCCAAGTCCACCACTAAACCATGTCCCCAGGCACCACATTTACACGTCTTTTAAATCCCCCCAGGGATGGTGACTCAACCACTGCCCTGGGCAGCCTGTTCCAATGCCTGAGAACCCTTTTGGTGAAGAAATTCTTCCTCAGATCCAATCTAAACCTCCCCTGGAGCAACTTGAGGCCATTTCCTCTTGTCCTTTGCTTGTTACTTGGAAGAAGAGTGAATCTGACAATGGTATCTCACAGGAGAGGAGATCTTCACTCTTGGAACGAAGGAAGATTAATTCCTTTCAAAGGCAGCTTAAAAGCCACATAAGCTTTGGACATACTTTCCTCCAAAAGCACCAAAACAAGAAAGCACTATTATCACCAAAAAATCTCAGAGCATGTCCCTGGATGAATTCCAGTAGGAACAGCAGTTTTTTTTCCTTCATGCACCTTCACTTTTAAAATGCTAGGGGGAAAAAAAAAATGACTGGAGATCCAACAGTTATGGTTCCTTCTGACTGATTCACCCTTATCAAATAAATATATAGGCAAGTAAAAAACAGAACTTCTACATTTATCTGACTCTCTTCTGACTAGTATCTCCCATCTCCCTAAAAATATTAGGACTCTGATCTCTGCTATTTTTTTTTCTCTTAGATTAGGGAAATGGGCAGTCAACAGCTGTTTACCACTGGCTGGAAGAGATAAATACTTCTTAGCATTCTTTTACCCACCAGTTTCGTAACCAGATCGTGGTTACTTTGCACAAGGCAGGCAAAGGCAGCATGAAAACATTCTAGCACACTGGATTCACTGCAATCATGCTTCAAACACTCTTGTGAAATATGATTTTGGCCTAACTGCCTTCTAACAGTTTGCCCCTTGCCTTCAGCTAGTGTAGCACAGAAAACACCAGCACTGATGACTCCAGCAATCACTTTCAGCTCCATAAATGTTTAAATCCCTTCAGAAAGGATCTTCTCAATAATCACACAATAAATGATAAATGATGCTCCAAGTTCCTAAGGCACAAAATCTGATCAACATCAGTACAAGTGAGCTGGAAGTAGCAGTGGCAGTGTATCTTGTGTCAAGGTTTTGTAGTTAGAAAAAGAAATTCCTTTAGAAGAAAAATACTCAGCTCTAGCCCCTAGCCTCATTACACATTGTCTCCCACCACAGACCACTGGAAAACGTGAGGATTTCATGTGTAAGTGATATTATCAAAACTATAATGCAAGCATTTAGCTCTCACACTCATGCTGGGAGCAAACAAGGCTCACTACCTCTTCCCAGGCCATATGTGACTGACCCAATCCCAAGCTCAGGTAGCTACACACCTCACCTGTACCTGCACCATCCAACTATCAAAACCTGCTGCAGATACAGCCCTCAGACAAGGCAAGCCTGTATGGTAAGGATCTAAAACAGTTAATGAGAACAGCTTTTAAACAATCTACTGTGGATAATACATTAACATCCCTCAGGTGCTTGGGGAGTTTGTGCTAGCATTTAATAAAAGTTGTTCTACAGCAAGTCACCTCTGAATCCTGCTGAAATAACAGTGAGCCATGTCACAACCACTGCCCCTGTTGGGAAAGGCTCAGACTTCCTACTCTTTGTATTTGTCTTTCAGCTTTATCCTCCCCTCTTCCCCACACTGGTCCAACTCTACCAGCAGAATTAAGAGCAATGCTAATAAGGACATTTGGGGGCTGTTCAGCCTGGAGAAGAGAAGGCTCCAGGGAGACCTTCCAGTGGCCTCCCAGTACCTGAAGGGGCTCCAGGAAGGCTGGGGAGGGACTTTGGCCAAGGGCACGGAGTGACAGAACAAGGGGTGATGGCTTGGAACTGGCAGAGGGGAGATGGAGCTGAGATGTGAGGAAGAAATTCTTTGCTGTGAGGGTGGTGAGACCCTGGCCCAGGTTGGCCAGAGAAGCTGTGGCTGCTCCTCCCTGGAAGTGTTCTGGGCCAGGTTGGATGAGGCTCTGAGCAACCTGGTCTAGTGGAAGGTGTCCCTGCTGCTGGCAGGGGGGTTGGCACTGGATGAGCTTTAAGGTCCCTTCCCACCCAAACCAGTCTGGGGTTCTGTGATCCTATGACATAATGCAAATGCTGGCAGTGCTGCAACAACACAGCAACAAGGGGAAAGAGAGAGGCTGGGGAAGAGGATGTGCAAGACCAGAACTTAACAGATCATGCCAGTGATGTTTTCTTAACCTCCCTTTTCTAAAGATCAAATACAGACTGCTATAAGCACCAAAAGCTGAACATCACTACTCACTTTTTTTTTTTTCTGTTCAAAAAAGAACAGAATATGGCAAGTTGAAACAAAGTCTCTTTGACCAGGAGATTTGTATTGCAACAGTATCAATTCAGCTTAGAAAATAACTTCAGAGCTGATAAATTACAACTTTTATACATATATCCTTTATATCTTATCTGAAGACACTGGAAAGGGTCCCAGCCACATCTGCATCGAGCACTTACCGAATTGTCTCGATAATTTCGTGAGCAGCATCATGGTGTTTGTCCTGAAATTAAAAAGAAAAGATGTTTTCAAAGAGACATCAGCTGTGCTGTTTGTCAGAAGATTACAGGAATCATAATCTTTTTAAGAATATAGATGGAAACCATACTAGGAAAGGAGTTTTGACTGCCACCCAGGCCATTAAACCCATCCAAATGAGCCCTCTAAGGAAAAAAAAATAAGGTTTAAGGAAATACATTTTTCAAGTTTCTACAGACCAGGAGAATATTTACATGAAGAAACTGCCATTCTAATTATTTCTTTGTCATTTCCTGAAATCAGGAATTGCAGAGCTGATGCCCTTGAGGATTACTGGTATGCAGTAGGTACTTGACTGCAAGTTCCACAATGAACAGCTGATTTCATGGCCCTCACATCTGGTGCAGGCTCACATCTCCATATGGGCAGCAAGATCCTAGCACAGTGAATGGTTTTCTAAAATAAAGCATCAAATAAGTAGTAGGAGTGGATATCTGGATATCAGTGTGGAAAAAAAAGCTCTCACAGCACATACACACACACACAAAAAAAAGAGGCCTGACTATGCAGATCTTTTCATGAACTGAAAAACAAAACACACACAAAACACATTAAAACTTGTATATTACAAGTACACACTAGACTGGGAGGCACAGAAGCCTGTTGACTTTAATTTGGGAGTTTAAACAGAAGTCAGTTAAACAACCCATTCCAAACTCGTGCCAGAAAAGCCCTTGGAGCCCCATGTATATGCACCATGCTACAGAAAATTCTATTTTAGGGAAGTTACAGGAGTTCCTGTATATATTGTTGTATCCAGCTTGTGAAGCCTTGGTTACCAGAGTCCATCTGCACAAAGCTGAGGTTATATTTAGACATTTGTTTCTTAAAGTGGCTTTGACCTTTTAATTAGGAGTCCTGTATCTAAGGACCTTCCAGAGTTCTAAGTGTAAAGGTTCCTTCTCTCTCAAATAAATTCCTTTGTCTTCTGCTGCAGAAATGTCATTTCTATAGAGTTACCAGTGGGAAATTCTATAGCAAAGGGCAGTGACAGGCAGCAGAAAACAGAGGATTAGGGGCAGGAGAAGGGAGGGAATGGAAGAAGAAAAGCACTAATGGACAGGTGACAAGCAGCTGGGATGATTTCTATTTCTTCAAGACATGGAAGGACATGAGATAAGTCAAACAGATTCTTTTTCCATCAGTATCACAGCTTTTGTATTTGCATGAGGAAATAGATTTCCCCTTGTATAACCAGTTTATACACTTAGGATCAACCTGTCCTGGAGAAGTTCTCATTCCAATAAACTTGCACACAGCCCTTTAGATCCCTGGATAAAGTTCTCATGCCTGAGAAGGACAGAAAGAAAGGCAAACATTTCTGAAGTCTGTCAGAGCAAGGGTACAAGGGAACACTTCTTATTTTACCAGGAGAGGCTTTTGTTTTCAGAACACAGAAAGTTAACCCCGTATCTAGGAGTCACAGGAGAGCCTGATGAAAAAAGACAAAAAAAACCAGTCCAATTACAATATCAAAAAGGAAAAAGTAGTCAGGACATGTGGGATCGAACACACCACGGCCTGGAGGCCGAGTGTCACCTGGGTCACGTTTCCTAACAGCACGTTGATGCCACACAAAGGCCCCGAACACAGCAAGCCCTGCAGAACACCCCTGGGGCTGTGCTTCCTCCAGTCTACGGCCTCCTGTGGGCACCCTCAGCCAGTTTGGCAACGACACCGAGCTGTGTGGCTGGGTTGACACGCTGGAGGGATGGGATGGGATGGGATGGGATGGGATGGGATGGGATGGGATGGGATGGGATGGGATGGGATGGGATGGGATGGGATGGGATGGGATGGGATGGGATGTCACCCAGAGGGACCTGGACAAGCTGGAGAGGTGGGACCATGCAAACCTCATCAAGTTCAACAAGGGCAAGTGCAAGGTCCTGCACCTGGGTCAGGGCAACCCCAAGCACAAATCCAGGCTGGGTGGAGGATGGATGGAGAGCAGCCCTGGGGAGAAGGACTTGGGGTGCTGGGGGAGGAGAAGCTCCACATGAGGCGGCACCGTGCGCTGGCAGCACAGAGCCAATAACCGTGTCCTGGGCTGCACCCAGAGCAGCGTGGGCAGCAGGGCCAGGGAGGGGATTCTGCCCCTCTGCTCCGCTCTCCTGAGACCCCCCCTGCAGTGCTGCCCCCAGTGCTGGGGCCACCAACAGCACAAGGACATGGACCCACTGGAGCCAGCCCAGAGGAGGCCACGAGGATGCTGCCAGGGCTGGAGCAGCTCTGCTGGGAGGACAGGCTGAGAGAGTTGGGGCTGTTCAGCCTGGAGAAGAGAAGGCTCCAGGGAGACCTTCCAGTGGCCTCCCAGTACCTGAAGGGGCTCCAGGAAGGCTGGGGACGGACTTTGGCCAAGGGCAGGGAGTGACAGAACAAGGGGTGATGGCTTGAAAGTGGCAGAGGGGAGATGGAGCTGAGATGTGAGGAAGAAATTCTTTGGTGTGAGGGTGGTGAGACCCTGGCCCAGGTTGGCCAGAGAAGCTGTGGCTGCTCCTCCCTGGAAGTGTTCTTGGCCAGGTTGGATGAGGCTTTGAGCAACCTGGTCTAGTGGAAGGTGTCCCTGCTGCTGGCAGGGGGGTTGGCACTGGATGAGCTTTCAGGTCCCTTCCAGCCCAAACCAGTCTGGGATTCTGTGATTCGCTGAGGGCCTGGACTGGGACAGCCCAAATCCAACAGCATCAATGAACAGTCACCCAATTTAAGTTCAGAAACGTCAGGTAAGTAATTCTATTGACAAATCTTGGCCTAGAAAACGGGGAAGTGATTGAACTAAAATCTGCTGCTGACTCTCAGTACATGTGTAAAAGCAGAAGCAGCACACAGGACTTTTCTTTCTTTTCATTTCTTATCTGTAAAGTACAAAAATAAGCCAAGACAGTCAGCTCGTCCATAAACATCTCCTGTAAATTTTCACCTTTTGCTACACGTGGAATTATCACAGCAGAAACCCCCTGGGCTGCCCTGGCTCTTCCAGGGAACTGTGTTCCTGTTCAGTGAGAATTTGCTTTATCAACATAAGCACATTATAGCGGAAAAGTGAATTCAGGCTTATTCTGGCATAACCATTTTCTCTGAGGAAGTGATATTCTTCATTCATGGTTTTGGACAGTTTTAGTGTTAGGACAACACATGGAGAAAGCCCCTGTCCTATAGATCTTCATTAAAATATCCCTATAAATGATCCAAAAAATGCTTCATTAACAGAATCTTTTGTCTTCAGTTAAAAAGTGAAAAATAAATTTAAAAAAATAATTTAAAAAATCACAATGCACATCTGAAACTACAGCTCACCCAATTTAACCAAGTGGTTTTACTAACACAACCTCATGTGGAAGCTCCAGCCAGAAGGGGCCTTTCTGAGTTTATTTTGTGTCATTATCTAGGAATAATGAAGTTAAAAACAGTTCCACATTCACTGCTGCTAAACCTCTCATGTTGAAATACTCACCAAGCTTAATAAACTCTGTAACTCAAACACTCTGTCCGAGCAGACCAGCTCCCAAGATGTCATGCAAGTCTTGCAAACAAAACCAGAGACAATCTCCTAATATTCCTTCAAAGTGGAGAAAGCCATGGAAAATGAAGGAGAGAAGGGGGAGAACAGATCTAAAGGAAACAGAGCAGTTTCCCTTTCTTTAGAGAAACTTTTAGTTCCATTTCAACATTACAGTTGTAAGATTTAATAAGAAGAGACGTTAAACAGCACCAGTCATCACATCTGTATTCATGCAACTGGTTATGTCACTGGTAGAGTGTCTTCAGCAACTCAAAAGGCAAGTTGAACAGAAACCTCAGCAAAACCACAGGCTCTGGCCAGCCCCAGCCTCTGCCCATCATCTTCCCAAGCAGATGTGCTGGTTGTGGCCAGACATGCAACTGAGCTCGGTGCAGCAGCTTTAACCCGGTTCCTTTTATAGACCCAGCGGCTGAACACCGAAACCAGCACGTTGGGAGGGACTGAGGGCAACTCCTGACACGACCACAGCAGTGTGACAAACCTTACACCTGCCTCAGCCAACAGCCACCCCAACCCCAGCACATTCATCCCTGAAAATCATTCAGGGATGGCCTGAAGCTTCTCAAATTCAGACACCTACATTATGGGTTGGGTTTTTGCTTTTTGGGGGTTTTTGTTTGGAGAGGGGTGTTTGGTATTTTTTTGTGGGTTTTTTTTTGTTTCTTTTAAGGTTTTGTTAATATTTTTTTCAGGCTGCAGTGACCAAGGACCAACACAAGCATCAGCTACACCTCTAGGGCAGACACGTTACCCGAGCACATCACGTTACACCTTGGCAAACAGTCACCCTTGGGAGCACAGCTTTCTGCAGCATCTGCATCCCTGCTCACAATGCTCTGTCAGTAAAATACCCTGGTGGAGAGCCTCCCACTGGCCATCAATCACCAAACACACAGTGCAGAAGCCTTTTGGATGAGTCTCAAGAAGCGTATCTGTTCTGTGTGCAGTCACGAGACGATGCCGCGGTACACTCTGTCACGAAGAAGAGTTCCATTCATCCTCCAAGACGTTGTCCCTCCCTCCCTCCCTCCCTCCTCCCCTGCACACTGGTGTGGAGCACACTACGTGCTGCTCGTTGGCCTGGCTGTACTTCTGCAGTGATCTTATATTGATGTAGTTTGAGAGGCCCTTGGAATCTTCTGGGCCACATAAATGGGAGCTATTTCATGAGACAAGACCTTATCTCTTTAATGTGGTCTAAGCACTAAGTATTTAAAGTAAAAAGTTGCAGTCTGTAGTAGTTATTGAGAATGCCCAAAGCTATTCATAACAAGTTTATTAAAAAAAAAAAACCCTAAACACACATTAAAAGTTAAGTTATTGCAGTCAGTTCTCTCCAGCTGAACTCTATAATAAAGGGTTCTTATTTTCAACCTAAACATTCAATTTAAAATTGAAATGTGAGCTCCCAGAGAAAATTCAATAGTTTTTGCCAAGACATTTCACTGGAAAAATAATGGAAAGAAAGCAGACACTTTTTCAAAAGTCACTTATAAGAGAATCCAAAATTCACTACGAAAAACAGTGGAGAAGTTTCAGCCAGCACGACTGCTCCGATTCTTCCAGCAGATTTCTCCCTCCACATGTTATTACAACTCTGATCACAGGAGTGAGGCCAGAAACACACCCACTGCTATTCCTGTCAGCACACCACTGCCCAGAGCCCTACCAGCACGCACGACTCCTGCTCACACAGCATCCCAGGCAGGGGCTTCCTACAGACACCAACGAGCTGCACCAGCAGTTTTGCCCTTTAGGACGTGGGAGATTCAGCCATGGAGTAATTTTTAAGAGGTTGATCATTTTCCCTTTTGCTCTTCTCCACCCTGATTGCTCTCAGTTAGGGCCTTTTCCTGCAGTTCAGGCTCAGATCATAGCGGGGTGAAAGGATAATGAATGTTTCTGCGTGCTTCAGCGCTCGAGCCAGCCAGCCCTCTCTGTACAAAAGGCATTTTGTGTCTTGCAGATATGAGAAATTCTATATGTGGTTTTAAAGGCCAAACAAGACAGTGCCCCAAAAACTCTTTCCAAATATGTAGCTTTGTGCAGTCATTATCATTGCCCATAATCACATACTCTTTATTAACCCAAATAAAAAAAACCTCATCAATATGACCAGAACTTCTCAGCAGTAATCACTGCTATTTCTGTACCATGTACATAAGAAAACTAAAGGACTATGGCTCCTATGAACAGTACCAGACACATTTCAGTTATCTATACAGAACTTTGTTCTACAAAGCACCTAATTTCTAATAAAAACAGCTGAATCAGAAGTTTTTTGCAGCACACTGGACAAGGACAAGGGAAAGTGACATTACCACTGTTACATTTTTGCCACAACTCAAGCTAGCTGTGGGGAAGTTTTGTTAATTCACACTGAACACAAAGCACTTCACACTCTCCTACCAGGTGTGGCTGTTTTGGTTACATTCTTTTTTCAAGTTAACATCCCCTAGGATATGTTAACAGCATTATTTTGATATACTTCTGTAATCCAGCTCTGTATCCTAGACTCTGGGGTGTATTTGTTCAGGACTAGTTATCTCACAGTGCAACAATTCCTACACTGCAAAGTGAATCTCTAACCTAAAGCAACAGATTTAAACATTGTAGGTTTCTGCCTCAAACACAAAGAACACGTTCAATTAAATTGGGCAGCCGCCATCGCCTGAAGCGAGGAACAACACCCTAGTGCTCTCTCAAATTCACATCTTTTTATATTTATTTATTTATATCCTTCTTATGAAACTATGCTCATCCTGTTGGGGCTTGGTGTGAACATTGTATTTTTTCTAAGCTTCACTTCCCAATGTGCAACACAGGATCCTTGTGAGATTGGATCGGTCGACGCCGTGCTACACGGTAAAGGCAGCAGAAAACCCAACCCTGAGAGGAGAGAAAACGTTTGAGAATCTGGATGAGGTCTTGAAAAAATAAATACAGCCCATGTGCTTTCTATCAGTAGCTGTCAAAGCACCAAAGAACTTTAAGACCCCTTATCTACTCTTCATAGATAGGGATATTTTTGTGCATAGCCCAAGACTAAACTGTCCCACAGCAAAAGCAATCCTCACCTTTGCAGAGCCAGTTTGGTGCTTAACTCACTAGAACACACTTCCTCCCCCAAAAACAGGCCAGGTGACCAAAGCAGCTCTTCAGAAACGTGCAAACAAGTTGTGGTCAAGCATTTGCAAAGCAGAAGGAAGAGATCTCAGAATCACAGAATATTAGGGATTGGAAGGGACCTCGAAAGATCATCCAGTCCAATCCCCCTCCTACAAGCTTTTCACTATCCACCAGATGAATCCAAACCATTCAGAGAAAACAAAACCTGAAACAAGCTGGCTGAGAATCAATCAGTGGCAGCACTAATGTACATTTAATGACTGTCTTTGGATATCATTCTACTTCCAACACTTTAACCATGTAAGGTTGGCTCCCAAGTACTAAACACTGACTCCACTTGTGTGTTAACAGAAGTTGTTTTGATTTGCCAAACTGTGATCTGGAAGTGATCTGCTGAACTCACAAAACAAAAGAGGTCAGTCTCACTAGCCTCTGGTTTCAAAGAGCAGCTTGGTTGCCTGTAGTGGCAGCTCTCTCCGCAGGCAGTGGTCCATAAATCCAAAGGAGAGGATGTTACAGCTGGAGACAAGATGGTTAGCAGAGATCAAAAAGATGGATTAGGAAAAGCCAATCAATCTTGCAGAAGACTAGTGGGACAAGTGCCTCTTTAATGTCCCCTAGGTTTCCTCCATCTGTGGAGGACGATAAGCACTTCTCTAGACACCAGGAAAGGCAATGTGAGCTACTGCAGCTGCAGCTTCCCCACAGGAACCAGGAAAGCATCCAGCCTTCTGCGTGGCACATGGATGCCCTCTCAAAACCACTGCCTTCAGCCTGTCAGAAGTTTGCCTTCCTCCTCCCCCAGGGTTTAACTTCACTTACACCCTGTCTAGAAAGATTCACCAATACAGCTTCTATGCCCAGAGCATGTCTGTACTCAATACACCTGCAAACAATGCTTGACAAGAGCCTCAGAAAAGCCAAACCCAAAGCACTTCCAGCTGCTACAGCGGCAGAGCTGCCTGCCAGCCAGCTGAACAAAAGGGGAGACCTCAAGCCCCCCAGTCCTGCCAGCTACTGCCTTCAGTCACTTGGCATTTTAAGGTCTTTGCCTTGTGCTCAAATGCCAGATATGCTTTGAGTAAGGAAAAGGGAAAGTCTGCCTCTTGCAATATTTCAGATTGTGTAGACAGAATTATTTTAATATCATCAGATTTTATCCTAAATCTAGATTGTGTCATTTAGTTTCCACAGCAACAACCAAAGCTTGTGTCTTCTTACCAAGTGAGATGAGTTCCAAAAGTCTTCTTTGAAGCATACAATTACTGCTGTTCCCTTCCATCAAGAAAGTGTAAGGACATTCACAAATATACCTATATATTGGTATGTAAGAAAAGGACCTGCAGAGAACAGCTTGTGTCCATTCTTTTCTTCCCAGCCTCAGAGAAGCTGTGAGGGAAGCAAGAGCTACCAAGACTGCATTTTGAAACCCTTCTCCCACACACAGCAAGAGAGCAGGGAAGCTTGGTGTTGTTTCAGTAAGTTTACTGTCACACAAAACTAAATGGAAGACACAGAGGGCAGTGTGGTCTGCTTAACAGCTACACAAGGACTTTGAAAGAGGGGGGAAAAAAAAAAGCTTGGCCCCAGATCCAAAATATACTACAACTACCAAGTTAACAAAGTGAACAGGCATTAGGAAAGAAGATCCCAACTGCTGCAGGTAATCCCTCTGCAGCATCAGCACAGGTGATCCAGAATTTGTAGGCAGGGCAGTTGTGGATCTGGTTGCGGCAGGGACTCAACGCTTTCGTTGCAGCTGCCTAAAACCACAATAAAACCGTTTTGCCTTTCCACAGAGCAATTCCAACTGTTGCTACAGACACTGCACAAATGCAAGAGAGAATGGTTCCCATGATAGCGTGTAGGAGGGGCTGTATAAATAGATGAACACGCAATCATTCTGCAGGAGTGTCTAAGGCAACACCCACACGGGACAGTTACAGCAGGATGACCTCCTGGCTTCAGTCTGCCTAAACCAGACATAGCCCAGACATAAGTAAGAAGCAGTTCTATTATGCAACAAAACAGACTAGTTAAAAAAAAAAAAATCCAGAATATTTATAACAGAATATATAGGGGAATGGAACTATTTTGGTACCTTGCACTGGTACATCCTTTTAGTTAAGTTTCAGGCAATTATAAACCATTCCCACAACACCATGCAGGTGCTGTAGTGATTCCAGCAGCTGAAGCAGCACCATGTGTACATGCAGAGGAGTCCAGTGTTTGCTTATTCTGGGATGGAGCAGGCTGCTGGGCTTCCACTTGAGTCAAAAGAAAAGCAGCAGCCCTACCATCATCTCACAAACTGTTTAAACCAACACAGCCACTTTGCCTTGCCACTGCTTCCCTGAAAGCCACCTCTTGCTCTGGGCCAGCAGCGCCTGTGCACACACACAGTGAAGTCAGGGAAGGCCTAAGCTTAAACTAAATCTTTGCTGTTTTGGCTTAGTTACCTTTCAAGCAGACCAGGTCACCACACAAGTGTACAAACACACTGTTATAAGGGTTGTTTCTACTTGCAGCCCTACCAGCTTCAAACTGTCACGTAGCCACAGCCTGTGTTAATACAGAAATAACCCTCCCGTGCCTCTCTCAGAACAAGTCCCAGGCTGAAAAGCAAAACACAGCACTATTCTAACTACTGAAAAAGAAACCCAGCTCTGTTTCAGCTAAAAACCAGGACAACCAGGAACTGGAGAGGCTGGGGAAGCAGAGATGAAAACAGCCACATACATCCACACTGCCAGAAACTCAAACCTTTAGGTGAAACCTAAGCAAAGGGTTACTGCTGGGAGAAATTAATACCCCATCCCAAAACTGCTGTTGCCAAGTGGCTGCCATCTTATTCTCAACCCACAGTCCTCACACACCCTGGGTGGATGCCTTGGTGGCACAGCTTCACTCTCTGGTCAACCTTTGCTGACTGAAGAGCTGATCCTCACCTCCTGCATGGAAAACTGGCAGGCCAAAGGGAAGGATCCTGCAGGCCACTGGTGGGACAGCACCACCTGAAACAACCATTTTACGTCCTGTAAAGATGCTCAGTCTAGGACAGCTCAGAAATTCTGCTCCTGCTTAACACACATAAATATTCTACACAACAGAAGTTAGCACTAAAACCTTGTGCACTTTCTGAAGCCCACTGAGAGCCTAAAGAAAGAATGGTTTGGGAGTGAGGCACAAAAATACAAACAGTTATGGTTTTCCCCCTCATAAGCTTCAGCTGCAGAGCAGTGACACAAGCTACAGCCAGTGCAGGTTCTGAACAGCACAGGTGAGCTTCCAAGTGCCAACCATTTTTAAAAGCTTCCATTTCAAAGACTTGTAAATGACCCTACAACAGTACAATGTATTCTTCATATGCTGCAAATGACTATTTCTTCTAATAAACCCAAGGCAAGATCAACACCGACTCCAATCCCCATCTGCAGAGGGTCAGAGCCGCCCAGCGCCAGCACCTGATCTCTCAGGACCAGAGGGCTTCGCTGCCAACAGATACACAAACACGAGGGAATCACCTGCAGTGTGATGGAAATCCAGCTGAGGAGTGAAAAAGCAGTCTTAAAAGCTCAAACTTGTTAGACTTTTAGAAGTATATACTGTTATTAATAATACTGCTGAGATCTAAGAAGTAAATGACAAATTAATGCCAAAACCTCGGGAAATTGCCCTTCACACTAAACAGAAAATATCAGAAAGCCTCTCAATCACAGGAGCAGTATTGAAACCCATTAATTTTTACTAAGAAATTTATTCAGAACTTTCTATAGTGTTTTGGGTTTTAAGTTTCCAATACTTCATTTAACTGCCTTCAGTAATTCCTTAGATTTTTCATCTAACACTAAAAAGTTCTTTCAGTGTAGATTTTTAGGAAATTCTCATTCACTCATGAAATGAAAAAAAACAAAATACTCAGAACAGGAACTTTTTCGTTATTCATAGATCTCTTCATATCTATGAAGCCATCATTTCCTGCTGTAAAATATACTCACCCTCTTCCTATGCTCTAAAAATAGTACCTACTCAATTTGATATCTATAGCAGCATGTGGCAAATATCATCATATATTCAGTTTTATTTCTTGTTCCTCTTCAGAATTACTTTTGTCTTATCTTTAATAATTACTACAAAAGTAAATATATATTATATATATTATTTATATATTATATATTATATATTATATATTATATATATTATGTTCATGGATTCCTAGTATGAACTTCTGCTTCTGTGGATCCTTCTGTTAGGAAGGAGAAAACAAATTAAGCAAAAATATCTTCAATATGTTGAAACTTTATGATTAACAATCTGTGATCAATACACTGTAAGGGGGGGGGGAAAAAGCACCCCACCTCTGGCCCATGTCTTGATCATCAGGGTAAAAAGCTTTAACCAGGCAGTCAAAGGTTAACTCAAAGTAGGAAGAAAAAAAGCAAGGCAGTATGAAAGGAGAAAAAGAAAGAAGGAAGAGTACAAAAGTAGACATATGGATGTCTGGGGAGAAGGGTGATTAAATTTCCCATAAATCTTGCATACCAAGAGGTAAGATATTTTGCCTAAATTCCCAGGAGGAACACAATTCAGTCACATATCTGAGGCTTGAAAGGATAATCATCTCCATATATTAAGGCTGCCATGAAGGACAAGAGTTGGAGTTGCATGTGGTGGCATGGATTTCCCTTGGCACACTGAAAGCTTTCAGTACTGTGTCTGACTGAAACTGATGGGTGAATTTTAGGTAGATAAATTTGAATTGCCTGAGCTGGAACTCTGGCCAGGACAGGAACATTAATCCTCACTCATCTGCTGATAGAAAAAAAGGGAAAAAAAAAATAAAAAACAAAAAGCAATCTCAAACAGCCACTCTGTCTTTCAACAGATAATTCAGATATATGAAAAATAAAGAGTACTGTGGTCTTCAGGTGCAATACAAGAGAACAACTTTTACTTTTCCTACAGAAATACTAGGCAAAAAAAGTGTATGTTAACAGAACTCATGATTTATATTGTATCCAACGAGTCAGAGCTTGGAACAAAAGCCAGTCTGAAAACTGAACAAGTACCAATTGTCACTCATGGCCAGTTATACTTCAAAGGGGAAAGCTCAGAAGAAAACTGCTATTCTGTAATAACCATGTGCTGTACAATTAAACACTGTACAGTTATGGTCTTCTTTGCCTTGTGAGGCCACCTCACCTCCCAAAAGCACATTGCTGGGTTCCCTTTGGCATTTGTGAGAGCAGAAAAGTATAGGGAAAAAAAAAATGATGCAACTGTGCCAACTCTGTCATTTGCTGGGCAGCAGAGAAACCCAAACACCTTTGAAATCAGAGTTGATTATTTCCCAGTTTTACACTATTCACCCTCCACATTTCAGAACTGGGGAGGACAGAGGGGTGTTGAGAAATCGGAAGTCTGCTCAAGTTTTCAAACCTTTTCTCCACTGGAGAAGTTTCTCTAAGTCATTAGTCATCCCCACAAATATTTCCCTACAAGCTGTATTGACAGCATCTATTAAAGCAGAGAAAATCCCCTAACCCCTGCCACCGCTGACGAATTTCTGGGCGATTACTCAGGGTGTGAGGAGGTTTTGCCTGGCAAAGCCAGCTCAACAGTTTCCTCTGTTGGCCACCCCCTCCTTTGTACCGGCAGGGCTGCCCTGGGCAGGCTGGGTGAGTCAGATTACACATCAGGGCTGTGAAAACACTGGAACATTTCTTTCCAGCCCAGATATTTTCAGTGATCCAGTTCACAGAGTCGCCCCACACACAGCTCCACAGCAGCACGACAGAGGGTCTGTCACCACGTTTTGGGTCTGGGGACAGTGGGTGAAGGGGCAGCCTCACCGTGCCCCCACCCAGCACCCCCACCCAGCACCCCCACCCAGCACCCCACCTTCTCCCTCCAGCACAGGCTGATCCAAGGGGAAAGCCACAAGCACGTGCAAAACGTGGGACTGTTTTCCAGCAGCTCACCCTGCCGGAGCGTGATGGGGTGTGATGGGGTGTGTAAGTAAGGACAGGCTGGATGTGTGCAGGGGAAAGAGCTGCACACATCCAGGGCAGCTGGATGTGTGTGGCTGCGGGGAAGGAGGCACAGGACCAGCCCTCAGCAGCTCCAGAGGGTTACATGCAACACTGGAAGGACCAAATTAGGTCCAATTTAGGACCTTCCTAAATTAATCTTACCATCCTGTGCTATGGCACTCAACTTCAGGAGCTGCTCCCACACCTATCTTGCTGTCTGAGAAGTCAAAGCTAGTCATCAGCAAACCTATTCCCACTAAAGCTGAGTGACACACACACACACAAAAAAAGCATTAAATTCTTAAGTTTTGTTATTGATCTCTACCATTGATATTAATTTCAAAGGTGACACTCCCTGCTGGGCTGTGATTTTCATTATCACTGCCTGCCCTTGAGCTTTTTGTGCACAGCACATTCCTTTGGTGACAGAATGGTATCAGCTGTATCACAGAGGGGAGGAGAGGGAGGAGGGAAAATAAATAAATATAAACCCCCACACCACACACACACCCTGCACCCTTCCACCTGTACAAAGTCTGGTACTATCAAGCTCATACCCCATCACTCCTCAGCAGCAGACACACGTCCACCTCTCCAACAGCTGCAGGGTGATGCTCAGACAACACTCAATTAGCCACTAGAATTTTTTTGCCATTACAGTTGAGTGGAAAGTCAGCAGCAAAGAGAAGGAACACAGACAAATCAATGAATTATTCAAGCCAGACTTGTAGTCACAGTTGCTAATTTGGAGGTTTAAGCTTCAGCAGCTCACAGCAGAGGTATCTCACCCTGGTAAGATGTGCACAATGGCACAACCAGGACTGTCCCCTCCTGGGACAGAGTGGAGAGCCTGAGATTTCCAGCCTGGAAGATGGGAATAAAATTAATAAAAGATACCCAGAGCATAACCCTACTGGGATCCACAGTGGCCTGGGCTGCAGGAGGAGTTCCCAGGCACTATCACAACACAATCACCTCATCCTTACAAATCAAACAGGGAGGAGGGGAAACAAGACAGACAAAAACCTGACAGGCAAGGAGGTTTGCAGTCATCTTTCTGGGGAATGGCATTCAGCAGGAGAACAAGGGGAAGGCAGACCAGATGAAAAGAGCAAGGCAAGACAGGCAGATGTCTAATTCTGAAACTTGAAAGGACTTGCACACTATTTAACGTGACAGACAGCGAGGCATCTGCAGCCATCCGGGTGAAGGATGCAGTGCCACCACAGCCTAAGCCACTCAAAGTCAGCACCAGTCCCAACCTCCTCTCATCACCTGGCTGTGCCTCCCTGTCCCCCCCTTTGTCACCACTGACACTTTGATCACACTGCAAACCCCTTCAGCTCAAGCCTAAAGGAGAGGAGGTAAATGAACCCCCCTGTCCCCTTAGTGATGCACGTGCTACCGGCAAACAGGCTTTTCCACATTCAAACTGGTACATTGCAATGGGGTGCAGCTCAGCAAACATCCATTTTGGTGACAATAATCAGCTTCAGCAGCTCTGAAGCCTCCTGTTGCCCAGTTCTGTAGGCAAGCAATCCCTCACTGGTGCCAGAGATGGATCAGCAGAGCTGTGCCAGACCACGTTGGGGTTTTTTGGGGGGGTTTTTTCCCCCAAAAAAAATCTTTGGGGGAAGATTCTTTTCTTTCCTCCCCCCACACAGTAGGCTGGGAGCCCTTAAGCAGGAACTGTTGTCAAGAGGAGTTCAAAGTACAACCTCAGACACCTCACAGATTAGGCAGAACCTACCACGGTTTGAAAAATCTCCTTCTTCAAACCTAATGAATATTCAGATTGTACTATAGTAAAACTGAGAGACAAGAGAATGAACCAATTTAAGGACAATTCTCTGGAATAAACCTAAACATCTGCAAGTCTTAAAAACTCCAATGGGACTTCCTCCCTTGTATCAATCAGATCTAAGTACTAAGTCATGCATATCAATACCTGAAGTAGGACTACAAATGCCATTGCCTACTGGCATTAGCCTATTTAAGACCGACCACCTAGATCCATTAGGGCTTCTCACTCACCCATCTGAGCACACACTTCCTTTTTCCAGGCCTATATCTCACCCAGAAACCCAAATTACAATTTTTAATGCAGCATCACTGACAATCTAAAAGCAAGCAAAAAATGGGGCGGATATGTGGGAGTCAAGGAGTTAAATGGCATACAAAAGGATAAACTCACTTCAGCTCTGATTAAGCAGGGCAGTCATAAAAACAGAGGTCAACATCAGAAAATATTTTGTGAGTCATGAGGAGAGATTACTCACCATGCACTATTCAACTTACTCATCACAGTGTGCTGCGGACAGAGCCGCTCACCATGGATTCATTAGGAAACCGTGGCCTTTCCTTTGAGACAAGCAGAAGGCGGGGGAAAGAGTCATACTTTCAGTTTTGTGTGGAAGCCAGTGGGAGGCTGGATCTGCAACACCACTGCTCTCTCCTCCCACGGCCCTAATTAGACTCGTCGGGGAAATACATGTTTCACATCACCCTCCCCGGCTCTTTTAGCATCCCAACAAGCACCAGTTTGTCAGCTGAGCTATTATGCAAACTCAGCAGTCTGAGGAGACCCTACTTTTCCTATTATACAGCAGCCCTGCAATAAATAGACACGTTATTAATCCAGGCATCCATTAATACGAGAGATTAGACCCTTAGCCTTTTACGCAGCAATAGCGACGCTGCTAATTTAAGATGTAGTAAGAGCATAAAAATAGCCAAGTTACTCAGGGCAGGGTTACATCACGCAGCAGTGCTCATCAAGCAGCAGGTCGACAATACCAGTCAGGCTCTGATGTTGGGAAAGATGACTCCCTGCCATTCCTGGTTGCTCTCACCAAAAATAATTAGCCAGGACTACGAGCTTCCCCTCCCCTTTCTCTCCAGCTCTCTTTGGAAAATCTATCTCACAGCATTACAACAGGAAGCAGGAAGAATGCTGCTAAATAAAACTACTTGAAGTGGGCTGGGTTTTTTTTCCCCCATCAGGTATCCCACCTTGCTTCCTAGGAACCGAGCAGCAGAGAGAGTGGTGAAACTAAGAAATGTTCTGCTGACGTCAAAGAGAGCCGAGCTCGAAAAACCACAGCGGTACACATACCCCGCTGCCAACCCGAGGCTGAGCCAGCGAGGGAAAGCAAGGCGACAGTTCAGCAGAGTACAGTGTGAGCAGGCCAAACGCTGCCATGTACAGAGAGGAGGATTTGTTTCTCCAGCTCCAGAGCTCCAGAGTTCATCTGCTGCTGCAAAGGCCGGAGCTGCGAGCGGCGTGCGCACGCGTGTGCGTGTGTATGCGTGTGTGTGTGTGCACGCGTGCCCACGCACGCTTCTGTCATATGCGGTGTGATCCTTTACACCAAAACTGCAGGACAGGATATTGATGGGCTCCAGATGAACCAGCCACTCCTGTGGAAACATTGGCAAGCAAAGAGGCCGGTTTGATGGCAGGATGTTCGGGTTTTGCAGTATTCCCGAACAGAGGCAGACAGCACATGTGGAGAAGCACCCCTGCCCCTTGTATTTGTAACTGGGGAAAAGAAAGAATCTATGTACTCTGCCATTTTCAGAACCAGCTGCTCAAGTTTTTCCTAAATTAACCAAATCCTTATTTCCCACGCTGCAAAGCAGCATTAAAATGCACCTTTTTTTTTTGGGGGGGGGGGGGGGGGGGGGGGTTGGAGCTTCTGGTTTGTTGGTTGTTTTTTTTTAATCCTTTAGGAAGTTTTGTGAATATCCATAAAACCATTCCTTCCTTCCAGATGAATCCCTGACCTATGTAATCTTTAACCTATATTCCACACAACCTACTCGGAGACACAAGTTAATATTTGGCAAGCTGAAGGAAACCGAACTGGTCATTGTTATACTTTCAGTTTCTGTCAATTTAAGCAGAGCGCGCGCCCGCGAACACACACAGAGGAATGACAGAGCTGCCCAAACAGGAAAGGCTGCATCAACCAGCGTGTGCTGGAGGCTCCAGCTCCAGGAGCAGCCGATGAAAACAGCACGCCAGCATACATGGAGGATGTTTTGGAAACCAGAGATACAGCAACAGCACCAAAAGGAAAGCGGCTGATAGGAACACAGAGCCATCTCCCCTGCCACAAGCGATGTGTTTCTAATCGTTCACACACACACACACACGAGCGCGGTACCATCGCCAAGCCAGCAGCAATATCAGCAATACCGGCTGCCCCAGCCTGTGTCCCTCAGCACGTTCTCCCTGCAAAGCAGCACACGTAAAGCCTGAAACACAAGGAATAATCAACAGCACTCAGGCCAAGGAAAATATATATATATACAGAGAGAGGTTTTGCTTTTACAAACTGCTCTCAAAGGCGCTACAGTGAGGGTGAGAAATTATTCAAGGATTGGTACAAACCCTACACACATACACACAGAGGGAAAAAAAAAACAAAAACCCACAACAACCTCTCAAGCCTTTTGCCTCTCGTGAGATCTTCACAATTTGAACATGGACACTGTTATCAAGGTCACACATCTCTCACTCAGGGCTCAGGAGAGGCAGGGAAAAGTCAGGCAAGTTAGAAACAAACCGCGGCTCACGTAACGAAACAGGGACAAGTGACATTTTATTTGAAAGCATGCGGATTACGGCTGCCATCAACTGACAAACCTGACTTGAATTCTGTTCAGACTAAATAAAAGAGAAGCTACAAGGGCACTGGTTCGAAGGAAATGCAGTCAACAGCACCAGCCCCACGAGCACCTACCCAAGGCAAAGCCCTTCTCCCCTGCCCACAATTAACGCTTTTTCTCTGTTTATTTCCACTCCTGCGACTGGTTTTAGGGGGGGATCCGAAGCCGTGGCTAATTCAGGCGATGTTTATCAGCCAGAAAGCCCTCTCGATTGCAACCCCGCTCCAAGTAGCTCTGGTTATTAACCAGTTACACCAGCCGAGCTCAGGAAAACACGAAAACTTTTCATTAACCAGTCCTCCTCCTCCCCGCCCTTAAGTTTAGTCAACCAATTATAAAATGAAATTGGGGATTTGACTTCCAGGAGAGCAGCAGCACCCCGGGGCTGGGGAACCCGGCTCCAGCCCCTCACCCTCCAGCCCCGCCGCTCCGGGGGGTGCTCCCGCATGGGAAGCGCTACCGGAGAAACAACGCGAATGACTCCCGCTCCCAGGAAGGACGGGCATTAACGGATTGATTAACAAGTGACAGAGAGCGTTGGGGGAGAGGCACGGCGGGGACGGGGAGGGGAAGGGGCCGGGGGAAGCGGGCTGGGGCCGGGGGCCCGCGGGGCTTGAGCGGGGCGGCCGCGGGTGGCCGGGCCCGGGGAGCGGGCGGTGCTGACAGGGCGCGGGGCAGGTGCCGGGCCGGGGCCATACTCACGTAGACGGGCAGCGGCCAGGGGTAGACGGCGGGCTCGGCTCCCACGGGCGACTTCAGCCGGAGCTCCAGCCTCTCGCCCATGTCGGCAGCCGGAGGAGGAGGCGGCGGCGGCCCCGCACCATGCTAGAGGGGCCGGCCGGGGTGGGGTGTGGCGGCCGGGCCCGGCCGGGGGCGTGTGCGAGGTGCGGCGGCAGCGGCGGGGCGGGGAGGGGGGGGGGGGGAAGAGCGGCGGGAGAGGTGGGGAGGGGAGGCCGGTGCCGGCGGGGGCGCCCGCTCCCCTCGCCTCCCTCTATTGTCGTTAGCGGCTCGCGGGGCTCTCCGGCGCCGCCGCCATCTTGGGCCGGCGTGAGGCGAAGCACAATGAGGCGCCGGGGCCGGGCCGGGCCGGGCCCGACCGACGCGCCAGACGCGGGGGGCGGAGGCGGGCGCGGCCTCGCGCTCCCTCCCCCTGTCCTCAGCTGCCCTCCCCGCGCGCGCCCCCTCCCCGCGCCGCGCGCCGGCCTAGGGGGGCATGGGGGGGGGGGGGGAGATGCGTGGGGTGCGCGTGCCGGTCGGCGCGGGACCCCCGCGCGCGCGAGCTCTGCTCTTCGCCCACGGGAGGCGCGCGAGGCGGGGGTCACGCGTGGGGAGGCGGGGGGGGAGGGGGGGGGACCGGCACGTTGCAGCCGGGTGGGGGCAACGGGCTGCGGTGCCACGCGCGTGCGAGGGCGCGGGGCTGGCACGAGCGCGCGCGGGAATGGGAGGGGGGCGGGGGGGCGTGCAAGGCTGGAGCGCCCCGGGTGATGGTGCAAGGCTGGCACGCGGCACTCGTGCGGCTGTGCAAGGCTGGAGCACCCCGTGTAATAGTGCAAGGCTGGCACATGGCATTCATGTGGCCGTGCAAGGCTGGCACATGGTGCTCGGGGGCCGTGCAAGGCTGCAGCGCTGCAGTCAGTCGTGCAAAGCTGTGTGACAGGGCAAGGCTGCAATGTCACACGTGTGTGACAGGACAATGCTGGAACGCAGTGCTCAGGTGGCCGTGCAAGACTGGAGCACCCTGTGTGATGGTGCAAGGCTGGCACGAGCGTGTGGCAGGGGTGTGCAAGGCTGGAGCCCAGCAGTCCGGTCGTCGTGCAAGACTGGAGCACCCTGTGTGATGGTGCAAGGCTGGCACGAGCACGTGGCAGGGGTGTGCAAGGCTGGAGCCCAGCAGTCCGGTCGTCGTGCAAGACTGGAGCACCCCATGTGATGATGCAAGGCTGGCACGAGCGCATGGCAGGGGTGTGCAAGACAGGAGCCCAGCAGTCCGGTCGTCGTGCAAGGCTGGAGCACCCCGTGTGACAGCACACGTGCACGGTTCATTAAATCGGTGGCACGAGCCCACGTGCCGCATGGCTGCTGGTGCAAAGTCTGCGCACAAGCGGCGGTGTGAGCTTTGCACGGTGCTGCAAGGTCACGGTGCAAGGTGCCTGTGTCACACGTGGGTGACACAGCCAGCAGCTTCCCATTGCACACGAGCGAGTGTGCCAGGCTGGTGCGAGCGGCTCCACGTGTCTCCAGGTGGGGTGGGGGATCGGGAACCCCCAGCGGAGCCGAACCGCGGCCTCGTGCCAGGGCCCCCCGCCCCCCCGAGTGTGCACCGGGGAGTGTTCCAGCCATGGGCTGGGCGGGGTCCGACGGGCACAAGTGCCATGTGTGGAGAACGTGCAGTGCTGCCCTGGGCACGGGGAGGAGCAACGGGGGGCAGAGCGGCTGCACCAGCAACTACAGCCTTACACCGTGGTGTAACCTGGGAGTAGGACCAAGTGCACCCCAGCACAGTCCCGGTGCTGGGGCTGTCTGAGCGCCGGCGCCGCTGGTGCTGGGCAAGGAGGGGGCTTATATGGGGACATGCAGGTACCCTGGGGTGTGGGGACATCTGGGTGCCCTGCCACCCTCTTCTGGGGTATGGGGACATCTGGGTGCCCTCTCACCCTGCCCTGGGGTGCGGGGACATCTGGGTGCCCTGCCACCTTCTTCTGGGCTATGGGAACATCTGGGTGCCCTGCCACCTCTTCTGGGCTATGGGGACATCTGGGTGCCCTGCCACCTCTTCTGGGCTATGGGGACATCTGGGTGCCCTGCCACCTCTTCTGGGCTATGGGGACATCTGGGTGCCCTGCCACCCTCTTCTGGGGTATGGGGACATCTGGGTGCCCTCTCACCCTGCCCTGGGGTGCAGGGACATCTGGGTGCCCTGCCACCCTCTTCTGGGGTATGGGGACATCTGGGTGCCCTCTCACCCTGCCCTGGGGTGCAGGGACATCTGGGTGCCCTGTCACTGTGCCCTGGGGTGTGGGGACATCTGGGTGCCCTGCCACCTTCCCCTGGGGTGTGGGGACATCTGAGTGCCCTGTCACTGTGCCCTGGGGTGTGGGCGCTGGCTCCCTGCTGCTGCTGGCAGAGCCCCACAGCACTGTCCCCGTGGACAGTGAGGACGTGTCCCCATGGCGAGTTGGGACCGAGGAGCCTCCTGCTCCCGGGGCTCCTCCACTTGCACGAGGAGAAGAATTAATGCCGGAGGAAGCGCACCAACACTCCCAGTGCTCACAGGCCCCGTGGGGTGGGAGACACGGGCAGGCGCAGCCATGGCGGGTGATGTGGGGGTCCCACACGAAGGTCACCTCACCCCACGCTTGCACCTTGGCAAAGGGACAGTGCACCCTGACACCCACCGCTGGCTGGGCCACCCTCGGTGGAGATGCCGGTGCCTCGCAGGACGCGTGTGCCCACAGAGCCCGGTGGGTTCCCCTCCTCAAACACCCGTCCCTGAAGGTGGGGTCCATGGTGAAGGTGGCAGCAGGACCGGGGGAGCTGCCATCGCTGCATCGTGACAGCTCGAGCTGGTCACAGCAGCCAGACGCGGTCCCTGCGCTGGGGAAGGAGCGTCTGGAGCCGGGCAGTGTCGGGGCACCCAGAGCTCTCGCGGGTGAAGCGCCTGCACCCTGATGTCATGCGGAGCCCTGCAGCCGCTCGCTCCTCTGTCACACTCAAAACCAGCCGGTTTCCTCCCAACGGGTGATTTTAAAGTGGTTTTCAGCCCATGGGACACCCATCAGGCTGCAACACCCACATCAGGGCTCTCCAGCCCCTGGCTCAGCAGTGGGTGACCCCGAGGGAAGAGCACCCAGTGCCACCACAACACCCACACCCTCGTCACCCGCCCCTGCTCACATCCCACTGCCGGATGGGATCCGGGGACGGCCGCGCCGTGCTGGTGCTGGTTCCATTTGAGAGCTGGAAGAGCAGCGGTGAGTGGGCGTCTGCCGCGGGGGGAGCGTCCCAAGGAGGCACCCACAGCCCAGCCGGGCATCGGTGAGCCCAGGCACTGTGGGGAGCTCTGACCTGTGCAGTGGAGGAAGGAGAATCAGCCTTTTCCCATGGAACAGGCGGTGGAAGTTGCGCGGGAGGGGACCTGGTAACACCCCGACTTTGTTTCTCACTTTCTGAGCTCGTGGTGATCTACAAAGGCTTAAACCATAAACCTCTGCATTGGAGTTGGCTTTCACAGAATCCCAGACTGGTGGGGTTGGAAGGGAGCTCAGGAGATCATCCAGTCCAACCCCCTGCCAAAGCAGGTTCCCTATACCAGGTCACACAGGAAAGTGTCCAGGTGGGTTTGAACATCTCCAGAGATGGAGACTCCACACCCTCTCTGGGCAGCCTGTCCCAGTGTCCTGTCACTGTCACAGTGAAAAGGTTTTTCCTTATGTTTACATGGAACCTCCTGTGCTCCAGGTTGTTCTCATTGTCCCTTGTCCTACCACTGGCCATCGCTGAGAAGAGCTTGGATCCATCCTCCTGACATTCACATGAGCTTCCCAACCTGTACCACAGCAGCATGAAATGTAACCGTGAGATTCTTTTCCCAACCTGTGTCACATCAGCATGAAATTAGACCATGAGACTTTTCATCCTACAATCCAAAGCCAGGTGCAAATGCCAAAATAGGAGCTCCTTGGACGTATCTCGGATCCTGGCCGATCCAGGATGTGCCCATATGAGGTGAAACTTACCCACCAGATGTTCCTGTGCCTTTCTGTCTGCATAATTTGTTTATTAGATGATATAAAAGCTTCCCAATTGCCAGGAAAGGCTCCAAATCCTTCGCTGTGATGGGGCTCCCCAGCTGATACACAGGATCTGGATGATGATCAGTATTTGGACAATTAGTGATGTATCTTCTTAATCATTGTGCTTTCTCTTATGTGGTAATGATTGCCCCACCTGCAGTGCTGTGTCCAGTTCTGGAGCCCCCAACACAAGAAAGACATGGACCAGTTAGAGCGAGTCCAGAGGAGGCCACGAGGATGATGCCAGGGCTGGAGCAGCTCTGCTGTGAGGACAGGCTGAGAGAGTTGGGGCTGTTCAGCCTGGAGAAGAGAAGGCTCCAGGGAGACCTTCCAGTGGCCTCCCAGTACCTGAAGGGGCTCCAGGAAGGCTGGGGAGGGACTTTGGCCAAGGGCAGGGAGTGACAGAACAAGGGGTGATGGCTTGAAAGTGGCAGAGGGGAGATGGAGCTGAGATGTGAGGAAGAAATTCTTTGGTGTGAGGGTGGTGAGACCCTGGCCCAGGTTGGCCAGAGAAGCTGTGGCTGCTCCTCCCTGGAAGTGTTCTCGGCCAGGTTGGATGAGGCTTTGAGCAACCTGGTCTAGTGGAAGGTGTCCCTGCTGCTGGCAGGGGGGTTGGGACTGGCTGAGCTTTAAGGTCCTTTCCACCCCAAACCAGTCTGGGATTCTGTGATCAGGTGCACTGCCCTGTAAACTCTGTCCCTTGCTTATTCGTTTTGGGGGGGTTTTTTCCTTCATTTAAACTAGAGTAAAATTGGTTTTGATGTTATGTTGGTGTCCGTGTCCTTGTCACTAACCCCATCCATTCACAGAACACATGGCAGGATGCTTTTACCATCTATCTCTTCTGGCTGTTGGCTCCCAGCTTATTCATCTTTGAGCATCACGGTTGGGGTCCCAGCCCTTGGCCATCCTTCTCCTGCTCCCATCACCCCAACACCACGGTGAGGGATCCACCGTGCCTGAAACACATCCCGGAGCTGGAGCTGCCGCGTGCCAGAGCCGGAGGTTTCCCTGGGAGTTATTCTGTGCATTATTTAACTCCCCTATTTCTCAGGGTCGCTGCCTTCAGCTGAGAGCAGCAGCCCTTCGCTGGGGGCGGGCGCCCAGCGCTGTGACAGGGACCTCAGCCTGGGACGTGCTCCTGTCCCCATGGGGCAGGTTCCTCCCTCATCCAGAAACGCCTCCGAGTCCGGGTCCAAACTTGGCTGCTCTTCTCTTTGGCTCCTTTTTTCCCCTCTGAAACGTCCGTACGTGCAGAAAGCTACATAACTGGGAAGGCTTTTCTAAAGAAAACACTAAAATCATCAAGTCAGCAGTGCTTAAACTGCTCTGACTGCCTCTTAAATAATCAATTCATATTTAATTAGCTTACCACAAAAATTCCATTAAATTTAAATAAATAGACATGGCAGGAGTTCTCTGAGGCACAGCAGGCTCCGTTTAAAGAATTCTCTTTGAGTTTGTTAGGTTGGTCTTTTAATCAGTTCGTCGTCAAAGTCCTTGTGTGGCCCAAGGAGGCTCCTGGGCTGCTCAGAAAGAATAATCGGAGCTACAAGGGTTTCCTGGCCGGCCCCAGCCCGTGCCTGGCTGCCCTGCGGGGCTTTGCTGGTGGTTTTTGGCAGGTAGTGGAGAGCAGGTCCTGCTGGAAACACCTGCCCTCACCAGGAGACCCTTTTTTCACTGATTTCACTGAGTTTTCCATCTGGGGACGAGGAGGGAAGCGAGCAAGGGCAATGGCTTGTTTTCTGCTGGTTCATGAGCTCAACTGGCCACCAGGAGATGCGAGCAGCCCCAGAGCTCACCCGGGCGGTGGGAGCTGCTCTGTCCTCTCCAGCATCTCTGAATTTTTGCTTTTTGGGGTTTTCTTTGCCTGCTTGCCCCTGTGCTTGTCCGCAGCTCGGCTCTGTGCTGCAGTGGGATGGGTCAGGTGCTGCTGGAGCTCCACAGGCTGATCATCTTTCAGGGGCATCAGGCACCGACCTGCAGCGTCACCTGCTCCAGAGCCAGGAGGTCTGCTTTGAAATCAGCAGCTGTTGGATTCCGCAGGTGTGGAGGGTTGTGGGAGGAGAGGTGCTCGTCTCCTCCCTGGGTTTGCTGCCACTGCTGCATCCCCGCTGTCTGCAGCTCCCAGCTCCATCCTGGCACAAATCAGAGCTGAATATTTTTGCCACCACCATGTAAACCAGGTCTGACAGAGGGAGGAAAGGGGACACCAGCATGGGGGAACGCAGGGAGGGCATTAATGCTCCTGAGGAAAGCAAACCATGTCCTGGGCTGCACCCAGAGCAGCGTGGGCAGCAGGGCCAGGGGAGGGGATTCTGCCCCTCTGCTCCGCTCTCCTCAGACCCCCCCTGCAGTGCTGCCTCCAGTGCTGGGGCCACCAACAGCACAAGGACATGGAGCTACATGGTGTCCCTGCTGCTGGCAGGGGGGTTGGCACTGGATGAGCTTTAAGGGCCCTTCCAGCCCAAACCAGTCTGGGATTCTGTGATCAATGCACCAAGAACACCTTGCCCAAATGCTGCTCCGAGCCCTGCACAAGCCACACACCAAGGCTCCTCTCCTGAGCTCATTCCCACGCTGATGTTATTCCCCAGCTCGGGGCTGTGGGGTCGGCTCCCCGCGGTCTCACGCTGCCCTGCTCACGGGTGCACCCAGCGTCCCGAGCAGCGCCGTGCTGGGGGGTGGGTGACAGGGTGGGGGCCGGGGTGGGTGTGAGGGCTCAAGGTTGATGTCAACTCCTCCAGAAACTCACTGTTTCTGGCAAACTGCCTTTGCATCAGTGTCTCAACTCAAATATTGACCCAACTTAGCTGACAATAACAAGCTGGATCACAAGGGGGGTTAATATGGGCAAGTCTGTTCCCATCAGGTTAACTCTGTGTATTTGCCACCATAACCACAGAGCAGGACCCCAGGAGTCCGCAGCCCCAGGGGACAGTGTCACCTCCCTGCTGTGATGGCCCAGCCCTGCAAAAACCTCCCCTGACTCTGGGTGCCCACATCTTTCTGTTGATTTCTAATTCAGGTTCCCCTGGGCCGGGGTTGCTGGTGCCCTTCATGGTACGTGGATTTTTTTCCTTCTCTCCCCCTGGAGCCTGGAGCACGGCCAAGCTCTGTTCACTGTTTCATGGTAGGACCAATAAAACTCAGGCTCTGCAAATGGCTCCCGTTGCACAGCTCGTTTCGTGGAGCAGTGAAGCTGTTTAACCCCAGCTGGGATTGCACATCTCTGTCCCCCATCAGCCTTTCCATGGCCCCATGAAATCAGACAGGACCCTTGGTGACACCAAGGCAAACCCAACCACACGGAGCTTCCCTTCCCCTCCTCGCAAGATGACCCATGTGCCGTTTTCCAAGCTCCATTTTAATTTCCTGGGGTCAATCCTGTGTGGTGCTGGGGAGTTCCCTCCCACATGACAGAGCAGCATCTGTCCTTTCCATCTGTCCCAGCAGCTCCCTGGGCCAAATCTCACCAGGGATGCTCTGGCTGCAGTTGCCACAACAACAAAATGATGCAACAGTGTCCTCTTGGGATGCAGAAGTGGTGTCAATGTCGGGGACCAGGGCAGGTGAGAGGCACCACAGAGGTGCTGGTGATGGCAGAGGTCCAGGCAGGAGAAATCCCATTGTGGTTGTGAATGTTCCCAGTCTGGTCCTGGAAATTGGTCTGTTTAAGCCCAGTTTGGAGGCTTTTCTCCACAGTGAGATGTAGGAGCCACTGCTGGAGCTGTCCTCACCCAGGGATGGGAGCACTGTAGGTGAGAAGCCGGAGCCCCAAATTCTCCAGGGAACAAGATGGAAAAAGCCAGGGGACTGTCAGACTCCTGCCACACCGGGCACAGCCCACGTCAGCTAAATCACCACCTCTGCTCAGCCCCTTGGGCCAGACCCAAACCCCACCAAAGTTCTGGAGACAAACTAGTTATCTGTGTTACGGGAACAACCTTTTTAGCAGGGCCTGTAGCAACAGGACAAGGGGTGATGGGTTTAAAGAAAAAGAGGGAGATTTAGACTGGATATAAGGAAGAATTTTTTTATGCTGAGGGTGATGGCTCAGGTTGCCCAGAGAGGTGGTAGAAGCCCCATCCCTGGAAACATTCAAGGTCATGTTGGACGGGGCTCTGAGCAACCTGGTCTGGTTGAAGATGTCCCTGCTCACTGCAGGGGGTTGGACCAGGTGGCCTTGAAAGGTCCCTTCAGCCCAAACCATGCCATGATTCTGTGATTAAGGAGGATGTTTCCACTGGAACAATCCACCTCCAGCGTGGCTGGGTGCACGGTGCCCTGCAGAGCTGCGTTCCCCTCTCTGTGACAGCTACGTGCCCATGGGGGCTGCGGTGCCTGTCCCCTGTGTCCCCACTGCTGGGGCCATAAGGGACCCGCTGTCTGTCCCCATGGGTGCTGGGGGTACCTCAGCACTTTTCAGCACGAGGTGCTCAGCGGGTATGGAGGGTTGCATGGCCGGTCAGGAGGTCCCCCACTGGGAACCAGTATGGGCTGGGGGAAGCACTGGGGCTGACTGGACACAACCCCTTACCAGCTCTCCACTCCACCCAGCAAATGCCAGTCCCTGAGGCATCGCTGAGCCCGTCCCTCCTGCTGTCTTTCCCCGTGTGCTGCCCCATGTCCCCGTGGTCCCCATCCCCTCGGGCTACAGCAACCCCACCAAGCTTTCCACTTTCTGCTGCCTTGGGGCAGATCCGTGTTCCTGGGATGAAGGGCTCTGCCCCACGGCCCCGGGATCCCGCCCCTGCAGGGGATCACAGCCGGGCTGGGCTGGGCACCGGGAGGATGAGGAGGATGGGAACTTCCCCGCTCCCATCACCCTCCTCCGGGCTCTGAGACTGCACTGGGCAGGGGAAGGGAAGGGGAGGGAAGGGAAGGGAAGGGAAGGGAAGGGAAGGGAAGGGAAGGGAAGGGAAGGGAAGGGAAGGGAAGGGAAGGGAAGGGAAGGGAAGGGAAGGGAAGGGAAGGGAAGGGAAGGGAAGGGAAGGGAAGGGAAGGGAAGGGAAGGGAAGGGAAGGGAAGGGAAGGGAAGGGAAGGGAAGGGAAGGAAAGGAAAGGAAAGGAAAGGAAAGGAAAGGAAAGGAAAGGAAAGGAAAGGAAAGGAAAGGAAAGGAAAGGAAAGGAAAGGAAAGGAAAGGAAAGGAAAGGAAAGGAAAGGAAAGGAAAGGAAAGGAAAGGAAAGGAAAGGAAAGGAAAGGAAAGGAAAGGAAAGGAAAGGAAAGGAAAGGCTGTGCTCGTGGGTGCCCATCGTTGCATGGGCTGGCCCATATGCTGGTGAGTCACTGGCCCCGTGGGAGCAAGAGCAGCCCCGGCCGCTGCTGCCCCGCATGGGTGGGGGATTAGCCCAGTGGGCCAGCAGCGGCACAGCCCCGAGGCCTGGGAAAGCCCAGACACAGCTGGGCTGGAGTTAAAAACCCCAGCGGGGGTTTCCTCGCTGCAGAGGGCAACGTGCAGGCACAAAATGGTGGCTCTCACCTCCGCTCTGAGCCCGGGGCTCTCTGGCATGTGTAGCCCCCAAAATCTGGGACCCAGGCATGCACACGCCTGTGCACACCCGCTTGCTCGGCTGTTGCTGGAATCATAGAGTCATGGAATGGTTTGGGTTGAAGGGACCCTCAAAGGTCATTGAGTCCAACCCCCTGCAGTGAGCAGGGACATCTGCACTAGAGCAGGTTGCTCAGAGCCCCGTCCAGCCTGACCTTGAACATCTCCAGGGATGGGGCCTCCACCACCTCTCTGGGCAACCTGTTCCAGTGATCCACCACCCTCATACTGAAGAACTTTTTCCTCATATCCAACCTAAATCTGCCCTTTTCTAGTTCAAAACCATCACCCCTTGTCCTGTTGCTCCATGTCCATGGGAACAGTTCTGCCCCAGTTTTTTACAGGCACCTTCAGGTACTGGGAGGCCACTGGAAGGTCTGCCCAGAGCCTTCTCTTCTCCAGGCTGAACAGCCCCAACTCTCTCAGCCTGTCCTCACAGCAGAGCTGCTCCAGCCCTGGCATCATCCTCGTGGCCTCCTCTGCACTGGTTCCAGTAGCTCCATGTCCTTGTGCTGTTGGTGGCCCCAGCACTGGAGGCAGCACTGCAGGAGAGTGGAGCAGAGGGGCAGAATCCCCTCCCTGGCCCTGCTGCCCACGCTGCTCTGGGTGCAGCCCAGGACACGGTTATTGGCTCTGTGCTGTGAGCGCTCAGAAATCACACGGGTGTGTTTAATCCTCGGGCTCCATCCCCACTCCGGGATGGCACCATCCCCACTGTGTCCCCATCTCAGAGGGGACCACGGGGGGATGACAGCGCTGGCAGGGTGGGGGTGTGGTGCCAGACACAGCAGGGCAGTGCCAGACCCGAGTCACCCGCCCTGGGACCCGGAGCAGCCCAAAGCAGCCGCGGCGCACGCAGCCATCTGAATGGGTCCCTTGTCCCCACCGCGCTGCCTGGCTGGGTGCCCTGCTCCGTGCCTGGCCCATGGGGACACCAGCTGCCCCCACACCCCGCCCCACAGCTCACCCGTCACCCAACACAGGGCACCTGTCACCCAACACAGGGTGGGCATGTCACCCACACCCTAACATGGGTGACTCAAACATGGGGCACCCATCACCCAAACACAGGGCACCCAGCTCCCCCATCCAAACATGGGGCACCCATCACCCAAACATGGGGTACCCATTACCCCCACCCAGATGCAGCTCATCCATCACCCAAACATGGGGCACCCATCACCCAAACACAGGGCACCCATCACCCCAACCCAAACATAAGGCACCCATTGTTCAAACATGGGGCACCCATCACCCAAACATGAGCACCCATCACCCCCACCCATATATAAAGCACCCATCACCCAAACATGAGCACCCATCACCCAAACATGAGCACCTATCACCCCACCCAAGCACGGGGCTCCCATCTCCCCCATCCATACGCGGGGCACCCATGTCCCACACACAGGTGACCCCCTGTCCCGCCACGGGGCACCCACGCGGGTCCCCCCCTCCCAACCCAGGCTCTCCCGGGCCGCCGGCGCCATCTCGCGGGGCCGAGCGGGAGGGAGCGGGGGCGGGGATGGGGCGAGACGGCACCCCGGGCTGGGCACCGTGGCACGGGCACACCCCAGTTTGGGCACCCCGTCATGGGCAACCAGGCATGGGGACCGCACCACGAGGCACCCCAGAAAGGGGACCCCAAAATGTGAACCCCAGCACGGGCACCTCGAGACAGAGCACCCTCAATATGGGCACCGGGACATGGGGCACTCCAGCATGGGCACCCCACCACAGGCATCCCATCGTGGGCACCTTGGCACAGGGACCACAACATGAGGCACCCCAAAATGTGAACCCCAGCACGGGCACCCCAAGACAGAGCCCCCCAATATGGTCACTTGGGCATGGGGCACCACAGCACGGGCATCGCAAAATGGGCACTCCAGCATGGGTACCCCATCACAGGTACCTCAGCATAGGGACCACAACACGGAGCACCCCAAAATGTGAACCCCAGCACGGGCACCCCAAGACAGAGCCCCCCAATATGGTCACCTGGGCATGGGGTACCACAGCACAAGCATCACAAAAGGGGCACCCCACTGCAGGCACGGCAGTATGGGCACCCCACCACAGGCATCCCATCATGGGCACCTTGGCACAGGGACCACAACGTGAGGCATCCCAAAATGTGCACCCCAGCATGGGCACCCTGATACAGAACCCCCCAGTATGGGCACCTGGGCATGGGGCAACGCGGCATGGGCATCGCAAAACAGGCACCCCACCATGGGCACCCTGTCACAGGCACTTCAGAATGGGGACCCCAACATGGGGCACCCCAATATGGGCACCCCAGCATGAGCACTCCTACATGGGCACCACATTATGGTCACCTGAGGACAGGGCAGCCTAATGCAGGCACCCTGGCACAGTCACTCCATCATGGGCATCCTGTCAAGGACACCCCAACATGGGGCACCCCAATATGGGCACCCTGTTGTGGGGCACCTTAGCAAAGCCACCTGAACACAGGCACCATCACAGGCATGGTCATGAGCATCTCATCATGGGCACCCCAACATGGGGCACCCCAATATGAGCACGCCAGCATGGTCACCCTATCACAGGCACACTAGCATGGGCACCCCAACATGGGCGCCCATCACCCCAGCTCAGACACCCATCACCCTGCTCGTGCCTGGGCCAGTAGTGAGGGGCAGGGACGTGCCACAGGGCAGTGGCACTGTGAGACCCAGCACCCAAACGTGCCACCTGTGCTCAGGGTGAAGCACCCTGTGTCTGTCACCCATCTGGGGACGGGATGCTGGAGGTAGGTGGCTCTGGGACTGGGGACACCTGGCTGGTCCAGTATCACGGTCCTGAGGTCACCCCTGTGCTGCAGCAGTTGCCTGAGCCCAACCTGGGTCCAGCTTTTAGAGAAGATCTGATTTTTGCCCTTGGAGGTGGAAAAGCACCAATTTTGGGGTTTTTTCCCCCACATTAATTTATGCAAAGATAATAATTAACATAACGGAAGCCAAACCTCGTTAAACCTCGTTGGGATGGAGTCTGGGCAATGAAACCCATGGAGCCACGTGGGAAAACTCACGGAATTGCTGCCTTTTGGGGAAAAGCAGGATCAGGCCCTGAACTGAGCAGCTCAGGTCCAGCCCCACCAGGGGTGCGGTGGCCAAGGCTCGTGTTCTCCCACTGAGGAGACCCCAGGACTCGGTGGCTGATCCCAAGAGCTCTCCCATGGCACAGCAGCCCTACGGGATTCTGGCTGAGTGGGCAAGTTCCTTCCCTGAGAAAACAGCCGGTGAAGTGACAGGAGCAAGGACAGGAGGTGGCGTCAGTCAGTTAAACAATAAATAAATAAATAAATCCGAGCTGCACAGGCAGGAGAGAGAGGAGAAGCTGGAGACCTGCGGGGCTTTAGATGTTGCCTGTGGTGATGGTTCAGGTCAGAGCCAGGCTCTTAATTCAGGGTGATTGTAAGGGAATTGGAAACCCTCCAGGGTTTGGAGGAAGAAGAGTGAAAAAGTCATCACTGCCCCGAATTTTTAAGGCTGAACCAAGTCAGGGGACACTGACAGGACAGTGATGGTTTTAAACTAAAAGAGGGAGATTTAGACTAGATAGAAGGAAGACATTTTTACACTGAGACAGTGGCCCAGGTTGCCCAGAGAGGAGGTGGAAGCCCCATCCCTGGAAACATTCAAGGTCAGGTTGGACGGGGCTCTGAGCAACCTGATCTGGTTTAAGATTATAGAATCCCAGACTGGTTTGGGTTGGAAGGGACCTTAAAGCTCATCCAGTCCCAACCCCCCTGCCAGCAGCAGGGACACCTTCCACTAGACCAGGTTGCTCAAAGCCTCATCCAACCTGGCCCAGAACACTTCCAGGGAGGAGCAGCCACAGCTTCTCTGGCCAACCTGGGCCAGGGTCTCACCACCCTCACAGCCAAGAATCTCTTCCTCACATCTCATCTCCATCTCCCCTCTGCCACTTTCAAGCCATCACCCCTTGTTCTGTCCCTCCCTGCCCTTGGCCAAAGTCCCTTCCCAGTCTTCCTGTGATGGTGTGTGGGCTCCAGCTGAGTCACTGAGAAGATCTTGGTTAAAATCAGGACTTTCTGCAAAGTTTTTGGCAGAGAGTGGCACTGTCACACTGTCAGAGGCAGGGGGATGGCAGTGAGGGTGGGTATGGCCACCCCTTCTCAACCCACCACCTCACCCTGGGTCTCACCGTACCACGAGGACTCCTACGAACATCACTTGTACCCTTTGCCATCTTCCCTGACAAAAGGAAACCCAGCATGGAGGGGCTGATGTGAATAAACCAACACCAAACCCACGGGCTCCATCTCCCAGCAGCGTCCAACACAAACAAGCTGTCAGTCGGGATCTGAAGACAGAGAACAAAGGGGAGAACCCTGGGAGCAGAAATCCTCTTCCTTCCCCCGGCCGTGAAGCGGCTCAGAAGCCCGAGCAGATCCTGGCAAGGTCACGTCTCCTTTTTGTCTGTGAGTGGCTTCCTGTTATCCCAGAAGCTGGAATCCTGCTCTGGAGATGAAGGTGGGGTGGGAGTGTGACTCCTCTACTTTCTCTTTTTTCTCTCTGATTGACAGCATCACCCACCTGCAGTGGGACATGTCACCTCCTGGCCAGACACACCTATGGGGTGTTGGGGGTGTTGGGGACATGGGTTGAGGACGAGCTGTGGCCGTAGAAAAGCTGGACCACTGCTTGGTCTGTGCCTGCATGTGTGGTGCTGCATGTCTTCCTGGCCACCACCCATCAACCGTCACCATCACCCATCACCCATCACCACCACCCATCACTGTCACCATCACCCATCGCTGTCACCATCACCCATCACCATCACCCATCACCCATCACCCATCACCATCACCCATCACTGTCGCCATCACCCATCGCTGTCACCATCACCCATCACCATCACCCATCACCCATCCACCCATCACCATCACCATCACCCATCACTGTCACCATCATCAGCACCCATCACCAGCATCAGCACCCATCACCCATCGCCATCACCCATCACCATTACCCATCACCATCACCCATCACCATTACCCGTCACCCATCACCCATCACCATCACCACCCCCCGTCACCCATCATCACTCATCACCCATCACCCGTCACCCATCACAACTCTCCCACGCTGGCACTCGGTCACCCGGGGAAATGGGTGTCTGTATTTCCGCGGCTGCCCAAGTCCCCAGGAGTGCTCGTTAGGGACTGCGGGTGCCCACGGAGGCTGGTGCTCGCTCCCCGTGGGGTGGTGGCAGCCAGTGCCCGGGCTGTGGCAGCCTGAGGAGCTGCGTCCCCACGAGGGACACGGACAAAATGTGGCTCTACCGGTTTGCAGCCGTTAATGGCACCCACAGGCGGCGGGGAGAGGCCGGAGTGCCGCCACGCACCTCCCCGCCACGCCCCGCACAGCTCCCCCGGCCCCACGCGTGTCCCGGCCGCGCGCGCCCGCTCCCCCCGCCACGTGGGACCTGCGGGAGCGCCCCGCGAGGGCGTGGCCAATTGGGGGGCGGGGCCAGCGGTAGCAGTGACGCAGCTGTCACTGGCGGGCGCTGGTGGGCGTGGCCTAGCACGGAATGGGCGGAGCTGGAGAGCAGAGAGGCGGGTGGGCGGAAATGGGGCGGGCTAGGGGGCGTGGTTAAGGGCGAGGGGGCGTGGTTATGCGGACTCGTTGAGCTGATTCGATGCGCGGGGGCGTGGTTAGGCAGAGAAGGGCGTGGTTATGCGGGAGAGGGTGTGGTTAGGCGGACTCGGGGGCGTGGTTAGAGTGGAGGGAGGCGCGGTTATGCGGGCGGGGGCGGGGCCGAGCCCTCAGCTGACCGGCCGCCATTTTGTCAGGCGCTGGGAGGCCGAGCGCAGCCCGGAGCTGGGGTTGTGGCCGCCGGGGCTGCCCGTGCCACCCGCCCGCTCTGCTCCGCGGGCGAGCACCGTCCGCGCCCTGCCCCGCCCCGCCTCTGCCTCCTCACCCGGGATGTGAGCGGCCCGGGCCCGCTGCTCTCAGCCGGTTCTAGCGGTAGCAGGAGCCGCGGCGGTTCCCCCGGCTGGGCCCGGCCCCTCAGCCCCGAGCGCAGGCCCCGCCGCCCGGCCCCGCCGCCGCCGCCATGGCGCTGAAGATGGTGAAGGGCAGCATCGACCGCATGTTTGACAAGAACCTGCAGGACCTGGTGCGCGGGATCCGCAACCACAAGGAGGATGAGGTGAGCAGACCCGGCCCCCGCTGTGCAGGGGCTGCCGGCTCCCCTCCGCGCCGGCCTGGGCTGCCTCCCCTCCGCCCTCCCCGCCGGCTGTCAGCCATCTCCCAGGCAGGCCCTGCTCCTCTGGGGGTCAGGAGGGCGGCAGCCCGCTCCAGGCAGGGAGGCTGCGCTAGGCCCCGCTGCAGCCGCCCTGGAAAGGGGATGTTGGTTTTGGGGAAGGCACAAGCAGGAATCAAAAGGAGGAAGGTGATGCTGGGGTTTAGGCCAAAAGGGAAAGACTGTGGAGAACAAGAAAGCGTTAGGGGAGCAATGAGTTGTAGAGGAGGATAAGAGAGGGTCACGCTTGGTACTCGCTTCCCCTTTCAGCATGTTAATGTGGTGGTGAGATCCTGGTACATATAACAGAGGAATTCCTGCCTGTTGCACTACAGTCAACTGCAGAGTCTTCATCACAAAGCTGACACACAGGAAAGCTGAGTTGAGCTGTAATTCATCTTTCAGGTTATTCATGTTGTATACCTTCTGACTAAAATGTATTTTCCTTGTTTCAGAGCTTTTCTAGGCAGAAGGCAATTGGATGTGTTGGGCTGTTACCCTCTCCTGTGTTAGAGGCACATTGGTATTAGTAGAGGTGAAATAACTAGTCATTAAGAGCATGTTATGTGAGACTTGCCACGTTGAGAGTCACATGTTAATTGGGCAGTAACAGGCACTGAGGATATCATTTATGTTCATCTTCAAGGAAGGAGTCATGGCCTTGGAAGCTTTCTTAGGAGTGCTCTGACCGTTATGCTCTGCTGGAATATCAGTGAGGTGCTGTGGAGTTAGTGACAGGCTAAGAATATTTATAAACTACAATGTCTCCTTCTGTGAGTACAATATCCAAATGGTGTCAGCTATGAAAAGTCTCTGGAAAAGTTGTAATCATGTAACTAAATGAAATATTTAATTTGGAAAACTCTGCTCTTTCTTACTGACACTGTTGGACTGAAACACAAAATAGAACTTCCAAAACCACTTGAATGTTCAAATGGCTTTTAAGGCTGTTGTACACAGGACACAGTGGTAGTGATGACACTTGTGTTTTTATTTTAGTGTAAGTTGAATTTATGGGTATTGATGTGGTGATGTAGGAAGACAGTGCCACTGTGAAGTGTGCAGTGCTCTGCAGAACATGGGAAGCTGCTGGAGAAGTGGCAACAGCACGTTTGTGTGGGCACCTCATGTGTTCTACTCGAGGCTGGAACAGGTTGAACAGTAATTCTGTGGAGCACTTCCCCATAGTGTGCTCAGGCCCAGTTTGTATCTTGTGCTGCTTTCAGTAAATATGCTTTATTTTTTTGTTTGTGCATAGGACAGAAATGTTTCTTCAAGTGTCAAACCTCTGAGGATCCCCTTGATGAAGGTCCAGGCTGGTCCAGGCCTTTGTGGCACCAGTCCTTTTTGAGGAGGATTGAACATACTGTTCTCATCTCTAAACCAGTGTGGTGACAGATAGCTCCTTTCCCAGGGCTTCATCTTTATTCAGCGGGTAAAGAGCACGAGAGCTCTTACACAGTCAGGATTAACAAGTTCCTCTGCATCATAAGCCACACTGAGTTTGTTCTGTGACGAGAAATAGTTACAACACATTGTCTTTGATTTCATTTTTTAGGATTAAATCCTCCTCAGACAGTTTTGTGGGGCTCTGTGTATTTGAAGGAGGTTCTTGGGTAGGTGCACACGCTCTCTGGGGTTCAGTGAGGTCAAGGGAACGTGTTCTCTCTTATTGTAAGAGGCTGATGTCAGTTGCAGTGGTTGCACTGCAGCATGATAGTATTTTAAACAATGGTAGCTCTTTAGTTTGAAAGACAAGTTGAGAGGCTTTAAAGTAGATAACTGTAGGGATAACTCCTGTTTATATCCTCATATGCACAGCAAAAAGTAAAACCTGAGCTCCAGGATGTGTTCAGCTGGTCAGGAGCCATTGCAGTGGTGAGATGTGTGTCTTCTGTAGCACAGACTGCTTTGGAATCCTTCAGAGATTTTGCTTAGTTACACAGAGTGGCTGCAGCCAGCACAGGGGTGTTCTTTTATCCTAGCTGGGCCAGCTGAAGAGGGCTGTGCACTTTCTGCTATGAAAATGCTGGGTGTTGACTCAGTGCTTCCCAGGCAGTGGTCAGGGATGTTTGCTAATTTTCAGGTGATGTTACAAAATCAGAATAGTATTTTAGAGGAAGTAGCTGCAAACATTATTCTTCCTTTTCCTACAGTGCTTCCATTGTTTATTGTATGTATGAAAAGTCACTCCAGTACTGAATGTAGCTGTTTAATCAACATTTGTGTGTCTCAAGATAAGTGTCTAAGCTTAAGACACACTGTTTTATTCAGAAGAGCAAAAGTTGTTTAAGGCAAACAGCAGCATGGTTTGGTGGCAAAGATGTTAGCTGTTGATCTCAGCTGAACAAGAATTGCTCTGTGAAAGAGATGTCTCTGGAAAGGAGGTGCTGTGGTTGTTAAATAAAAATGACATGGAGAGGAAGGAAAGTGTGATTATTGGTTTGACTTCTGGTCTAGTCACACTTTTTGCAGAAGGTTAATTTCTGTTGTAGGTGTTGGTTCTTGTCTTTTGGAATTTAATCCTATGGAAACTCTGCCACCACTTTTTCCCCTCAGCTTTTTTGGGCAGCCTCTCCTGGTGGATTGGAGACAGTAAGATTTATTCCTTTCCAGTTCCTCCACAGGTACCATCACAGGTGAGTGTAGCTGGTACCTCACTGAGGATGTGTTTGCAGGGCAGGATGCACCACATGGTTGTCACCTCGGCTCAGAAGATGGTTTCTCAGTACAGCTTTTCAGCAGACCTGCTGCCTTCTTGGTGGCTGTGTGTTCATCCTGTGTGGCTGGGACTCCTAAGCACACACCCCCAGGCTTGTTGTGAAGTCAATGGAGCACCACAAGCTCTTTACCAGTAAATTTTAAGCGTCCTCCTTTAGTTCACTAGAGGAACTGAGAGGATGCTGGAGGCTGCCTGGCACTTAATCTCACATCCTCGCTGCAGAGTGCTTAATTACCTGTCAGAGGCCATTTTCATTGTCCTTTCTGGTTGGTACCCAAAGCTGACCCATTTATTTACTAGCCTCCAATACAAGAGAGACATGGAGCAGTTAGAACGAGTCCAGAGGAGGCCACGAGGATGATGCCAGGGCTGGAGCAGCTCTGCTGTGAGGACAGGCTGAGAGAGTTGGGGCTGTTCAGCCTGGAGAAGAGAAGGCTCCGGGGAGACCTTCCAGTGGCCTCCCAGTACCTGAAGGTGTTCCAGGAAGGCTGGGGGGGGACTTTGGCCAAGGACAGGGAGGGACAGAACAAGGGGTGATGGCTTGAAAGTGGCAGAGGGGAGATGGAGCTGAGATGTGAGGAAGAAATTGTTTGGTGTGAGGGTGGTGAGACCCTGGCCCAGGTTGGCCAGAGAAGCTGTGGCTGCTCCTCCCTGGAAGTGTTCTGGGCCAGGTTGGATGAGGCTTTGAGCAACCTGGTCTAGTGGAAGGTGTCCCTGCTGCTGGCAGGGGGGTGGGACTGGATGAGCTTTAAGGTCCCTCCCAACCCAAACCATTCCATGATTCTATATGATTTAGAGTTTAAAACTGAAACAGAAGTGATGGTCTTGTGTGAGGGTGAGAGGTCAGGGACAGCAGTTAACAAAGTCACTTTTCTGTGCAGACACACGCTGTCCATTTTCCAATCTTCCAGGGAAAATTGGAGCTGCATCGTCCTTCTGCGAAGCCAGGGCTGGTTTGGAAGGAGTGGGGGAGCACAGCAGCGTTAGATCCTTGCCCAGTGTGACGTGCTGTGTTTACTTTTCAGCAGTCTGTGCAAATGCTTTAATCCCTGTGGTGTTTCCAGTGCCAGTTCAAAGTTTGAGGGAAGGCCAAACCTGCCAAAAATACTTGATCCTATTCCATTCTTCCCTGACCTTCACTTCTAATATTTCATTCTCTCTCTTTCCTTTGGAAAATTAATCTTTTTGGTAATGGAAGTGGTGAGTCTTTGGCCTGTTGTGAGGTGGTTTTGTACCCCATGGAGTAACTTCTCCCACTTGGTGCCTGGTTTTGATGGATGTGCTCAGGAGGGTGCTTGTACAATAGGCTGGTAAAAGTATAATGGATTTTTTTATTTTCCAAAATACTCCAAACTGAGAAATTATTTCTGTTTAAGTGTGTTCTCCTGAATGTGAGGTAAAGGGAGGGATAATCCTTTGATGCTATTTGTCCTTTGCAGTGTTCTGCTTTTGCAGTTAAGTTTGTTGTTCCCAACAAGGAAGCTACTGTCGGGTGCTATGGAGAAAGGTTCTTTTATAAAACTGAAATGATAAAGTAACAGAAACGGAGATGTTGGATATCTGAGTGGTGCTTTGTTCAGACCTACAACCCTCTGTGTTTCAAGTGTCTTTGATTTACTGGAGGACACTTAAAAGAGGGAGAAGGGATTAAAAAAAGTCCTGTATGAAGTGTCTGCACATTTCTCTCATGACTTGTGAAAATTGCCTCCCTCTTCTTCCAGGGAATCCACTGCTTGAATGCCAGGATTAGCACTTCATGGTTTTGGTAATCAATACTTTCAGGAAAAAGTGTCTTTAAAATGTCCCATTTTCTTCTGTGCAGTGTTTGGTGATAAGTATCTGGCTGCTGGTTTGAATTTAAGTTGTTTTGTACTGCAGCAAGCTGGAGGAGCGGAAGGAGCACCCAGTGTTTTTGGTTGGAATAAATAAAAAATCATTTCAGTTGATAATATAACGCTAAGTGAGAGGTGTGTTGAGTGTCTGTGCTGTGAAATATGTATTTTGTTGCTCAGAAATACCAGGCTTACCCAACTGGAAGTGAGTTTTCACTTCCTAGTGGCTGTTCTCTAAGGATAGTGGACTTGTGTTGTTAAAAAACCTCCTGTGCTCGAGTGCACGCTTCCAGCTGCTTCTCTGACGTGTTTTCAGCTGAAATGGTGGCACAAGGAGTTTTGAGGAACCTTTTAACATCACAAAAGTCTTTTGGGCACAGCCCATCATTGGTGAGGCTGAACACCATCTAATGCTGTGGTGTTCTGAAGGTAAAGGATGTGGGATGGAACAAAATAGGGGGAATTTTGAGGAATATTAGAAAGGTTTTTGGTGCCCAAGAAGGAAAAACCAGCTTGACTGCTGAGCAGCGTGCAGTTCATTGATGACAGGCAGCTCTTTCAGTCACTGGTGCTTGATCAGTTACTGCTTGTCATATGTGTGTTAATGTCTTTGAAGGGAGCTCATTATTCCACCCACTTCTGAGTGGATCTAGAGTTGCTATTGTTAATTCTTTGAACGTGTGAATCACTGGAAAAGACAAAGTCAGAAATAGAAACAATACACAAAGGAGGGCTGGGTAAGGACCTCACACCAACTGGTAGGAAAGCAGAGCAGTGGTGGCCTCCAAAGCAGCCAGGCCCAGTGTCCCTGTTCCTGCCTTACCTGCTGTGTCATGGGAAATAAAGGGCCTGGAGTGTGGAACACAAGCCAAGATGTGTTGGGCTTTTTCTTACAAGCAGAGAGCAGCTGAGGCTTTGCATTAGTGCTGCCTTTCATTAGCTTCTTGCTTTCTCCTGTGTTAAATATGACTTAATTGACTGTGGCATAAATGGGGCTGATAGCTTTGTTCCCAGTCCAGATCCTTTTGTAGCCAGCTCCTCTGAGGCTTTGAAACGCTCCAGACAGATCTCGTTCTCACTCCTGGGAGTAAAAATTCTGCCTAGGCAGGTGCAGGGAGAGAAAAGCTTTCAGGTACCTCACCCTAAGAAGTGGAGTGGCCCATACACTGCACCTTTTGTGATGCCAGTGGAAGAACAGCCAGAAAAATCAAAGTAGAATCAAGATACTAACTGCATTTCTGTACTGGGGTCATCTTCAGAGCACTGTTTGTTTGACATTTTTTTTCATGCAGATCTCTGTCCCAGTGCTGAGTGTGGAAAATGGAGCCTCTTGTGATTTCCTCTAGGGTCCTCAAAAGTGACTAAAAAAACCTCTTCCTCTACCAGATGGGGTAGTGAATATGTTTGGTGTACAAAGAGTACCTTTAGATTTTTCCCTTAGAAGTGATCTTTGGTAGCCTGACCCCTTTCTGGTGCAACGTGAAGAGCAGCGAGGGGAGGATTAAATGATGTGCATCAGAAAGACTGAGTCATGGGACCAGTTACAAAGAAGCATTTGTATTCTTGAAGTTATTAAAAAACCTTGATCATTCAGGCTGAAAAATAGACATTTTTAATAATCTAAAGGGGAGTCTACTTAAATCCAGGTGGCAAGAAGTATAAAGATATTTGGGTAAGTTAAAAGGTGCAGAAAATAACATGGTTAGTGGTAGCATTAGTAGCTGATAAAGGCAGTTGTGTGCTCTTTTAAATAAGAAGCAGATGTTCAAAATAACTGACAAAACTGACAAGTTCTGCTGAATACTGAAGTGTCACAGAGCATGAGAAATATGTTGGGTTCACACCAGTTTACCTCCCCAGTCACTGGCCAGCAGGCTGATCAAAGGAGTTTATAGACCACACAGTTGAGTGTTGGTTTTTCTGTTAGCTGTTTCCTTTTTAATTGATGTTGATTTTATGACCGAGATGTTCAAACCTGTTGGCTTTTGCTGAGCAATTCATGTGCTGAAGGGTCTGTCAGGGGAAGTAGGTATCGATGTGGGCACGTTGAAATTTCCTTCTGGGGGGCTCCACCTTCGTGGCAAATCCAGGCTGCAAAAAAATCCATCACTTCCAGCTATTCATGGTGTGACTAAGCTCAGCCTCCAGGAGTGCAGGTTTGTTTAGAGAGGGTGGTGTGATTGTACAGCAGGGAGTAGTCAAACAAATTTACTTTCATAACACAAATATTTGTACTGAATTTAAGAAGTCAGCAGTGACCCTGAACTATCTTTTTCTTCATTGTCCTTCTTAACTTTCCATAACTGAGAAATACTCACAACTTTGCATAAATCAATGTTACATCTGTGTAATATTTTCAGTGTTACATGTTTATATTTGATTAATACATCATTAAGCACCTTTTTATGATATTTCCCTCTGAACTAATTCCATTTATCTGAGCCTCAGATTAGTTCTTGAGAAGAAAGTGACTCTGCATACAACAATATTATGTTTGTAACAAAGCCTACCTTTATCAAAGCTTGAAATAATGTACAGAAATATGCCTGGAACTAGCAAAGTGAAAAAAAAACTATTGTAAAAATACTTACACAGGGTTTTGCATAGTAATGTAAAAATAAAAGTCTGAGTACACCTTGTGTTTGCAGGGATGAGCGCTTTTATCTGGTGAATCTCTGGTCTTAAAAGTTGTCTGCTCAGGTATGGTTTAGACAGCATGGGCCCCTGAGGATTGTTTAATTGGTTTATGAATCAATTCAGGATGGGTGTATGCATCATGCCAAGTTTCAGTTGGTGTGTATAATTTCAGTAAACATTTAAGAAAAGAAAAAGAAGTGTAAATTGAGGTTTTGATTTTCCCATCGGTGTTGTTTGGCCAAGGAGTCTTGCTCCCTCACCTTGGCTGCAATAGGTGAGGGGGGAGTGGATAATGCATCATGTGTCTAATAAATAATATAGGAGAAAACTGCTGCAAATGAAATGGCAAAGGTTCACCTTCAAACCTCCAGCATTTATCACGGGGAACAGCTGGTCTGGGGTCACAAGGCTCCCTACAAGCTGAAGGAATAAATCCCTGGAAAGCGAGGTAGCCAAGGCAAACTGAGACACGTTAAAACCTTTACAGCCATACTGTTTATCAGCAGCCAAGTGAAAGATAAACTTAGCTTTTTCACAATGCCTTTCAAGTTGTGACATGTTTTCCCAGCTCTTTATTTCGTCTGACTGCCCTCTGCACCAGTTCATGGTGGCTGCTGCAATCCTGCCCTCGTGAATGCTGTGCAGTTCTCAGTTGCTGCTTCTGTTCTGTGACGTGCTTGTCTCCGTGGCTTGGTTTATGGTTTTAGTGAGTTAGTTGTGATACAGCGTGTGCCTTGGCATCCTCTTTCTCTCCAGCCATGGAGTAGTCGTAACAAAGGATCCTCTTACCTCAAATAGCTTTTTCTACAGTATTTAAATAATATATTTTTAGTTATAGATGACAGAAATTAACATCTAATCTGCTTATCTCAAGTGCTGTGTCCAAGTGAGTGGAAAGCCACGTCTCGCTTTTTTATGCTCTTGTCTGTTCCTTCAGTTGATTTATTCTTGTACGTTGATTTATCTCTTGTAAGGCCCCACCTGCAGTGCTGTGTCCAGTCTGGAGACCCCAACACAAGAAAGACATGGACCAGTTAGAGCCAGTGCAGAGGAGGCCACGAGGATGATGCCAGGGCTGGAGCAGCTCTGCTGTGAGGACAGGCTGAGAGAGTTGGGGCTGTTCAGCCTGGAGAAGAGAAGGCTCCAGGGAGACCTTCCAGTGGCCTCCCAGTACCTGAAGGGGCTCCAGGAAGGCTGGGGAGGGACTTTGGCCAAGGGCAGGGAGTGACAGAACAAGGGGTGATGGCTTGAAACTGGAAGAGGGCAGGTTTAGATTAGATATTAGGAAGAAATTCTTTGGTGTGAGGGTGGTGAGACCCTGGCCCAGGTTGGCCAGAGAAGCTGTGGCTGCTCCTCCCTGGAAGTGTTCTGGGCCAGGTTGGATGAGGCTTTGAGCAACCTGGTCTAGTGGAAGGTGTCCCTGCTGCTGGCAGGGAGGTTGGGACTGGATGAGCTTTGAGGTCCCTCCCAACCAAACCAGTCTGGGATTCTCTGCTGTCTCCTTGTGTGTCAGGTGCTGTAGTCAGTTATAGGTGTATCAGTTCTATCTGACTGGCTCTGTGGTGTTATTGATGTGAAGTGCTGCTCAGAGGGGTTGGTGGAAGCCTGGCAAGTGGTACATATTTCTTTCCAGCCTTCTTCCTGGGTTAGGAGGTGGCAGCTGATCTGTGCTGGGTTTGTAAGAGGATCTTCTGCTTGAAGCACAGACAAATGTGAAAGTTACTTCAGCTCCACGAGGGGCTCGTGATGTAACTGTCTCTTGTGTTAAGCAGCGTGGTATGTCACATGACTGGCATCCCACAGGTAATATTTCTCAAGATTGTCCAAAAAAAAGGCAGTTGTTGCTGTTTTTCTGGAAGCTGGAGCAAGGGGCATCTCATGTGAGATCATCATGTGCTTGCTTGTGCTCAGCGTGATTTTGTGGAGTTCAATGGCAAGCACACGTCTCAGTGCTACAGAAAAGATGAATCCTACAGTGCTTAAAACAAAAGAAATGTCGTATTTTGTGCTTATTTCAGTTATTTTGATGTTGTACTTATTCCAAATTTTTTCTGGTTTAGAGTGGTGTAATTACACATTTGTGTCAGATCATATCTTGTGCCTGTGGCGTTGGCTGTTAATCATCCTTGCCTTAAAATCCTGTATTTAACTGTGAAACTGCCAGAGAAAGAAGCACTTTGCTGTCACAGTAAGTGACAAACTGAAATCTCAAATCAACTGCAGCACATCCAGAGGATTGACAGGGACTTTGGTGGAGCATCCTGATGCATTTGGTTCCCTGGACTGGAACCCTCAGTGGTAGGAAGATGAGTTTGCCTTCTTTTGATTTCTGGAGGTTGGTGTGTGGTTGAGATGGGCATACAGCTTCTTTAAGACTGTTGGAAATGAATAGCTTTTGTGATTAAATTGAATTTAATCCATTCCAATCATCAGTGTCTTCTCATCAGCCATGGAAGTACAGCGTGGAGAGTCACATTCCCTGGGACTGTAATTGTTGTTCAGTTAGATGAGTGATTTTTTTAACTTCATTCACATATTGCTTGAAAAAAAACCATATTAATCTTTTGTGAACCTCCCTGAAATTGTCAGCAAACCCTAAGTTCTGTCTTGGCCAGAGCTTGGAATATAGTTCTAGTGTTTTTGAAAGTTAATTCAAAAAATGTTGGCTTGGGAGATGAAAAATCCTATAAACTGACATTTTGGCTTCTTACCATCATCCACTTTTCCCTGCCTCCTCCCTCTGTTTCAAATCTTTGATTCATGATACCTTCATTCTTACTTTAGCCACTCACACTCAGTTAAATACACATATTTTTTTGGGCAAGGTCTTGTAATTCTTGAGGAATTTGGGCTTACTTTAAAAATTAGCTTGTGTATTTTGTTAATGGATATCAAATGCTTACGGCATCTGTTTGGTGGAATACATGAAGAAATGGCAGTTAGGATTTTGTGCTGGTTTCACAGCTTTGTTGAGTAATTCCTGCCAACATCTGGGGTGTGGTCAGTAGGTCAAGAGAGGTTCTTCTTCCCCTCTACTCTGCCCTGGTGAGGCCACATCTGGAATATTGTGTCCAGTTCTGGGCCCCCCAGTTCAAGAGGGACAGGGAACTGCTGGAGAGAGTCCAGCACAGAGCCACCAAGGTGATGGAGGGAGTGGAGCATCTCCCTGATGAGGAAAGGCTGAGGGAGCTGGGGCTCTTGAGCTTGGAGAAGAGGAGGCTGAGGGGGGACCTGATTAATGTTGATCAATATCTGAAGGGTGAGTGTCAGGAGGATGGGGCCAGGCTCTTCTCAGTGGTGTCCAGTGATAGGACAAGGGGCAATGGGTGTGAGCTGGAACACAGGAGGTTCTGCTTAAACTTGAGAAGGAACTTCTTTACTGTGAGGGTGCCAGAGCCCTGGGCCAGGCTGCCCAGGGAGGCTGTGGAGTCTCCTTCTCTGGAGACATTCAAGACCCACCTGGACACCTTCCTGTGTGATCTCATCCAGGTGATCCTGCTCTGGCAGGGGGGTTGGACTGGATGAGCTTTGGAGGTCCCTTCCAACCCCTGACACTCTGGGATTCTGTGAACATCTGCATGCTGTACTTGGGTTTTAGCTGTGCTGCTCTGTGATCTTCCTCCTTCTGAGGGACAGGCAAGAGAAAGCAATCACCCGAGTGATGGCTGCAGCGTTTCATTAAGGAGCCTTTTCCACCGAACTGGGAAAGGCTCCTTCCCACTTGGCAGCCTCGCAGGGATTACAGAGCTCCTCTCAGCTCCTGTCCCTGTGGTATCATCTGCCCTTCAGCTTCTGACTGCAGACCTGCAGCTTTGCCTGGATTGCCATCGTTCTGAGGGTGTTCTTACATTTAATGGCTCTGCTTGTTCTGGACTAGACCCCAGTGAACGGCTGCCTTATAGCTGCTGTGCTTGCTCACAGCTGTCTGCCTGGGAATGCCCAAAGGTCAGTAAATATTGGGAATTAGGAGTGCTCCTCCACTGGCTGGCCAAAATGTGTCAGCAGTCCAGTAGCATCCCAGGAAGGTATCAAATAAAACTGTCATGGAATTAGTAAGGAATTAATAATTAATAAATATGTTGATATTATAATCAGTACTGTGAGCATAAATGATCTCTGAAGTATTTTCTTTTTTCATTCCTTTATTTGTGGCATCTCAAAAGCATTTGGGGAACAACTGAGCCAGTTAGATCCTGCAAAGCACTTATTTTTAATTGCCACATTAGGAAATTGCTATGTTAGAAGAATTTGTGCAAAACCTATTGGTGAATCAAAGCTGGGGAAAGTTTCTGGATTTTGCCCTGTATGTAAATGATTTTTTTTCCCCTGTAAACATTGAGATCTAGCTGAGTGATTACTGTTTTTCCCTCCATTGCATCAAGTGGTTGTTCTCCCTCTCGCTGCGTGAGCAGCTCGCGGGCTGCGGCGTGGGGCGGGGGGGTGTCGGTCAGTGTGAGAACACTTCAGTGCAGCCTCCTGGCCGGTGCTTTGCAGAGCTCAGCAGTTCCACCAGAGACAGGGGAAAAGATTCACTGAAGATCCACACATGTGTACTTGTTACTGCTGTCTTTGTGTAGATACTAAATGTGGTGGGGATCTGGTGAGAGCGTGGGGGTTGGGGTTCAGATTTAACCAGGAGACTGGAGAGATCGGTTTTCTTCATATTGCTCATTCCTGACACTGCTACTCCCCAGAGATTAACAAAGAGTTAATACCTGTTGATCCCTTAAAGCTTTCTATATATAGGGTCTTGCACTCCTTGTAGTCTCTGAACATTTGAAGTACAGCTGTTTTGGAAGGAGTTCTTTCTGCTCTTCAAAAATCCCTTATTTTAGTTTCAGATCTGATTCTGAGTTCTACAATACACTTTTCTACTCTCTTTAAAGTACTCACTCTTTATGTTCAGCTAACTGGCAGACAGGAGTTTGCCTGAAGGCTGCTGTGGCTATCAACTGTGGCTACTGACTTCAGAGCCTGTATTCAGCTCTGCTGGGCTGTACATTAATGAAATTTTCCATATTCTATTTTTTTTCCCTTCTCCTGGTCACACAGTGGTTTGTGTTCAACTCCCAAGAGGTTTCCAGGAAACTGAAGCTAATTTTTAAGTAGTTTGGGGCTAGATGCTATGGGAAGTGACAATAAAGCTTTCTAATGATGGACATAAAGACCAAGAAGTTAGTATTTTAGTATTAGTTAGTATTTTGTGCTGAGAACCGGGGCTGAGCTTGCTGCCCACGACGTGGCAGTGAGATAGGTGAAGGATTCTGTGTCGCTGCTCCAGGGTGCTCTTATGTGTGCATAAAATATTCAAGGCTAGGTACAATGTGTTTGTAGATCAGTTGCATGTTGTAAAAGTCGTTCTTTCAGCATCTCTGATCAAGGGGGTATTTTCTACCATCAGAAGTTTGGGGTTTTTGGGGTTGGTTGGTTTGTTTGTTTGTTTTTTTTATTTAAGCTCAAGAGTTCAAACTTCCTTTGGGAGTTGTCTGGACCTAAATCACTCTCAGGCAATGGGTTTAGAATCCCAAATCTTCTGCTTCCTGGGAGAAGTCACCTGGACTCTACATTTTTAAGCATTTTGGGGGCAGTGCCATCTCCTGTGTCAGCAGATGTGACCCACTCGCCCCTATCCAGGAGGACAGATGGGCACCTCTGTAGAGGAAAGGGTTGTTTGGTGTTCAGCATGCCCTGCCTTAACATGAACATTCCCGTTGCAAAGATGGTATTTCTACCCCAAATATTTAAGAATATCTGAAATTTCTTCAAGTAAATTGATTTTCTGGCTTACTTTAATCAGGCCTCCTGAGCTACATCATGCTGGAGAGCAGAGCTGCTGCTTGGGGGACCTCAGCAGGCTGAAGGAATGGGTCAGACAGGAACTCCATGATCATCAACAAAGACTTTCAGTAGAAGTCTCAAATTAATCAGTGTGGTTCCACCTGAGCTTATCAGTGCCATGGAGGAGCTGGCTTTTATCCATCCTTAAGTGCAAGGTTAGAGAAAAGAATCAGGTAAATTATTCTGCTTCTCTAGGAGCTGTTGAACCAGTGAAGCTGCTTCTCCTCCTCATGATACGAATTCCCCGTGAGTCCTGGGGGTGAATTCTAATTCTGGTATCGCCAGACTCTAAACATGAGCGGTGTAAATTGTCATTACTTGACTGCTGCTTGGACTATGAAGTCCCTGCATTAAAATTCAGCTGCAGCCTTTCCTCTCCTGGATCATTGCAGTGTCTCTTGGCACGACAGACCTTGTACAATTTCTTTTTGTCATTTGCTATTTATCAGAAATAACATTCCCTGCTTCTAGCAGCAAACTGTTACGACCTGAAGCATGAGCATCACTCTAAGACATTGTAAAATACCAAAGAATGGTTGGGATAATACACAAAATGTAGTGTAAAGGGGAGAGATGTTAATTAAGGGCAGGCCAGTAGAATTCTGTGTTGAAAGGTAATGGTTTATAGGCAGGATTTTGCTTTGCAACCAGGTAATCTGTTTCTGACCTGGTTCTTCTGGCAGTTGATTTATTTGTATGGAATGTGAAATACCCTGGTGCATGTGTGGCTTTCTAAAGAGAGATTATTTCTCTGCTTTTAAATTGTCATGATTTCTGTAGCAGATACCTTCAGTACTGAAATCATCATTAATTGTGAACTGAAAGAATCTCTGACTGAGCTAAGCCTGCTTATAAAGTAAAATCTGTACAGATATTTTTAAATCATGTGTTTGCCACATCCCTCCTACAAGCAGAGACGTGATTGTTTGGAAAGAAACGAAGGACCAATATTTAAATGTAAACATTGTGACATTTGCCTCTCTGAGTTATGGAGAAATTCATACAAATAACAACTATTGCTTAGCCAAATGTGTAAATGCAAAATCCCTCATCTGAGTCGTGAACCAGGGAGGAGGGGTCCTTGCCCTGGTTGGTTCCGACTCTTGTTCTAGGGATGGTGGAACTTGGTTTTTGTTCAGACCTCCAGATACATTCTCTCCATTGAAGACCTTTTTTTTTTTTTGCCTCCTTTTTTGCCTCCTTTTTTGCCTCCTTTTTTGCCTCCTTTTTTGCCTCCTTTTTTGCCTCCTTTTTTGCCTCCTTTTTTGCCTCCTTTTTTGCCTCCTTTTTTGCCTCCTTTTTTGCCTCCTTTTTTGCCTCCTTTTTTGCCTCCTTTTTTGCCTCCTTTTTTGCCTCCTTTTTTGCCTCCTTTTTTGCCTCCTTTTTTGCCTCCTTTTTTGCCTCCTTTTTTGCCTCCTTTTTTGCCTCCTTTTTTGCCTCCTTTTTTTCCTCCTTTTTTGCCTCCTTTTTTGCCTCCTTTTTTGCCTCCTTTTTTGCCTCCTTTTTTGCCTCCTTTTTTGCCTCCTTTTTTGCCTCCTTTTTTGCCTCCTTTTTTGCCTCCTTTTTTGCCTCCTTTTTTGCCTCCTTTTTTGCCTCCTTTTTTTGCCTCCTTTTTTGCCTCCTTTTTTGCCTCCTTTTTTGCCTCCTTTTTTGCCTCCTTTTTTGCCTCCTTTTTTGCCTCCTTTTTTGCCTCCTTTTTTGCCTCCTTTTTTGCCTCCTTTTTTGCCTCCTTTTTTGCCTCCTTTTTTTTTACAAATCTTTGAAACTGGAGCTCTGTACTGAGCAGTGTAATTGCAAGGGAGACAGGGGAGAAACAAAACCTCTGAAGAAACATCTTGGTGTACTTTGGTTTTTGTGCTAAGTTGTGACATTTCTTGCAGGTGAGTAGTTACAAAACTGGTAAATGAGCAGGAATTTTTGTTTATTTTCCTCAGGCAAAATACATCTCGCAGTGCATCGACGAGATCAAGCAGGAGCTGAAGCAGGATAACATTGCAGTGAAAGCAAATGCAGTCTGCAAGCTCACATATGTAAGTGCCTTCTGGGCTGTGCTGGAATCACATCTTCATTTTTTTCCTTTCCTGCTTTTCTGAGACTGTTGTAAGTGCAGGCTGCAGGTGAAAACACTCCCACATCTGCCATCAGAGGCTGCAGATTCCCATTCTGCTCTTTGTGCTGCCACTGGTGTTGGTACAATTTTATTTTATTGAGCTAGGTCAGGAAACTAGTCTGATTTAAAACAAATCCAATCAAAAATCTTGTTTTAAACAGGATTCTTATCACACAGTGCACTTGAAACTGGTGTTTGTTTCTCTTTGTGCAGCCCTTTGTCGAGAAGGAGGGGAGGGAAATACTGTTAAATAGTTATTTATGTGGTTCTGTTCTGATTTTTATTTAAAAAAAAAAGAAAAAATCCAGGGAAAAAACCCTTCACAATGATGGTTGTGTAAGTGCACAGGTAGTACCTGGAACTGATGCAGACTGCTCAAAACTTGCTCCTGGTGGAACTTGGAGACTTCCTTCACTCACTGCGAGTGGCGTAGAACGTAACGTTACTCATTCACTTGAGATGTCTTACAGTGTTATTTTTGGACTCTTATTCCATCTTCAATTTTCTGTGTTTCTTGACCTATTTTATTGAGTCTTGTTATTTCAGAAGTTTTGTTATCTTGGCTTCTCTGCTCACAGTTACAGATGCTGGGCTATGACATCAGCTGGGCTGCTTTCAACATTATTGAAGTCATGAGTGCATCGAAGTTTACATTCAAAGTGAGTTCTCTGGGTAACTGCAGCTGGACCAGCCAGGCTGCTTCATTGCTGTGTTTGATCAGGGCTTTGGTACATCACTTTTGGGTTTGCTTTCTTCAATATGGGAAGGAAGCAGACTATTTATTTCTAGTAAGTGAATAATACTCTGCTTGAGAGAGTCCAGCACAGAGCCACCAAAATGATGAAGGGAGTGGAGCATCTCCCTGATGAGGAAAGGCTGAGGGAGCTGGGGCTCTTGAGCTTGGAGAAGAGGAGGCTGAGGGGGGACCTCATTAATGTTTATCAATATCTGAAGGGTGAGTGTCAGGGGGATGGGGCCAGGCTCTTCTCAGTGGTGTCCAGTGGTAGGACAAGGGGCAGTGGGTGTGAGCTGGAACACAGGAGGTTCTGCTTGGATTTGTGAAGGAACTTCTTTCCTGTGAGGGTGCCAGAGCCCTGGGCCAGGCTGCCCAGGGAGGGTGTGGAGTCTCCTTCTCTGGAGACATTCAAGACCCTCCTGGACACCTTCCTGTGTGATCTCATCCATCCAGGTGTTCCTGCTCTGGCAGGGGGGTTGGACTGGATGAGCTTTCGAGGTCCCTTCCAACCCCTGACACTCTGGGATTCTGTGATTCTGTTTGGCAACATCTTGTGAAAAAACAGAATATTTTTATGTCAAGACCACCTAAGATAGAAGCAGGCATATTTGATTCTATAACAGCTTTATAATTTTTCTTGGAAGGTTTTCTTCACGCTCTGTGTTGCAGACCTTTCTCACCAGACAGGGTGGAATGTTACTGTGTCAGGAATAGCTCCCAAATTGGGCTTTGGTACCTAAAAGTCAGGAGTCAACACAGACAAAATAAATGTAATATTCTCCATTTCTTCTACTGACAGTCCCACCTTATTTCTACCTCTTTGTGTTCATTGAACCTGTGTTCTACAAGCAGAGTAGAGAAGTTGGAGCTAGATTTATCCTTGATAAATGTGTTATCACTAGATGTTACCTGTGAGATTATTCTTCCCCGATATAAACCCGCTTTTCTAGAGAACCCTGTTATGCAAACCTCCTGCCTAATTGTTCATCTTTTAATATTGCTTGTGAAGCTACCAGATGTTCATCTAAACATTATCTAAACTTACTTTAAAAAAGAAATCTTTTGTTTTTCCTCCTTGCCTTTCTACAGAGAATCGGTTACCTGGCTGCCTCCCAGTGCTTTCATGAAGGGACTGATGTAATTATGCTGACTACTAATCAGATCAGAAAGGTAAACTTTTAACTTCATTTCTTAATGATTTTTTTTTTCTTGCACTGTCTCCCTACTTGTATTTTCAAATCTGTACAGAATATTTCTCTTGTAGGAATATATAGGTATTTTAAGTAGAATTCTATTTACTTGGTTTACAGTCTACTTGAATTCCACAAGCTGAAGCGTTCATGATGTATTTAAAAGCTGTCCATAGGCTCCCCTTGTGCTGCCTCATTCCAGCTCTCTGTGTTTATTCATCACAGTGAATGGTGGCAACAATAAACTTTGGTAATATTACTGGTCTCTTAGGCCTTGTAAGAGTGTAATGGGTAAGAAAAATGTCCCCATTCCTGAAGTAAAATGAGCAGTCACCTGGCTCCACAAAATTTCTGTTGGTGGGGGCCTGTTTTCTTCTGGTAACAACAGATGAAGCTTTGAACTTGTTTGGTGTAATTGTGTGTGAAAATGGTGGAGTGTATGGAGTGTTCTGTATTAATGTACCAAAGGGTGTTGTATTCATTTTCAGAGAGCTTTATCACTTGAGTTTTTTCAGAATTATTGGGTTGCAGGTTGATTTTCCTATTCCTCAGATTACAGATACTTTTTTTTTTTTAAAGCTCTTAAGTTTAATTTTTTAAAGTATCACTGCTCTAAAACTTGACTGATCTAGTTCAAGATGTACCTATGTTTTTATCATCTAAGAGGCTAAAATGTCTTTTACTCACTCACAAAAAGATCAGCAGGATGTGATCCAGTATCTTTCCTAAAGACTTAGTGCTTTTCCCTTTATCTTTTAAACTGTTCTGCTCAGACAAGTGTATATTTTTAACAATGTCCATCCATTTCCTTTACTATGGAGACTTTATTATACTGAATTTCAGTCACTCACTAGGCTACTCCTTCCTTTTTGTGCCTGAGTTTTTACTTAAAAGCATCTTTATTTATACCTTTTCATGTTTCATTGATCTAGCAACTTGGTATTTGAAGTGGCTATCACTTCTCAAGGCCAGGATGAATTGCAAAGTTTGAAGAACTAGATTTCATTATTCTGAAAGTAGAATATAATTTCTTACCACCTGCAAAAGGTTTTAAAATGAGATGCAAATGGCATGGAACCCTGAGGGCCTGACAGTGTTTAGCTCTGCTATAGCAGCCTCTGTGTGCATGTGAATTTGGATGGCTGATTCCTGTAGCCCATGTGGGAATGCTCAGGGCTGTTCACTTATTCCTGTTTCCTAATAACTGCAGTTAAGGATTGATGCTGTGATGCTCTCTGTTCAGTGAGGTCTGGTTCTATAATTGAATGTACTCAGATATGAATGTTAATATTGTTAAGAGCCTGAATGTTCACATTGGTAAGAGCCTGCAGCTTAGAAAAATCTGAAAGACTGTGTAGGGTACTGACTACAAATTAGGCCAAAGAAATTTGACCAAGAAAATGGATTCTACACTCTTTATGGACTGAAAATTATGGTGCTGCCAGCACCTTGGAAGGAAAGTAAACTCATTTCTCTGATAGATGAAGCTAAGACACTGTTAAGCACTTGACAAGAGTGCCTATTCCCAATGAAATTCGTGACAGTTGGGCTTTGACTTAGCAGGGTTAGTATTTAGTACCAGATTTTTAGTATTTTAAACGTGTTTGTGATCATGTCATGAGTTTTTAGAAATTATTTACCATTCCTAAAATAGCTCCAAGGTACAATATCTGCTTTTCTGTTGCACTCATCCATCTGTTGTTTGATTATGATTCCTCATGCCCATTATTAAACCTCAGACTAGCTGTGTTTTAGCAGGTGTTGGAGGACATTCCTGTTAATAGTTGATATAAATATTCCCATGGAGTAGAAGCTCTGCTTCTTGAGTGAATAAAATTGATCTTGGACAATTGTTTCTTAACATCCTGTGTGATCTTAAATTTTTGAGCCTGTTTTTCCTTTTTTAGGATCTGAGTAGCCCTAACCAGTATGATACTGGAGTTGCACTGACTGGCTTGTCCTGTTTTGTTACTCCAGATCTTGCCAGGGACTTGGCAAATGACATCATGACACTGGTGAGTTGATGAGATGGAAATAACTTTTTCCTGTAATTACAGAATGCTAAATTGTTCAAATTTGGTAAATATCTGTTTAATTTAGAACTGTTGCATGTGAAAACTGATGCTTTGTTCTTGTGGGATTTTTTTTTACAGCCCTTAATGAGTGCATGAGGATTACCTTGACTATTTCTGTTAGTTTTGGCTATAAGTGGCAGTATTTTGCTCTCCCTTCAAAGCTGAGTGTTCTAAAAGTAGTTGAATCTCCCTGGGATAAATTTTGGGACAGTGATGTGGGCATATGGACCTTGAGAAGAATTCTGGAAACACAGATTTATTTACCTGATTGCAATTGTTTCCTTGCCAGATGTCTCATACAAAGCCTTATATCAGGAAGAAGGCAGTGCTAATCATGTATAAAGTTTTTCTGAAGTACCCAGAGTCTCTCCGTCCTGCATTTCCTCGCCTTAAAGAGAAACTTGAAGATCCAGATCCTGGTAAGTGGATTTCAGTCAATTATTTCTGCTTCAAAACATCCAGGTATACATGGTTTTAGAGCTTGTGGGGAGAAGAGGATGTGAAATATGCTGTAGTCATCTTTTGGGTACTGATTGACCTGCTTAATAGCTAGATGAGTATCTGAGAGTTTTGACAGATGTTGCCATATTAAAAATACATTATTTAAGTGTATTTTTCAAATACATTTCAAACCCAAAGCTGTTGAAATTATATCAGTGGATTAAACCTTAATGGGACAAAGCTACTTGGTGATTCCTGGTTCATTGCTTACTTTTCTTGACTATTGAAAATGCTTCAGTTGATGCTGGGTTTGGGTTTTTGTTGTTGTTGTTTCCTGTGCTCTTTTACAGGGCTGCAGCTATTGGTGTGCAATAAATAATTTCACATCACTTAGTATATATATTTTTTTTCTATTTTTTAACTTTAAATTTGGAGTTCAGAGTGCTTTTTAGGCCCTTCAGTACTGTGTCAGTGCAGGTTAGCTGCAGCACAGGGAATTTGCAATTGCTTTGTGTCACATTCACACTGGTGGAAGTGTGCTGGTCTGCCCTGACTGCACCAGAACGCTGTGTGCTTGTGTTGAGAATTGTGTGTGCTGTGCAGTTCTGTGATCCCCAGCTGATTGCATCTGAATTGAGAGAGAGAGAATTTAATTGCATGTACTGGACTGATGCAAGATGCATGTTCCAAGGACAATATTTAAAAAAAAAAAAACCCAAAAAACACCTACAAATAGAGGAAGAAAATCCTTATTTATAGTGGTTTATGGAAGAAAGCACTGCTCTCTATTAGAAAACTCAGACTGTCTAGACTAAAAGATTCCAAACTGAGAACAATCAATTTAGAGGCTGAGCAATTAGGAATAGGCTTGTCCAGTCAGATTGTTTAAGGATTCATGATTTTTGTGTTGTAGTTAAGCATGAATAAATAAGACATTTTAAAGAAACAAGAGTGTTTGGAAATTTCATGGTGGGTAGAATTATTGAATGTTGTGTTGTCTGCGTCCCACAAACAAGCTGACCACAGGAAACAGGAATGAGGCTGGCAGTGTCCTCTTCTTTCTAATACTGGACCCAAAGCAGATATCCAACTTGCTGATATATTTAGAAAATACCCAAATTGCAATAAAAGCCTTTCTCAGTTTGGTTTTTTTGCATTCTTGTATTTAATTCACTACCTCCTGGTTGGTAACGAGGCTGAGCCGTTCCTCTTGGACACACAAGTCTGAATGTTTAAATGCTTTTGTTCTGGGGGTTCTGCACCAGAAACTTCAATTACAATTAAGAAAACTGATGAGATTTCTGCTTTTCCCACTTCTTTTTCCCAGGTGTGCAGTCTGCTGCAGTCAATGTTATTTGTGAGCTGGCTCGACGCAATCCCAAAAACTACCTTTCCCTTGCTCCGCTCTTTTTCAAGCTGATGACGTCATCAACCAATAATTGGGTTCTCATTAAAATTATAAAGCTGGCAAGTATTCTGGGTCTGTGTTTACATGATTTGGGTTCTCCTTAAATTACCTTGGGTGCAAAAAAAAAAATGCCCTCTTGCTTGGAGGTGTAGTTACCATTAAATCTGAATAAAAAGAAACCAAGAATAACTTCTAATGTTTTAAAGAGAGAAAAAGTTTTTAATATAACTTGGTTTAAATATAATGAGCTGCAATTTTAAAGAGTATAAAAACATGATTTAAAGTAGCTATTAAATCACTTTCTTGTCTGCACTTCTTTTTTAATAGTTTGGTGCTCTTACTCCATTAGAACCTAGACTGGGAAAGAAATTGATTGAGCCTCTGACCAACCTCATCCATAGGTATGTGTGACCAAGGTGACTTTGTTCACTCAGGATTGTGAAGTGCCTGGTAGGTAGGTCAGTAGCTAGGTCTGTGGATGTATTTCTGATTTTTTTTCTTGAGTTTTGATATATCAGCTTCAAGTATCAACAGATAATCACATCAGGACCACTTCTGAAAAACCTGAGAGAGATAAAATACCTTAAAGGAAAGGCTTTGGGTGTCTGACTGTCAGCATGAATTTCTCCAAAGCATGCATGAAAATTGGAGTAATTTGCTTTCCTTTCACTTCACTTTAAGCCAGAGATGACTATGGGGTATGTATAAAAACCCTGGCTTAAAAAAGGCTCAGCTGTATATTTGCCTCTTCTGTTCACCTACATATGTCTTGTTCTTGCCTTACCCACCAAAGCAGCATGGCAAGGAGTGTATTAAAGTTCTTTCTCATGTCTTTGTCAGCTGAGACATGTTTAGGAAGAGGTTCCTTTTAAGAGATGTCCTAAATACATAGTAGATAAATTTGAAGGTATTTCCTTGTCCTTTGTTAAAGCTGTTTCATAGTGTTGTTTTGGATCTAATTCTAAACTGGAATCAGAAAGTGGATGCCTTGGAGGGAATACATGTGTTTTGCCAGCTATGAGAAGGAATACTTGTGCATGAGTTGTTAAATTAAAAGGTTTGTTTCTCTTCATGTGGCCAAGCAAGATAGTTGGGAATGGGCAATTTTAAAAACTATATCTGTGTAGCCATGAGAGCAGCTCTAGCCAGACAATTTCTGTCTATCCTTCTAATACACCTTTAAGGCTGGTTCAGAGCAAACCAGCCAGCAGCCTTACATCCAAATACCTAAGGAGGCAACAGTGACAAATACAGACAAATTCACCAGAAACAGAAAAAGCAGGAAGGTGGACAGCATGTCTTCAATCTTGCTTCTGCTTCCTTGTTCAAACTCCCTCATTAGTCATTGATTTTATTATTTGTGGAGACTTAATCCTATCCAGTTTGGGCTCCAGTCAGTCATTTTGAATCTCATATCACCTTACACATAAGGCAAACCAAGCTGCCATCCACCACGAAATGCAAAGGGAGCAGAAATGGTTCTGAGTGTGCCAGGGTCACGTGTACACTGTGCTGGGTGACCTTCACAGTGTCACTTGTGACTGCTGCCTCCAGAGCTGTTTGCTCATTGCAGACCTTGCTTCAGGAGGCTGCTCCTTTGTTACTTGAGGGTTTTGCTGTGTTTCCCTCTTGTGTAGATCAGGATTTGTAAGTACCTTTGAAATCCTCAGAACTACACTGTGTATGTGTTCAACTGGCAAAAGTTGTCTTGAATTTTAAGTTTTGGGCTGGAAATTGGACACTGAAAATATGTTGCTCACTTATAGGGATGAGCAGGTGAGTACCTCCCTGCCAGAGGAGACTCTGCTGATTGTGCATGTCTCGTTGGCTTTGGAGGGTGGGACTTGGAAGTCCTCCATCTGCCTGCCTTACCATGAATTTTTGACCTTGGGCAACAGATTTGATTTGATTCTTGGACAAGATTGCTTCAGTGCTCTGTAACTGGTACTGAGGTTTGAGTAACTGTGTTCTTCCTCACTGTTGTGTGACACTGCTGTCACTTGCTGCTTCTCAAGAGATATTTTTTTCCACATTCAGTAGCCCTCCCTCTCCCCACAACAGTTTTTGAGTGAGAATCATTTCATCTAGCTTGAAGGTATATAGAGCAGAATACTGGCAATATCTTGTGTCATTAAAGGTGTTAACTAGCTCCAGGATATTGCTGACAACTCTTCAAAATGTGACAGTTTTATTCCTTATTTAAAATACTTGATTTCTGTTTCAGCACTTCAGCCATGTCTCTCTTATATGAATGTGTGAACACAGTAATAGCAGGTGAGAACTGAGATTTGTAACCTAGAAAAAAAACCAACATGATGAACTTTGTCATCAATTAACACCATCTGAAAACCTTGTTTTTAATCTTAATGTATTTTATAACTGAAATAAGTCACCTGGAAAACTTTGTGTCACTGTGTAACTGTAACTGAAATCCTTTGTTGTCAGTGGGTGAGGCACAGCCACCCTGAATTTGCTGAAGGTTGAAAGGAAGTATGAACAATGAGTGATAATTTATATGTTGCTAAAACTATCAACTATACCAGCAGCAAGAGAATTCAAATATAACTGATGCCTCATGGAAACTTTGACAAAGTTTTCTTATGTGGTGAAGGAACAGACTTATTTTTTAATTCTATGATTTCACAACTTAAAAACTCCCTTAAAGGAGGTCACTGGAATCATTGATGTGCAGTTTCAGTTTCTGGGGAGGAGATGTGAGCTCTGTAACAGGGATGTCACTCTGCATTCTTTCATTCCTTCAGGGAAATGTCAGATGGCATTATGATGAGGGGAAAAAAAATAACATGAAGGTTAATTCCATTGTGGATGAGTGTGATTCCCTGAAATACAGTCAGATAATTCTGTGGGTCCAAGGGAAGTTCACCCACCCAGGACAGTGGTCCAAGGGAAGTTCACCCACCCAGGACAGTGGTCAAAGGGAAGTTTACCCACCCAGGACTGGTCCAAGGGAAGTTCACCCACCCAGGACAGTGGTCCAAGGGAAGTTCACCCACCCAGGACAGTGGTCCAAGGGAAGTTCACCCACCCAGGACAGCGCAGGGACTGTAATGTAAAACTCAGATTCAGAAGTGAGGTGTGAAGCTGGTGCCTGTGTTACAGCAGCACCTCTCACTTGCCAGCTCTTTGCATGACCCAACATGACAGCATCTCACACGCCTTCTCTGAACTGCAGCTCTGCAGGATTATGGAGAGCAAAATGCCACTGTATTTAGTTGCCACTAAGGTCAGCATGTGTGACTTGCTCAGTCAGAGCTGGTGATGGTATGGATGTGCTCTTTGACAGCAACAGTTCACAGGGTGATGCCACCTTTTCTGCTGTGGGGTTGTGTCCTGCCAGAGCTTTACAAATGTCCAGTATCATCAACAGTGGGACCTGATTTGTGCCTTGAGACTCTTGCTGGCTTGATTAAAGCTCTAATCTAATTACATTAAACTCTAGGATCCATTGCTGCATCTCAGTACATTAGGGAAGTGCACACTTAAAGATTGAGCTGTACAGGAGCTGATGACATATTTATAGCCTTGAATGCTACATGATGTCAGTGAAATCAACCTTATTGAGGGGAAGGCATAATGAAAAGCAGCTTTGACCTGGCTGTTCCAGCAGTTCCTACCTTTACACTTTTCCCTGCCCTGCTATTATTACTCTTAAGGTGTATGAAACTACAGTTTCTGTAACAACCTTCTCTCCTCCCCCTGGACCCTCCAAAAGTCCAAGCAAACAGACACACATAAACCAGTGTCTTTCCCTGTGAGCTGAGCTAACTGTTGACCTGTAGGTGTTGTGTTGTTGCATTCATTCAGGCCACAGAAATGCTGACTGAGGTTTGTGCTTGTGTATTTCAGTTCTGATCTCTCTGTCCTCTGGGATGCCTAATCACAGTGCTAGCATCCAGGTATGACACTGGGTTTTGGTGGGGGTTATTAGAGTTCTACTCTACTGTGTTAATACCAAGTGCTGTGGAGAAATTGGATTGTGTTCCTCTGCCAAAAGTTAAAGCAATGGCTCTTTGAAGTGTTCTCACTTAGGTGGAATCCTACAGACTGAAGCCCTTCCTATATAAATTCTCTTTTTTCCTTTGCTCTAAAATGGAGTTCCTTCTCATTTCAAGTTTTCCTAACACTCTTACTCAGCTGCTACTATCAATATACTCATGCAGAGGTTCCTTTTGCTTTGAAATCTGTTAATGCATCAAGACCCTCTGACCTAGAGGCCCTGGGGTCTTGGTCAGAGCACTTCCTTGTGTATTGAGTAAACTTTATGAAGAGATATTCAAATTAAGATTTTTAAGGCTTGTAATAAGCATGACTTGGTCTTTTTTTTCCCCAGCTTTGTGTTCAGAAGTTAAGGATATTGATAGAAGATTCTGACCAGAACTGTAAGTATGTTGCTTGTCTTCATGGAAGCTTTTAGTAACCAACCACTGGGGAGAAACTGCAGCAGTCCCAGAGCAGTTTCTCCAGACAGCTTGTTCAGTACTGTAGTGCCTGGTATGTTGTAAACAATTGCTGGATTTTTGAATGTGGAAATAATTTTTGATAGTAAGCACTGCTTTATAATGAGCTTTTTTAAAATGAATGAGATTATTGCTGCTGTTTGTGGTCTTGTAAATCTAAAACAGTTCTTTTTCCATGCTCTGGGAAATCCCTTTTTAAAAACTTGCTGCTTGGAAAGTAGTGAGGGCTGTTGTGTAGTGGAACTTACTTCAGTGACTACAAAGAACAGTGGTAAATCCTTTTTTGTGCAAACCTTTTTCCTGCCTTATGAATTTTTGCCATTGAGAAGAAGGCTCCTGCTTAATTCACCAGTCTCATTAGTGCTTTTAAAGCTGAGTTCATCCTAGGATGCCTGTTCTCAAAACCTGTTGTTTCTCTAGAAATCAGTGATAAAACTTGAGGTGCAAGAAGACTGTAGTGAATATAATTATGTGCCTGTATATGAGATCATGAAATTAAAGATCATAATCTGTGATAAGCTATTTCTCAAAAATTCTCTCCTCATCTTGATTTTTTGAGTGTATTAATGCTGGTTTCAGTAGAAGCACTGGGTATTGAGGTTTCATGCTCAACCCAAAGCAGTGTTTCTATATTTGGAAAGAAGTTTTATTTTGTCTTTCACAGTGAAATACCTGGGACTGTTAGCTATGTCCAAAATCCTGAAAACACATCCTAAATCAGTTCAATCTCACAAGGATCTCATTCTGCAATGCTTGGATGACAAAGATGAGTCTATACGACTCAGAGCTTTGGATCTTCTCTACGGCATGGTATGTTTCTCCATGTGTTTCCTTTCCCCTCCAGCCCCCATGACCCTTTAGTTAGGAGGCTGATGTTTAAGAAAAATGTGCAACTTTCTCTCTCCCTAGTAGTCTTGTGATCATAACACCTATATCTTCTCTGGTATTTATGGCAATTAAAAGATCTGGCAGAGCATGAGAGGACTTGAAAAAAATTGATTCAGACTGGATGGAGTTTCTGAGTTCAGGTGCTGTGGGAGTCACCCAGAAAGCTGCTTTTTTTATAATGCCTAAGCTTTAGCAGCTCCTTCTGTCCTTCCTCTAGGTATAAAGTGGACTGCAGGCATATTGGGATAGGTCTGTGCTGTTCCAGGTTGCAGTCCACGTTGCAGCACACCCATAGCTCAGGTTGACATAAGGAAACAGTGTGGAGCACTCTGAAATAACAGGAGAACTCAGCTCCAAGCTGCTTTATCATCAGATTTACCCTTGATTGTAAATTTTGTTGTGCCTTTTAATGTACAGAAACTCATTCTGTTTGTTCTCCTGTGTCTGCAGTTTTGTCTGTGCCTCCTCCTGCTGTGCAGGGCAGTTATAAAATGTGCATAAGCTACAGGGACAATGTTGTAGTGCCAACATTTGATCTCCAAAAGGGCTGTGGTTATGATTTATATAGTAAAGTGCCTTTTGCTCAAGGGTCTTTACTCCCCCACCATGCATAAAGGGATCATAATAGATCTATCCCATAGTTTCCTATTCTAGACAGGAAAGTGAAAAGTAAGAAGGACACCTTTTTTCTGCTACTTCTCATGAGATGAGAATAACAGGGGAGTGGTTTTAATGTTGTTGCAATTAGAATGGGAATTTATTCTTATTTCTGGAGGTTAAATTCTGTTTGTTATGTCTGTAGTCAAAAGATAACCTAGGAGAAAGAGTCTACCATTTTGCTCAACTGTTGATGTTTACTCAATATTTTGGTGGCTTTATTTAGACAAGTTTCCAGAGCAAGTTAGTACAGCTATATTTTGAAATGCTAGATTTCTGCTAGGTGTTAATGACTCTTAAATTTGTTTAGTTTAGAAGCAAAAATGTTTTAAACTATTAAATTAGCTCCCTGGCAGAAGTAGAAGGTTCATTTTCTCCTGGATTTTTGTATTGCTGCTAGTAATGCTTATTCTCAGCTCTCCCACAGCATGGTCTTGTATACTTGTGCTGGCTCTGCTTTAATAACAACTTTGAAAAGAAATAATCAGGTTCCTTTTTTCAGTTGTGACTGAAACTGGGGCCTAGAGAAGTGGCTCTGATTTCTTGTTCATACATGACCCAGGTCCATCAAAGAGAGAGCTGCTGTGTTAATGGAATTAGAAGGACTTGACAATATGGGAAATGGCTTCATTTTGGTTCAACCCTTCAATAACTCTTTAACAGGTATCAAAGAAGAACTTGATGGAGATAGTGAAGAAACTGATGATTCACGTGGATAAAGCAGAAGGGACGACGTACCGGGATGAGCTGCTGACCAAAATCATAGATATTTGTAGTCAGTCCAATTATCAATATATCACAAACTTTGAATGGTCAGTGGTTTTATGTGTCAGCTTTGAGATCTTCAGCAATGGATGATTGTCTGCTGATAAAATTGCATCCTTTTCACTTCTTGTAGGTACATAAGCATCTTGGTGGAGCTGACTCGGTTGGAAGGCACACGACATGGACATCTGATAGCAGCTCAGATGTTAGATGTAGCTATCAGAGTGAAAGCCATTCGTAAATTTGCAGTTTCCCAGATGGCCATGCTTCTGGACAATGCTCATCTCATAGCCAGCAACACCCAGAGAAATGGAATCTGTGAGGTGCTTTATGCTGCTGCTTGGATATGTGGGGAGTTCTCTGAGTAAGTACAAACAGAAAGCCTTGGGCAAAGATTTAGGTCATTAAAAAGCATTTTTGAGAGAAGGATAGCTCAGAGTATGCACCCTAAAGCTAACAAAATGATTGCTGCTTTCCCTCACTCCAGAAAACTCCTCAGCTCTTTCTAGCCAAGACACATACTTCATTTTGAATATCTGGTCTTTTTCCTTATCTCTGTGGTTCTGCCCAGTCATGCAGGAAGGCAGAATTGTGGCTGTAAGCAGTGAGATCTGAAGGAACTCCTCAGCTATTAAGGTCTAACCCCACTTACCTTGTAGGCAAAATGTCCAGTCACTATGTTTGACTGAATTATTTCTTTACTCTCCTCACAGTTCTGCCCTTGTTGAAAGGTTTTTGCAGAACCTAATCTTTCTGAGCATTAATCTTTTTTGCTCAGAACTTATCTGTACACACAGTAGTGCAATTTTCAATGTTCTTGTGCCAACAGTGTCTTTTAGCTGAAATAGTTGGTTTTGTCTCTTGGTTGTGTGTGCATATACACGTGCTTACCTAGCTTTTGTTTTGGACAGACCATCATACTGTTGTCTCCTTTTATCACCTGGTTGGGTGTCTCTTCTTCTAACTGCCACTCTGAATTTAAATTCACACAGTTGGTGTGATATTTCTGGATCACTGATACAGCTCAGGTTTTCATCTAATTAAAAAAGTTCTGCAAAGAAAACTGTAGATGAAGAAGAAAGAAAATATACTCTCCTTTTTCAGCTTGATCCCATTTTTGAAAGAACTTCAGCTTTCCATTCATAACGGACCAGGAACTTTTTTGTGCATCTTCCATTTAGTTGTGGGCAGATAATTTTGAATTAGAGTATGAGATTAATTAAAACCAGTGCTATGATCTGCATTCTTTTCTGTGTGTTAAGCATTGCCTACCAGATTTTATTTTTGTTCAGTAAATGATTGGAAATACAACCTCACTGATGTGAGTGGTGAAGTACAGAATGGCAGGGAGGTAGTTGGGCTGCTTGATCCAGACTGCCAGTGGAGTTGGCACTTCAAAGTGAAGTGCTTAGCTAATAAGAATTCTTAATAATTCTTAATAATAATAATCACAGAATCACAGAATATTAGGGATTGGAAGGGACCTCCAAAGCTCATCCAGTCCAATCCCCCTGCTGGAGCAGGAACACCTGGATGAGATCACACAGGAAGGCGTCCAGGAGGGTCTTGAATGTCTCCAGAGAAGGAGACTCCACACCCTCCCTGGGCAGCCTGGCCCAGGGCTCTGGCACCCTCACAGGAAAGAAGTTCCTCCTCAAATTTAAGCAGAACCTCCTGTGTTCCAGCTCACACCCATTGCCCCTTGTCCTACCATTGGACACCACTGAGAAGAGCCTGGCCCCATCCTCCTGACACTCACCCTTCAGATATTGATCAACATTAATGAGGTCCCCCCTCAGCCTCCTCTTCTCCAAGCTCAAGAGCCCCAGCTCCCTCAGCCTTTCCTCATCAGGGAGATGCTCCACTCCCTTCATCACCTTGGTCGCTCTGTGCTGGACTCTCTCCAGCAGCTCCCTGTCCTTCTTGAACTGTGGGGCCCAGAGCTGGACACAATATTCCAGATGTGGCCTCACCAGGGCAGAGTAAAGGGGGAGAAGAACCTCTCTTGACCTACTGACCACAGCCCTTCTAATGCACCCCAGGATGCCATTTGCCTTCCTGGCCACAAGGGCACAGTAATTCTTAATAATAAGAGAGAATGCTAAACTTGTAAAGGTGGAAATAGAGATGTCTTTCCCCTTCTGTAAAAGGAGAAAGCTGTGTTGTGTTACTGCTGTATTTTGGAAGGGGAAATATGCAGAAAGCAAATTATTATGTATTTATAGTCCTTCACTTCGTACTGCAACTGAGGGCTTTGAAAAATTCTCCTTGAAGACTGATGAAATATTAAAATTTCTCAATCACTGTCTTTCATCTGTCTGCTCTGTCTTTACAGACACCTCGAGGAAGCAAACCAAACTTTAGAAGCTATGTTGAGGCCTAAAGTTACAACTCTACCAGGCCACATCCAGGCGGTTTATGTCCAGAACATGGTGAAGCTCTATGCCTCCATCCTACAGCAGAAAGAGCAATCTGGGGAAAAGGAAGCAGCTCAGGAAATCACACAGCTGATGATTGAGCGTTTGCCTCAGTTTGTACAGAGTGCAGATCTAGAGGTTCAGGAGAGGGTAAGAGAACAAAATTATTTTGGAATTGATCGTACAAAGTCTCTCGTTTGTCTGGGAGGATTTATTGTGGTCGTTGGTATCAGTGGAGTGGTGCATTTGTTCTGGGCTTTGTGTAACTCAGTGAAGGAGAAGCTTCAGAACAAGGACTGGGAAGAGTGGTGACATTCCATGTCAGAGCTCAGATCCTATTCCAGTTTGATACCACCTCTGAAGACTACTTGAAAGAATTTCATTGTAAAATTATGCAAGGACACAGCCAGGAGAGAGGGTTAACGTGGATTTTTTTACATTTGCTCTAAACCTGCAGTTATGCTGCTTCTCTTAATTCCCTTAACAGAATAGAACAATTGGCTTCTGCTGACATTCATTGCAGTTGATTTTTTTGTGGTTCAGTTTGTTCATATTAATCCAGAAATTCTGCATTTGTTTTTAGGCTTCTTGCATTTTGCAACTAATAAAATATATTCAGAAGCTCCAAATAAAAGAAGTACCTGTAGCTGAGGAAGTAATAGCTCTGTTTGCTGGTGAGCTGAACCCTGTGGCTCCTAAAGCACAGAAGAAAGTACCAGTTCCAGAGGGGTAAGCTTCCTTCTCTCTCCCAAAGCCTTATTTAAACTTTTAAACACTGAAATACTCAGGGATACTGAGTCAAGCTCTTTGTTTACTGCAATTCTTCCAGCTTGGACCTTGATGCCTGGATCAATGAACCTCCATCAGACAGTGAGTCTGAAGATGAAAAGCCCAAAACAATATTCCATGATGAGGAACAAAGGCATTCCAGACATAGACAGCCAGAAATAGATGAAGAGGAACTGGCCAGAGTGAGTGAATGTAAAAGGCTTTTCCTTACACAATGCAGTAGTGATGTTGTAAGTGCTGCTAAAGCAGTTGGAGCTGTTGTGGATTCTCCACGTAGCCAGGGAACCATTCTGCTCTCTACAGCTCAGGAATACAGGTATTTTTGGGGGCATTGTGGAATACATCCAATATGCAGTTCTCCTGGAAGTCTAGCTTGTCTGTCTTGTCCAAATGGAAGCCAAATATTATAAAAATTGGGCCCTGTGAGGAGTTTTGAGCTCTTGTAAAAGTCTGACCTGTGAACTGTGGTGTCTAGCACAGTTCACCTCAAAGTACAGGTTCTTGAGGATGGACACTTGTGCTGAGCTCTGCAGCTGTTTAGTTTTTTACACACCTCCTCTGTCGGTGTACTGCTGTTATTCTGTGTGCTCTAGATCAGCAGAAAAAGAAGCAGCATCTTTGCTTATGGATTTATAGTGGCTTCTACAAGTTACTCTAATGTGACAGCTCTCAGCAGTGATCCCTCCTTTCCTGCTTCTGGCCTTTTTGTTTTCATAGAGAAAACTTTTTACTGATAAGAATCTTCAATTCTTCCTCTTTTTGCAAAAATTAAAATAGAAACATTTGAATCACCATCAAAATCTGATCTTCAGGAGTTACTCTCTCTAAAATTAAAAAGCAAGGAAAGGGTGTTCTAAGGAATATCAGTTATATTATTACTTGTAGTTACATCCTAGTACATCTTATAACTCAAAATGGGTTTATCATGCTCAAGCTACTTTGCTGTATTCTTTTTGCCAGTAGTTACACATTGTTTATGTGTTATTATTGTTTACACATTTTTTTTGGTGTGTAAAAATGTGTAAATTCAGGGAGATTGCATTTTGCACTTGACCTTTTATCCCTTTGCTTATAAACAAACATTCTGACTACAAAAACTTTTGCTTTCAGCGTCGAGAAGCCCGGAAACAAGAACAGGCAAACAACCCATTCTATATCAAAAGCTCTCCTTCCCCACAGAAGGTGAGTAACCCTGAATTCAAACCTCTTGCTGGCCTCTCATCTAACTGTGTAAAGGCTCGCTGAATGTCAGAGCTGCAGCTTCCCTCTGGGATATTCTGATTATTTCCACTACAGTTCTGCTCACCTAATAGTGTGCTGATGGGAGTGGCCACCTACAGCTGTTTTTATAAGTCTTGTTTGTGTTGAGAAACTCCCAAATGACCCAATATCAAAAGAGCAGCCAGCTTTTTATGGACCTCCATTTTAGAAATAAGGAAGTAGGAATTGTCACAACTCCCATTACACAGAGTGGTTTAGAACTTGTCATGGAAAGCACAGTGTTTATATGTCATCAAGGACTCTAAAAGCTGTAGAGAAACACTTCTCTCTGCTCCTGTGTCACAAATCCCTGTGCAGGTAGTTTATCCCAACTCTGGGCAATGGAAGGGCTGCAGTTCACTTCATTAATATGAAAATAGGGTGAATCTTGAACATGCAGTGTGTTTTATGGATCAGAAGGTTGTTGTGGTCTCTTAATGCCTTTCTCAGGGAAAGAATCTGCTTTATCCCCTGTATATCCTTAAGGACTGCCCCATTTTCCTCAACCTAAACCTCAAAATTGATCTTTTGAAGTGGCAATTGCCAATAAACCACAAACCAAGAATTCTTCAGAGAGTTGCAACAAGACTTTTTCAGGAGAGTAGCAGGGTTAAAAAACTGTAACTAGAAGTTGAGTGTTTTATAACAGTTATCAGCTGGCTTTAAAATACACCTCACTACCACACAGGCTTTAGTATTGAGCTATTCCATTCCTATCCTTTAAATTGGTCACCTAAAGGATTAAACTGTTTGATGTTTTAAATGTGTATATAAATTTCTATCTGGCAATGCTCAGAATGTAACAGATTTTCATTTTCCCAGCGGTACCAAGACACTCCAGGTGTGGAACATATACCTGTGGTCCAGATTGACCTTTCTGTCCCCTTAAAAGTTCCAGGTAAGTGCAGCTCTTCTTTCAAATTAATTACAGGAATTCAGTTAAGCAAAAGTAATAATTCCTCTTAGGAATTCCTCCTTCAGTTTTTAAGGGCAAGGAGCATTCTTTTGTTAGACTCTTAAATATATCTCCTTAATTTAAATGTGTTTGAAAATAGTATTTTGCAGTCTGAGTGCAGTTCCTCTCAGGCAGTATTAGAAGTAATTCTGTGATTATTTTGTAGCCAAGTCTGTAACATGTAAACAAACTACTGTTCTGTGTAGGAAACAGTCACCTTGGAATGTGTTAATGGGCTAATAAAGGTGATCAGGAGACATTAAGTGGAGTCCAATGATAGAGCTACTATATTAATATATTAATATCTTGTTTCAAATATCAAGAGATAGGTGTATATCTAATGGGTTGTTTGATATAGCACTGATAAGGTGTTGATAAAGTGCAGTACACTGCAAGTGATGAATTCTAAGTGCAAATATTTAGGGTTTATTTAAAGGTTTTTCCAAAAGTGTGGAAAGCTGTCATTATTAGTACAGCAGTGGCACCAATTCTACTTAAAATATCGATGTTTAGATGCTCTTTGTAATCCAGTTCATGTCAACAAGAATCAGGGAGCAGGATAGAGCTCTCTGCTGGTTTTGGAGAGGAGGAGTGTGGCAGTAAGGCTGCTGCTAGAGGGGCTGTACATGACATGACAGGGAAGCACAGAGAGGTGTTGATCCTTCTAATTCTGGGAAGCTGGAAACAAAGTTCCCTCCCAACATGTTGTTTCTGTGATCAGTGTCCATGTGGACTGTAGCCTGAAAGCAGTTTGGCTTCCTCTGCAGGAATGCCTATGTCTGACCAGTATGTGAAACTGGAAGAAGAGCGAAGGCATAAACAGAAACTGGAGAAAGACAAGAAAAAGAAAAAGCAGAAAAAAGAGAAGAGGGGTAAACACCATCGCCACAACTCTCTGCACACGGAGAGTGAGGAGGACATTGCTCCAGCTCACCACGTCGATATCATAACAGAAGAGATGCCAGAGGTCAGTTGCTTTGGTGGTCTGAGTTGTGGGGTTAACCTGTGTGCTCTTCTGAAGAGATTTTTTTTTCCCCTAAGAATTGCCAGCCACTCTGTATTGTTGCAGTTCAAAAGCTCTGATTTCTTGCAGAGCTGTTTTAAGACACGACTGATTGAGATGGCCCTACACTGTTCTTTGCAGGGGGGGAAATTGCTGTCTTTTTGTGCACAAAAAGACAAAAATTGCCACTGAAACTATTTTAAAAACCCAACAAAACAAACAATATGCAACTCTGCTGCAAAAGTAACGCTGTCCAAATAGTCACTTCATTTATTATGCTCTGCTGCTTCACTTTGACATTAACTTGCTGTCTAGTCAGCAGGTTTGCAGCTGATTATAATTAATTGCACATGCTAATGATGTCATCTGTATTTGTTCCTAAAATTTCCTTTAATCAGAACTGAACAGCAGCAATTCAACTCCTGCAGTTTATGAAGAATGGTTTTCTGTTCTAAATTAATCTTGTAGCTCGATGCTGCATTAAAGTGCATTGTTCCTATAACTTGGTGTGCCTGATTACAAGCTGGCCTGTTCCAGGGTTAACAGTCTTTAAAAAAAAACTGATTTGGGGGTTGTAAAGCTTTGGTTTCAAAATTGCCTGTGGTTCATTTCTTCAGTGGCTGGTCTCTTTATCTCTCCTGCAGAATGCTTTGCCCAGTGATGAAGATGACAAAGATCCCAATGATCCATATAAGGCACTTGATATAGATCTGGATAAGTAAGTGACAGTTCTGTATCTGAATTTACCTAATTGCTAACCAGAATGCATGAGGGCAAGTCTGGTGCTAAACAGGCAAAGGCACTCTCTGTGGTGTGCTAGGTGAAAAGGCCAAGTCTCTTGCCATGTCTTGGATGTAACCTTAGATAATCATCCAGCCGTGGGTCCCCACTGTGACATAGATGATAAAAGCTAAGCTTGAAGTAGTGGGAGTTTTGGGAGGAACTGGGGAATCAATCTGTGTGACTGAATGGTATCTGAAAGCACAGGCTGGAATCAGATGTGAGAGAGTTAGTCTGAGCTTTTGAGTGTACCAGCATCTCTCTGATCTAACCTGCACTGGCACTGTGTGTGAGCTGCATTCACCTGTGTCCATCTCACCCCCTGTACACATGGCAAGCACGTGTGTTCTGCATTGTCATCCAGTAACAGCCAGCTCATAGCATCCTCGTTGCCCTGTGGACATTCAGTGTGGTGCCACTGTTGGAAAATGTTGTTCTAATATGCTTGAGTGAGCTGCATATCATAACTGTGACCAGAGCCTGGTCCCCACGCAGCTGTGGGAGTTGTTTACAGTGCTAGCACCCCAGGCTGCAGGGCAGCACACCCCAAATCCCTGCATGCCACGTGGTAATTAGAAGTGGGCTCTTAAGTATTTGCACATGGAGGTTTGTTTTGGGTTTTTTTTAATTGCTGTTTTACAAAATCACCACATTAAAAATTGCCAATTATGGGCCATGGTTGCCTCCTGGAAGGTTTTGAGGACTGCACAGGCACATGTGTGCATGGGTTCTCTCTCTCTCTGGTACTTGACTTTAAAGCCTCTGCTGTTCTCTGTAATTCTCAAAGCTGAAGGGCTTTGGCCCCTCAGTACCTTGCAAAAAGGTGATGCAGCATTTTTTAAAAGTGAAAGAACAGTTTCTGAAAAATTTCCCTTTTTTTCATGAGCCTGTCACATTCCTCTGAGTCTGCAGGAGATAAATATATATAAAAGGAAATTAATTTCTGACTGTAGAGCTCCTATTTGCATGACAAGCCTCAGCAGCTAGAAACCACTGAGCAGAGCAGTTGGTGAATGCTGTGCTCCAGGAGGCATCTTTGGACTTGTGTATGGTTTCCATCCATTCTCTTTCCATTTTGTATGAGTTGCTGTGCTCTCCTGTCACCTTTTCTCATGTCTCTGTCCTCTCTCTTTCTCTCTGTGCTTGCACTGCTATGTCTGTGTCACGCTCACATGCAGTCTGGTTTCAGGGAAGCCTTCCAGGTAAGAATATATTGCTAAGTGATTGACCTTCTTTGTCAGATTAATTTCAGTGAACAGCATAAATACTTGAAGGGTGGTGAAACTATTGAAATCCTTGGCTCTTAAATTAGCCTGAGTCAATTTTATCACTGACTTTCAGCATTCATCCCTGTTCCTGTACAGGTGTATGTGAAATACCTTAAAGATGAGGTGTGGTTACTGTTTGAAACAGATGGGGTCTATCTTGCCCTTACAGTGTCTGTTTCAAAGTGAAAAATGAATAAATGCAATATAAGCAAATAAAATGAGGCAGGTGAGAGCATTAGAAATCTTGCTGAACAGGTGTTTGCTGCTCAAACATGAAAATTAATGTTTGAAAATGAAACATTTCATTTTACTTAATGAAAATTAAGTAAAAACTGTAGAAAGAGAAGAAGAGGCAATCAGTGAACTTCCTGTGGATTTCTGGACAGTGTTTGACAAGAATGGAGAAATTTCTGTGGTGTTTTTATCCAAGTAATGGATTTGGGATACAGTGTAAATCTGAACTACTGCCCATACTTTTTTGGAAACAGATATCTGAAATTAACCACAACTTTTTGAAGGTGATGGTAGAGTACAGATTCATAGCATAAAGTTCCAAAGAGAAACAATTTTTTTGCTTCAAATAATTTCCAGTTGGAGTGATCTGTTCAGCAATAACAAGGAAAACCAGGCCCTTCAAGGGCTGTTTGAGCCACGCTGTCATTCCACTGCTTGGATTTCCACACTGTTGCAGATGCTTCCTGCTGGTTCACACCTTTATTCTTCCTTTGAGAGTGGTTTCACAGAAATGCAGCATAACCCTGTGTGTCTGTATTCTCCTGTAGGTGTTACTCAGCCTGTGAATCTGTAGTTATCACTTGTAAGAGTGATCAGGTGTCAGCAGGAGCTTGACTCTGTCACCTTCAGAATGTTTTTATTAACTTCTAATCTGTGAGGGCAGTGCCTGTGGTTACATAAATAAACTTCAGGTACAAAAGTATGTGGTGATTTGAGATTTTGGGGCCCAACTCTTTAAAAACAAAGCATACCTTGTCTTGGACATCCAGCAGATAGTCTGAGCTAAGGGAGATTGTTTGCAGAAAGGTGGTTAATTGTTTCTTTATTTTAAGACCCTTAGCAGACAGTGAGAAGCTGCCAGTGCAGAGACACAGAAATGTTGAGACCCTGAAGTCACCCGACTCAGAACCTCCCTTAGTTGAGAAGAAGAGCAAGAAACCCAAAAAGAAGGAAAAGAAACACAAAGAAAAGGAGAGAGACAAGGGAAAGAAGAAAGAGAAAGAGAAAAAGGTTGTAGAGGAGGAAGAAGAAAAAAAGGTAATTCCCCAAGACTTGCATTGTTTTAGAAGCTGCTGTTACAGGCTGTATTTATTGCTGTGTCTTGTTTGCTGCTTGGGAACAGTCACATTTGACAATTCAAACAGCTGAATGTTTTCAACCTTCATTTCCTTAAATTTTTACAACCCATAGGAGCAGGTATTTGAAGATTTCTGTTAATAAAATTAACACTTACTTAGCCTCATAAGTTGGCAGAAGTCAGCTTACTGCAGCCTGTGCAGCAGATCTTCCAGATCTCATTTGGAAGCTGAATTTACTGAGGTTTTGTCTGGTTTTGAGATGGGGAACTCGTTAGCAAAGTGCCTGGAACTCACTTTTGTTCTATGTCCTGTCCCCCATCTACTTCAGAATCTTTCAGTTATAAAACTTGACTTTAGTTGTCAGTTACTCTGAAGTCTTGAGCTATCCTTGTTAACCACTCTGCAGAGATGCACTTTCCCTCTGAGATGCAGCTGATGTGCTCTGAATGCCTGTAGATACTGTGATACCTGGGGTAATTTGCAGGTACTGTCAGCTAAGTCCAGGTTTAGAAGTGTGGTTAAAGGCTGAAGTTAAGCTTCTTAAATTGTTTGCTCCTAAATGTGTTGCAGCATCTCTGTATGAGCATTCTGCAGTGATGCAACTCCATGAAAACTTAAGGTTTTAATTTAATTGATTATTTTATTGATTTATTTGTAAGAATAGTATCAATACAACCATAATGGTGTTGTTTTCTCTTGAAAATTCAGGGGGAAGACTTGGATTTCTGGCTCTCCCCTGCTCCACCAGCTGCTTCCACTACCCAACCACAGGTAAACATCTTAGCACATCACAGGAAACCTTTTCTTGTGATTGCATCTTAGCTGTGCTACGAGTGCTTTGTCATGCTGCAGGAGAGAAGGGGAAGATAGGCTTCATCTCCTCAATTATTGCTGTGAAGCAATGACATTTTATCTCCCTGGGTTACAGACACTGGAATGGGAGGTTTCAAGCTCATTCTGCTGTGGAGATCAAGGGATAGAAATACAGATGCAGCTACAGGCTTGGTGGATTGTAGTATTACTGGTGGTTTTTAATATTATTGTATGGGTTTATTTCCTAATGTGAGCTAGACACTGGCAATATTAATAGACATGAGAGAGACAAGCTGTAAGAAAAAGTTGTGTGAATTTTGATGGGAGATTTTGGAGGAAGAGACAGACAATGTGAGGGGATGGGTCCCTTACAGGAAATCTTTTGTATCTGGTCATCAGGTGATGGTATTTGCAGGGTTTCAGAGGCACAAAATGAAAGGTTTGATACCATGTTGGTCTAAGGTAATGTTTGAAATAACAGTGGGTGTCAGGGGGAGTGTCACTGTTAAGATTTCTTTTGGTGTGAGATTCAGTTGTTTCAACTGTGTTCCATTAGTGTCATAATCCTTCTGCTAATCTACTCAGAGCGAGCCTGAAGTGGGTGCTGCTGTTGTGGCTGAACCTCAAGAGGTGAAAAAGGAAGAAAGGGAAGAGCGAGATGAGGAGGAGGAGGATGAAGGAAAGGTGAGTGGTTTAAATTACTGACAGCCATATTCTCCTAGCATCCTGTGTTCTTTAAAAAGAAGCACCCAGGAATTACCAACAGCATCATACTCAGTGTAGTGACCACCTGCAAATAGGCAGCAGTGAGATGTTGTGCTCTTGAGGGGCTCTAAACACTTCATGGTAAGAGGTTTGGTTGTTCCAAGGGGTCAGGTAGCAGTTTTTAAAGCTGAGCTTCCAAAACCCTGAAGAGACTTAGCCTTCTGCTGATCCCAGGGTTAAAGTATTGTTAGGTGAGCAGGGAGCAAGGGTTTTCTGTGACTCAGCACAGAATGACTGCTGGGGATTGAGGAGTGGGGACTCTGTTTCAGGCTTCTGCAGTAGTAGGGAACTGTTCAGCCATCCCGAAGGCTGCGTGGAGTGGGAGTCTGTAGTTGAAAGATTGGTAGAGGGGTTGTGATGTAATGGCTGGAAATGTAGGGTTTCTTTAAGGGTTTGTTGTAGTTTCTTGTTGTTCTTGGTAGAAATCCTCCAAGCATAAGAAGAAAAAGCACAAGAAAGAGAAAGAAGAGAAATCAAAGGATAAAAAGAAATCCAAAAAGAAGAGTCACCACAGCGAGGAGGAGACAACAGAGTCGGTGCAGAATGGAACACTAGATGATGAACCACTACCAGTGAGTAGCTGTGCACTGGCAGTGCTTGCCTTGGGGAAGAGGCAGGAGCTAAACTGTTTTGGGAGGAAGGGGAATGACAGCTCTTCTCAGAGAAATTTCTTACCTTGTGACTGTGATTTTGTTCTTGTTTTTCAGCCTATGTCCAGTTACCGCCTTCTTGCTGAAAATCCGTACATTAAAATGGTGAGTTTTTGGCCTTCAGATCCAGATGTCTTCTGCTTTTGTGTTCTCCAAGAAAAGAAGGGATACTCTGGGGGTAGTATAGTGACTTTATGTAGGCAACATTTACCTGAAGAACTGTTTAAATCCCAGAAGGTAGGAACATAACAAAGCTCCATTTCCATTCCTTTGGATGTCCCGCTTAGCAAGTTAAGTTGATATTTTCCTAGTGCTTAGCAGTACTGTGGAGCTGATCACCAGTGTGCTTTTCATTGTCCTATAGCTGTACCAAATTCCCTTCTTTGTGAAGCTTGCTTTATTCTCATGCTGTGTTCTGTTCTTGCGCTCTGCTGTTTGATGTTTCTGAATCTTTCCTTTGATTTTTTTTTTCCCCTTTGTTTGCAGACCTACGATATTCAAGGAAACCTCCAGAATGATAGTCAAGTTACTGTTTCTGTTATCTTTGAGAACAAAAGCACTAGCTTCCTTAAGAGCATGGAACTAAATGTCCTGGACTCTCTCAACACTAAAATGCTCCGACCAGAAGGATCATCAGTACATGATGGGATCCCTGTGCCCTTCCAGCTACCCCCTGGTACGCAGCTTTGCACAGGGTTCTTGGAGTGTGTCTAGTCCTGCACTGCCCTCCTGTGGAAAGAATTGTTTGAACTTCTTGCTGTTTTCCTGAAAGACATGTCCCTCTGCTTGGGTGTTCACTGGGCTTTCATGATATTCACTGGAGAGGATGAGCCTTCTTACAGTGTGTGTATAAATGCAGGTGGTTCTGTACAGCAAAAGCAAAGCCTGTAACGTAGGGCTGGGAGTCCAAATGTCTGAGTTCCCTTTTTTAGGTGACTGCAGGCTGGCACACCTTTAAACATGCCAGCATCACCAGCTACAGGAATCCCAAATGCATGAGGAGTTTGCTATGAGATGTAAAATTGAACAAAGCTATTAGTTCTTGAACTGTTAGAATTCATTTTGGGTTTATTTTCAAGCTCTTGTCCCACTGTTTTAATGGCAGAGGCCGTGCACAGTGAAGGTTTGCAATGAGTGTGTGCTTAGATGGATGGGGAGCTGAGCCCTTAAGAAGTATTAAACCTGGAGATGAAGGATAATGGCTTCATCCATAGTACAATAGAACAGTTGAATCTCTGAGCTGCTTAAAACTTCACTTCCTTTGCCAAAGAGTTAATTTGAATGTTGAAACAGCTCACAGAAGTCTGCTGGGATTTAGTGGTTTCAGGGTGCATTTTGATCCCCCATGGAAAGCAGTGGGGTATTTGTTTATTATTCTAAATAAGGCAGTTCTTGACACAGACTTGTGTATTAAAAGTAAAATGTAGAGACATTAGAATGTGAATTAGTTCAGAAAACTACTTGGAAAGATGTATGTTTTCCACTTATACAAACAATTTAGATATATTGCTATTGTGACATACTTGCCCAGGCACTTGCTCAATAACCTCTACCAGATGCCAGCTATCACTGCTGCTTTTCAGAGACCCAAGAGCTGAGTGCTGTAATACTGGTGATTCACAACAAGAATTGTGCATATAACCATCTTCATCTGTATGGAAAACTTCAAACATGGTTCAGAAGTAGTCAGTATTTAAACCTTAGCTGCTACTGATCAGTTTATTCTAACCATTCTTTAGCTATGGCAACCATTTTCTGACCTGACTTCTCCCTCTCCTCTCTTCATGCTAGGAATCTCTAATGAAGCCCAGTTTGTGTTTACACTTCAGAGTATTGTTATGGCTCAGAAGTTAAAAGGAACACTGTCCTTTATAGTCAAAGTAAGTGCAGCTTTAAACTCTGTGCTTCTGCTTCCTTTGGAACTGCATAAGGGAGCTTGACTTGGGTGGAAAGCACTGCTTTCGAGCTTTTTTTAGGCATCATTTCATCTCTGCTGCACCATTCTGTGATGTGAGAAGTATTTTGACATGACATCTTGTGCAAAGAGTGTCCCAAATACTGCGTAAGCATGTCCTAAATTGTCATTCTTGGCAGTGTGTGAGCGATGCAGCCTGAAACATGTGCCACATTGTCAGCTAGAAAATCACTGCAGTAGTGCATCTGCTGGGAGAGGAGGTCAACCAACTAGCCAGGGCTGCAAACCAGAGCCTGTTTCTTCTGATCTCAGTTACCCAAAGAGCAGTTGGACACTGCTACCTGGTACAAGGCTGGGAAAATAGTAGTAAGAATTAGGTGCAGTTGATAAGGATGGAGAACCAGAAGAGTGAGGTTAGCTGAAGGCATTGTAAGTATCAGCCTGTATAAGACTGTGTGGGTTTCTCATCTTATTTCAGTAAAATTATTAATGAAGGAGCTGTGTGAACAACTCAAGGGAAGTGAATAGAGACAGTTGTGGCTACTTCTGAGTCAGCCTTTATCTCTGTTTTAAGGGTTTCTTAAGAGCAGTGTGCTAGTCCTATTTTCAGTACCTAAGAATCTGGGAGATATTAATTTATTATTTTGCTTGGGAAATAGTGAACTGTCAAACCACATCTCCAAGTGTTAGTTTAAATTCAGTCTGTTCAAGGTATTTCACCAGAGTGCAATCAGAAATGCAGCCAGATCCCTGCAGCTGTGTCCTTTATCTGCTCGAGGTGTGTCAACCCAGCTGCCCAAATCTTGTCTCTCAGTGGCCTGATGGTTGTTCTCAGACTGATCCTTCAGGCCCAACCAGGGTCTATCAAAGGGAATTGAGCCTTAAATCTTCCTTAGTGCCTGTTTGGTAGGTGGGGGTGGTACCTCCTCTTGCTGCCTCATGGCTCCCATTCATCTCCTTTCCTTTGACCTGTTGCAGAATGATGAAGGTTCAACCCATGAAAAACTAGATTTCAAATTGCACTTCAGTTGCGCTTCATACTTGATCACGACGCCTTGCTATAGGTAAGTGCCGGTCAGGGGGCACGACACTGGTGCTTTTGCTGCCCATGTGAAGCTGAGCTTTGGCTGCAGGCCATCTCCACAAGATAAGCAGCATGCTTTTGACTTTGCCTGCTTGTGATTGCTTTGGTTACAGTTCAGTTATCTTCTGTAATGTTTGACTGTTAAAATATGTCCAGCAGCTTATCTCAAGTGATTGTGAAGAAGGAGCTGTATGCCCTGTAGGCTGGCAGAGGTTGTGTGGAAGTAGCTGTGGTTGAGGTCATAGGGTGCTCCAGTGGAATCTGGAGTATGGTTCCTATATTTGCTGTAAACCCATTTTCCTAGAGCTTGGTAGTACTTAAACTTCTGCATCCTGAGATATCTCAAGGTCTGCATGGGGCTGGCGTGGCAGATATCACTTGAATTTCTATACAAGTGTTTACTTTCCTTCCTGTTTTGCAGTGATGCTTTTGCCAAGCTCCTAGAGTCTGGGGATCTGCACATGAGTTCTATTAAAGTAGATGGAATTAGCATTTCTTTCCAACATCTACTGGCAAAGATCTGTTTTCATCATCATTTTTCAGGTGAGTCTTCCTTGATGCAAAACCTTCTGCAAAGTTCAATATTCTATAATTAATGCTGTGCTTGGTGAGTGCAGTGCTCCATGGCCTCCATGATGGCAGAAGCAGGTGACATGCAGATTAAATAAATTTCAGAGAGGTTTTTCTCCCAGTTTTGTAATACATTGGTGTCCTCAAAGCAGAGAATGTTCTTCAGAATGAACTCTCCTTCTGTCCCTGTGGCTTTCCTCCAGCCCAGCAAGGCATGTGACAGGTATCACAGCAGCAGCTTGCTGATAATTGGGGCTGTAACTGTTCTCTGGAGGGTGTGTTTGATCTTCAGTGCTTCAGCCCACCTCTTGTCTCTGAGGGAGAGTCTGAGCTGTTCAAGTTTGGATTTATTAATTAAAACACACGGATGAAGCAAAACAAATGGCTGTTTCATCATGCTCTGCTGTATGCATTAGACATTGCCTCACTGAAAGTATTTCTGGGGAAGAGATCTACGTTCCAATCAGCCTCTTGGCCACAAAACATTTGCAACTTACTTAAAAGACAAATGACTGACCTCGTGATTACGAAAGACCCCAGATGGGAGCCAGGAGGAGCCAGGCACTACATCATCTTAACCCTGACTTCCTCCTCCCCTCCCAGCAGAAGCTTCTGTTCTTTGGGGCCCAACAAAAGCAGTAGTTCCTCTTCACAAGAAGCAAATCTTCTGTTAAAAAGCTGCCCCACTCAGTGAAAACTCTTGCTTGCTTTCTTTCCAGTTGTGGAACGCGTCGATTCCTGTGCGTCAATGTACAGTCGTTCTATCCAAGGCCATCACGTCTGCCTACTGGTAAAAAAGGTGAGAGCATTGTGCCACTCTGAAACAAGACCTGAGAGAAGCTGAATCTTCTAAGAGAGCTGAGCCTCTCCTGTCTTGAACAGAAAGGGGGAAATACTGTAAATACTGCAAGCACAAATTGCTGGCACCGTGCGCTCACAGCCCAGAGCCAATAACCGTGTCCTGGGCTGCACCCAGAGCAGCGTGGGCAGCAGGGCCAGGGAGGGGATTCTGCCCCTCTGCTCCGCTCTCCTGAGACCCCCCCTGCAGTGCTGCCTCCAGTGCTGGGGCCACCAACAGCACAAGGACATGGAGCTACTGGAGCCAGCCCAGAGGAGGCCACGAGGATGATGCCAGGGCTGGAGCAGCTCTGCTGTGAGGACAGGCTGAGAGAGTTGGGGCTGTTCAGCCTGGAGAAGAGAAGGCTCCGGGGAGACCTTCCAGTGGCCTCCCAGTACCTGAAGGGGCTCCAGGAAGGCTGGGGAGGGACTTTGGCCAAGGGCAGGGAGGGACAGAACGAGGGGTGATGGCTTGAAAGTGGCAGAGGGGAGATGGAGATGAGATGTGAGGAAGAAATTCTTTGGTGTGAGGGTGGTGAGACCCTGGCCCAGGTTGGGCAGAGAAGCTGTGGCTGCTCCTCCCTGGAAGTGTTCTGGGCCAGGTTGGATGAGGCTTTGAGCAACCTGGTCTAGTGGAAGGTGTCCCTGCTGCTGGCAGGGGGGTTGGGATTGGATGAGCTTTAGGGTCCCTTCCAACCCGAACCATTCCATGATTCCTAAATGATCCAGGGACACCATGGGCAGTGCAATGCATCTGGCCCCTCTAGCAGTTTTCATTGTGCTACCACCAAGCTTGTACCTCTCTGGGCTTTCTGTTGCCCAGCACGTACCTGGTGGGTCGTGGCAGCACTGACAGCTGAGCCTCCTTCATTCCTGTGCAGGCTGCACCAGTGGTTTCCAGTCCCTGAGCTTGACTGGGAATAAAATTATCCCTGCTTAGAAAAGGACCTAATTAATTTATCTCTTTTTTCTTTTTCCTTTTTCCTTCCAAGGGAGAGAACTCTGTATCCATAGATGGAAAATGTAATGATTCCACCCTGCTTAGCAACTTGTTGGATGAGATGAAAGAGACATTGTCCAAGTGCTGAATATTCCTGATCAAATACTCCAACCACAAGAAACACAGCTGACGTGTAAAGACGAGCAGACCCAAGTGTTAAGTTTCTCCCTCGTACGCATGTTCTACCCTGGGGCACGTGCTTTTCAGTTAACTCCACCATTGTTTGCAGTTTAGACATTTTCAAAGGCTGTATGTTACCTTTTGATTTCAAAACTTTTTACAAACTGTGGTGTTAACCCTTTCTAGCCCAAAGAGATCCTGGTGACATGACTGGAGGAGGGAGGGAGGGAGGGAGGGAGGGAAGGGAGCTATTTATTCAGCAGCTCATGGTGATCCCATAAACTTTGCCCTCTGCGTGGGATGGTGGACTAAGCAAAATTTCATCGTTAGTAGCACAGTCTGTTGCTTGTGCTTCTTGCCAGGGAAGGCTGATTTGATCCTTAGCAATGGAATATGACTTCAGGGCTGCTGTAGTTGATGTATATTTTTAGCAGAGGCTGGTGCTGGACCTGAAGGCCTCTTTATTTTTTTTTTTTTAATATATATATGATTTATTATTATTATTATTATCTCAAGATCTATTGTGATCAGCATATAAATGTCCTCCATCTCCTTGAGCTAATCCAAATGAGCCCTATGAGAACTGGGATGTTTGAGTTTCTGTTTGTAGTAGTTGCCTTGAGCCTTAACCTTCTCGTAGTGACAGCTGAAGGAGCAGAGAGTGAATGCATGGGACAGGCTGAAAGCGTTCCTGCTTGGTTCTCTGCTCCTCTTGACCGCCCTGCCAATGGAGTCTGTCATGCCTCTTCCCTTTGAGCAGTCTCTGCTGATGTGTTTTATGAGTCCACTTCAATTTCACATTCCTGAAGAATTTAGGGTGTAGCAAGAAACTGGAAATCCAAAGGGGTCTGTTCCTGCTTCTGTTTTTTTCCCCCTCGTTTTGCTCACCAGCCGAGGTTGACCACTACCAGGTTAGAGCAACGCCCACGTGTCTCATTCCCTGTTCTCTGGACAGTTTGCAGGTTCAGCCCCGCTCCCTCCCTCTGTGCTGTGAAATCAGAGGTGTTGTGCTGTCTCCGTTGTCCCCGTAGCTCCCCTGGCCCTGCCCTCGCCGCAGCGGACGCAGCTTTGGCAGCGCACGCGTAGCCGGGTCCCCACAGCAGAGCTGTCCCTGCCCAGGATGGGCTGGTGAGGGGCTGCAGGGGTGTGTCTGCAGCAGGTGACCTTCGAGGGAAGAAAGGGAGTGTCAACAGAGTGAAGCCCACTCTGCACTATTGAAACCTTGTGGAATCACTGACTGGAAAGGGATGTCACCGTGTCCTTTACAAAGATGCTTAATTGATGTTCTTCTCCAAAATCTCTTGCTTTTGATTTATTTTCTTTCCCCCCACCCCCTCCAAACCCAGTTCTTCCACTTGCTGTTCCATACCCAGCAAACAGAGAACGTGCTGGAACGGTTTTGCTTTCAGGCACAGGTCAAGAGCTGTTGGTTGGTGGCACTAAAAAGGTCCCCAAGGATGGGGTTGGGTCTCTCTACACTTCTCCACCACCACCACCACTCCAACAGCATCAGCAATGCCCAGTAGAGTTGAACTAAAACCCTGTCAGGGAGCAGGATAAAGATCAATCTTACCCTTGGGGTGGAGGTCCTGTATTTCAAGTGTGGTCTGGTGCTCTTTCCACTCTTCCCATCGAGGGTATTTTTGCAGAGGCTCTGCTGTGGTTTTATTGCTTCAGATTCTGACCGCGCTCGTGCGCTGCAGGAGTTTGTTTGCAGCAGGTTTCAGCTGCTGCTGAAATGGTAGTTTTTTTGGTCTTGGTCAACCTCCCTTGGTTAGCCAGTTTGTGTATTAGAAACTGAACATATTAAAATTGTCTTAAAGGATAATGTTCCTCAATTAGTGGTTTTTTTTGGTTTTTTGGGTTTGTTGTTTTATTTTTTTTTTTAATTAATGGATGAAAACTGTCACTTTAGCATGTAGAGTCTTCTCTTACAGAATCCTGTGCAGTGATTCTAGACTTTTGAACCTGTATGATGTGTTACATTCACAAAGTTCTTTGCTATCAACATTCCCTTAAAAAAAAAAAAGAAAGAAAAAGAAAACAACATACCACAAGCTGCTGTAATGATTTTGTGTCAAGATGATCCAATAAACTTTCAAAACAAAGTTAATGGTCCTTTTCTAAGACCTTTCCAGTTTGTATTGACCCCAAAAACATGACGTGGATGTACCCCAGTGAGTGCTGGTGACTCTGGGGGAGGTCTGGGGTCATTTCTAACACCAGAGTGTGGGGTGGTGGTTTTTTATCATGGGGTCTGGTGTGCCTCAGTGAGGGGGGCCCTGCCAGTCCTGTACCCCTCGTGTGAGTACCAAACACAGCTGCTCATTCACTCTCCCCCCACACAGGGAGTAGAGGAGAGAATTGGAAAGGCAAGAGTAAGAAAACTCATGGGTTGAGATAAAAAACAATTTACTAATTGAAATAAAACAATAACAACAGTAATAACAGGATATACAAATGAGGGATGCCCAGGGCAGTTGCTCACCACCTGCTGATGGATGCCCAGCCTGTCCCAGCCAGCGATCCCAGAGCAGAGACAGTCCCCAAACCCCAACCACAATCCCAGAAGAACGAGCCCAGCTGATCCCTGAGAGAATCCCCAGCTTTCTGCTCAGCCCTGGTTAATGCACTGACCATGACAGGAGATGATCTGGAATATCTCATTAGCATATCCAAATGTCAATTTAGGGTTTTGCTAATTAACTGTACTTCCTTCCCCCGCTCCCAGTCCTTTGCACTTATAAACTGGGAAATCACGATGTCCTTGGACTTCCAGCAGCAACTGAAAACATCAGTGTGGTATCAACATTCTTCTCATAACAAATCCCACACTGAACCCAAACCACAGCTCTTCTGGCTGCTAAGAAGAAAATTAACTCTATCCATGTGGAACCAGGAGGTGAGCTGGGGGTCCAGGGCTGCTATTTTGGGGCAGTCATTTGGGGCACCTGGAATCCAGAGCTCCCAGCTCCTCTGGTGCCAGCAAGGAGAGCAGAAGAGGGAAAACCCTCCAGAGCAGGATGGGAGGGAGCTGTGGGTGCGGGAGTGGTTGTACTTTCAGCTCTGTTTGTTTTTAAGCTTCCCAGGGACTTCCCACCTGCCTCGGACTTCCCTCATCCTCATCTGTGTGAAGATTTCCCTCTGAACCAGCAGCTGCGTTTTCTTCTACTTCTCCTTTTTGTGACTTTACGTTTCAAGGACGTGCAGATCCCTTCAGCCGCTCCTGCTCGACCCGCCCCCGCCGCAGCCAAACCCCCCTGCACCCTGCTGGGCTCTGAGCAGGATCCGGCCCCGCGCCCGCCTGGACTCTGCCCAGCGTCACCCCCTCCGGGGCTGCATCTGCGTCCTGATGGTGCCAGATCACCCTCCGGCTCCTCAAATTGGGCTGGGAGTGAGAAAAATAAGGAAGTTATGGGGGTGCTGGAGGTGCTGGCAGCGAACTGGGCTGCTCCCAGGGCGGTGTGAAGGCAGCCGGGGGTGGTGGGATGCTCAGAGGGGGGCTGGGGTCACCCCACGGCATCGGCCAGGGGAGGAAAGAGATGTTTTTGGCAAGGTCGTGGCTGGGGACCTGCCCCTCAAAACGCTCCCCCGGGCTCCCCAGGCTGGACGGTCGCAGCTGCTTACACCGGAGACGCTGATCCAGGAGCCCCGGCGGGACCCGGGGGCTTCCCGACCCCCAGTTAATGTTTATTTGGGATTTCTGAGCGTTTCTGCCCCTTCCAGGGCACCTGCCCGCGCTCTTCTGTCCACCCGCGTTAAACCCCGAGGCAAAGCTCCCCCCGACTCCGGCCCCTCCATCCCGGCGTGCCAGGGAATGGGAACCCAGCCCAGGAGCTGAGCATCCCCGGGTGGGGGGACGGCCCTTCATCCCCAGCTCCAGAGAAAGGAAAGAAAAGAAAGGGAAGGAAAGAATAGAAAGAAAAAAAAGGGAAAAGGAAAGAAAAAAGGAAAGAAAAAAGGAAAGAAAAAAGGAAAGAAAAAAGGAAAAAGAAAGAAAATGAAGGGGGGAAAAAGGGAAAAAGAAATAAAATAAAGGAAAAAAAGGAAAGGAAAGAAAAAAGTGAAAAAAGGAAAGAAAATAAAGGAAAGGAAAGGAAGGAGGAAAGAAAAAGAAGAAAATAAAGGAAAAAAGGAAAGAAAAGGAAGAAAGAAAAAAGGAAAGGAAAAAAGAAAAGAGAAAGAAAAGATAAATAAAATAAAGTAGAATAAAAGAAATCAAAACAAAAGAAAATAGAATAAAATAAAATAGAACAAAGGAAAAATAAAACTAAATAAAAGAAATAGAATAAAAGAAAATAAAAGAGCAAAAGAAAATAGAGTAGAATAAAAGAAAATAGAATCGAAAAAAACTAAAAAGAAATAAAATAAAACGAAACAAAACAATTGTCTCCACAAACCCCCCGCGCTCTCTGCCGCTAGGCCCCGCCGGTGCGGCCTGTCCCCCTGTCCCCGCCCCAGTCCCGCCCGCAGGAGGAGCCGGCGGCGCGAGGCCCGGGCGGCCCCTTTAAGAGGAAGTAGGGCCGGCGGCCACGCGCGGAGCGGAGCGTGACCGGGCGGGAGAGCGGCAAGTTCTGCGGCGGGGAGTGCTGCGGCCGCACGAGGGGAGACGCTTCCGCGCCGCCACCGATGAGCTGCGAGCCGCCAGGTGCGGAGGGAGGCGGGTGGGAGGGAACCTGGGCTGTGTCCCCCCGGCCAGGGCGGGTCCCCGCCGGCCCCCGCGGTGTCGGTGCGCGGGACGGGGCCTCTTCGGGGTCGCGGTGTCGAGCAGCGCGTTGAACCGGGACCTCACGACCCGCCTCCTGCCCGTTGTCGCTGGTTTCCCCCGGGTGAAGGCGCTTCCCTGCGAGTTTCTCGTGTTTTCGCGCTCGGGAGCTGCGGTCGGTGCTGCCGCCCCTTCCCCGGCCGGGGGAGGAGGCCCCTGAGGCCCCGGCCCGCCGTGTTCGAGCTCGGCGGTGTGAGCGCGGCCCGGCTCTGCCCGCGCCGGCCTGTCCGGGGCTCAGCGGGAGGCTGCGGGTTGGGACGGACCTGGGCAGAGACCCGGCTGAGGTGTCACCGCCCTGGGATGGGGCCGGGGGCTGGAACCGGCTGCGGGGTCCGCGAGAAAATAAAAAATCTCGTAATGAAATAAAAAATCCGACGTGGGGAGTGAAGGTTCTGCCGTGAAGGGGCCCCAGGAGGGGTGGGGAGGGACTTTGGCCAAGGGCAGGGAGTGACAGAACAAGGGGTGATGGCTTGAAAGTGGCAGAGGGGAGGTTTAGATGAGATATTAGGAAGAAATTCTTGGCTGTGAGGGTGGTGAGACCCTGGCCCAGGTTGGCCAGAGAAGCTGTGGCTGCTCCTCCCTGGAAGTGTTCTGGGCCAGGTTGGCTGAGGCTTTGAGCAACCTGGTCTAGTGGAAGGTGTCCCTGCTGCTGGCAGGGGGGTTGGCACTGGATGAGCTTTAAGGTCCCTTCCAACCCAAACCATTCTCTGATGATCTTGGGTACTTTTGTATTTTATTCCACCTCTTTCCCCGCTGCCCTTCTCTAGCTATGCTCATAAATGTTTCTGTTGTAGGTAAAGGCGTAGTCCTGGAGTTCAAACTCCTCAATCTTTTAAGTGCTTGGGGAGAACGAGGAGTTCTCCACTCTTTCCTGGTTGTGCTGAGCTGCGACTCAGCTGTCAGGAGGGAGAACTTGTGACGATTCAGAGCAAACTCTGCTCTGCTTCTGCCTCTCGCTGTGAGCGCAGGAATGCTGATCTGACAGCAGCTGCCTCCGCTGTGATCTGCGGTTCAGTGATCTCGGCGCCTTCACAGAGAGCTCTTCCTGTGTGAGAGAGGGGTGGACAAGAAGGAGCGGGCAGGGAGGCCTCTGGAGAGACCACAGAGGGATTTGAAGTTGTCCAGCGTGCAGCACAGATGTTTGGAAAAAGCATCTGTGTCGTGGACTCTGGTGCTAGCGAGAGGCAAGATCCCCTTCTCCTGGTGCTTGGAGCTGAAGAGTGGCCACACTTTCTCAGTTTCCATCCCTTCTCTGTTTCAAACCCCTTTCTGGCCTGGAAGCCTTATGCCAAGTTGCAGGGCAAGGGGGGATTTTTGCTGGGAGATGTGGAATTTCCCCAGCCACCTGCTTATCGCAGCCCCTGGGGCCTCGTCCTTGCACTCTGCTTCCTTTCCCAGCTTTAGGCTCACATCCAGCGCTGGCTTTATCTGGTGCTGTTTCTTGGACTGTATATTCCATATTTTAGATTCACTTTCTGTCTCAGTCACGTACTTGTGAAGTTACCTCGGGCAGGAGGGTGAGCTTCTAACCTTTGAAATCCCCAGAAAGGGAGGAGCAGGGTGCTGGGAGCTCTCACCAGCTCGGTGGTGTGGCAGCAAAAGCTGATGCTCTTGGTTTGCACTGAGGAGCCGAGTCCAGGTGCTGAACAGGGAGCTGATGCCCTGCCCTGAGTCACCTTTCAGGGTCTGGGATGCTCTTTGGCCATGTTTTGTGGGGTTGTGCTGTCATTTCATCATCAGAAATGGAACTGAGCTCTACTGTCTGCCTGGCTCAGGCTTCAGGAGCTTCCTCAGCACCTTGAGCAAAGTCCTTCGTGACTCCAGCTGTCCTCCAGCACAGGAGCTGTTTGCCAGGTGCTTCCCTGTCCACATCTAACGTGGCCCTTTCACTGCTGGGGTGGGAGGTGCCCCCTGAACTGCAGCACTGCAGTTTAGTCCTGCTGGTGGAGGTTGGGCTGTGCTGACGTGTGCCCTGTGTTGTGACTTCGTGTGTCTCTGCAATTGGGCTGGGGATCTCTGTGGCCACAGCACACCCAGGAGAAATGTTTCCTTTGTCAGTGGGGAAAGCCCATGGGGCCAGAGAAGAGAGATTGTGAAACCTCCCCAGTCCTGTGTGCAGCGTTCAGATCTGGGAAGAGAACTGCCTACAACTTCTGAGTTTTAATTTCTTCCAAGGCAGGAAAGTATTTGGTGATACTTGAGCCACAAATGCTGCTGTAAGTGGATCCATAACCAGCTTTGCTGGAGGTTTAGGAGCTTATCTTCAGAAATACGTAATATCCAGCTAATGCTTTCAGTGAAGAGTGCACTTTAGGCTGCATCTTCATCCTCGCTTTTCCAGGTGCCCCTGGGAGGCAGAGTTATTTGTGACTCCTGCTTTGCTCTGCTGCTTGCTTCTCTCTGGAGCTGGTGTTGTGCTAAAAGTGCTGTTCTGTTCCTGATGAAATGATAGAGGGCTCGTGGGCGAGTTGCTGCTCTGAGGATGAGAAGGGGCCAGGGAGCAGAGAGGAGGAACAGAGGCAGGAAGAAAAAAAACAAAACCACTTTTGCAAGTGTACAAAGCCAGCGCAAAAAACTCCACCACCCTGCAGCAGCTTTGCCCTCTTCCAGAAAGGTCTGGATGAGGTCCCTGGGTGCTTGGCTTTGTTGTTGTGGTGTCAGTTTGGGAAGAGGCACATTAAAGGCATTTCACTCAGTGGGTAACTCTAGATTTGCTCCATTGACAGCTCCGAGCTGGGCCATCACCTCAGTGAGTGGCCAAGCCACTGCAAAAATCAAGCTCTATATATGCACCAAATTTAACACTATACATTAGATATTCTTCTCAAAGTTCTTGGTGTTTTCCCACCAACCCTCAGTTCCAGATTTCTCATTAATTTAAAGTTCTATAAAAGCCCACAGTGATCTTCAAACGCAGCTGATTCTTCCCCTCTCATCCCGGTGCCTCTTCAGAAGCTGCAGCCCCGCTGGTCCCACTCTGGCCGCTGGATTCACTGATCTTGAACCATCTTCCCATCTGCTCACCTGGGCACTGAGAACAGCTCACATCATGACACTGAACTCCTGTCTATTTCCAGATCTGGAATCTTCCCCAGTTTGCTCACTCCAGGTTCATCTCTTCTCCTCTGGACCTGCCCTGGCTCTCAGTTCTGTTCTTCTTGGCTCAGCTGGGTCAGGTTTAAACCAGCCATGGACAGGGCCAGAGCGAGAGGCAGCGCGGTTCCCCGGGTTATAACAATGATTGTTCTGTTATTTCATAGCACCTGGTTCTGATTTGTCACCTTAACCAGAACACTTCTATTAATCAATATCATTTTACCTATGAGCCTTTGCTCAGAGTCTTCCCCTTTACAAGGCAAAGGTGGTGATGGTGCTGGACACCCCTGTGAGCTGCCGGGGCAGAGCCGTGCCGCGGTGGCATCGTCCTGCTGGGACCACACTGCTCGCCCTCGCCTGCTCGGGGACTGTGGTGATGTGTTTCTGGGTTGGGTGCAGGTGAATCGTGGCTCTGGCTTTGTGCCTCTGAGGGAGGGGAGCCCATGGAGCAGAAAATGAGCTGGAGCCATCCAAAACCTGTTTGATTTGAAGCAGGAGCTGAGTTGGGCCCGTGGCTGCACTGAAAGGCACTGTAATATTTTTTTTTTCTTCACCTTAACTGCAGGCTTCTCCTGGGGCTGCTGCCTGAGCCTTTTTTCTTTCTTCTTTTTCCTCTCTCTGTGTGGCAGGAGGTCTTATGATGTGGTTAGTCTTGAGGTGATCTCTAGCTCCACATCAGTGGGCTTATTCCTTGCCTGGAGACATGCTGATGTGTTGGGTTAGTGCCATATCTCCTCGTGGAAGGGGAAGAGCGAGCCTCGTGGGCATCTGCTTTCACTGAGAGACAATGGTGCTTTTCTTCCAAAAGCCTCATATTGAGATGGGGAGGAGAGTGTTTGTCAGTGGGATCAGCCCAGCCATGGGAAGAGTGGCCATGTGGCCAGCTCGTGCTCTGGCTCTGTCCCTGGGCAAAGGAGCTCACAGCCCTGGCATCTCCTGTCATGGAATCCCAGCCTGGTTTGGGCTGGAAGGGACCTCAAAGCTCATCCAGTCCCAGCCCCACTGCCAGCAGCAGGGACACCTTCCACTAGACCAGGTTGCTCAAAGCCTCAGCCAACCTGGCCCAGAACACTTCCAGGGAGGAGCAGCCACAGCTTCTCTGGACAACCTGGGACAGGGTCTCACCACCCTCACACCAAAGAATTTCTTCCTCACATCTCAGCTCCATCTCCCCTCTGCCACTTTCAAGCCATCACCCCTTGTTCTGTCACTCCCTGCCCTTGGCCAAAGTCCCTCCCCAGCCTTCCTGGAGCCCCTTCAGGTACTGGGAGGCCACTGGAAGGTCTCCCTGGAGCCTTCTCTTCTCCAGGCTGAACAGCCCCAACTCTCTCAGCCTGTCCTCACAGCAGAGCTGCTCCAGCCCTGGCATCATCCTCGTGGCCTCCTCTGGACTGGTTCTAACTGCTCCATGTCTTTCTTGTGTTGGTGACTCCAGAACTGGCATCTCAAACCCGTAGCTGCTCTGTTAAAATTCTGCCTCTTGCTGCAGTCATTTTATCAGCCTGAGGCAAAATTCATCCTCCAAAACCAGCGTTACCTTTTTCTTGGATGGGGACAAATCTTAGAGTAGATGAAACTGCTGTGACAGGACAAGAGGAAATGGCCTCAAGTTGCAGCAAGGGCAGTTGAGATGGGATGTGAGAAAGAATTTCTTTGCTGAAAGGGTTCTGAGGCATTGGAAGGGGTTGCCCAGGGCAGTGGTGGAGTCCCCATCCCTGGAGGGATTGAAGAGTCGTGTAGACACAGTGCTGAGGGACAGGGGTCAGTGGGGACTGGTCAGTGTTGGGTTCATGATGGGACTCGATGAGCTTAAAGGGCTTTTCCAATCCAGGCCATTCTGGGGTTCTGTTGGTTCAGAAATATCAGTGCCCAGTGAGGATGATAATGTGGAGGCTGCAAAAGCAGGAAGAAGAATGGAGCTCACAGCTTGGACTCGATAAATACCCCAGTGCAGTGGGGGACAGAGCCGGGCTGGAGCACAGCGAAAGGTCAGGCTGCAAACGACGGCCCCTCAGACCTGGAGCAGAGAGAGCTGCTCTTAGCACCCATCAGCCACCCCCTGCCCGTGCTTTATCCTGGAACCATTTCTCTGTGCACTTAACCTGTCCCCTGGAGCCGTGACCCAGCCTGTCAGCTTCCCCCAGCCTCTGCCCAGCCGCAGCGGGTGAGCTCTGCCTCGGCGTGGACGTGGGAGCGGGATCGGGGGAAACCTTCCAAAATAGCTGCAGCTCTTGACATTGGAACACATCACAGGCAGATGTCACCTAAGTGGCAAGAAAATTGGCCCCAAATCAGTGCTGCTCAGGGCTCTGGTAGCTGTTCCTGCCACTCTGCAGTCATCTCGAGGCTTTCAAATGAAGATTTCTTTTATTTTCAGCATTTTCTCTCTGAGCTTCCCCTTTTGGGGACAGGAAAGCAGGAGGGGTGGCCTTTTACAAAAGTTACTTTCTTGTGTGGCTTTTCCTCCCTCTGTGGCTGTGGGGAGGGTGCATGGAAGGGTGAGGGGGACAACCCAGGCTGGAAATTCACTCTTGGGTGCAGAGTTTCCCTGCCAGAAGGGTTATCCAGCCCCGCCAGCGCTCCTTCCCTTACCTGCCTGCCCGCAGCATCCGCTCGCGGCGTGAGCTCCATCGCACAAACCCTGTGACATCCCTGCTCTCATCCCTGGCCTGGATCTAAATCCTGAGCTCAGAGGTGAGCAATGCACTGCCAGCTCCTCCATCCTGCTCGTGAAGGAAAAACTTCTTCCCTGTGAGGGTGCCGGAGCCCTGGGCCAGGCTGCCCAGAGAGGGTGTGGAGTCTCCATCTCTGGAGATGTTCAAACCCACCTGGACACTTTCCTGTGCAACCTGGTGTAGGGACCCTGCTTTGGCAGGGGGGTTGGGCTGGGTGATCCCCTGAGCTCCCTTCCATCCCCACCAGTGTGTGACCCTGTGATCCTGTGGAGGTTGGAAAGTGCCCCTTTGCTGCTCGGTGTCCTGGGCTTCCCCTCGGCGCGGCAGCGCTTCGATCAGGGCCGAGGCTGCTGGGTTCTGCCAGAGCTGCTGCGTTTGGGTCGGTTGTGTCTTATAACCCAGCTGTGGCTTAATTTAACAGGGCTTTTCCCTTTATTATAGCAACTAAATCAACTTTAAAATTGGCCTGAACCTTTCAGGGAAAAAGAAGGGATCAATTAAAGCCCAGTATAACTATTTTTAGTCTTTTATTATGCTGTTTCCTTATCTTATGCCTGTAGGCTCTGTGTTTGCATGGCTTGGAGGTGCATGAAGGGACCATCCTGCTCCTAAGCAAGCGTCTTTCCGGGAAGTGCTGGGGAGATCCCATGTCTGGATCATTCCTTCCTTGGGAATTTCCAAGTTATGCAGCAGATTTTAGATTTCAGGGGGTTGAGGGGTGGCTGGCAACCAGGAGGAACTTTCTTCAAGCTGACTTTGTAGTGAAACATAAAGGACTCTTTGTTTTGCTGAAATCTTGGGAATTCAGCATTTGAAATGTGCGTTTCTGGACGGCTCTTGTGAACTCCGTGGCGAAGGCTGGTGCTAAAGCAGTTCCCAAAAGAAAAAATGTGGATATTTGTCCTGGAGAGCAGCAGAATGAACTCACTGCTCGTGTCTTGCCCAGCCTGGGGCTGTGGGTGCAGCTGGGCTGGATCCCCTGGCTCTTCCCTCTCCTTTAAGTTCAGAGCAGCTCCCGCTGCCGGGAGCCAGCGCGGAGGAGGAACGAGGAGAGGCGATGGGGAGGGTAACGCCGGGCAGCGCTCAGCTCTCTGGAGAAAAGACAGAAGCACCACACCAAGGGAGCTCAGAGGGGAATGATGAGCTTTTTGGGAACACATTGGCAGCCCCAAGGGCCAGGAGACGGACTCGGAGCCAGACAGGAAGCTGGCTGACGTGGAAGTGCCGTCCCGCCGGGATTAGGAACGGCCAGGCGAGCCTGCTGCCGCCGCGCTCGGCTCTCCTCTGCCCCCCGCGCTCCTCGCCGTGCCCTGCCCTGGCTGAGGTGAGCACAGGGACAGACCTTCATTTCTCATCCCATCAAACAGCTCGAAGGAGCAGCCAAAAGCCTCGTCCCGTGGAGGTGAGCTGGCTGGTTTGCTGCCAGACTGGCCCCAGAGGCGCAGAGACTGGCTGTCATTAGTGCCAGTCCAGCCCTGCTTGCTGTGACTGTTCTGGTCCTCGCTCTCCGCATTAAAATCTCTCCTTTGATCCTAAAAAAACAGGATCATCATTACCAAGAAACTGAGGTAGTGCAGAACGGCTGTGGGAAGGTATTTGTGTAAGAAGTGAGGGGAGTTATGGAAAAAAAAGTGTGCCTGTGGGTCAGGCTTTGCTCTTTTGTTTGAATTGTGGATTTTGAAGCAGCTTTGTTGCTGGGGTGTGCTCTGGAAATTGGGTTTTTACTTGAAGCGCTCGATGTGTCCGGTATCTTGGGGCTGCTTTATCAAACTGGCACGGGTGGGTTTGTGTCCTGTGTTGGAAACTGGCCTGAGTGATGGTGTCCTGAGTGAGGACACGGGGGAGAAGGCAGGGGGTCATCACTCCCCTCTCCCTTCCGAGGGGACGTGGGGGCAGGCTGAGGAGCCGGGCAGAGGCTGCAGCTGCAGAAGGAGCTTTGGGCTGGGGGCAGTGTGAGCGCTGAGCAGCGATCCCATGTTGGTGTCACCTCACAGGACAGCAGCGTGGCTTCCCTGAAAGGAAGCGACCCAAATCGCTCGTGTTGAGCCTGGCTGGGGTTTGCTGAAGGGTTTCTCAGCAGCCAGGCAGCAGGATGTGAGCCGCCCCGGCACTGGGGTCACTGGGAGGGAGGGAAGTGGCCGCGTGTCTGACCCCTCCCCAGCCTGCGGGAACCTCTGATTGCAGCCACCCGTGACATGGGCTGGTTTAGCTTGGGTTTGGGTTTTTTTTCCCCCCTCCTCTTTTGAAGAAGGAAGCTCTTTGCCTCGGTGCCTACAAGCACTCGTAGAAGTTGCAGGGCCAGGCTGAGCAATCGCCGAGTCATCTGCCGAGGCTGGAAGCGCAGGTAGGAGCTTGCTGACGTGCTGGTTGCTTTTCTGTCCTCCCCTGGCTGTTGTTGAGCCCTGCACGGTGTTAGTGGAGGGCAGATCTGGGTGTTGCTCGGGGCAGGCGCTGACAGAGCAGTCATGGGACTCCTGGAAGGTGGTTTTGGCTGTTCTGCTCCTACGGGGAGGGCAGGATCCGTCGGGAACGCTGCTCACACCTGGAAAGGCTCGGGATGGCTTGCAAGGGGAGGTGGTTTCCAGGTGTTTTGGAGGAAGTGGCTGTCTTTCCTTTCCTCACACCCTCTCTGAGCTGTGTGTAAAAGTAGCCAAGAGCCGGGGAAGCAACCTCCTGGGTTTCCTCTGCCTGGAGCTTGGCTTAGAAGTAAAGCAGCACCGCGTGATGCGCCGTTCCCGGCGAGGGAAGAGGAACAGCAGAGCCCTGCCCTGGATTGCTGTCAGCAGAGATCAGCGCTGGGAGCTGGGAGCAGGGAGTATAGGGAGAAAATGAGCTCTTGGGAAGGGACAAGAGGCCCTGACAGCCCTGGCTGGGCAGGCGAGTCCCTCCTTCACCAGCCCAACACCGAGCAGCTCCTGTGGTGTCCTTGGGGTTGGCGGAGGAGCTGAAGTTTGTTTGTGCCCCAGCCAGCTGCGGCCATGGTGTGATCAGGGAGGGACGGCCAAGGTCCTCTCCGAGCACCGGTGACGTGTGCTGTAATCTTGGCTGGTTGCAAGGGAGGAGTAAACAAAATGTGCTGCAGGTTGATTTGTGAGGGATTTTATTTTATTTTATTTTATTTTATTTTATTTTATTTTATTTTATTTTATTTTATTTTATTTTATTTTATTTTATTTTATTTTACTTTACTTTATTTTATTTTATTTTATTTATTTTATTTTAATTATTTTATTTTATATTATTTTAATTATTTTATTTTATATTATTTTTTTATTGTATATTATTTTATTTTTTATTTTCTTTTTTATTTTATTTTATTTTATTTTATTTTATTTTATTTTATTTTATTTTCCCCCTCTCTCATCTTTGAAGCTTGTAAATACCATTCAGGTGCTTTGCATGTCCCATATCCTCATTGTTCCTAACCTTTCCTTTCTCTTCTGGGCTTAGTGCTGCCCGAGCTGTGACTCCTGCCTCTGGAAGTAGGTGTTGTACGTGTGATATCATCTCCAAGCAATGTCAGCGATGCTTTTGCTCCCTCTGCCTTTCCCCCCTCCATCCACCCCTAGAGCTAAATGTTTCTTTTAGCTCAGTTGCAGCTAAAGACTGTAATTACACAGGCTGCATCTGCCTCAAGTCCTAGCTCCTCATTTTGCTAATGCCTTCAGACAGATGCTGAGTGGTTTGAGAGACGCTTGCTGCTGTGTCCAGCTCCCCAGCTCTCATGAGTGATGTCTCCTTAGGAAGAGGAAGTTGTTTGTAGGACAGATATTGCCTCGGTACCCAATAAGCCCTGTTAAAAACCTCTTCACCCTGCTCACATGACAATTTCTTCTGGAGCATGGTCGGTGTTTGCTGCTTGATGGGCCTGGCCAAGCCCAGGGGGTGTTGGGGGTTTTTTTCCTCTGCAGTTTTGCTTCATCCCTTTCCCTTCTCTGTGCCGGGCCCTGCAGCTGCAGCCCGAGAACCACGTCGGTGTCCTGCGGCAGGGACGGTGCCTGGCTGCGGGCTCAGGCCAGCACGGGTCCCAGAGGGGTCCCTGGAACCAGGTCTGACACAGAATCAGTAGGATCAGAGCTGTGCTGCGCCGAGAGGGCTGCCAGTCCCCCGGGAGCCGTCTGCAGGGCGATGCTCGCGCTCCCTCACGCCTTGTTTTGTTTTAGAGGCCATTTCTCTCTCCATCTCCAACGTAAGGAAATCGTTGCGTGCCAGCGCTGCTCTGGGACTGATTTCCTGCTGGAAATAGCTGCAGACTCAGCACCTGCTGTCCACATTGTTGGTTACTGGGAGGCTGGTCCTGCCTTTGCTCCGGACGTGGCACCGCGGCGAGGTGGGCACAGTCCCTGGGGCTCCCGCCCCACAGGATGTGGTGAGGCTGTGACACAGCTCTCGGTAACCAGAGCTGCTGGCTTGTGCTCAGATCTCCCTCTGTGCTGTTCACTGCTTCCTCTAACCACGGCTGTGCTGTGATCAAACACCCCGTAAGGACATGTTTCCTCAGGATTTTCTTATTTTTCCTTATTTTTCTATGTTTTTTGACTCTCACACAGTAGCTTACGGGGTCACAGCAGCTGTTTTAGCAGCGCCAGCACGTGTGCAGTGAATTCACCTTGCAGCCCAGGCTGAATCCCACTGAACCACATTAAACTGATTTTTGGGTTTCTCCCAACGCTGTGTCCTGGCCCACGTTGCAACAGGAGTTTGGATCTCTCTGCTCCTGCACAGAGGAGTTTTCTGAGCCGGTTCCTGGAGGAAAGGCAGCGCTAGGAAACGTCGAGCCTGTTCTTAGTGGGACGGACTGAAGTGGTTTGGGTTTTCTTCCTTGCTGTAATTAAATAAGAAAACAAGAGGCCTTGGTTTAAATCTTTTTAATCTTTCTCCAAAGAAACTGATTAGCACTATGCAGCATCTGTCAGAGACAGGCTGGGTTGTGGCACAGATAGTGGTGACCTTGGATTTGGGATTTTCTTGCCAACCTTTGAGGATACTGTTTACCTATTTGAACACCACCACAATTAATACCAATCTAAGTAGATTTCTGCTTGGTGAAAGGGATTTGTTTGCTTACTTTCTTAGAAAATGATGGAAACTCTTATTTGCCAGATGAGGTGAGGCATCAGCTTTAGTTCCTTTCTGTTACTTTATTTATTTCTCTGTCCAGCACATGTAAAATAAGATTTTTTGGTACACACAACTTTCTGCCTTGAGCTTCCATCAAAGAGCAGCTTGTCACAAATTACATGAGGGGATGGATGTGGGAACAAAGGAGGTGTCATTAGCTACAGATACACAGAGCTGTGTTTCTCACCAGCATCCTTTCAGACCTCGTGTCTCACCCTCTTGGAGCGAATTCTTCTCCACAGACTGGAAGAGGAAGGTGAACTTGCCCTGATCTTCCAGCTTTCAACCTTCAACCAACTTGAAATGAGTTAAACTGAAGTGAAAAATATGTTTATGGTCTGTCTGCACCTGCAGAAGAGGTTGTGGCTGCTCTTAGGGCTGGTGTTATTTCAGGATATTCTTCTTCCGGGTGCCTGAGCTGCAACTTCTCCTTTTTCTCCTTTTTCTTTCTCCTTTTTCTCCTTTTTCTTTCTCCTTTTTCTCCTTTTTCTTTCTCCTTTTTCTCCTTTTTCTTTCTCCTTTTTCTCCTTTTTCTTTCTCCTTTTTCTCCTTTTTCTTTCTCCTTTTTCTCCTTTTTCTTTCTCCTTTTTCTCCTTTTTCTTTCTCCTTTTTCTCCTTTTTCTTTCTCCTTTTTCTCCTTTTTCTTTCTCCTTTTTCTCCTTTTTCTTTCTCCTTTTTCTCCTTTTTCTTTCTCCTTTTTCTCCTTTTTCTTTCTCCTTTTTCTCCTTTTTCTTTCTCCTTTTTCTCCTTTTTCTTTCTCCTTTTTCTCCTTTTTCTTTCTCCTTTTTCTCCTTTTTCTTTCTCCTTTTTCTCCTTTTTCTTTCTCCTTTTTCTCCTTTTTCTTTCTCCTTTTTCTCCTTTTTCTTTCTCCTTTTTCTCCTTTTTCTTTCTCCTTTTTCTCCTTTTTCTTTCTCCTTTTTCTCCTTTTTCTTTCTCCTTTTTCTCCTTTTTCTTTCTCCTTTTTCTCCTTTTTCTTTCTCCTTTTTCTCCTTTTTCTTTCTCCTTTTTCTCCTTTTTCTTTCTCCTTTTTCTCCTTTTTCTTTCTCCTTTTTCTCCTTTTTCTTTCTCCTTTTTCTCCTTTTTCTTTCTCCTTTTTCTCCTTTTTCTTTCTCCTTTTTCTCCTTTTTCTTTCTCCTTTTTCTCCTTTTTCTTTCTCCTTTTTCTCCTCTTTCTTTCTCCTTTTTCTCCTCTTTCTTTCTCCTTCTTCTCCTCTTTCTTTCTCCTTCTTCTCCTCTTTCTTTCTCCTTCTTCTCCTCTTTCTTTCTCCTTCTTCTCCTCTTTCTTTCTCCTTCTTCTTCTTCTTTTTTTTTCTTCTTCTTCTTTTTCTTTTTTTTCTTCTTCTTCTTTTTCTTTTTTTTTCTTCTTCTTCTTTTTCTTTTTTTTTCTTCTTCTTCTTTTTCTTTTTTTTTCTTCTTCTTCTTTTTCTTTTTTTTTCTTCTTCTTCTTCTCCTTTTGTTCCCCTCCACCCTTTGCATCCTGTCTCACGACTGCAGCAGCACACGCAGCTCCTGCTCAAGCTGTTTTTGTTGGAGCACATCTGGCACCAGATCTGAGCTTTGGTTTAGGTTGTCACAACCTTATCTTCTAGGTAGGCTTGGTTCCAAAGACTGCAGAGAAGTGTAGGTGAAAAATCTGATGCAGGTAAAACCTACTTCAAAGTTTTGCCCTTCTGAGGTATTTGGTGCCTTGGAGCTGAAGAGGTGGGGGAGTTTCTCCTGGTTTCTGTGGGGTGTGGCTCTCGGTGTGGTGGCGTTGGGTCCTGTCTGTCTCCTGCAGAGCCTACGCTGGGCAGCACGGAGGGGGCTACTCCTCAACGTCTGGTTTTGCCCCTTCCCATCACACCTCTTCCCTCTGGGGCTGGTTCCTCATCCCCACGCTGATCAAGAGACACCTTGCAGGGGTGACGCCTGACAGCTGAGCTGCTGCTCTGCTGCAAGCTGGGCTGTAGAGAGAAGGGGGAGGAAAAGAAAGCTGCTGTTGGCTTCCCCCCCTTCTCAGATCGGGGGTGAGGGCCCAGATGGTATCCCAGAGCTCCTCCGATGGGATTTAGGCAAGGTTTCCTGTGGAGAGAGCTGCTCCTAATCGCTGCCCTTCTGTGCTGTGTTGCAGCTCAGGACCAGATGAGCAGAGGGAGGGTTCTGTGAAGATCAGAGTCCCCCAGCCCTGCCCTGGGAAGTGGCCCAGCAGCGCTGCGTCTCTGCCTGCCATCGCTCCGGCCCTGGGCAGGAAAGCAGAGCAGGAGGAGAATGTCCCACGCCCTAAAGCAAGTGTTCAACAAGGACAAAACCTTCCGGCCCAAGCGCAAGTTCGAGCCGGGGACTCAGCGCTTTGAGCTGCACAAGAAGGCTCAGGCCTCGCTCAACGCCGGCCTGGACTTGAAAGTTGCCGTGCAGCTGCCGGCAGGAGAGGAGCAGAACGACTGGGTGGCCGTGCACGTGGTGGACTTCTTCAACCGCATCAACCTGATCTACGGCACCATCAGTGACTACTGCACGGAGCAGTCCTGCCCCGTCATGTCGGGGGGACCCAAGTACGAGTACCGATGGCAGGACGAGCACAAGTACCGCAAGCCCACGGCCCTGTCTGCTCCCCAGTACATGAACCTCCTGATGGACTGGATCGAGGTGCAGATCAACAACGAGGACATCTTTCCCACTAACGTTGGTGAGTTCAGTTCCAGCTGGGGCTGGAGGGGAGGGAGGTTGGTGCAGAGACTTCTTTGAGCTCTCAGGTCCCATTTCTGTTCCAGGAGATGCTGTTCCACAGCTCACCCTTGTAGCAGAGCTATTTCTCTTTGTGCTGCTCAGAGGCTGGCAGTGTAGTGAGCTCCTCTGAGCACCTGAGAAACTTCATAGCTCTTCTGGAGTGCTAAAACACCCAGAGCTGTACCAGATCCCATGTGGAATCATGGATCACAGAATCCCAGACTGGTGGGGTTGGAAGGGAGCTCAGGAGATCATCCAGCCCAACCCCCCTGCCAGAGCAGGTTCCCTACACCAGGTTGCACAGGAAAGTGTCCAGGTGGGTTTGAACATCTCCAGAGATGGAGACTCCACACCCTCTCTGGGCAGCCTGGCCCAGGGCTCCAGCACCCTCACAGAGCTGTTACCTCAAGGAAAGCCAAGCTGAGCCAAGGCAGCAAAAACAAGAGGCTGCTCTTAGAAAAGCCAGTCTGTGCCATGACTCTTGGGTGTTTCATGCTGGATGTGGTCTCCTGAGGGACTCCTCTTCCAGAGCTGATTGTTGGCTTGGGTTCCCCGCTCGTGCTCTGCCTCGGCCTGGTGATGGTGGCCACGTTTCCATCATTGGCCTCTTTGTTATTACAGGCTGGCAGGAGCTGACTCTGCCCTTCTAGCTCGGTGCTTCCTGGCCTGCACTGGCTGTTTGCTGCAGCTGGGTGGGATGCTGACATTGCACAGAGGGAGGGGTGCTGTGATATCTATTGCCAGGGTGATGGAAATGATAAATTGGCCTAGGACACCTAAATCTGCATCTCCCAACACAGCTTCCTGTGCTGGCTGGGGGACAAACGTGTTTGTTTCGTGCTGAATACGATGTGAGGATTCAATATCTAAAGTATCAGGTAAATAGGATTAGATCCCATTTGGAGCTCCCATCTTCTGGGATGCAAAAGACAAGAGGCAGCAGAGTTTCCTCACTCCTGCCCTGGCTTTTATCCCGTCAGAGCTCTGATGGGACACATGTGGCCCCTGTTTGGGACACCTCTGCATCCATGGGGCTCCTCAACCTGTGCCAAAACGCTGCTTAAACCTGGTGTGTGCAGGCAGAGCGGGGAGCAGGGCCACCAACAGCCAGTTCTTCAGTGAGCTGAAACTCTGAGATCCTCCCCACGCCTTCCTCTGTCACCAAACAGCTGCTGGGTTGCCTTTAGTTAGAGCAATTCTGCAGAACTCTCTGGGGAACATCAGCAGTGTTTGTTCTGTTTGGGGAGGCAAGCCAAGCTTCCAGCACAGGAAGGTTGTAGAGTTGGGGGTTTTTTTATTTATTGTTACTGTTTTCAGCTCAACTTTTACCAGATTTCTCACCCTTCACGCTGACTGAACTGCTGCAGTTCTTGCAGAGCACTGGAAGGGTTTCACTAATCCTCCAGAAAGGACCTGTGTGAACTTTAAAGGATAATATTCTACTCAGAAGGCTGCAGGGCCCTGGCTAAACAAATCCCAAGGAACTGATGCCTTCAAAGAGGACCTCCACAGCTTTAGTTTTTAACCAAAGAGCTGAAGACATCCCAAAATAAGAGATAACTGTGGGGAGTGAACAGCACAGGCTCTTTCTTGTGGGAGGTTGCTTGGTTGTATCCAGTTTTCTGTGCTGTTGATAGGAATGTGCCAAATGGGAGGAGGAGAAATCTCTGCCAGCGTGCCACAGCTGCTGGGAATGGCCCAGCCTGCTCCCTTGTTTCCAGTCCTGAGCAGTGATCGATGGCATGTGGCACTCTTGTCACTTAGGAAACCTGTGCTTTGAAAAGTCTGATCCCAATGGAAAGGAGAAAGGAGAGGGGAACTGGAAATTACCAGGGACAGGAAGCTTTTTTTATCTCAATCTGTCCATTTGATCAATTTATTTTACCCCCCAGGATCCAGTTTGAACTCCATGGAAAGTTTCTCATGGTTGTCTCTTCCCTCCCAGGTACTCCCTTCCCCAAGAACTTCCTCCCAGTGGTGAAGAAGATTCTCTCCAGGCTTTTCCGGGTCTTTGTCCACGTCTACATCCATCATTTTGACAGGATCACCCAGATGGGCTCGGAGGCCCACGTGAACACCTGCTACAAGCACTTCTACTACTTTGTGAAAGAGTTCAATCTCATAGACACCAAGGAGCTGGAACCACTGGTGAGTGTCCGGGTGGACTCAGGGGACGTGTTGGTCTGTCAGGGTCTGCAGCCAGCACAGAGGGGTGGGCTGGGGGTGGAGGAGTCACAGAGATCTCTGGGACCTGCTCAGAACTGGTTGCCCAAATTCAGGACGTGGGTTGGCCCTGCAGTTAGACCATCAGGAGGATGGGGGAGCTGGGATGTGCAGGGTCAGCAGAGCAGGGTTGTTAGGGCGCCGGTTGGGGGAAGTTGACTTGTTCTCCAACAACCTCCTTGTGTTTCTGGCTGCTGCCTTGCCGGTGTGCACTGCCTGGGGCTGGTCCTGTGCCACCCAGGATGGGCAGGGAAGAGTAAAACCCCCTCCCTGTGCTGACTTCCCATGCTGAAAAGCAAGGGTGACCTTCACAAACAGTCTGGAGCATGGAGAGCGTGACCTAGACCTAGGAGGTGGTGATGGTGTGTGTGAAGCCATAAGCAGAGCAGACCTGTGGAGCTGTTGGGTGGTGGGAGGGTGTCCTGCAGGGCCTGGGAAGGGGAGTGGTGGGGGACACATGGACCTGCCCAAACTGGAGCTCTTGGGAACAGTGTCACCTGCCTGAGGAGAGTATTTGCCACTGAACAAAGGTGAGGTTTGTTCATCCACACCCTCACCTGGCCATCTGGATCTTCATCCATGGTCCCTTGTCTTGTCTGTCCCTTTGGCAGAAGGAAATGACCTCCAGGATGTGCCACTGAGATCAGAGCTTCCTGCCCCCACCTCAGCGTCTCTTCCGAGGACTCCGCGTCCCACTCCTGGGCTGGAGTCGGGATTCAGCGGGAGCACAGAGACGTTTGTTACAGAAATCTCTATATTTGTAAGGAGTTTCCATGTAAAACTGTGATATTGCAGGAATATTTTTTTAAAGATGCTCTAGATAAATTAGTTTTTTATAGTAATTTCTATAAAACAAAAAAAAAAGAAAAAAATATTTTGGGCCACTTGGTGGAAATGCTTGAGGAGGGGAGAGCCACCCTGTGCTGCCTCTTCCCTGTCCCCTCCCTGCAGCAGCACCGAGCGAGCCGAGCCAGCTGCTCCAGCCAGAGCCCTGTGGTGGGGCTGGTGCGGCGGTGGAAGCGGTACTTCCCCCCGGACACCCATTTCCCCCCCGTGAGGGGAGGTTCTGTTGGAGGTGGGGAAGAAATGCTGGTGTCTGTGGATCCCTGAGGTGCTGTTTGGTTCCAGCACCTCTTCCCCTGGCTGTGAGTCCAGGTTTTGGGCAGAGCTGCTTTTGTGCTCACCGTCCACTTGGCATCCTGTCCCCAAGGCTTGGCCCGCCTGGCTTTCCCTCTGAAAGAAGTTGGACTTGGGTTTCTCTCCTGGCCAGCCCAGTGCTGCCACAGCTGATGGGGTCTGTGCTGGAGCACTGCCTTTGTCAGCCTGCTCTGGCCTCTGACACCAGCTCTGAGCTGAGCTGCTCCCCGTGCACAGCCCCGCTGTGGCTCTGCGTGCGCTGTCCCCACGGGGACAGGGATTGGCGCTGGCAGCGTGGGGACAAGCAGCCCTGTCCCTGTGGGACTGAGCAGAGGGAAGGCACTGGGACAGGCGTGGGGAAGTCTTCTCAAAACACCTGCACTTCCCCATTTCCTTGTGGTACTCTGACCCTGCTGGGAAGGAACTGGGCTGCTTGTCCTCCCACCCCACTTACCGGCTGCGTGTGGACCAATTTCAGCTTCCCACTGAGGGTCCGGAGCCCTCTCCCTCCTCCCGAGCAGCGCGGCCCCACTCAGCCGCACACATCTCACACCCAGAGCCTCTGCTGGCACAAACCACTGCGTGAGGGGAGCTTTGCAGTGCCCCCAAGGTAGGTAGACAGGTCTACCTAGGATCTGGGGGTGTGGAGGAGAAGGGTTTACAGTAAAAAAACAACAAAAACCAACCAAACAAAAAAGGTTTCTATGACCAGTGACCGAACTGTCCCACTAACCACTTCTTCCTTACAAAGTTTGGGTTTTTTCCTGTGTCCTGGAATCTCTGTACATAGGTGACTCTGTTTCTTGTACTGTCGTTAGGACACAAACACCACTGTAGTTCTCTGAAATGGAACCAATAAATTATGTTGTATTTCCCTCGCACGCTCCCCTCGCTGCATCTCGTGATTCAGCAGAGCAAACCCGGTGTGTTTGGGCTCCTCGGGGAGGGTGCTGGAGAGCTGCTTCCTCCAGCTGCTAAAAGCTCTTGGGTGTGTGCTCCTGGCACTGCTGCCCCCAGGTTTGGTTCCTCCTGCTCTCCAGGTGCCGGCTCTGGGCTGCTCCGAGCCCCCGGTGCTTGTTCCCAGGGCTGGGGGCGCGGAGCGGGTGGGTGCTGGAGCTCAACCAGCAGCTTGGGCTTGTCCTGACTTGTCTCTGCCATGTCCCTGTGCCCAAGGGCTGATCCTCCCAGCTCTAAAACTTGGGTGGATGTGGGCAGGAGAGGTGAGTTCAAGAGGTGTTTCACCCCTTCCTGGGGAATTTGGAGGGTGGAGAGGGGCAAAAAGAGCCCGGGGGGTTTAAAAGCCACTTCTGCCACCAGCAACCAGAACAGGACCCCCCACTGCAGCCTGGTGTGAGCCCCCTCCCTGCCCTTCTCCCCAGACACCCCAAACCCGCAGCTCCCAGAGCTCCTGCCCCTGGTTTTGGGGGCTCCAGGGGTTTCCCATCCCTTGTCCCCTGGGATTTGGCCAGTGCCAGGTGGCAGTGGGGGGCTGGCCATGTCCCCACAAGGCTGCTGAGGGATGGGGATGCTCCCCACTGATCTGGCACCTCCCCTCAAAGGCTTTTTTGGGGTGAAATCACCCTGATGTGTGTTTGTACCCTTCCTCAGGGCCACACTGCCTCAGTTTCCCCAGCCCAGCAAGGCTCTGAAACTGCAAACGAACGCTGCCTGCTCCAAGGCCAAAGGAGCCAGGCTTGAAAGCTGCTGCTGGATCTTTTCTCCATCTGCAATCACATTTACAGCCCCATTCAACTCGGGCCTCAGTCCTTTGCCTGGCTCGCCAGGAGCGTTTGTATTCACTGGGAACCAAAATGACCGTGGACCCAGCACGATTCCTAAGTTGCAAACAAACGCTGCTTTCCCAAAAGCAGAACGAGCCAGGGTCACATCTGTGGCTGGGTCTTTTCTGCATCTGTCTACACATTCATGCACTCACACAACGTTCGTTTTGGTGCTCTGCCTTGCCAGTCTGTGTCATTGGTTCTCTTAAGGCCTGAAACTCTCCTCATCACCGCTTTGCAAGTCTGTGTTCAACACTTCAGAACCTCCAGGCCTCCTTCAGCCTTTGTAGAAAGTCCCAATTCCTCTCGGTACATCCCTCGGGGTACTCTTAGTTCCAAGGTGGAACCCTAATTCCACACCAGAAGTCCCTAGGGGAACCCTTGGTGGCAGAACTGAACCCTAATTCCATACCAAGATTCACTGGGGGCACCCGAAGTTGCAGGGCAGAACTCTAATTCCACACCGAAAGTCTATTGGGGAACCCTCATTGTACCCTGGAAATCCCTGGGGGTACCCCTGGCTCGAGGGATGAACCCTAATTCCACCCTGGAACCCCATGAGGGTACCTCGAGTTTCTTGGGGGAACCCTAATTCGGCCCAGGAAGTTCCTGGGGGTACCCCTAGTTCCGGGGCAGAACCCCAACTCCACAGCGGGAGTCCCCTCTGGGACCCCTGCTCCGGGGGGACTCAAGTGCAGCCCCGGAACAGAAGTTCCGGCTCACTCGTTCCGGTCGGGCCCTTTCCGTAACGGACCCGGAACCAAAGTTACCGGAACGAAAGCTCACGGTCACTGTTTCCGGCCGGACGCTTTTCGGTGACTATTTCAGGTCAGACACTTTTACCCAACAAAAGGGGAATTTTAAAACTTTTTTTAGTTTATTATTCCTATTTTTTCTCTCTTTTTCCTTTTAATTTTTATCTTTTTTCTTTTTTTCTCTTTTTATTTTTTTTATTTTTCTTTTATTCTTTTATCTATTTTCTTTTTTCTATTTTGCCTTTTCAATGTTTTTACCTTTTTTCTATTTTGTTTTTCCTGGTTTTGTTTTTTCTTTTTTTTCATTTATTTTCTTTTAGTCTTTTATTTTTCTTTTATCTAGATTTTCTTTTTTCCTTTTTCCTTGTTTCTTTTTTCCTCTTTTTTCTTTTTTCTTTCCTTTTTTGTTTCTTTGTTTTTCTTTTTTGTTTTTCTCTCTACTTTTTTGTTTTTCTTACAGAATTATACAGAATTGTCTGGATTGGAAAAGCCCTTTGAGCTCACTGAGTCCAACCATGAACCCAACACTGCCCAGTCCCCACTGACCCCTGTCCCTCAGCACTGTGTCTACACGACTCTTCAATCCCTCCAGGGATGGGGACTCCACCACTGCCCTGGGCAACCCCTTCCAATGCCTCAGAACCCTTTCAGCAAAGAAATTCTTCCTCACATCCCATCTCAACTGCCCTGGCCACAACTGGAGCCCATTTCCTCTTGTCCTGTCCCTTGGTCCTTGGTTGCACAGCCCAACAAGGGATGAGTGACCCCCATGGATGACATATCCACAGGGTCTGTGCAGGAGCCATGTCCCTGCCAGGTGAGGATGGAGATGTCCCCGGCTGACATTGGTTCCTCAAGCAGCAGATCCTGCTCGGAGCGTTGCTGGGGCTTTGGTGTGACACAAGCACGCCCCTGCCCCTGCCCTGACCCTCAGCTGAGGAGCTCAGCAGAGATGATGGGGCTCAGCAGAGGTGGGGCTCAGCAGAGATGATGGGGCTCAGCAGAGATGGGGCTCAGCAGAGGTGGGGCTCAGCAGAGATGATGGGGCTCAGCAGAGATGATGGGGGTCAGCAGAGATGATGGGGGTCAGCAGAGGTGGGGCTCAGCAGAGATGATGGGGCTCAGCAGAGATGGGGCTCAGCAGAGATGATGGGGCTCAGCAGAGATGGGGCTCAGCAGAGATGGGGCTCAGCAGAGATGATGGGGCTCAGCAGAGATGATGGGGCTCAGCAGAGGAGCTGCTCACCAGTGCTCTGGGCGCTGTCCCAGAGCTGCACCAGTGCTGCAGAGCCATGGGATGGGGCACCCCACCAGAGGGACCATGGGCTGCGTTTCCCATCCCCAGGAGGTGCTGCCTCATCCCGTGCTTATCCCCCCTGTACCTTTGGGGTTGGGGAAACCAGGGCACAGGGTGGCACAGGCTGTGTCCCCGAGTGGCTCAGCCCCATGGCCGCCTGCTCCTGGTCCCTCATCCCCGAGCAGGCAGCTTTCCCAGCGCTCTGAATTGGGGGGGTTTTGCCCCAGGACAGCTGATGTCTTTGGGGTCAGATCCTGCAGGGTCCTGGCAGCCCCCAGCCCTGACCTACCACCCACCAGGAGGGGGAATGGGGCCGTGGGTTTGTCCCTTGGGTTTTGGGCTCTGGGGCTCTGTAGAGGAGGTGACAGCTGTTCCTGGGACAAAGGGACGGTCACCAGTGTGGCACACGCTCCCCTTTCCCTTGTACAGCCTGGCCAGGCTGGTGGCCAGCAGCTCTGTGTCCCTGTGCTGGGAACAGGGGCAGGATCTGGTGACCCTTCTGGGAAGGAGCGGGGAGCGCGTGTCCCCTCGCCACGGCTCACAGACACAGGAGGACATCTGCTGCTCTGTCCCCTCTGTCCCCTGACTGAGCTGGCAAACAAAAAAAAAGAAAAAACCTCAAAAAAAGAACCATAAAAGTTTCCCAAAGCTGTCACCGACCAAATGTTTCTGTTCCCAGAATTTCCAGACCAGCCAGTCCCCAGCTTCTTTCTCTTTACTGACGACAGGAGCCTCGCAACAGCGAGGAGGAATTGTGGCAAACAGAAGCTGCCTCAAAGATGGTTGATGTCCCCGCTCTGGCAGGAGGGGACAGTCCCTCGCTGCCAGCGCTTTACCAGTGGTGGCTTAAAAAAAAAAGGGCCCTCGGGTTCATTTTTGCTCCTGGTGAACGACACCCCCTGTGAGCCCGAGAAGCTGCAGGGCTGCAGCCGCCAGCACCGCCCATCCCGGGGGTGCCCGGCCCCCGCTGCGGCTCCAGCGCCCTCTTCAAACAGTGAGGGAGCAGGGGGTTTTTTTTGGGGTGGTTTGGGACTTTTTCTGGTCCTTCTAGGGAACCAGGTGCCATGTGCCAGCCTGCACCTCCCTTCCCACTGTGTCCCCTGGCTCCCGGGGTCACCCACAGTGAGTCAGGGCTGTCCCTGCGTGTTTCACCCCCTCCCGGGGAATTTGGAGGGTGGAGAGGGGCAAAAAGAGCCCGGGGGGTTTAAAAGCCACTTCTGCCACCAGCAACCAGAACAGGACCCCCCACTGCAGCCCGGTGTGAGCCCCCTCCCTGCCCTTCTCCCCAGACACCCCAAACCCGCAGCTCCCAGAGCTCCTGCCCCTGGTTTTGGGGGCTCCAGGGGTTTCCCATCCCTTGTCCCCTGGGATTTGGCTGGTGCAGGGTGGCAGTGGGTGGCTGGCCATGTCCCCACGAGGCTGCTGGGGGATGGGGATGCTCCCCACTGATCTGGCATCTCCCCTCAAAGGCTTTTTTGGGGTGAAATCACCCTGATGTGTGTTTGTACCCTTCCTCAGGGCCACACTGCCTGGCTGCTTCTGCTGGTCCTTCACCCCATGGCACCTCCTCCAGCTGGGGAAACTGAGGCACAGCACAGTGTGTGGCCACCCCTCCTCAGTCTGTGGCCATGTCCCATTGCTGTCCCCAAGCCAAGCTGGGCCAAGCAGCTCTGCCGTGGGGGTCCCAGGGTGGGTGGGGGTAGCCCTAAAATGTGGGTGCAAAGCAGGAGCTGGGAAACCCAAGCGGAGGGTTCCCCCCGGCCCCTTCCCTGCTGCAGCCGGAGGGTGAGGGGCTGGGGCCACCTCCCTGGGGATGGTGGGGGGTGACCCCTGGGACTTTGGGGTGCGCTGGAGCCCCAGTGTCCTGCCCCTGTGGTGGGGACCCCGGCTGGAGGGTCAGATCCGCCCGGGCACTGCCGGAGCTGCCCAAATCCCCCCGGCTGTGTCGGGGCAAAGGGGGAGGCTGGGGGTCCCGCTGGCACGTGAGCCATGGCCGTACCCCGGCGTGTGCCATGGACGTGTGCACATGTGTGTGTCCCCTGTCCCCTGTCCCCTGTCCCTCCCATCCCACCCCAGCAGCAGAACCAGCACCGCGAGAGTCAAACCTCTGGGTTTCTGCCTGGCAGGAAATTCCAGGTTTTTTTGCAAGTTTTTCAGTTTGAAGCCGAGCCAGAGCTCCCAGTCCTCCCAGTCCTCCCAGTCCTCCCGCTTCCAGGGCAGCCAGGCCAGGCCCTCCCTGTGCCAGGGAAACAACACAAGGAAAAGGGATTTTTATTGGATTTTTTTTCCTTCCAAACTGGAGCAGGGGGCAGGGGAGGAGGGAGCCCCGAGCACTCCACGCACGGCCACCCTCCTGCTGCTCCTGCTCGTGTGGGGTGACCCACGTCCCACGGGGGACAGGGCAGCGTGCGTGGCTTGGGGCAGGCAGCGACACCCGCCGGGGGGGGGATGACAAGAGAGCAGGGTGGCCATGGTGGCCTCTGACCCGACCCACGCTCCCTCGGCTCCCCACGCCAACAGCAGCCGCCTTCCGGCACGGCCCCGCTCGCTTTCCTGTTTTCCCTGCCCTGGTCTCGGCACGTGGGGCTCCCCCAACCCGTGGGGCTCCTCCAACCTGTGGGGCTCCCCCAACCCGTGGGGCTCCAGCGACCCGTGGGGCTCCCCCAACCTGTGGGGCTCCAGCGACCCGTGGGGACCCCCTGTCCGGACAGCTGAGGGGTGCAGGGACAGGCAATGGCGTGGGGACCCGGCCACCCCAGGGGGAGTTTCATGGCTTGCGGATGCCAGTGAGAAATAGGGCACAGGGGGGCTCTCTGGTGGGGGTGCAGGGAGGGCTGAGGGGGGGCCCAGCACCCACCGAGCATGTGGGTGGTGTCAAATGCATCAAAATTTGTGTTTTCCTGAAAAAAATCCGGATGCCCAGCTCTGTGTGGGACACATGGGGTGTGGGACACATGTGGACACCCCCCCCTTCAGCCCCAAAACACGCGTGTCCAGGGGAGGCCCCGAGGGAAGCGGCCGGGGTGCAGCTCCGGGGGGGGGATTGGCCGGACCCTGTGCCCAGTGAGATGTGAGGGAGGGGGGAGAGTCCCCAGCCCTGGAAAAACACAGGGGAAAATCCACACATATGTACATGTGCGTGTGCAGGTGTGTGTGCATGTGTGCGTGTGCACATGTGTGTGCATCTGTGCATGTACATACGTGTGCATGCGTGTGTGCCCTCAGGCAGCTGCACAGCTCCACAGCGATGCACCTGGAGAGGCTGCACCTGCACGTGTGTGTGTGTGTGTGCACACGTGTGCTGGCTGCACATACATGTGCATGTGTGTGCAAACACCATGAGGGGTGACGCTCCGCTGCCTCCTGCTTCGCCCTTGCACACGTGTGTGTGTGTGTGTGCACGTGTGTGTGTGCACATGAGTGTGCCCGGCTGCCACACAGTGTCTGGCCCCACACGGGTGCCTGTCCCCTGGGTGGTGGTGGCCGATGATGCGGGGGGAGCACAGGGAAGGGGAGTGCATCCCAGCACCCGCAGGACCCCCCCAGCCCAACAGCACCGGGCACTCGCCCCCTGTGCCCAGAGGCCTGAGACCTGACGCTCTCGTCACACCCAGCTGCACACCCCACCCACGGCCCCGCGGCTGCAGGAAGCTGCCCCTCGCGCTCCCCTGCCTCTTGCCACCCCCAGCCCTGGGCTGATCGGTGTGGGGGGGTGATCAGCATCACCCCGACACCCCCCGGGCTGGGGACATTCGCAGGCGGGACACGGTGCGGGAGGCAGCGCACAGAGAGCGTGGGGTGAGAGTGCAGAGGGGCCAGGAGCGTGCAGGGAGTGAATAGTGAGTGTGGAGTGTGAGCAGTGAGCGTGCAGTGAGGGTGCAGTGAGTGTGCAGTGAGCATGCAGTGAGTGTGCAGTGAGCACACAGTGAGCGTGCAGTGAGTGTGCAGTGAGCACACAGTGAGCGTGCAGTGAGTGTGCAGTGAGCATGCAGTGAGTGTGCAGTGAGCACACAGTGAGCGTGCAGTGAGTGTGCAGTGAGCATGCAATGGATGTGCTGAGCATGCAGAGGCCAGGAGTGTGCAGGGAGTGAATAGTGAGCTGGAGTGTGAGCAGTGAGCATGGAGGGAGTGTGCAGTGAGTGTGCAGTGAGCATGGAGGGAGTGTACAGTGAGTGTGCAGTGAGCATGGAGGTAGTGTGCAGTGAGTGTGCAGTGAGCATGGAGGTAGTGTGCAGTGAGTGTGCAGTGAGCATGCTGAGCATGCGGAGAGGCCAGGAGTGTGTAGGGAGTGAGCAGTGAGTGTGCAGATATGCAGTGGGTGTGCTGAGTGTGCAGTGAGCATGCAGAGAGTGCAGAGAGGCCAGGAACGTGCTGGGAGCTAATATTGAGTGTGGAGCATGCAGGGAGTGTGCACTGAGTGTGCACTGAGTGTGCAGACATACAGTGAGTGTGCAGACACGCAGTGAGTGTGCAGAGAGCACACAGCAAGCGCAGAGCACGTGCCAGGCACGCAGCAAACATGCGGAGGTCACGCAAGGGCCACATGCCAAGCACACAGTGTGCAGAGAGGACGCAGTGCCCATGTGGAGAACACGCAGGTGACACGCAGCCAACACACGGAGAGCACGCATCGCACACGCAGTGAGCACGGGGCCAGCGCACACGCCTGCGGGCTGGGCGAGCTCCCGCCGGCCCTGGGTGGCCCTGCCATGGCGGGCACCCTTGGGTGGCACCCCCAGGGCTGTGGGTGCCGGCGCTGCCGCCCTGTCATTACCAGCTCGGTGACCTACATGGCGGCGTGCGCAATTTTGGAGGCATGTGGCTCCTCAGCCTGTGCTGGAGCCACCCGAGGGGTGCCAGCGGCCAGTGCACCCCATGGCACTGTCCCCATCCCTGTCCCCTGTCCCTGTCCCCGTTCCCTTCTCTAAAGGACAAGAGCCAAAACTGCACCAGGGTACGATGACCCCCCACCCCCTCCCAGCACCCCAACCACCCCCCTGTCACACCTGGGCACAGGGACATCCCTGGGCACCCTGTACCACACCCAGGGACAGGGACAGGGACACCCTGCAAATCCCCCCCCCAGGGACATCCCTGGGCACCCTGTACCACACCCAGCGACAGGGACACCCTGCAAATCCCCCCCCATCTGCAGCCCCCCCCTCTCCCCCATAGCCTGGGCTAATTGGGGAGCCCTCGTTAGTGGCTCTAATGAAGATTTGGGGTGCCTTGTTCTCCCCGGCCGCTCTCCTTGCAGGGATGTGGAGCAGCTCAGGGAAAAGCAGGAATTTTGATGGATTTGGAGGTGCTGGAGGGCGTGAGGGGGTGACAGCCGGGACCCCCCCGTGGTGACCCCACACCGGGGTGGCACCGGTGGCTTTGGGGGGCGGGGCGGGTGCTGCAAATCCTGCAGCAAGTCCCCAAAGAGTGGGAGGAGGGGAAGCTGTTGAGGGGACAGAGAGCGATGGGGGGGCCGGGAGGGTGCATCGCTGGGGTGTGGGGGGGTGGGGGCTGATGTGGGGTGCCCCGGGGAGGTGGTTGCGGTGAAATGGGGTCCCCGTGGCGGGGCGATGGCGGCAGCGGGGCCGGCAGCCAATGCGCAGCGCGGCCGGTGAAGTCACCGCGGTGCCGCAGCCATTGGCCTCCGCGCTGCCGCTCGGCGTAACGAGCGCGTCTGGTCTCAGCCCGGCTCGGCGTCACGCGAGACAGGGGTGGGGACACCCACACGGTGTGACGGGTGACAGTCTCCCACGGTGCCACCGAGCCTGGAGTGAGGGCTCTGCTCCCCAGTGTCCCGTTCCCCTCCCCCGCCGCCACTGCTCGGCCCTTGGTGGCCTGCGGGGACAGAGGGACGTGTGACCTTGTGCCCCCTCGGCGCGGGCCTGGCTGCGGGGCTGAGCACTGACCCACTCGTGACATGGGTGGGTTCAGGCGCGGGGGGGTCAGGGCAGCCCCCAGCCCTCAGCCTCGGGGCAGCAGAAAATGAGCACAATGTCCCTGTCTCTGGGTGCGGGGGGGGACTCCAAGGGGGTGTCCCTATCCCTGGGGGACTCCAAGGGGTGTCCCTGTCCCCGGGGTGCAAGGGGTGGACACCCTGAGGGGGTGTCCCTGTTTCTGGAGGGGGAGGGGGACACAAGGAGTGTCCCTGTCCTTGTGCCCAGGTGTGACAGGGGGGTGGTTGGGGTGCCTGGGGGGGTGTCATTGTCCCCTGGTGCAGTGCGGGGGGGGAGTCTGGGGGGTGTCCCTGTCTCGGGGTGCAGTGGGGGTGGTGGCTAGGGGGGATGTTTGTGTCCCCAATGGGTGCCCGGGGGGAGGTGTTTATGTCCCCAGTGCAGCACGGGAGGTGCCTGGCAGGGGGGTGTTTGTGTCCCCGAGGGGCGTTTTTGTGTTCCTGGTGGGTGTCCGGGGGGGTTGTCCCCGTCCCGGGGTCTCGGGGAGCAGCGTGGGGGGTACCCGAGGGGTGCTTGTGTCCCCAAGGGGGGTGTTTGTGTCTCCGGTGGGTGCATGGGGGCGTGACCGGGGGGGAGGTGTGTCCACGGTGTGTCCCCGCGGAGGGTGTTTATGTCCCCAGTGCGGGGCTGGGGGGGTGTTTCTGTCCCCAGTGGGTGTCCGGGGGGGGTATTTGTGTCCCCGGTGGGGGCCCGGGGGGTGTTTGTGTCCCCGAGGGGGTGTTTGTGTCCCCAGTGGGTGTCCAGGGGGGTGTCTGTGTCCCCGAGGGCGTGTTTGTGTCCCCGGAGTGGGTGTTTGTGTCCCCAGTGGGTGTCCGGAGGGGTGTTTGTGTCCCCAGTGGGTGTCCGGGGGGGTGTTTGTATCCCCAGTGGGTGTCCGGGAGGGTGTTTCTGTCCCCAGTGCGGGTCTGGAGGGGTGTTTGCGTACCCGGTGGGTGTCCGGGGGGGCTGTTTGTGTCCCCGAGGGGGTGTTTGTGTCCCTAGTGGGTGTCACCCCTGGTGTCCCCGCCCCGGGGCGCAGGGCGGGGGGTGCCCGGGGCGGTGGCTCCCGGCGGGGGCGGTGCGGGGCGGTGCGGGGCGGGCCGGGACCGCGGCTATAAAGCTGTCGGGGGGCAGCGGCGGCGCGTCCCCTCCCGGCGGCTTGGTGCGGAGCGGAGCGGGCGGCGGTGCGGGGCTGCGGTACCACCAGCAGCGGCGGCTCTGCGGGGCCGCGCCGGTGAGCGCCGCCGGGGCGGGCAGGGGGGCCGGGGGCTCCGTGCAGGGCTGCAGCCGTCTGACACCTCCCCCCCCGCGCTCTTCCCCCTCCTCTCCCCGCAGGTCTCGGCCACCCCCCGGACTCCGGCTCTGCCCGTCCCTCCGCCTCCCTCCCCGCCCCCCCCCTCCCCGTTTATTTTTTTTCCGCCCCCCCCATTTCTCCCCGCAACGCCGCCCCCCGCCGCTCCCCCCCGCAGCAAGATGGTGCAGAAGAAATCAGAGATCCCGGGATTCCACCGCTCCTTCAAGGTAAGGGGCTGCTCCCCTCCCCGGGGATGCTGCGAGGGGGGAGCTCTGGGGATGGTGCGGGGGGGTTCCGGGGCCGCACCAGGGGGGTTGCGGGACTGGGGTGCGGGCAGGGCCGATGCGGGCCCGCGGCGGCCGGATCCAGCGCTCTGCAGCGCTCTGCGCCGCATCTCCGGTCTGGGGGGGTCCTGCCCCCCCAACACCCCCCGAAGGAGGGAAGCACTGAGGGTGCTGCCACCCAAACCCGGCAGCACGACCCCCCTGTCCCCCCCCCCGGGGTGCTCCTGGAGGGAGGGTCTGCAGGGCACCAGCCGGGGGGGTCACTGGGGTGCTGCAGCAAAGCTTTGCTCACCCCACTGCAGCTCCCACGGGGGTCCCGCGTGGGGTGGGGGGGTTGCAATGCCCCCCCCTCATCCCCCGCCCTTCTGCACCCATTCACCCCTAATCTGTAAGCAGGGTGCTGGGTGCAGCAGGGGAGTGGGGGGTTGCAGAGGGATGGGGGGGTTGCAAAGGGGTGGGGGGGCCGCAGGGGCTCCCCAGAACCTGTGGTACAAAGGATCTTGTGCCAGGGCCAGATCCTGGCACCACAGCACCCGTGTTGTGCAGCACCCAGGGGTGGCAGGGACACCCATCAGGGTGTGCAGGAGGGGGCCAAATCCTGCCGGGTCCTGCTCCCCCCAGTCCTGGCTCTGTCCCGGCGTGTGGCCCAGCAGCTTCGTGGGATCTTTGTTTAGTTTGGCTCCTGCTCCGGGGGATGCTGGGAGATCACCCGAAACCTGCCCGGCTTATTTTAGCCGACACCTAATCCTGCTCGGGAGGCTTTTGGCTGGGGCTGGGCTCCCTCCCCACTACCCCCCCTTCTCCCCCCCCCTTTACACACCCCGGGGTGGCTGGGGACATGGGTGACACCTCAGATGTGCTGATGTGCACAGCGTGTGTCCCCCCCCTACACACAGCTCCCATCCCCCAAACCTTTTGTGTGTCGGTGCTGCAGGGCCCCGTACCCCCATGTACCCCCCTGTGACCCCCCCTTCCCCAGGAGGTGTCATCCTGCCCAGGGTGCAGGGACATGGGCTGGAGCTGCTCATCCCAGTGGGGTGGCCACCCTGACACGGGGGTCCCTGGCTGGGGGGGGCGGGGTTGGCAGCTGCAGGGTGACGCTGCGCTCCCCAAATTCAGTTTTTTTTGGTGGGGGGGAGCATGGGAAGGTGGTAAAAGGCTGAGCCGGAGCATTTTGGCCCCAGAGATCTGGAGTGGTGCTTGGTGGGTGGGTGATCCTGGTGTGAAGCCCTCACTTGCACCGTGGTGGGGACCCCCCCGGCCCCCCCCGCGCTGTCCCGCAGTAAACAGGCGCGTTCTGGCTGTTTCTGGCAGCGGGGCCGGGGTTTGCTGTTCTGCGACGCGCTGGGGCTGGCAGCCGGCCCGGGCACTGGGGCACCGGGGCGGGTTTGGGAACGCCGCCGGGAACCGCCACCTCCACCCAAACACATTTCGTAACCCCACAGAAAACGGGGCCCTTTCCCCTCCCCGGCTGGGTGCTCCCAGTGCAGCCCAGTCCCACAGTGGGATGGCTCAGGGCGGGAGGACAGAGGGTCCCCATGTCCCCTTTTGGGGTGATGGGACTGGAGCCACCAGTTTGAGGTGGGGGGGCAGTGGGTCCCGTGCTGATCTGGGGTGCAGGGAGGGTTTGGGATGGGGACCCCTGGATCCTGGCAGTCACAGGAGTCTCGCAGCCTGGTGGGACGTTCACCAGAGCTCTGACCCACCCTGACCTTGCAGGGAGGCGGGAGGACGTGGTGTGGTGGCTCTGGAGCCATCCTGCCCCGTGGCTTTTCCTCCCCCCTCACTGTAGTTCAGACCTGGGGGGGAGATTTGGGGCTGGGTTGGTGTGGGTGCCCCCTCTCATCATCCCCCATGTGCTGGCCTGGAGGCCTGACCCCACAGCACCATCCCCATCAGGAGATGTGGTCAAATCCTTTCTCCTCCTCCTCTTCCTCCTCCTACCATGGCTCTGCCTGGAGCTCTGCCACGTCCCTTGGGCAGTGGCTCCGTGAGCGGGTGTCCCACACCGATGGGGTGGCTCAGCAGGGTGTGTGCCACACTGGGTGGCTGATCGGTGGCCACTGTCTCACTCTTGTTCTTGGCCCCCCCAGGGACAAAACCCCTTCGACCTGGAGTTTGACCAGTCCAACCACCTGGAGCCCGTCTTCAACTTCGAGTGCCCGCCCCGTCCTGGTGAGCTGTGGGTGCTGTGGGTGCCCTCCCGTGGGGCTGCATCCCTGGGGGTCTCCCCCCATCCTCACCCCCTTTGTGGTCCCTCAAAGGCTTTGGGGGGGCTGCCCTGGGGGTGGCGATGCTGGGGGAGGGTGGGGTGGATGGGGGTGACTCACGCCGGTGGCTTTGCTCTGGCACAGACATGCCTTCAAGTCAACCCATCGACATCCCCGACGCCAAGAAAAGGAACAAGAAGAAGAAGCGCTGCAGGGCCACCGACAGCTTCTCTGGCAGGTTCGAAGGTGAGTGGGGGCTGCCCAGGGACCTGGCGCGGGGCTGGGACCCTCCTGGTGTCCCCAGCTTTGGGGACAGCCTGGGGAGAAGGGAGAGCCGTGGTGTCCGTGGGGCTGGCAGCTCAGGTAACCTCTCCCTTGGCAGATGTTTACCAGCTGCAGGAGGAGGTGCTGGGAGAAGGGGCCCACGCCAGAGTCCAGTCCTGCGTTAACCTCATCACCAACAAGGAGTACGCGGTGAAGGTAAAGCTCTGCACACCCAGCTCCCTCCCGTCCCTGCCTCAGTTTCCCTTTCCACCCTCCACATCTTGGGCTCTCCCAGCTCCCGTGACCATCCGGTGCTGGCACAGGGTGGTGGTTTCATGGGCTGGAGGTGGGGGACACCATCCTCTGCCACCACTCAGCTCCAGGACCTTGGTCAACCCCCTTAGCCACGCTCCTCTCCCTGCAAATTAAGGCAGATGGGAGATGAAATTAAAGCTTGTGACATGTCTGGGGACTTGGGGCAGGCAGGGCGGTGTGGTGCCATTGGGGTGGCAGCTCCCACTCGCCCTGGGGAGGTCTCTGTGAGCCTGTGAGCACTGGAGAGGGTCAGGACGAGCTTTTGGGGTTGGGGATGGTGGTCCTGCACTTCATGGGCTCCCAGCCACGGTGTGAGGGGGCTGGGCCGAGCCCTGTCTCAAAATGCAGCCAAGTGGAAGGGGACCGTGGCTGCCCCATCGCCCTGGGGGGGACTTTGGGTGCCCCAGTGGGGAAACTGAGGCAGCGGGGAGGGCTGAGTGGTGGGGAGGGGGCTCTGTGCATCCTGAAGGGCTGGAGCCAGTGGGAGCACCCAGCTCTCCCCCTTGCAAGGCCACACTTGGGGACCCCCTGCCCACTCCATAGCACGTCCACTGGACACCCACCGTGCCAGCACCCATCAGGGTGAAGGGGGGCCCTTCTCTGCTGCTGCTCGGCCGTGTCACACGGCCCTCGCCTTGGCCACATCCCTGCGAGGAAGTGGCTTGGCAGCACCACCGGGAACAGCCTGTTCTGCTGCCTTAACCCCTTCGGGCACCCGCTGCCCACCTCTGCCCTGCCCTGGGGGTCCCCAGTGCCAGCTGGGGGGGGGGTACAGCGGTTACCTGCCCCCGCTCTGACAGCAGTGCCTCCCCCTGACCTCCCCCTCTGCATTTCAGATCATCGAGAAGCGCCTGGGGCACATCCGCAGCCGGGTCTTCCGGGAGGTGGAGATGCTGTATCAGTGCCAGGGACACAGGTACCACGGGGCAGCCACCGTCCCCACCCCATCGTGGGCATGGGGAGTGGGCTGAGACCGGGCTGGTACTCGAGACACCCATGGGTTGCAGCCAGGCAGGAGCCTCCCACCCAGCGCTCCCTCTCCTCGGCCGCACTGGGAGCATCTCCAGGCACCAATAATCCATTTGCCATGACAACGGGGGCGGCAGTGGCCGGGTGGGAGCGGTGCTGGGGGGCGAGCTCAGCACCGCTGCGGCATTTGCCATCCTGCCACGGGAAATCCTGCACGGGGCTGGTGCTGGAGAGGGGCGAGCGAGCCAGGAGGGTCTGCGAGCAATTAGGGAGCAGAGCCGGGTGCTGAAAGTCCCTCTCCCCCCTGGAATGTGGGTGGGGGGCCCGGCTGTGTGGTTTCAATCACTGGAACCCAATTTTCCCGTCCCGTGTCCCCACCCTGGGACCTGTGCTGGGTGGGGGTGCGGGGGGCTGTGGGGAGGGGGAGCCCTGGGGAGTTTTGGGGGGGATGTTGGGCTGATGCCACTGTCGCTGCAGGAACGTCCTGGAGCTGATAGAGTTCTTTGAGGAGGAGGAGAGGTTTTACCTGGTGTTTGAGAAGATGCGAGGAGGTGGGTGCAGTGCTGGGGTTGGGGTGGGGTGGGGGGCAGGTTGGGGTGGTGGGACCCCCTGTGACCCCCCCCACTCTGCTGTTACCTGGCCACAGGCTCCATCCTGACCCACATCCACCGGAGACGCCACTTCAACGAGCTGGAGGCCAGCGTGGTGGTGCGGGACATCGCCAGCGCCCTGCACTTTTTGCACAACAAAGGTGAGCTGGGACACCCCGGGGTGCTGCCTCTTGGGGTGTCCTCCCCGCGGGGTGCTGCCTCCCCTTGTCCTCCTGCCCAGGGGATGGTGCAGGGTCAGGCCCAGCTGCATCACGAGGGTTTGGTGGTGCAGAGCCTGTTCCTCTGGTTCGCCCGGGACTTGGGGCCAGCGGCAATTTTTTTGCCACGACGCGGGCGGTGATTTGGGACGAGGAGGGAGGGGTCCCCGTGCCACCCCCAGACCTTTTGCTGCGGAGGTTTTGTAGGGGGGGTGTTTTTACCCTCACCCCTTACCTCATCCTTTACCTTCTTCCTCCAGGAATCGCACACAGGGATCTAAAACCAGAAAATATTCTGTGCGAGAGCCCGGACCAGGTGAGCGGGAGCAGCTGGGGTGGGTGCAGGGGGGTGCTGCCGGGTCGGGGGGGTGCAGGTCCCCACGGGGGACACTGCTGCTGCTGCAGCACACAGGGTGATGTGAAGCGTGACACGAGCAGCTGGGGTGCAAAAGCAGGGCTGGGGGTCCTCAGGGGGGTGCCTGGGGGTCCTCAAGGGGGTGTCTGAGGGTCCCCAGGGGGCTGCTGGGGGGTCACCAGCTGCTCCTTCAACCCCCCCAGGTCTCCCCAGTGAAGATCTGTGACTTTGACCTGGGAAGTGGCATCAAACTCAATGGCGATTGCTCCCCCATATCCACCCCGGAGCTGCTCACCCCGGTAAGCACCCACACCCTGGGGCTGCGGGGGTCTGTCCTTGGGGGGTGCCCCCTGCCCCACAGGCTCTGGGGGGACAGGAGCTGCATGTGGACCCCATTGCCGGACACTCTTGTCACTGATGCTGAACCTTGGAGCTGGGGGGGGATGTCCATGGGGAGCCCCCCCAGCTGCCCCATAGACTTTGGGGTTGGGGCTGTGTCCAGACACCCCCTTGGCCATCACTGGTACTGAACCCTGAGGCCGGGGGGGGGGGGGGGGAGGGCTGTCCTTGGGGTCCCCCCAGCTGCCCCATAGACTTTGAGGGGGACAGGGTTGCATGCAGACACCCCTCTGCTCATCACTAATGCTGCACCCTGGGGTGGGGGGGGGTCTGTCCTTGGGGCCCCCCCAGCTGCCCCATAGACTTTGGGGACGGGTCTGTGTCCAGACACCCCCTTGCTCATTGCTGCTGCTCAGCCCTGGGGCTGGGGGGGCAGGCTGTCCATGGGGGACCCCCAGCTGCCACACAGACTTTGGGGATGGGGTTGCATGTGGACACCCCCCTGCTCATCACTCACTGCTGATACTGAACCCTGGGGCTGGGGGGGGGGGGGCTGTCTATGAGGACCCCCCTGGCTGCCCCATAGAATTTGAGGCTGGGGCTGAGTGTGGACACCCCCCTGCTCATCGCTCCCATCGCTGATGCTGCGTTCCCCCCCCCCGCAGCGGCGGGTGAGATGCGGTTACATAAGGCGGGGGGGGCCCGGGGGGGCTGGCACACAGCCCGGGCTGCCGTCAGCCTTAGCAACAGCCGGCCCCGGCGCAGGCAGCTGCGCACAGACTGGTGCTCACTGGGAGAAATGGGTCAGGAGAGAGGCTGGGGGGGAGCTGGGGGGGCCGCTGTGATTCCCCCATTTGTGGGTGAGAGTGGGCTGGGGCCCCCCCTGCTGCGGGGTGCTGTTTGCGTGCCATGCAGAGTGGACACCCCAAAAGCTTTTGGGGTGACCCCCATATTACACGGAGCCGTCTCTGTGCTTCCCCCCAGCAAGCCCCGCTCCTCTTATCGCCAGCAGCAAGGCCCCCACCCCACCCCGTGCAGGGTGTTACTCTGCACCCCTATGTTTTTGGGGTGCTCACGTGTTTTTAGGGTGCTCACATGCCAGGGAAGGGCAGATGCAGGGTGCACAGCAGCAAAGGTGGGGACCAAAACACACCAGCCCCCTCGTTCCTCTGCATTTACCCTCCTCCTGGGGCAGGGACTGAATTTGTGAGGTGTCTTGAGCTTCCCTGTTCTCAGGTTAAAGCCCCGCTGCAGGGGGGCGCTTGGAGCTGGGTTTGGTTGGGGTTTTTTCCTTTTTTTTTTTTCTTTTTTTTTTTTCTTTTTTCTTTTTTCTTTTTTTTTTTTTTTTTTTTTCTTTTTTTTTTTCTTTTTTCCCCTGCGGTGGCAGCAGCTGCCGGGGCTGCCGAGGCCTCTCGTTACGGGGTGATTATCTGCTGGCTGCAGCTTTTTCTTCTCCCCCGGTCACGGGGCCCGTGTGGGCTGCGGCGTCACGTGCGCTGGAAAGTCCCCGAGTCCCGGGAGCGATGGTGGAGGGGAAGGGGCTGGCGATGGTGGAAGGCGCCGGTGATTGATGGTGGAAGGAGGCCCCTGGCTCTTCCTCTCCTTCCACCACTGTCGACGGCTCCAGCCCTGCCTGCAGCGGGCAGGGAATGGGCAGGGAACAGGCAGAGCGGGCTGGGTCTCGCCGCCTGCCCGCAGCGTTCTGGGGCCGCTCCCAGGCGCTGGGAGCTCCCCGGCCGCGGCCCCGCTCAGCCGGTTGGTGCTGCTCCTGCCTGGCTGCAGCCCATGGGTGTCTCGAGCATCACCCCTACTCCCCATGCCCGTGATGGGGTGGGGATGGTGGCTGCCCTGCAGTACCTGTGTCCCTGGCACTGATACATTGGGTGACCCCCCCACTGGGTGACCCCCAGACTGTGATATCCCCTGGGTGATGGGGTGCAGTGAGAAACCCAGGGTGGGTGATTTGCCCTTCCTGGGAAGCAGCCACGTCTGCACCCTCATTTCAGGGGGTGCAGCCCCATAGCTCTGGCAGGACCCCCCCTCAGTCCCCCCAGCCAGCACAGCTCTTCCCCATCGGTCCCCCCATCCTTTGGGACCCCCCACACTGGGGCTCACCCCCGCTTCTCCCCACAGTGTGGCTCTGCTGAGTACATGGCCCCGGAGGTGGTGGAAGCCTTCAACGAGGAGGCGTCTATCTACGACAAGCGCTGCGACCTGTGGAGCCTGGGGGTCATCCTGTACATCATGCTGAGCGGGTACCCCCCCTTCGTGGGCCACTGCGGCTCCGACTGCGGCTGGGACCGGGGCGAGGCGTGCCACACCTGCCAGGTGCGCCAGGAACCCCGGCATTGCCAAAACCTGCCTGTGGTTTGACAGCACCACTCTTGGCTCAACCTCTTTTATTTCTTCCCCCCCTCACCCCCACCCCAGAACATGCTCTTTGAGAGCATCCAGGAGGGGAAGTACGAGTTTCCCGACAAGGACTGGGCGCACATCTCCTTTGGAGCCAAAGATCTCATCTCCAAGCTGCTGGTGAGAGATGCCAAGAAGCGGCTCAGCGCAGCCCAGGTCCTGGAGCACCCCTGGGTGCAGGGGGTGAGTGCTGCTGTCCCCCCCCTCCTCATCCTCCACTCCCAAAAGCTGGGGTGGGGGACACCCCATGGCAGGGTGCTGGCTCTGACCGGCTGCGTTTCGTTGCAGTGCGCCCCGGATAACACCCTGCCGACCCCCATCATCCTGCAGAGGTGAGTGTGGGGGGGACATGTCCCAGCCCCCCAAATCCTGGCTTCTCTCCCCCATGGGTTGCTCTCCGCTCTGCTGCAGCTCTCACTGTCTGGGCAGCGGTTGGAGCACAAAATTTGGGTTAAAGCCACGTTTTTGGTGCCTGATGGGTCTGGTGTAGCACGCACACAAGGGGGGACACCCTGATACTTCACCCCAACTTACCTGCAGCCCCCCACATCCCACCCTGAGCCCTGCCTCCCCCGCAGGAACAGCAGTGCCAAAGAGCTCACGTCCTTCGCCGCCGAGGCCATCGCCGTCAACCGCCAGCTGACGCGGCGCGACGAGGATGAGGAGGAGGAGGCGGAGGAGGAAGCACGACCCATCATCATCAAAGCTACCTCACGGGCCATGCAGCTCTCTCCCCCCTCCGAGTCCAAGCTGGCCAAGCGGCGGCAGAAGAGCAGCCTGGCCAAGGCGGTGGCCACTGGGCAGCACCTGGTGGCCCCGTTGGTCCTGGTGGCCGACCAAGCCTGAGCTGTGCCCCTCGGACCTGCTGTACCCCATATCCCCCCCCTCCTCTTTCTTTCTTTCTTCCCCTCCCACCGTTTCTGGCTGGTGACAAGATCAGGACTCGTCCCTGTGGCTGGTTTCCAAGGTTTTGCTGATCTTGTAGGTCTGGAGGTGGGCGGGTTTGTTTAAGATCACTTATTCTTTTTTAAGGTATTAAATCAAGCGTGAGGTTGCTTCACCCAGGGCACACTCAAGGACATCTGACAGACACACGGACTTTTGTTTCCCAACTCTTGGTTTCTCCTCTGACAGTTTTTTTTTCCCCCTCCCCGACACCAAAGGACTCTTTGTATCCGCGGCTGCTTTGACGATTTCAGCTCATTTCATACTGTGAACAAAAGGCCCTCGGTCGCGTTTTCACCCACGGGAGTCGCGTTTTAACCTCATCCCTCCCCTCGGAGCTGCAGGTCTTTCTCCAATGTTGGGGTCAATCCCACAGAACACCCCTCCTGGGGGTCCAGGAGGCACCTCCTGGGTGCGGGGAGCCCCTCCGTCCCGTGCTCGGGGGTGTCCCCAGCCGCGCTCCGGGGGGTGCGGTGGGTGTTGTGCAGGGAACTGCTCGGGCTGGGGAGAGACGGTGCCAGCGAGGGAGGAATGTCCCATCCCACCGAGCTGCCCTCTCTCCTTGGCAGCCAGCTTCCAGAATAAGCTATTCACCTTCCTTTTATTTCCCCTTTTTTTTTTCTTTTTTTTTTTAATTATTGGTGGTTTTAAACTGCTAGCTGTGCTTCTCTACAGGGCATGGAGAAATGTCTTCCTTTCCTCCCACGCTCCAGCCGGTGGCTCCCCGGGGGTAAGGTCAGAGCTGGTGGGATGCACAGGCGTCTGGGGCTGGGTTCTTGTGCCAGGTTGGGTGTTGCACCCCTGGTTTTTGGAGGGGCTGCTCACTGGTGGCTGTGTCCTCGTGAAGGGCAAGGGGGGATGAGGTCTCCAGGGTGGCTGGAGCAGCCAAAAATCCCCCTCTGGGGTCACGGGGTGCTGTAGAGGACGCGAAGGACCCCCCTTGGAGAGCGCTGGGACCCGCTGCAGGGCGGTGTGACCCGGTGTGGCTTCGGGCTGGCCCCGAACCCGCCGTGGTGGGAGGGTCTGGGGGTGCTGGGTGCCCTGGGGATGCCGGTGGGCGAGCAGCCAGGCTGGCAGCATCCAAGGGCCGCAGCACAGGGGGAGCAGCCTGGGGAGGGCTGGGGAGGTGGGGCTGGAGGGTTTGGGGTCAGGGCAGGTCTGATGGGTGGCTGGGGAGCGCTGGGCATGCGTGGTCACACGTGTGCATGCGTGTCTGTGTCCATGTGTGTTCATCTATGTGCGTACATGGAGGTGCCCTTTCCTCAGAGCTTGCTTTGGGGGAGGGAAGGAATGCCCACGGGGAAGGACTTGGGATGCTGAATCAGGGTGAGGTCCTTGGTTGTTTTTTGGGGCTGGATCTGTCCAAGCAAGCAGTGCCTGTGCTCGGAGCTGGGCTGGTGTCCAGCTCCTCCAAACACCCCCTGCCCCGAGCCAGACAGCAAACCTCTGCCCCCCACCATGGGTCATGCCACCCAGCTGCACCCGCTGCCGTCCCCGCGTCCCAGCGGGAGGGAGGGTGCGTGTCCCCTTCGTTAGCCATCTCCTCTCCCTTCCAACTCCACGCTTTGAGCTTTAGACATTGAAAAAGCAGCCTCGGCCCATCGTGTGCACAGGAGGTGAAGGCTTTGGGAGCTTTGAGCTGGGGAAGAGGCTTCCCTGGGTGTTCAGCTGAGGACAGTCACTGTCACCGAAAAAAAAGAGAGAAAAAAAAGTTCTCCTTTTTATTTTAAGACTGCTGACAGCAATACTATGCAATATACGTTGTTTTTTGTTTCAGGGAGGTGTGTGTGAGTTATCTTGGGAGATGATGATCTCGGGTGTTGATGGAGTTTGGGGCAGGGACTGTCTTTTTTTTTTCCCCCCTTCCCGACCCTTTTGCACCAGTGGGTCGGGGAGGGTGGTTCCCCCCCAAAAAACCACCTCACACTTGCGATCTGCCCTCTCCCCCGGGTGCCCCCGGTCCCACTGTGCGGGGTGAGGAGGAGTGGGGTGGTGACAAGGGGAGACCCCCCCCTTAGTCACAGGCACTGGGACACCCTGGAGAGGCCTCCTTTAAAGAAAAAAAAAAAAAAATCCATCTTGATTGTACATTGTTACCTTTTATAGTTTATTTTGTTTTATCAGTTGTAGATAATTCCTTGTTGTCTTATATTAAGAAATACTTGAATGCTGTACAGTACGCGATGCCTTGAGCTGGTGTTGTGGAAGCTGTTGGTAACGCTGCGCCCCGCAGCCTTTTTTTAAAAGAAAAAGACAAAAAAAATAAATATATCGTGGGAAGGGGATGGCAGGGGGGTATCTCTGAAAATTATTTTGTCCCCCATGCTTTTGTTGGCAAATTTTATTCCTCTTCCCACATGTAAGACCTGTCTCTTTTATATAAATATATATACACACACAATCTCGTGCTGGCTGGCACGTGGCCTGGGTGGTCCCCGTGGGCGCTTTGCTGGCCCGTGGGCATCCTCGGCTGGGGATACCCGCAGCCAGCAGACGCTGCCAGGGTTTGTGTGGAGGGTCTGGATGTGCCAGGGACTGTCTGAGCTCTTTGCTGGTTGCTCAGCCCAGGCTTGGCTCTGTGTTTCGGCTCGGGGGTTCGGTTTGACCGTGGACCCGGCGCTCGTGGGGGGACCTGTGGCCGCTGGGACGGCGAGCGCCCGGCAGCTCTGGTGTGCGACGGGGTCTGTGCGTTTATAGCGAATCCATAAATGATCCATAAATGCCTCTAGAGCTGGGGGATCAACTCTGAACCACCTCTAGCCCTGGCTCACAGCAGTGTGGGGCACCCATGGGTGCCTTCAGTGGGGCAGGGCTTGGCTGGGGAGATGCTTGTGTGGGGCCGGACATCCTCTCCCCGCTGCCAGCACCTCGCCTCGGGTGGTTTCCAGACAGATGCTCCCGGACTCATGGTCCAGCACCAGCTAACACCTCTCGCCAACACCCTTCTTCCTCCTCTTCCTCTCTCAAAGCCTTTCCCCCCTGTAGAGCATCTGTCTTGGAAACCAACTTCAAAAAGGTTTTGTTTTGTTTTGTTTTTTTAAGCTGGAAATTTTAAGCGTTTTGGCTTCCTCTCCTTCCCCCTCGCCCTTCCTCAGCCCACTAACTCCACTTAGAACTGGTTAGAAACGTTTACTGTGAAGCTAACTTTTTTTTTTAAATCAAAACAGGAGAAACTTTCTCCACTTTACAATTGATGAAGACTGCCAAAGCTGGTTCGACAAGAGTCGTGTTAACGCACTGTTGGTTTGTAGATCAGCAGCCTCTGCTGTGGGGCTGGCTGGGAAATAAAAATGAAAACAAGAGAGAAAAAAAAGAAAAAAAAAAAGAAAAAAAAAAAACTCCACAAAAACAAGCACTTTACTGTATGTACCAGGTGACCTGATACAGCTGAACTGAAGTTTTCCTTTATAACAATTGTTGATGCCAGAATTTTGTATTCTGTTTTGTAAGAATTTAATAAAAATGCATTGAGACCTACACGGGTGGCGTGTGGCTGCGGGCAGGCTGGGGGCCACCGGCCCAGCGCTGGGGGCCACGGGGGATTTGGATGGGTGTTGGGGAGGGAAGTGAGCCCCCTCGGTGCTCCAGCCAAGGTTGTCCTTCCCAGTTTCCACCAGCTCCTTCCCAGCCTGCTGCTGGTCCTAAGGGTGCTGGGAGGGGGGCTGGGGACCAGGCAGGGCTGGGGCTGTGGTGGGTTCAGACACCAGGAATAGGGGTGGTGGCAGCTCGGGTGCTGATTCACTTTTCCCAGGGGAACGTTGTGATCCGATGAGTCCTCAAACGGGCTGGAGAGTCACTGCAGCGCTGTGTCAGCGGCTGAGAGGCTGCCCCACACCCCTTGCACACACCCCTGCCTCATTTTCCACTCCCCTGCCTACGTGTCAGGTTGTGGAAGGGGAAACTGAGGCAAGAGGAAAGTGTGGTGGGATGCTGGGGACAGGGGCTGGAGGCTGGTGATCAGGATGTGGGAGAAGGGCTGCAGGAGCCTGGCTGTGCTTTCTTCTGTGGGCAGGGAAGACCTTGTGGAATTATTTTTCTTTTTAAAATGTATTTTAAATTTTTAAGGTATTTTCTGGCCTACTATGAGGAAGTTTTCCCGCCCTGCTGGGGGATGGAGCTGTGAGACCTCTGGATGCCATGGCTGGTGGGGACACCCAGCATGGTCCTGGGTTTGAGGATGCAGCTGCAAGTTCTGCTGTGGATCAGTAGCTGCTGCTCCCGGCTCTGCATGCTGGTGAGGGTGGCTGCTGAGGGTGGCTTTGAGCAGAGGAAGCCCTGCAGCACCTTGCTGCCGAGAAGTCCATCCTTGCTGCTTCAAAAATGGTGCAGCTGCTTCCCCCAGCATCCAGATCCAGACAGGGCAGCTCCAGGAGTCTTCTCTCCCAGGCTGCTCCAGGGTGGCCCAAGGTGGGACCAGAGCTGAGGTCCCCTGGGTGCAGAGGAGGAGCAGGAGTGTGTCCCCTCCCCTGTGCTGCTCCTGCCTCTGTTGGACAAAACTATTGTTCCCTCCTGTGCCTGGGGCTGGCACACTGCAACCCTGGACATTTCAGGAGCATCCAGCTCTCCTTTTCACAGAGTCACAGAATGGTTTGGGTTGGAAGGGACCTTCAAGCTCATCCAGTGCCAACCCCCCTGCCAGCAGCAGGGACACCTTCCACTAGACCAGGTTGCTCAAAGCCTCATCCAACCTGGCCAAGAACACTTCCAGGGAGGAGCAGACACAGCTTCTCTGGCCAACCTGGGCCAGGGTCTCACCACCCTCACACCAAAGAATTTCTTCCTCACATCTCATCTCCATCTCCCCTCTGCCACTTTCAAGCCATCACCCCTCGTTCTGTCCCTCCCTGCCCTTGGCCAAAGTCCCTCCCCAGCCTTCCTGGAGCCCCTTCAGGTACTGGGAGGCCACTGGAAGGTCTCCCCGGAGCCTTCTCTTCCCCAGGCTGAACAGCCCCAACTCTCTCAGCCTGTCCTCACAGCAGAGCTGCTCCAGCCCTGGCATCATCCTTGTGGCCTCCTCTGGACTTTTTTTTCTTTCTCTGTTGTGTATCCTGCTCTCCTCTCCCTCTTGCACGTTGTTGGGCCCTCAGCTATCTGCTCCAGAAACTCTTCCTCTCCTGCCCTTTGCTCATGGCCTGTCCTGTGGACAATCTACCTTCCAAGATGCTGGGTGGAACCCAGGCGGGTGGTGTCCAAGGGAGCTTTGCTATGGATGCTGGTTTAGGTTTTAATCTGTAAAATTTCTTTGCACGCTCCCTCTCTCCCACCCCTGCCCCTGGCTTACGGGCGCTCGGTGGTTGGAAACCGTTTCAGAGCACGTGAGGAGAAGGGCAGCTCTGAAAATAAACCCAACACTGGGTTGAAATAACCTGCGCTGCTCCGGTGCTCGAGCACCGGCCCGAAATAGGCTCTCCCGCTGGGATAGGGGGCTATAAATACCCCTGTGGAGATTGGCACTGGGAAAAGCCCCGCGCAGGAGCAGCAGCGATGCTGCCCACGCTGGCCCAGTGGCACCCGGGAGCAAAGGGGCCACTGCAGAGCTGCCGGGGTGGCCTGGGTGACGTAGCAGGTCGGTTGGGCTCGGGGTGACGTGGTGACTTGTGTCAGTACTTCTGTTCTCAGATTTAATTGAGCCATCAGGTCACGATCGGATGCGAGCGGCTCTGGCACTTGGGTGGGCGGTGGGGTTACGCCTGGCTTCGGCACAGGGCACCGAGGAGGGTGGGCAAGGGGGCAGGTGAAAAGTCTTCAGTATTTTGGGTCTAAACCTGGCTATAGCGGGGGTGAGGGGATGATCTGGATGATCAGCCAACTTTTTAATTCATTGTCTGCCCCAAAAAAACCCTGAACTGAGGAACATGCATTCCCCCAGCCCCAGGCTGGTCTCCTGAACAGTCAGTGGGTGCTCAAACCACGCTGGGCACGAGGAGGGGAAGGGCTGTTTGGGATTAAAAAAAAAGGGTTTGTTTTCTTTTTTGTGCTTTTAAAATTTTTACAGAATCACCACACCTGTCCAAGCAACCAAAACAAAGCAATTTAGGTTATTTTGGGGTGGGTTTTTTTGGTAGAATGTGCCATTTTGGTGTCATTTTGTGGCTGGTGTGTAGGTGTGCAGGTTCTCCCTCTGCAGCTATCTCAGGGAGCGACGTGCACCCTGGCAGAGCCCAGCGTGTGGGTCTGCAGCAGCAGGTCCCTCTGCACCAGGACCACCCTTGGTGGCACCAGCACAGCACAGCACGGATGTGTCCTCCACCAGCTGGAAAAGGCCTCGGTCAGTCTCACATTTGTGGGCTGGGATGGTGAAGTGTGGTGTTTGGAAAGCCATGGGGCACAGGTTGGGCTTTCCCCCAGGATTTCAGCTCCAGGTTTTCCCAAAGCCCAGGAGAACATCTCCAGCTGTGCCCCTTGGAGACCCTGCTGCTGCCGTGCTGGAGTGGGTGATGGGCCTCGTGGGTCATCTTCTCACCTGGCTGAAGGTTTAAATAAAGGCTTGTTGCTAACTCAGGGGGTTTGGTGAGTCCCACTTTAGCCCTGCTCTGGCTAACACCCAAGATGTCTCTGTCTTTGCCACACAGTCCTGCTCCCAGCTTTGTTTCATCTGAAAGTAACTCCTTTGAGATGAGCTGCTCAGCCAGGTAAGAGCTACCTCCACATCCCTGTCTTTTGCTTGGAATATAAGTGTATTTTTTTACTTCTACACCCAAGTGTATTTTTTTACCTCTACAAGGTAAAGGAAGGCCAGGTGTCCTCTGCCATGGAACTTTGAGTGTGTGCCCAGGTGGCCAAGAAGGCCAAGGGCATCCTGGCCTGGATCAGCACCAGTGTGGCCAGTAGGACCAGGGAAGTTCTCTCACCCCTGCACTGGGCACTGGTGAGGCCACAGCTCGAGTGCTGGGTTCAGTGTTGGGCCCCTGACTCCAGGAAGGACCTGGAGGTGCTGGAGCGTGTCCAGAGAAGGGAACGGAGCTGGGGAAGGGTCTGGAGCACAAGTGTGCTGAGTTCAGGCTGAGGGAACTGGGGGTGCTGAGCCTGGAGAAAAGGAGGCTGAGGGGAGACCTTCTGGCTCTGTCCAAGTCCCTGCAAGGAGGGTGCAGAGAGGTGGGGGTGGGTCTGTTCAACCAAGGAGCAAGGGACAGGACAAGAGGAAATGGGCTCCAGTTGTGCCCAGGGCAGTTGAGATGGGATGTGAGGAAGAATTTCTTTGCTGAAAGGGTTCTGAGGCATTGGAAGGGGTTGCCCAGGGCAGTGGTGGAGTCCCCATCCCTGGAGGGTCTGAAGAGTCGTGTAGACACAGTGCTGAGGGACATGGGTCAGTGGGGACTGGTCAGTGTTGAGTTCATGATGGGACTCGATGAGCTTAAAGGGCTTTTCCAGTCGAGGTGATTCTGGGGTTCTGTGATTCTCTGGTCCTACCAGTTTCATTCCAGCCACACGTAGCTTGCCCTTGTGCAACTGAGACCCTTTATTCCCAGACCTATATTGGGTCAGCCGCTCTCTAACACCAAGGGACTCACACCGATTCCCTCACCCAGAATTACTGCTGTGGTTGGGCTTTTTATCATCTTCTGATTACCCCATTTAAAATAGTGCTGCCTTCTGCTGAGTGCCTAATCTGTGAAGAAATCCGTTGGCTATCAGCTCCAGAAATAACAGCACCGGGCCATTTTTAGGAGCGTTCTGTGCTCAGATTTATTTTGGGGATGTTAAAGTCTCCCATTTGTCACTGTTCTTTGTATTTCTTTTTGACTCATACACCGCTGCTCGCTGCTGTGCTGGTTCGATGTCGCTGTAGCAAACACCTTGCCCCATCCCACAGAGCCAAGGCAGCTGCCACAGATTGCTGTGCTATTTGTATTATCCTCTCTCATTTCTCTAGCTGTGCTTCTTTATGTTGGTCCCAAGTTGAGCCTCTGGCTACTGCCACAATACAAATCATCTTTGTTTATTTAATCACATGCTGAATAAAAAGGAGCTGTCTAATGGCCCGTGGCAGGGCCAGCGCGGTGAGTGTCCTGGCTTTGCTAGGAGAGAGCTAATTTTCTTCTTAGTAGCTAAAATAGCTGGGTTTTGGTTTCAGACAGGGATTTGTTATGAGAAGAACGTTGATAACACACTAATGTTTTTATTTGTTTCTGGAAGACCAAGGACATTTCCAGCTTCTTGGTGTTTTGCTGGTCTGCAGGTGCAAAGGACTTGGGGGATGTGTAGTTATGAGCAAACCCAAAGTGGCATTTGGATATGCCAGTGGGATATTCCACATCATATAATGTCATGTTCAGTGTATTAATGAAGGTTGACTGAAAAGCTCTTGGATTCTTTCAGATCTCTCAGGATTGGGGTTTCAGGATTGTCTCTGCTCTGGGATCACTGCCCAGGAATGGGCTGGGCATTAGTCAGCGGGTAGTGAGCAATTGCACAGTGCGTCACTCATTTGTGTGTTCCATTATTACTGTTATAATTATTTTAACTTCAATTTCATTTCAATTATTAAATTGTTTTTATTTCAACCCACGAATTTTCTCACTTTTACCCTCTGATCCTCTCCCCCATCCCACTGGGGGAGGGCGAGCGAGGGGCTGTGTGGTGTTTGGCTGCCGGTCAGGGCAGTGAGGAGGGCACAGAGAAGAGTGGCTGGTGCTGGGGAGGTTGGTGTTGAATGGGCAGAGATCCCCAGTGCTGTACTGCTCTGGTGGGCATTGAATCCCCCCCTTGTGTGATGGAGAAGCACACATCCTCCTTGGCAGGCACTCCAACGGCCCTTGGAGACTCTGCTGTTTCTTGGGGATGGCCCAGCCATCAATTTGGGAGCAGGGAACACTATGGCAGAGAAGCTCCAGCCTCCATCCCCTCCATCCCCACCAGGTCAGGGCAGGGGTCTCCTGGTGACCCTCCCAGTAACACTCCTGGAGCTGAAGGGCTGCAGGACCAACCAAGTTGGTACCCACCTGGGAGGAGGCTCCAGGTCACCCCCTGAAATCAGAAGTGTCTGACCATCTCGTTGGGCGCACGCAGCAGTCTTTAGCTCCCTCTAATGTTTATGGCCTGAATAAAGCATCTGAAAGACAAACAGGACTGAGCGGGGACGGAGCAGGCAACCAGCTTATCAGTTTGTGAGTAAAAAATCAGTTTGTGAGTAAAAAATCAGTTTGTGAGTAAAAAATGTGCTGCTGAAATGCAGGGAAACAGCTCAGCCAGCAAGGGGGTGTGAGTGTGTGATGGGCTAAGCAAATGGCCTGAAAGACAAAAGGATGCAGTGGTTTTAGAAGATATTATATCTGTATTTAATGCTCAGTTATTGTTAATATAACAAAGACTTCACAGGAAAAATAACTGTCTCTCTAAAGGCTCCGACTCATTCCTGCACACTGACCAGGTGACAGGAGGGACCATTAGGACAGCCAGCTCTGAACCCCAGCATAGCTGTGGCTGCAGGAATTTCCCAAACTCATCCATATGAAATGTAACACAGCTTTTAAAAAACACAGCAGAAACCTGCCAGCATGTCAGGCAGCAGAAATAGGTATTTGATAACATGACACAAAACCTGGTTGGAAGCTCTTGATCAAAATTAGTGGTGTAACAATACCGCTGCGATGCACCACAGCAGCCTCCGGCCACAGCGGTTAATTGGTGAGTTCCCTGAGCTGTGCAAGGGTCTGGGAGCTTTGAATCAATACAAACAGCACATCTTTGTGTAGTACAGAAACTGTAACACAAGGGCACAGAAAACAGGAGGGGCAGACAGGACATCTCCTCGCTGAACACGTCGAACCAAGGACCACACGTCTGCTCCTGAATCCATGTGCATGCACCTCCCAGCGCTGAACACAGATCTGGGGACGGATAACAGAGAAAAGGGGAATGTAATTACCCCGTGAAGAATAAATCACTTTAACGGTTCAGTTACTGAGATCACAGCAAGGCAGTGGCACAGCCTCTTAATTAATTAATCTTCTGCTTTTCACACTGCTCCTGCCCCACATGCCATTTTCCACCTCACGCTGTCTAGCAAGGAGATCGCCATCGGTGGGGACCTGCTAGCCAGCGTGCCTTTCTGCCTAGCAGATCCCACAGGATCTTGGTGGCAGTGGGACATGACCAAGTGAGGGATCAGGCCCCTGTGATCAGTGTGTCCCCAAGAAGAGTTGTGGCCTCAAGGTACACACAGGGCAATATCCGTGGTGCTCCTGGTAACGTGGTGCTCCAGGCCCAGTGGCAGTGGTAGTGGCCCATCACTCTGGGCTAATTGTTCTGAGGAATTCTTGGGCACAAATCAGGGTGTCTTGGAGATGGCGGAGGCTTGGGTCTCTACTTGAGAGGAAAGGCTGGTCTGTGAGAGCAGGAAGTGACTCTTGCCCCTTCACATCTGCCCTCCTCCTCCTCCCACCCCCCTGACTGCCCCTCTTCACAGCCCAAACCTCCCTCCTCATCCCCCAGCACAGACTCCCTTCAGCCCCATAACCCCCAACCTCTCCTCCATGAACTGTACCCTCATTCCTCATCCCTCTGGGCCCCCTCCCACCCCTCATCCTCCCCAGAATGACCCCCCTCATCAGATGGCCGCCTCATCCCCCAATATTGCCCCTCAGAGGATTGTCCCCTTATCCCCCAATATTGCTCCTCAGGGGATTGTCCCCTTATCCCCCAAAAATGCCTCTCGGGGATCGCCCCTGATCCTCCTCAGGGACTGTCTGTTTGGGATCATCCCCTCACTCCCCCCTCAGCCCCCAAATTACCCCCCAGGGATCACCCTCTTGCCTCCCAGAACTGCCCCTCAGGCATTGCCCCCTCATTCCCCAAATTGCTCCTCAGGGATCACCCCTCAATCCTCCTCAGGGATTACCCTTAAGGGATCATCCTCTCACTCCCCCTCAGAGATCGATCGCCCCCTCATCCCCCAAACTGCCCCTCAGGGACCGTCTGTCATCCTCCAAAGTGCCCCTCAGGGATCGCCCCCTCATGTTCCTCAGAGATGGCTCCTCTTTACCCCGAGATCGCCCCCTCATCCCCCAAACTGCCCCTCAGGGACGGCCCCTCATCCCCCTCAGCGATCGCCCCTCTCTCCCGACGGCTCCGCACCCCGGACCTGCCCGGCGCGGCCCCGCCCGCTCCCGCCCGCCGCCCCACGCCCTCTCCCCGCCCCGCCGCCGCCACCGCTCCCCTCTGGCCCGGTCGGCGGCGGTGCCGCGCGGTGCCCCATGCGCCGCTGCTGCCCGGCTCTCTGCATCAGCACTGGTACCAGCAGCCGCCGCCGCCGCCGCGGCACCGCCCGCCCTGCCCCTGCCGCTACCGCCGCCATCGCCATCGCCGCCCCGCTCCCGCCCGCCGCCGTGTCCCGCCCGCCGCTCCTGGTGCTGGTGCTGCTGCAGCGCCGCCCCGCGCCGCCCGCTCCAGCGCCTCCGCCGCACAAGATGGCGGCCGGTGGGAGCGGCGGGGGCCCCGGGGGCCTCTCCTCCTCCTGCCCGCAGCCGCCGCCGCCGCCGCCGGGTAACGGCGCCGCCGCCGCCGCCGCCTGCACCAACGGCGCCCCCCCCTCGCCTCCCGGCCTTACCTATAACCAGTGCGGCGCTGCCAACCCTGCGGCTGGCGGTGGCAGCAGCGGTGCGGGGGGCCCGGTAGCGGCGGCGGCTGCGGGGGCGGCAGCGGGGGCCGCCGGGGTGGCGGGCGGCCCCGGCGGGGCGCTGCAGCGGGAGCCGGTCTATAACTGGCAGGCGACGAAGCCGACGGTGCAGGAGCGTTTCGCCTTCCTCTTCAACAACGAGGTGCTCAGCGACGTCCACTTCCTGGTGGGGAAGGGCCGCGGCTCGCAGCGCATCCCCGCGCACAGGTGGGCCGCGGGGCGGGGGGCGCCCCGCGCGTGGGGACCCGGGCGGCCGGGGTGGGCTGCGGGGAACGCGTGGGCCGTGGGAGGGCCCCGGGCCCCGTGGCGGCCTGGCCAGGCCGTGGGGGGTGGCCCGTAGGCCCCGCTGGGGGCCCTGCGAGGTGGTCGGTGGGCCCGGGCCGTGGGCTGGGTGCGGGGTTTGCTGGGAGGTGTCTGGGGGGTCCCCCGCACCCTCGGGGGGGGGGGATGCGCCGGTGGGGACGGGGTTTGGGCCTCTGAGGTCCCTCATGGCGGGGGGTCGGGTGGGTTCACGCCGGGTTCGGGGGATGCGCTCAGCCCCGCTCCGTCCTGCCACACCCCAGCGGGACGGACCGGAGGGAGCCGGGCAGCACCGGCACCGGAGTGTGGGACCCCTGGGTCTCCCCGGTTTGGTCTTTGAGCTGTTGAGAGGTGACTCTGCCCTCGGCATGGTCACTCACTGTCACCCCAAGTCTCTCCCAGCCCTCGGATCAATGCCGTGTTTCTTCTGGAGGTTCCCAGCCCAGGGGAGGGGTCCAGCTCTCGGATCAGTGTTTCCTGGAGGGCAGGTGTGACTGGGGCGAGCGCAGCGGGGAAAAACCCCAAATCCCTGGATCTCACTGGGAAGCAATCCTTGGTTTTGTGGGTAGTGAAGGAGAGGAGGAATAGTCTCCAAGACTTCCTGATCTCTGCTGATATCAATAGGGATTGGTGAGAGCATTGGGGATGGAAAGGAAAGAGAAATGATTTGAGAAACCCAATTCCTACCACCACATTTTCTTTTAAAAATAACCTTTATTGAATCTTCTGAAGCCCTGTGTTTTGCTGGGTAATCCACCACTATAAAGCAAACCCCGTGATTCTGGAGGAGCTGTATTGAGAATGACATCTGGGCATGAGGGAACCCGTCAAGGTTAACGTTTGAGGCCGAGCTGCCATTTAAGAGTTTGCAGCTCTGAGCTGCTCGCTCGCTGAGAAGCTGGGAAGCGCCTTCACCTGGATCATGCAAAACCCATGTGGCTGATTGATGTTTGGATGCTTCTTGGAGCAGCTCAATGTGTGCCACTGGCAGCCCACTGCTCGGCTGTACCAACAGCAAACACGAGAGCCTTTCACCCAAAGATGGGACCCGCTTTAATTGGGGTGGGGGAAGGATTATTGATGTACTTAGTGGTGCTTGGCAAGAGGAACCTTGCTCCAAACTGTTTTAAACTATTGTTTTCCTCATAAGTGCTTGTTTGCTCCCCTGGAAGTTTCCCCTTTACATTTCCCTTTCTCACTTTCCAAACGAAACACACGTGTTCGAGGCTGGTTTGAGCATTTAGGGTGTCAGTTCTGTTCTTTTATAATTTGAAGCTTAATTAGTATTTGAGTAAGCTTGCTCCTGTCCTGAGAACTAGGCTTGCTTGGTGGCAAGAGGCAATGTTCAGCCCAGAAATAAATGGAAAATAAATTAAGCTTTTTTTTAATTATTATTAAAAAAAAAAATAGCCCCACAGTGAAATGCTGCTTAATTGCTCTGAAATCCATCTGGTGCTCTGGGTGGTAAAGATAGAACAGAGAGTGTCACGCTGTGACATCCCACTTACAGATTATATAGATTTTAGTAAAACTTGCCTGTATGATATTACAGTTGGGATATCCTGATGATTCATGAAATACCGTGGTTATTTCAGAAACAGAGAGCTTAAAATAAAACCACCAAGACCCCTTCTGAGCTCAGTTCTCCCACAGCAGCCTGAGTTTGCAGTGGGGCTGAGTCGCAAAGCACCCATGAATTTAATTTGAGAGGGACTGTGTTGCTCCAGCGACCAAGGGCTGATGTTGGTGCTCAGTGTCTGAAATAGTGCAGAGTTAACAGGTAACTCTTGCTGCAGGCTGGTTTTATTGTGTTTTATTATAAGTTTCAGACTGGGCCAGGTAGAAAGCACGGCTGCAGTAGCAGTGCATCCTACATAGGGTTTGTGTTCAGAGCTAGTGGTGCCTTGAGGAGTGATCTGCCTTCTCTTAACGTGTCACCTTTGATGTGGCTGCATGGTGTGTTAGAGACTGCTGGCTTTGGGCAGCAAACTGGTTAGCACAAATAATCTGAGGGTCGTGGTCCTGCAGGAGCTGGAGGTGATAGTGCAGCTGCTCCCTGGAAGGAGCAGAGCAGAGGTGTGGTGTTAAATAGCACGTATGCCGAGCGACCGCAGGCGATGTCCGCACGTGGTGGTGCGGGGAGGAGGGTTCTGAGTGTGACATAGCTGCAGGTTCAGGTGTGTTTCTAAGAGAGTCTGGAAAATTCATCAGTAGAAGCAGACAATAGCCATCTCACATAGCAGCTTAGAGCAAACACTGGGTTTGTGTGTGAAAAAAGCCTGTTTGTAGCTAAATGCTGTCGGTGGCAGTGCTGGGTTTGACTGAAGGTCCATCTGTCCTGTGAAGCATCTGCAGCCCTGAGATGATCAGACGTTTTCACCTTCAGGAGGCTCCAGACCCTGTGGAAGTTGCTTTGTGTACCCTGGTGCAATCTCATTCCCTCTTGTTTCTGAATAAGCCATGGAGAAGATGGAATGGCCTGAAGTTTTTTTCATGTCAAGGCTAACAAACCAGGACCCAGCAGGCTGCCTCCAAGCTTCGTGGTGTTAACGTGGCCAAGGTCAACTGATCAGGCCCAGCAGGAAGAGGGAAGGATTTTTTTGTCTTTTTCTAGATCTGCTTCATCAAGCATGTCAATGAGATTAGAAACATCTAAACCTCATCAGCCAGGAGGTACATGGGAGTAATAATTAAGCTTGTTAATTGGCCAGAAAACAGCCCCAAACGGAACAGGGTGAGCGTGTGGCGACGCACCCCTGTGTATACCCCAGCCTGGGAGATCTGCAGCTTGGGGACAGTCTGATGAGGTTTTTGGCTGCTGTTTCCAGGCATCTCTCTTCTGAGCCCATCCTGTCTTTTCTTGGATGTGTATTAACGTGTAGTGCTCGCAGTCCCGTGTGAAGGACATCTCCTGGGGATCTTTGACCCTGCCTCCTGCTTGTTTCCCCTGGAAGCAAATGGTCATTGTTCATTAGCTTCTTGTCACCTAGGGTTTCCCTGAGCTCCAGCACATCATGTGTTGCTCTGTTCCTGTGCCAGCTCCTCTGGAATAGATATTTTAAGGTTTCTCCGCAGTGGAGCGGGTGGAGGAGGGAGGTGGTTTGCAGTGGTGGAATAATCGTGGTTTATTTTATTATTGGTGTTACTGTAGTGCCTAGAAAGGGAGCAGGACTGGGTGTACAAATTAAACCAGGTGACAGGTGGAGGTGCCAAGGTGAACAAGGAAGCAGTGAGAACTGGTGGGTAGGAAGCTCTAAGTACTGTAATGAAAGACATTTTCTTGCAGACCTTTGCAAGTCAACTTTGGATCCTCATGAAAACAAATCAAATTATTCACCTCATAGAAGTTCCTGTGACTGTTATTGCTGAAAGTCAGTTTGATTCTTCCACATGCAGAGGGAATTGATAAGAAATCAATTCCTTGCTTTCTTAGTTCTTTTGCTCTGCTCCTGCTCATTTCTCTGCCTTCATTCAGTAGTTTTGGCCACCATGTCGTTGTTTAAAAATAAGAATTCTGTTTGAATTCTTGCTGTGACAAAGGTGGGTCACTGCTGAGCTTGGGGTACCTGCATTTCCCTTTTCAGGTGCACATTTGCCTCGGGCAGTGCTCCTTGGGATTAGGAGAGGGGCTTGCTGTGCACTGGTTGCTGCAGTGCTTTGGAAAATAGGAGGAGAAAATGAAAGTAAGCTTTGTTACTCTGCCAGTTTGGCTTAATAATTGTGTTTCTCCCACCAGAAGCAAATTCATCTCTTCCTTTTGCAGATCTGAATGGTTGGGCAAAGTGTTGGAGTGTGTAGGAGAAATGGTCCATGTCCCTATTTTTCCTGAATAGCTTTAGGTGTTCATTTTAGCAAGAGTAAGAAGACACCATGAAGAGAGAGGGATTTTCTTATATCATTTGTGCTCCCTTAATGTTTTAAGGGAACCTAAAATTTGGAGTCCTGTGGATCTCTCTGGGATCCCTTTAGGGCTCAGCAATTTCAAAAAGTCAGTCTGACTTATCCCTGAGTGAAATAGAAGCAAAAGTTTGAGAGGGTTTTTTTAATTTATGCCCTTTTCAAATGGCTCCTGAAGGCTGTCTGCTGATGGAGGGTGTCTGCTGTGCTGGCTGTGAGAATGAAAATTTGAGAGTGCAATTAATTTATGTTAATTTTTAGTAGCAGATAATGCCTGCCATTGTCTTGCCACCATCACTGCTCTTGTAGGAACAAGGATTTTTGTTTCATCTGGCAATTCTAGCGCTGTGAACAGAGTTTTTCATTTGTTCTTGACATTTTTCTTCCGAATTGTTTGATAAAAATATGCATGTGTGTACTTTTTTTTTAGAAAACCACTGTGGTTTGTCCCTAGCTCTCTTAACTGAGCAGAAACAACACAACCCAGCTTGTCAGCCAAACAGCCCCTCACGGCAGGCAGGCCTGGCACATCCATGGCGCTTCGCTCTGTTCTGAGCGGGGAAGGCTCCTCTGGGTGGGAGTGCAAAGTGAGCAAAAGCAAAATGTTGTGTAAAAGAAAAAGGGGCTTCTGTGACATTTCCTACTGCAGCAAAAGCTGAGTGAAATTCCCTTTTAGTGATGGGCTTTCCTTGTGGTCTGAGTACTGGAGATTTTCCTCCCGTGCCTTCTGTCCCGTCTGCTTTTCTTGCCTGCGGTTCTTGACGCTTCTCTCTGTCAGAGCGTGTGTCAAAAGCTGCTGCAGCCAAAGTCCCTGGATTTTCCAGCTTCTTCCTTTTTCCAGTTGGTTGGAGAAGTGGTTGCAGCAATCGCTTCTGCAGCCTGGTCTCTTCTGATGCTGAACTGTGACCTTCGTGGCTGGGTTTAACTTCAGGGAGCTGCTTGATTGCAGACACCAGGAGGAAAATTGCTGCCCTGAACAAAAGTCGTCTCAGCAGTGAAAGTTCTCAAAATGGCTTTTCTGAGGCACAAGGCAGGACCAGCAGCTGACATACACCCAGGCCTCTTAGCAGCCCAGCTCTGTGCTTCCTCCTAAAATAGGAGTTGGTGTTTATCAGTGAGGGAAATCATCTTATTTACGTGGGAACACTGGAATATTATTTTGGGTCTCGAACCTGGTTTGTGGGAATTCCTGCTTCCCCTTTCTTTAGGGCTGATAACATGCCTCACAGCATGAATTGCCATGTAAACTCAGCAGTTTGAAAAGGGTTTGTGTGCACCTAAAGGTGCCAGTTTGCTTCTAGAGAGGTTTTCTCTGCCTTCTAGGCTAAGCCTGAAGCAGGTTTTGCACGGAAGGAGACGGCAGTGTGCCCAGGGAAGGCGGCTCCTGTGCCGGGTGCTGCAGGAGGTGCTGGGTCCGCAGCTCCCAGCGATGCTGCTGGTGCAGTTTGTGTGTTTGAGAGCTTGCTCTGCTGTCACCAAGGATGTCTTCCTGGTGTCTGTGGAGAAGGGAGGAGGATGGGTTGTGTGTAGTGACAAGTTTCCCATAAGTGTTTGGGGAGAATTGCACCCAAACTTGGGCTCTGTTCACTTGGAAGAACTTAAATTCCTTAACTTCGTTGTTCCTCAGCTTCTCAACCTCGCCACGGTCCGTCGGCTCCTACAAGGATCTTGCAAAGCAGCAGCCACACATATTCTGTTCTGTGATGCACAAAATCTTGTCTCTGTGGAACTGTTCCTATGTTGTGTGCTGGGACAGGGCTCAAAATGAAGCTGCAGCTTGGGTGTTTTTCCAGGAAAAGCCTGACACTCCCTTCGGTTGCAAAACATTTTTTGCTTTAACGCTAGGAACGATTTGTTTTCCCTGGGGGTGGCTTTGGGGAATAGCAACTAGCCTGGCATATTTTATTTTTTTTTTGAAAGTGAATATGATTCAATATAAGGTTGGTTTGTTTTTTTGCTTGTTTGTTTTTTAATGCTAGGTTTGTGCTGGCTGTGGGCAGCGCAGTCTTCGATGCGATGTTTAACGGTGGAATGGCCACAACTTCTACAGAGATTGAGCTGCCTGATGTGGAGCCTGCTGCCTTCCTAGCTCTGCTGAAGTAAGCTTCTTCTAATGTACAGTATAACTGGAACAAACAGGTTTATTGTGGAGAAGGATATTTTTAATGAAAGCACTGAACTATTTTGTACAGTGGAGATCGTTAAGTTTCTAAATAAAATGCCTCTTTGTTGGCCAGTTCAAGGGCGTTTAAATGCTGGTGTCAAATCCTTCTTCTCCTGGGTAAAAGTCTAGCTTAGCTACTGCACACAAATATATGGCTCACTCCATGTTTTGGGGGAGCAGTAGTTAAATGAATGTGCCCTCCTGCTGCTGATCTGCAGTGTGGGCAAAACTAAACTGGATAGTTTATAATTTTATAGGTGTGTGTTTATATACAGCTACACCAGGCAAACGCAGCAAGAGGGGGTGTTCTGGTTTGTGTGCACGTGCTGGCCCTTGTCATTAAGTTGATACTTACCTGTTCAGACATTGTCTTGTAAATTCTTGTTCATGAATTGATTTGATTTGATCCAAATGCTATTTGAGAGAAATGGGGAAAAGTAAAGCTCTGTAAGTTACAAATACTTGGAGCTCATTTAGGTTACGGGTGAATGAGCAAGTTACAACAGGTAAGCAAGGGTGTGAAACCAGTGTCAGCCTCCCTGTGAGGTGTCTCTCTTTGTGTGTGTTTTATTCCTCTTTTGGAGAGCTGGTTTTGAATTTACATTTACAACATGTGTTGTAAGTTGGCATGCTGGGGGAGGGAGGAGGAAGGGGCTGTAACATCCTATTCACTGATTTGTTTAAGCTCAGCTGGTGCTGAAAAGTCATTGTCCCTTTTCTATAGGATTTCTGTAACCTACTTCCAGGGGTTTCCAGTCCTGTGCTCTTGACATGTTCCCTGCTTGCTTCCTTTTGGGAGCAATGACTATATATAGCTTTGGCACACTTTTTACTTTACCTTCAAAACGTGCTTTGGTCATGACTGTGCTATCTTAAAAGATGTTAAAATTGATCTTTTCTGGAATGAAAGGCCAGAAATAATAGGGAGCTCCTTGCCCCCTCCCCTTTGGCTCATTTTAAACCAGACACCAGCACACAGGGAATCCCTTTAATTGGTGTACGACTCTCTATCAGCCAGGTAGATCTCTCTGGAGTGCAGAGTTAGTACCTTATCTTTAAAACTTAGTGAGGATAAAATATTGAGTGCTTCAGAGGCAAAGTCATGTTGTTTCCTTGCCAGTGCTGAGATTTCAGCACTGTATAAACATATATTTTTATACATATTGTATAACCGATATTGGAAGAGAACCATCATCTGAAAAGACCAAGGTGATGAGTTGAGGTGGATTTCAACAGAAATGTTTGTATTTTTTATAGATATAAATTGTGTGTGGATTGTCACAGTGCCTCTAAAGCTTCCAGTAGCTGTGCACATCATCCAGTGATACCTTAGATGCTTAAATCTAAAATCAAACTGTTGCTTTTCAAATGCCCAGAGCTTAAATGTGCCAAAGGAAATTTGGGTGCTCTGTTCTAGTAGGAAGCTGACCAAGTACTTGGTATGAACCTTTCTGGAGTAAACCCAGTCCAAACCCAGTCCAAACACTGATCTGAAATGGCAGCTGATCCTTACATATGGCTCTGGATTTGGTCCAAGCCATGACCTAATGCTGTAGGATCAGGAGCTTATCAAGGGACAAAGTGCCCATCCGGAATGTTCAGTACAAGGTCCCTTCTGGATGATAGATTGTGACTGTGTTTGTGGGCTTGTGGCCTTTAATAGGTCTGCTGTAATTGTCTAAGTTATCTATTATTATTATTATTATTATTTTCATGGTAACCCAAAGAACACTTTTTATTGTCTGGGGTTATAATCTAAATCTTCTTTTAAATTGATACTACACTTTTCACAGTTTGAGCCTCTCTTGTTGTACCTCTTAGCACACACTGTTGGGCCTATTGTGAAAATAAATAAATTGCAGTAAATAGAACTAGTTGTTTTTAAAGCAACTGTGTTCTTTTAATCTTGTAATAAAAAGGATTACTTAGTGGAAATAGGACTGGTAAAGGGAAGTGTGCAAAATATATTCATGAGCCGGTGGCTTGATGCTGTTATTAACAGATGCTTTAGAGCAGCACAAAAGCCTGCTTTCAACAGCAGAGAGCACTTCCCTTCCTCTGAATCCCCCTGTTTATGATTCCCTGAATTGCATCCCAGCCCTCTGTAGCTGGAGGATGAGGAGCTCCACTGCTGCTCTGCAGCACGTCCCTCCAGGCAGGGACACTGCCTGACATCCCCCGAGAAGAGCCTCGCTGCTGCGGGAAGCCTCCAGGAACAGTGGCCACACTGGAGGAGAAGAATTTCTGGAGAAATTCAGTGTGATTCTGGAGAAATCACACTGGAGGAGAAGAATTTCTGGAGAAATTCAGTGTGATTCTGGAGAAATCACACTGGAGGAGAAGAATTTCCCCACTGGAGAGAATGCAGGAGAAGAAATTGTTGGACTTTGCAGAATATCCCGTGGAATAGGAATGCGCAGTGAACACAACGTCACGCCCCTGTGCTTCGTGCCTTTCAGATCCTGACTGGCAAATGCTTAAGTGGTTAAAGGAAAAACAGTCAACACAAACTCAGGATGGGATTAGGACTAACATCCAGTGTGTAACTGGTTTTACTGAACTCAGCCTGTCAGTTCCTGTTGTCTCTAATCAGCGTGCTGGGGTATGAGGAGGCTTGGTCAGGCTTCCTATGAAGACCTTTGTTTTTCCATGTGGTATGAATGTACTTCCTTGTTTTGGCCCAACAGTGAAGGCTGATGCTTTGCTGGCAGCGTGGCAATCCTTGTTTTTCATTGCAATTAACTCTTGCTTTATGCTGAAGTTATATTGTGGGGGGTACTTTAACATCTGTGTAATGAAATGAAATGGTTCAGTACATAAAGTGATGAGGGGAAAGTGGGGTATGGATAAAACACCTCATGTGCAGTGGATGTGTAAGTTTGAGTGCTTCTGATCACTTCTGAATTAGTAAGTAACATGGAGTAGGCAGGGAAGATTGAATTTTGGTCCTTGTTTAGTGTAATTGAACAGCAAAACCCATTAATTTTAAGGGGTACCCTTGGCCAGAGACTGTTCTAGCCTGGTGTAAGTGGCAGGCTGAACAGCTCGCTGGTTGTGGGGTGCTAGGCAGTTTGAGCTGCTTCAGCAGATATCCCAGCTATATAATTCATTAAAAGTAACACTGTAAAGACTGTGGTGTGTGTTTGGTTGGTTTTGGGGTTTTTTTGTGTTTTTTAAAAGAGCTTTTCCTTGGAAAGACAGAGTCATTGGACAGGTTGTGAAAATCTTTCCCTCTCTCCAGTATAGGACATGGGCCATGATGACAGGGGTGATGGGCAGAAGCACAAACAGGGTTTTTGTGACTTGCAAGGATTTTTTTACCCTGTTATCTTAATTAGCTATGTTTGTTTGCATATTTTCAGATTTCTGTATTCAGACGAAGTGCAGATTGGACCAGAGACTGTTATGACAACGCTTTACACAGCTAAAAAATATGCAGTCCCAGCCCTTGAAGCTCACTGTGTGGAGTTTCTGAAAAAAAACCTCAGAGCAGACAATGCATTCATGCTGTTGACACAGGTGAGTTGGCAATCGTTTGGATTAAGAGCAAAGTCCATCATGATGGGGAAACAGAAGTTTTCTGAATGTTATGGAGCTGATCACTCAAAATGGAGCTGCTCTGTGTCATTTTGAATTCTTCCTTACAGGAGTCTAGTGCTGATGAGGAGGTTCTTAGAAAGAACAATAAAATACACCAAATATTGCTGCCATTTCAGATCTGCTTTCTGGTTTGGTGTGGCAGGTGATTCCTTCCAGACTCTGATCTGGGAAAGAAATTTACAGGGTGGAAACATTTTTTCTGCCAAGAAGAAAAATGAAATGAGAGGATTTTCACTTGTTCAGACTCAGGACTGGTGTAAGAAGCTTTCTGTGTGCAAAGCTTGCTGCATCTAGCTGGTCAGACCTTCTTTGAAAGGATTTTTTGCAATAGTTTACCTGTAATGGGGGTGAAAGAGAGAAAATGCCACTTTTCATGAGTGCTTTGGTTTACTTTCCTAGGAGAGGAACAAAGCAATCTCTTCCTCAGCCTCTTCCTCACCTTCCCACTGTATGAAGAGACACAAACTTGGAGTTCTAGTGCAGCTGTGTTTCCTGACTCTTTGTGAGGCCAGTTGTGCATCCTTGTGCCCCTCTGTCTGATCTGACCTGATCTGTGAGGGTTGGACTCCTCCATCTTCCATTTGACTCTTTAAGCAGCAAACTAGAAGGCAGTGTTTGCAGCTTCTACTTATTTTGGAGAAGATCAGACTTTGCAAGCAGGTTAATTAAATTAGCATCACTATCTTTCTTGTTTCCTAGCCCCATCTTTTCTTTCTGGTCCCTGCCACCAATACATCAGGGACTTCCACTGTGCTGTCACCTGTGTGTTGTAGTGTCTGTGGCATTGCCAGGGACACCCTGTTCTGGGTGGTGTAGGAAGAAGAAACAAATAAGCATTATGTGTGTGAGTTTTTCCTTTAGGGAATGGACATACTTCTGACTAGCTCTGCCAGGAATATTACCAATCAGCCAGCTCAGGAAAGCTGCTGTCATTTCTGATGTTAAACAAACCTTGCAGAGGAGTTTTCACAGCTGCCCTGACTTGGGAACCAGTGCACTGAGGTGGTCTGGCTCTGAGGGGTTGTCCTGTCTTGCCCAGCATAGGTGGCTGTGGGGCTGTTTTCTTCCTTGTCAGGAGTGCAAGTGTCTTTCAGGCTCTGACTGTAGTTACTGCAGCAGTGGCAGTATCTACCCCAGCAGTTTTCTTGCAGAGATTGAAGCAGTGTTGACCTGAAGCTGAGCTCTTTTCTTGTTCACTGTGATTAGGCTGGGATTTTATTTGAGTTTAAATATTTGAGTCAAGTTCTCAAGGTAGTTCCACGTTACCTTGCTGTTGTAGATGCTTGTCACTGCCAGGATTCAGCTATTGCTGCAGAATAACCCTGTCCCTCTTAACACATGGTTTTTTTAACTTGGCCCTTTTCCACATGCTGTGGACGGGTGAGGCAGCCTCTGAGACACAGAGAGAACCACACTGCACCTCTCCAGGGAGGATTCAGGACTTGGGTGATGGCAGCCAAATCTGCATCCCCATCTGATGCATGGTAGGACAATTGTGGCTCTTCCATTCTTTGGTTTCTGCAGTCTGAAAGATCAGGAGCTGTTCTCTAAGAGCTCAGAAGAGATCTTTTCCTGCAAGTTGCAGTTTTGAAGAGGCATTTTAGGCTCCTGAGGATTAGAGGTGTCAGCTTTTTGGTGGTATTTGTTATGCAGGGATTTTTGTGGCATGCTGGGTCTCTGCAGCCTGACTGTGCAGCCTTGGCAGGGTATCATTTGGGTTTGCAGTGACTTCCTTACAAGTCACAAAGGTCCTTCTTTGGCAAAAGAGGAAAGTGTCCTAGTTTTTCAGGTATCAAAAACAAGATACTGCACTGGGGCAGCTAAAATGCTGGGTGGAGACAGACTTTCCTGGTTCCTTTTGTTTGTGGCTTACCCATTATGATTAATTCTCAGTGGTGATTCGTGTCTAGTTTACCTTCACTATTGCAGTGTATCAAGTCTCTGAAATGGTTGAGGATGGTGTTCTTTGGGAAGCACATCTGTATCTCCATGACTGGCTTGCATGAGGCACCTCACTTAATGTCCTGTTCTCAAAATGCTCTTGGTTTTAGTCCTTCATTTTGAGAATTGGCCTCTGTTTTCTCCTTTTACTGCAAAAAATTGACAATTTGCACAGTCAGTTACAGACTTGAGGTGTATTTTGTACAGAACATTTCCCAATAGGCTTAAGGTTGTGGACCTAAGCTTGTAGAGTCCCAAACCTCCTTTGCATGCATCATTACTGAATCCTGCTGGTCCAGCAACTATGTCATTGACAGCCTTTCAAGCAACTGCTGATCTCTGGCAGAAATATTGGTGGCAAATAGCTCTGCTAATTGATTGTGCCTCACAGTGAGCCGTGATCCTCTTTCATGCCAGATGTACACACAAATGTCACTTTGATCAACAAGGAAGTAATAGCTTGCCTAGAGCTGCAGGAGAGGAGAGCTCTATGAGTGTAGTGTAAGTCCTTCACGTGTCAAGAGAGAGCCACTACAGGAGTAAAGTCTGAGTCAGCCACAGCTCTTGGATGCCAAGAGTGCAAGGTGCTGGCTGTCCTCCAGCCCCAGGAGCAGGTGACAACTGCTGAAGCTTTCCTGGTCCCTGAGAAAATGGAGAGTTGTTTCAGCTCTCTGCACTTGAGGTCTCAGCATTGAGGGTTGGCCTTGCTGAGCTCTACAGCCCAGGAACAAGGGTGAAGCAGAAGATGCTCGGTCGTGCTGCCTTCGTGAGTGACTGAATGCAGTGAGTCCAGGTCCAGGCATACCCTTGTGCTCATGTTAGGTGTGATGTTAAGGCCATTCCTTCCTAAACAGCAAAACCAAAGCACTGAAGAGAAGAGGTTGTCTCAGTGGCTTTTGTGTGTTCCCACCTCATTTCTGCTTATGCTAGGCACAGGATTGGTAACAAGTCCTGGTGGTCCAGAGGGATCTGAAGTGGCAGTGAAATTGTTACGAGACTGCACTTAAGTTGGGCAGAGAGATTCTGAGCAACTCTCCAAGCTGTGAGCAGGCTTTGTTTGGAAGAGTAACCTATCTGGGGGGCAGTTCTTTAGGGTAGCTGGATTAGTGTAGCTGTTTCTGTGCAAAACCTGCCAATGCACTAAGCAGGCTCCGTACCCCGGGGGGTTTTGCCCATCTCCCTGGGACACTCTGCCTGCTAGGATGTTTTTGCTAACACATGAGATCACTGTGACTGTGTTCTTGCAGAATAAGCTGTCTCCACATATTCCTACAGCAAGCAGGCCTGGAGTGAGTCAGTGGGCAAAGCTTTCTTCTAAATAGAAAAATGTTGTAGTAAGAATTACCTGTGTTGAGCTGACAGGGTCAGTATGGTGCTAGGAAGCACGACAGCCACGTTAACTGCTGTGATGTTAAAACAAAGACGTGCCTGAAGACGTGCCCAGCTAAAAGAGAGCTGATGCCAAACTTGGATTTTTCTAGTGTTTGCCTTGTCATGCTTAACTGCTTGTGAAAGACTGCTGCAGCCCAGTGGATTCATGGTGCAGTCAGGCGTGCTATGGCTAATGAAGATGGGCTCTGGGAGAGAAGGGGGGGTCCTTACCTGGTGTAAACTGTAAAATACCTTTTGTGCTAATGACTGCTTCTTCATTACCAGGCAAGACTTTTTGATGAGCCTCAGCTGGCCAGCCTCTGCCTAGAGAACATAGACAAGAACACATCAGATGCCATCAATGCAGAGGGGTTTACAGACATTGATCTGGGTGAGCTTTTTTTCCCTCCTCTCTCTACATGCTTTCATAACGAGCTAGCCTCTGAAGTCATTACAGGTTAATACTTGGCACTTCTCTTCTGTGGCTTTGCTGTTCTGTTGAACAAACAGTCTCTGGCACTCAGTGGTGGCTAGAGACAAGGCATTTGCAAAAGAGCATGCTTGCTTGCAGAAGTCTCCTGGAATCTGCTTACTTTGGTGCAACTGGATTTTTCTGGGCACGATACAAAGCCCATTTCCTCTGTTGGTGTTGGCAGGTTTGGGGTGGGTGTAACTTGCCTTCTTCCGTGCAGTTGGCATCGTTCCCTGAGCCTTCGTCGGGTTTTGGAGTTAACAAGGTGTTGCATTTTTTGGAAGCAAGAACTGGCTATTTTAATAATTACAATACACAGTTTCTAAGCTTGCTAGCACAGTTCATAACCATTAAAATTCAGACTTTAACCTTCTTCTAATGAGATGGACGACGGAGGTGAGGCACGAGCAACCTTCTGGTTTTCCTGCTGCTTGCTTCATCCACATCTGACGTCAAGCAAGTTGCAATTCATTCTACTGCAGTTCCATTAACGTGCCAATTAAATGGGCACTGATTGCTGCTCCAGTGAGTTACTTGCTGATGGAACATGCAGATGTATCTTCCTCAGAGGCTGCAGGCAGCACTTTGGGGAGATACTGGTTTGTTTTTTTTTTCAGTTGCTTCTGTTTTACTTCCCTTGGCTGTACATAAGGTACTGGTGGCTAGGTCACATTGGGTGGTTTGGGTTAGTACCTAAAGTTGTCACTGTCTGTCCTGCCTTGCAGACACCCTGGTGGCGGTGCTGGAGAGGGATACCCTGGGGATCCGGGAGGTTCGTTTGTTTAATGCAGTGGTTCGCTGGTCAGAGGCTGAGTGTCAACGGCAACAACTTCAGGTGATTCCAGAGAACAAGCGGAAAGTACTGGGCAAAGCACTTTCTCTTATCCGCTTCCCACTGATGACTATTGAGGAGTTTGCAGCAGGTAACTGAACAAAGGCATTTCTGGCAACCCTGGGCTTTGCTTTCTCTGAACTACAGAGGATCGTGCACGTGAAAATGGGTTTTTTTCTCTGTGTATCCTGTAGTAATTTCAGTTCAAGATTATTCCCACATTCCCACTGATCTACAAACTCTACTGTGTGTAAATGCTGTTTTCATCCATGATCACTGACTCTTATTTTAAAGACTACAGTGCTCCATCAGGTAGGAGCAGGTCAGATCACAGCTGAGTGTACTCATTGTATGTTTAGATAGTTACTTACTCATTCAACTGAGAGCAAAGGTCCAAACAGGGGTTCACATGCTTTCCTTTGTAACTGTCCCATACCTTTAAGCTACACAAAGCTGATGGAGTTGCACATAATTGCTGTTGATTGTAAACTGCTCCCAAAGAGATGTGAGGATGTTTCTCCCCATCTTCTGTTTACCTGCAATACCGTGGTGGTGTCGGCCGTGTCTTGGTGATGCCATTCAGAGCAGAGCCCTGTGACAGAAAAAATGTTCCTTGAGCTGAAGGCTTGGTGATGTTTAGTCTGTGTCTCAAAGCCTTTCTCAAGTTTATGTTAAGATCTTGATCTACAAAGATGTCTAAATCATTTAACAGTTTTGACTAAAGATTTTTTGTTTTGTTTTGTATTTTATTGCCTGTTGTCTTTGACTTCGTACCCTGGTGGTTCTCCAGGGACTGAAAACTGGCAATCACCTCAAATAGTTCTCATGCTTAAAGACACAGTGGAGCCATTTTCAGAACAGAAACTTGTTTTAGGCTGCAGTTGTGTGTCCAGAGAAGCAAAAAAGGGTCACTGACACCACTTCCTTTGCAAATCACTTCTCGAGGCAGAGATGGTGTCAGCTTATCGACAGTCAATGTGCCTCTTTAAAGATGAAGAGGGGTATTAGTCAGAAGTAAATCTGTGCTTAAAGCTTGGTACCTGGTTTGTCTGTTGCAGCTGCAATGTGTTCTTAGGGATGTTAATCCTTTTAGAAACAGCTTGGTCAGGGAAGCAGAGATCTGTTCATCCCAGCTGGGTAACTTTTGTTTGGCACTGGGTGAAAACACGAGACGCTGTTCTGGGTGTGCATCGTGCCAAACAGCAGCTTTGGATCACAGCTCATGATCTGGGTTGATGGGGGAGAGCATCCTCCTTCTGGATAGCATTGCAGCCATCAGAGCAGTTTTGTGTACCAAGCTTTGCTATTTTATTTTTATTTTATTTTTATTTTATTTTTATTTTATTTTTATTTTATTTTTATTTTATTTTTATTTTATTTTTATTTTATTTTTATTTTATTTTTATTTTATTTTATTTTATTTTATTTTATTTTATTTTATTTTATTTTATTTTATTTTATTTTATTTTATTTTATTTTATTTTTTACTGTGGATCCTGTTTCTTCCAACTCTTCCTCAGATCTTGTGTCATCAGTGTGTTAATTTGGGCATATTTGGGTTGAAGCCTTTTTGCTGTGAATGTCAGTGTCCCACCCCACGCTGTCTGTCACAACTGTCTGTTCAGCTGGGATCTTTGGTTGGTCTTGCTTTGAGAGAAACTCTGAATTCAGTTTTCTCCATCCACCTAAACCTACAAGATGAACAAAAGAAACCCCAAACCTGAGAGGCTGTGCTGGTCAGTGTTCCTCAAACAAGGGACTACTCTGGAATTTCATCAGTTTTGTCCTTTTTCTGAGTGACTCTGACTTCTTTGGTGATCACAGCAGAGGCAGGAGAGGGAAACTGTCCCCCTCTGCCCCCTCCAGGCAGTGGTTTCACCAGTTTATTGCATAATCTGGTGTTGTAGATGGAGCTTTGCATGGAGATGTTTTCACTGGGAAATGTGTCGCTCCCTTCCCTTCGAACAAGTGATTTGAAACACTTGAGAATGGAGTTGCAGCAACACAGGATAAGTTTAGACACGATCAATGATGGCTAATTTTTTGCTGAGCAAAGTATCCATAAGCTCATTTATCTGCTAACAGCTGACTTCCTTATATTCTTTCATCTCTACCTATTCCATCCTTGGGTCGTGTTATGACCACGTAGCATCCAGCTGAACTTAACCAACTACAAGTTGTTTTGGACCAACAAGTAGCTCAGCCTTTGCTTCCCACATTAAAGAGCACTTAGTGCTGCTGTTTCTCCAGTATGCAGTAGTGTTGTTTCTCTTAAAACCTCTTGCAAATAGAGCAGCTTTTGACTTTTTTGCTAAAAGACTTAATTTTTACCCAGTTCCACTTTTGAAAGTCTTCAGAGTAGCTTCCAAAGCTTGAGTGTAGCATCACTTTGGGAAAAAATAAATCTAGTTACTGGAGAAAATATGAGAATGTGTTTCAACTCCTGCTAAAGTAGCTAGGTTCTGCAATAAAGGTATTAAAAACCCCAAACAAACCCAGAGCAGGGATTAAATGCCTGAGGAAAGGGGGGAATCAAAGCAGGGCATGAACTGAAGCACCTTTGTCTTGACTGAAAAATACTCCTGTACTTTCTAAGCTGATGGTAACCAGGTGACACTCCCTCCCACTACCCCTCATGGGCTTTCATGGTGTCTTAATAGTAATGTTAGAAAATACCAGTGTAGATGTATGATAATACCAGTAAGGGACAGGGATTTTCATCTCCTGAGGGAGCTGGGGAAGGATTAGCTGAATGTTTGAGGTTTTTAAACCAGTCCCTTTAGCCAAATGCGTTTCAGCTCTGCAGAGCTGTGCCCTTAATCCCCATTTCATGTCCATGCTCTGTACAGAGGCTCTGCAGCCCACAGCTGGTGTGTGGATAAGGGCAGGCAGCGCGGTTCTGTCTGGGGTTTGGCTTCTGGCACGCCAGCGGGATCCCGCGCGTGACGTGGGCTCGTCCCGCTCTTGGCTGCGAGTCAGACCTTGGCTCCCAGTGCCAATGGCAAAGGGATCCCTTCTGGTTTCCCAGTGCTGACGGTGCCGCTGCTCTTGTGTCCCCCTGCAGGTCCTGCCCAGTCGGGAATCCTGACGGATCGGGAAGTGGTGAGCCTGTTCCTCCACTTCACGGTGAACCCGAAGCCGCGGGTGGAGTTCATCGACCGGCCGCGGTGCTGCCTGCGGGGGAAGGAGTGCAGCATCAGCCGTTTCCAGCAGGTGGAGAGCCGCTGGGGGTACAGTGGGACTAGTGACAGGATAAGGTCAGCTTCTCTGCTAATTCTGCTGCTGATAGATTCTTGTTTACTGAGCTTTGAGCCTACTCTAGACCTGAACCCGCACGGTTACGTGACTCCCACCCTATGAACCCGAGCGCGAAGCCTGAAGGGAAAGCGTTTCTGCTGGGCCAAAGCATCGCCTGGTGCCTTACCCTGCATGTGCACCTGCAGGCTGCCACTTCGCTTCTCTGTTGGCAAAGGTTTCCAGCAGCCGTGGCCCCTCCAGCACAGCCCTCTTGGGGATTGTTCCTCCTCTCCTCTTCAAGTGGCTTCCTGCAGCTGTACGGGCACGTAGCGGTCGGAGTCACCAGGCAGCTCGTGGCTTCCTCCTGTGCCTGGGTACGTCAGCTGGCCAGTGCTGCATCAGATCAGTTCCCTGCTCTGTTATAAGTGTAAATGTGGTTTGTTGAAGCCCCTTAATCTTGCCCATTTCAGGGAGGGATTAGGATAAAATGCTTGCTGTGCCTGCTTTTCTGCTAATGTCTAGTTTTAGACCTAAGCTTGTAGAGAAACAGCAAAGCCCAGTCACGGTGACAGAGACGTGGAGATGTGACGTGGCACATGGTGCTTTGCAAGCTTTGTGTGGCCAAGTGGTTAGAGCAAGACAGGAGGTATCAGAAAGCCCTGGTTATTTCCTGATTTGTCTCTGTGCTGGGTGGAAGGACTCACACTAATACAGAGCTTTAAAATTCTGAAGCCTTTTCGTTGCTGATTCTCTTGCTAATCGATAGAGCCGCCAGTTGGATCTTGTGGGCCATTCGTCCCCTTACAGGAGATTGTAACTGGAAGAGCTGCCAGCTCCAAGCACTCAAATCTAACGTTCAGAGACCTTTTGGAGCTTGTATTTGACTTTAAGTTCAGCTGCTGGTAGCATCAGGGTCAGTCTTCAGTGAGGCTTGTGTGCGCTTCCAACACTGAGTATTTCCTGCTGGCTGCAGAGCTTCTGGCCCGCCGCAGATGTTTGCTCTGGAAACACACGGGGCTGCAAGAGCTGGTGAAGGAATTAGGTTGGCAGTTTGGCAGGTGCTGAGGCTTTCTGCTCTCTGAGAAGATGGAGCTGTAGTGGGGTGAATATCCTTCCTGCCTTCAGGAGCTATTGAATCTTATTTTCTACTCTTGGGTCAATCTGGAGCGCAGTTACCTTGCAGCTCTACCCAGCAAACACTCAGCAGCACATTAACAATTCTCCTCCAGTGCTCAGCAGTGAAATATCTAATGACACTTGAAGTGGTCTTTGCTGTTACCTTGCTGGAGAGGCTGCTGCTGCTGCCATGTGGGTGGGCACCGTTCCACGCTCTGCGGGCTGCCCTGCCTTTGCCTGCCTGGCGGTGTTTTGGGATGCTGACGTTGTGCTGCAGCCTCAAAACCCTTCCTGAGCCCCTGCTCTGAGCTTTGGTGGTGGGACTGAGCAGCTTCATATTGGACTTGAGCAAACACAATTATTTGCCAGCCTGTTAGAACAGTCAAAGGTGTCAGCTTACAAATTACAAATCTTTAAAGGATTTCAGGTGTTAGTGAGAGTTGCATTTAAAACTGATTAAATCCTAGGTATAAAACTAAAGTGAGTGAAGATATTTGTGTATCAGCCTTGTACTAAAATAGCACTGGAGTGGCAAGTTGGTCTGACTTTCCCAATCTGTTCCTGCAGGTTCTCAGTAAACAAAAGGATATTTGTAGTTGGGTTTGGATTATACGGATCCATACATGGGCCAACGGATTACCAAGTCAATATACAGGTAATTCTCTGTGCTGCCTTACAAACTGCTGCTGGGGGGCTGACTTCTGTATTTCAGTGAACATGCAACAAAATCTTAGGTCAGAAGGGAGTGTGTGTGTTTTCTAGGCAGGGTGGTTGGCAGATGCAGTGAGGGCCAGATGGGGCACTGGGGATAAGAGGGATTATCGCTTTCAATTTGACGCGACCTCCCGTCGCGTGCGTCACTGCGCTCCCCAGTCCGCTCCCAGCCTCTGAAAACACGTCAGAGAGTTGTGACGCAGTTTGAGAAGCTCTGTGTGTTTCCCCACACTGAGCAGGCCAGGCCAGTTCTGCCCTGCAGGTGCTGCAGCACCACTTGGGTCCTGCAATAGCACTTGGACCCTCTTTTACTCCGAGCTGTAAAATGTGGAGCGGCCACGATCCAACGAGGGGAGGGGAGAAAGCAGTTCCTGTGTCTGTGCTGGGCCTGTGCAGTGCTGATGTGTGGGCTCATGTTGTCAGTGTCCTGTTTGAGATGTGGAGTAGGGTTGAGGGAGACTCAGTTGTCTGAAGTTCATCCTGATTTTATTAAAAGGCTGGGGTGGGTTATGGAAATCTTGTGTGCCTTGTTCTGGATCCACGTCCGTGATCCCGGTCTGGATCACTTGAGGAGAGCCATTGCCAGGAAAGTGACCCCAACACAGCGTGGCTGATGTGACAAACACACTTCTTCCTTAGTGGTCAGGGTCTCCTGGTGTCCCTGAACTCCTGGAGGAGAAAGGCCAGTGAAGATCTAAGCACAGAACATCGTCCTGCAGTCCCTGCCGGGCTTCAGGGTGAGGGGGGATTGTCTTGGGCTCTCTGGGACACAAGCCCGCGGTTGTTTGGTGCAATCACAGCACTGAAGGTGCCCATGAGAAACAGGATTCTGCAGTCACAGTGGGGCTGGACAAACTGTTGGGTCCCTCTGATTCAGTGCAGTTCAGGGGGGACACCCGTGCTGGTGCAGGGCAGCACCCGCTGCACAGATGAAAACTTAACGCGTGCCTTGCAGATCATCCACACGGACAGTAACACGGTCCTGGGGCAGAACGACACCGGCTTCAGCTGTGACGGCTCCTCCAACACTTTCCGGGTCATGTTCAAGGAGCCTGTTGAGATTTTGCCCAACGTCAACTACACAGCATGTGCTACTCTGAAGGTACCGTCCTGGGGCAGGAGAGGGCTCACACAGGCAGGGGAAAGCCGAGTTCTCCCTTCAGTGCAGCATGGTTTTCTTCTGCGTTTTTCAAGCCTTGTAGTGTGATCACAGAGGTCTTACCCTGTAGTCCTTCCCCTGGTGCAGTGTGCACCTTCACCACCAGCATTCAGAGTTGGTTTTTAACTTGTCCTGCAAGCATGCAGTAATTAACAGGCTAGAGTGGTGATGAAGTGATGGGATTATTGTTTTGGTGTGTATATGGATAAGGTGTCAGTTCTGCGGGTGTGTAATCCAGAGCCTGCCTGCAGCAGCTTAAAAAAGTTGATATTTAACTGTTGAGACCTGGTTAAATGCAGTGTAAAGCTCTGATAAGGACGAGAACTTTGCTCAAAATACCTGAGGTGCAAGAAGCAGAAAGAAAAGGGAGGTGCTGAGCTCTCCACAGCTCGTTGTTCCAGGCCAGACCTCCCAGAGCGTGCCTGGGCAGCAGGGTCCAGCGGGGCTACGATCCCAGTCTTGACCTGTTCTTCTCTTGTGTGACCATGGCAGGGTCCAGATTCCCACTATGGAACCAAAGGACTGCGCAAAGTGATCCATGAATCACCAACAACAGGAGCCAAAACCTGCTTCACGTTCTGTTACGCGGCTGGGAATAACAACGGCACGTCGGTGGAGGACGGACAGATCCCAGAGATCATCTTCTACACATAGTGCAGCTGCGGAGCTGCCGCTGGACTCCGCTGGTCTCTTCCCCGTGACCTTCCCAACTACATTTTCTGGCTGAGTTTGACCACACCAATTGGAGCCACACTAGCCAAAGGTCTCAGTAAAATCATTTCAAAGCTCATGTTTTGCCTTGTGCTAGTGATTCTGCTGCTACCACCACGTACCAGGCTAACTGGTGTACCAGCACCATTTGTAGCTTGTCTGTGATGAGTCATTTTTCACTTTACTGATTAACCCTCTCTTAACAACATGCATTTTTTTTTTGACTGTTAATGAATGTAGATGCTTTTCCACCAGTCAGAAGCATGGAAACGAGTGGCTCTGGTTGTGGTTATACTTGCTGTGAGAAGATAATCCTGCAAAAAGACCCAGTCAGGGGCTGTGTGGCCTGTCCCCCTCTGCTCTAGCTCAGCAGGCGAGGTGTGACCGTTCGCCTCGCCTGCCCGGCAGCGAGCCCCGTGCCTGGCACTGCCCCTCCCGCCAGCCACGGCACGTGCAGCCGCCTTCACAAAGTGACAGAAAGTGGCCTTTTCCCCGAGGCTTCGCTGTTTCAGCACTACACTTTAGAGGGACACCTCAAAACCAGAGAGCCTCGAGAGAGACTGCGGCGCTTTCAGGCTGTTCCCACAGGTTTGTGACAATCCTTTACCCTGCGGAGCCGGGAAGGGCAGCGGCTCTGCCTGGGCAGGTTCTTTCCTCCCCGGTGTGCAGGGCTGGGGCCTTGGTGGTGCTGCTTTCAAACTCTGCAGCGTCTTGGAACCCATGGGTGACCCGGGACACCCCCAGGTAGCCTTCAGCAGCAGCGAGCCCCTGCTAATTGTTACCGTGCTAATCACCTCCTTCGCAGGCAGCGCCGGGGTTTGCCGAGAGAGGGAACTTGCCCCTCCCCTGCCCCCTGTTCGCACGTTTCAATGCATTTTCTCTTTCTTTGTTCCCGTGTGTTTGCAACCCCACCCCTGCCCCCCGGGGCTGCTTCAGAGCCTGCTGCCCTGCTGGGAAAGGGGAGGAGAGGTTGGATGTGCAGCTGCCCTGTCCTGATAACGCAGCAGATGGATGAGGATTTCTGAAGCGGTGAAGCTTTCTGTTGGGCTGTGGGTGTTTGCACAGTCCCTGGTTGAACAGGCACAGGAGGAAGATGTGGTATTTGCAAATCTCACCTGGCTGTTGAGCTCAGTAATCTGGAAACCTTTCTTACCTGGCCAGGGCCGGTTGCTTTTCCCCAGGAGCAGGTACGACTTTAGCTGAGGAGGGAAGGCCGGTCCTGCTGGGCAGGAGGTGGGTGGCCTGTACCCGTGGCTGCCTGACCACCCTCATGGTCACTGGTGAAGATGACGAGACCATTTCCTCCCCCTCCTCTGCAGAGGAAACTCTAATTAAAGCTCCACTTGGCAGCTTGGTCAGAACCTTCCGAAATCCATGTGGGACTTGCAGCTGCCTCCAGGCTGAGGTTCCCCTTTGCCAACCTCCCCCTCTGCTCCAGGCACACGAAGCCGTTGTCACTCACTGGGCAGCGGCCGCCGCCGTGTCGAGCTGCTGGAAGTTAAAACCTGGTTGTCCCTGGCTGGTGTGGGTGGCTCGGTGCCTGCTCGCTCGCTGGGGAGGTGACATCCCCTCCGGTCGGGCTCTGTCCTCGCTCTGTTGCTGGCCAGGTACCTCCTCACCAGGAACACCCACCCTGCACCTCCTAAGCAGTAGCTGTTAGAGATGTCGATAGTGTGTCACGTTCTCTAGGAAGCCGGTGTAGGATGTGTGTGTTGTCAGCCTGCTGCCAGGTCCCATGGTTTAAATATGGCCAGTACTGGAAAAAAAAAAGGAAAAAAAGAAAAAAAAAGGGATGGGGCCGTGACTGCCCTGAACCCGACTGTGCAATGGAAACGGCCTGAGATGGATGCACAGGGCGGGGAGGTGGCCCCTCGGGATGTACCTGGCTGTGCCTGCGCTCGCCTCCCGGCTCCGTCCCTCCTCAGAGGCTGTGGGAACTTCACCGCGAGCACCTGAGAACCGCGGCGGGGCTGCGCCTTCCCGGGGCTGTGCTGTGGGTACGGCACCTCGGGGCGTTTCTGGTGGTGGCAATGGTGGAAATAATTGGAATCTGAAAGAAGCAAAGTTGTGCACGTGGCTGTGGAAAGAGCTGGACTCGAGGGCAGGCCTTGCTCAGCCCAGCTGGGTGCCTCCTTGCTGGCTTTTCCCTGGCAGCATCTGGTTTTTAGGATGATTTTGTTACCCAGATTCCTTTCCCAAACCCACCCTTCCTGCTGTCACTCCACAAGGTAGGTCCTGGTAGCTTGTCCTGTCAGGGAGGGAGAAGAGTCAAAACTCTGAACTACACCCGAGCAACTTCTGTTCTTCAGCTTTTCTGCAGTTTGATGCAACTCTGGCTTTTGTAGATAGACGAATGTAATTCATTGTTGGACATGCCTGTTCCCAAACCTACGAGACCTCCTGTTGTCCCACGTCACCTCCCGAGCTGAGCTGGGGCTGGCTCGACCCCAGTGCTCTGTTGATGAATGTATCGATGCTCTCGTTCCGTGTTCACACTCTGCTTTCGGCCAGCTTCGTGATTTGTAAATAGGAAATCAATAAAGACATCCAAGTTGTCTTTACAAAGGTTTCTTCCTGATTTGAAGGTGCCTGGTGGCCGCTGGCGTGTGGAGGTGGGAACCTGAGCTGAGCTGAGCTGGTTCCTGGCCCTTTCTCCTTGTCCTCCCGCTCTTGGGACTCCCGAGAGGCAGAGCCCTGCTTGGGAATCCCAAACCCTCTGGGGAACGGGGTTGTGCTGGAGCTGGTGTTTCCCTGGGGGAGGAGGGCAGCAGGGTGCTGAGTGGGCGCTGTCCTGTCCCTGTGGTGGCAGATTTACTCTGTCATTTTATGACTGAATTTCTTTAACCTCAGTTGAAGGTTTTTGACAATTAAAACGAGAGCTAAAAGCTGCTCTGGGTGCTTGAAGGCAGAGGCCGCGCTGTGAGCGGGGGGTAAAGGGCTGTTTCCCCTCCTGATCCTTCAGGCTGGAGCCATTGGAGCCTTCCCTGGGTCTGTCCCTCCTGTGCCATCACTGTCCCCTCTCAATCAGCTTTCTACAGGAACATCCACAGGATCCCTGGGGCCTCAAGCTGGGCAGGGAGATGCTGGAGCCATTTGCCTCCCTCCCACTGCCCTGACCTCCCCCAGCCTTTCCTCCTGCTGTGTCACATGACAAACAACTGAGGGGACACATTTTTTTTAGCTCTGTCCTATTTAGTGACAGGAAAAGCCCAGGCACAGCCCAGGACCCGGCTCACTGTGAGGAGAACCCACTGTTGGTGGAGCCTCAGATGAAAAGCAGGTGCTGGTGGTCAGTGTCCCCACCCTCAGGACCATGAAATCAAGCCCAGAAGAAAGTTTAGGGTTTTAAAGATTTTTTTTATTATTATTTTATTTTTTAAATCGTTTTTATTAAAAAAAAAAAAAAAAAGCCCCTAAATTCTATGGCTTCCAGGAAGCATCAGAGAAGTGGAAATGCCATTTCTGTACACTTGGGTTTAAAGCAGTAACTAAACTCGCAATGGAACAAACGCCCTCACGTACAATCTCAGTATTTGGACTCCTCGCTGGAAGGACCCGGGGCTGCTCCCCCGGCCCCGGCTGCTCCCCCGGCCCCGGCTGCCCCCCCGGCCCCGGCTGCCCCCGCCCCGGCCCCGCTGGCAGCGCCGGGGGCAGAGGATGCGCAGACGGAGCCGGACCAACACCCGCGGCCGCGTCCCTTTTCCTCCCCGGCTCCTCTTCAGCCTCCGCCCGGGCTGGTCGGAGCCGATGTGCTGAGCCAGAGCCGCTTCCAGTGGCAATTTAAGGCGATTTAAAAAAAAATAGAAATAAAAAATATTTTTTTTCTTTGTTTGCCTCGTTGGGGAAACAAGGTCCAAGGCTGCACATCAGCCCCCACCACGGCCGGGGGACGCAGCAGCTGCTGGGGCTGCCCTGGCGCCTCCTGCCCCGCTGCAGCCCAAAGCCAGGGGCCATCCTGCATTTAGGAAGAGGGGCCACAGCGCAGTGACCCCCCCGGGGCCCCCGTGTGCAGCCCCGGCCCGTGGGTACCCAGGCAGGGCAGGGTGGCCCCCCCACCCCAAACACCCCCCATGGTGATTCGGGGTCTCCAACCTCCTCCAGAGAGGGTCAGTTTGGACAAATGTTTTGAAGCAGCCACAGATAGTCCCGTCCCCCCCCAGCCCCCCCAAAGCCTCAGCACAGCCTCAGCCCCTTTCTTGGGGCAGAACAACAGGGTTTTGGTAAAGATAAAAGTGTCCCCCCCCATCCCACCCCCAAATGTGTCATGATCAATACACACAACAGCGCACAGATTGGGTCACGTGGGAAAGCTGCGGTGCCCCGGGGTGGTGAGGGACAGGGGTGTGGGGGGTGTGTGTGTCTGTCTGTCTGTCTGTCCGTGTCCGTGTGTTTGTGTCTACGTTGCAAAAATCTCCAGTTTCCCCCCCGGCCCCAGCGCAGGCAGGAGGATGCTGCACCAGCATCACCAGCACCACCAGTATCACCAGCATCACCAGCAGCATCAGGCCACCCTGGTGCCCTTGGCTGTGCTCACCTGGTGTCCCTGTACCTGCCCCACGGTGCCGCCTGCCCTGGCCACAGCCCCCCCTGTGCCCGCTGCCACCTCGGGGAGCAGCCCCGGGGTCCTCGGGGGGTTTCAGACACGCAGCAAAAGGGCTGTAAAGCCAAAGCTGCCCCTGCCAACCCCTGAAGCCGTGACAGGAGCACACCCAGCCATGGCAGCGCCAGGAGGCTGCTTTGCTTCTCCTCTCTGCTCTGCCACGTCCCTTCACGGGTCCCTTTGGTCTCGGCCAGGTGGCCCTGGCAGTGGCTGGGTTGTCCCTGTCCCTGCGTCCCCCCCCAGCCCCCGGGAGTCACCGACCTGTTCCTGGCCCAAAGTCACCTGGATTGTTGGCAAAAGTGCATCATAAAATGAACTGTAAACGCGTTTCCTCCCCTCCCCTCCCCGGCACCTCTCACCGTACCGGAGACCGCTCGGCACCGAGGGTGTTACCGGGAGGGGGGGGACCCGACGGGGACACGGGGGCGGGAGGCCTAAAGGAAGAGCAGAATTCAGTAACACTGCAGGTGACGGTCAAAGACTGACGACTCAGCACTCTGCACCGAGACTCACTTTAAATTAACTTAAGAGACAAAGAAGCAACAGAAAAAAAAAAAAAGAAAAAAAAAAGAGAAAAAAAATAATTCCTCCTTCGCCCACTGCTCTCGAAATTTTCTTCTGCTGCTTCTGACAGCGACGGGTCAGAGTCTGTGGAGTTGATCCCCAATTCCGAACTAGAGACTCAGGAGCAAGTGACGCTGTGGATTTGTTTCTGCTTTTTCTTTTTCTTTTTTTTCCTTTTTTTTTTGTTTTTTTTCCTCTTCTGTGTGACGGACGCAGGAACTGCAGCGAAGTCGGGCTCGGTTCGAGTCAACGGCCACGCGCTGGGCGAGCGGCGCAGAGGAAAGGACAAAGCAGTGTGGGGAGGCCCCGCTCCCCGCCTGCGCGTGGGCGTGGGGGGAGACCGTCCAGCTCGGCCACCCCCGTCCCTGTCCCAACCCAGGGGCCGCCGCCGCCGCCGCCGACTCCGCAGGTCAAGATCCAGCCCCGGCCAGAGGGAGAGGAGCCATCGCGCTCCGCCCGGCCCGGCAGCTCACTTGCGACGCTTGGTGGTTTTCCTCTTCCTTCTCTTGAAGAAACAGCAGCACCTGGGGACAGAGGGGACCCTGTCAGCGCCCGCGCCGGGACAAGGACGGGCTCTGCAGCCCCGTGGCCAGGGCTGAGCTGGTGACGGGGGATGGAGGAAACCCCTCGGGATCTCAGTGAGCTCCCCGTGGGCAGAGCTGCTCTGGAAGTGCCTTTGGGATGTGTCAGGGGCTGGACCAGGATCACCACGATGGCCACAGCGAGTGACACTGACCAAGGTGAGTGACCCCATCTGTGGCACGCAGTGCTGGCCACAGCAAACGCCAGTGGCCAGAGCCAGGGCCAGGTAGGGGCTCCTGGAGAAGGAATGGCCCCACATGTCACCTTGTGCTGGCTGTGGGGAGGACGTGTGAGCCTCGGGGACAGGCAGGGTGAGGTGGGGCTGGGACAGGGACACCCCTCATGGGGTCCCAGGGAACAGCCACAGTTCCTCGCTCTGGGACTGTTCCTGCCCCGAGGGGACTGGCCACAGCAGTGCTGGGCAGATGCCAGCCCCGGGTCTGTCCTGGCCGTGGGCGAGGGAGGCGGCGGGGCCGTGTCCTTACTTTGTATCGTCTGTCACCTCCACCTCGGTGGGGGCTGTGATGGGGGCGTTCGAGTGTCCTGCCGTCGGGTCGTCTGTGTTCAGCTCTCCGTTGGTGGAGCTCATCACCTGGGGAGAGGTGAGGGTCAGTGTGGGGCAGCCCGCGGGGCACAGGCCGGTCCTCAGCCTTGTCCCCTGCCCCGTGGCAGCTGCATCCCTGCCCCGGGGAGGTGCAGCCCCAGGAGGTGGGGTGGCCCCCCAGGCCCTGTGTGAGCCAGGAGCACCCATGTCCTCATGCAGGGCAGCAGGATGGTGACCTTGCCCAGCCTCGGTGCTGAGCCCACCCGAGCAGCCCTGGCACACAGAGGGGTCTGGTCCCCTCAGCATCGCCTGGGAATCCCTGAGCATCCTGCCAGGACAGGGTCAGCCAGCTCCAGCGTGCCCAGGACACACGGCCCCGGGACACATGGGGTTTTTAGCTCCAAGGACACCTCTCCATGGCCGAGCGACCCGACACGCTCCCGGTCCCCAGCCCCGAGCCCCAGCACTGCCCGGCCCCGCAGGACTCAGCCCAGTGCCCACCCCGCGGGCTCCTGCCCCCTCGCCGGGGCAGCGGGGCCGTGTGTGGAGCTGGGACAAGATCCAAGTGACCAAAGCCAGGACAGGGTTGGCTCAGGCAATGGGGACTTGCCTGAAACCCCCTTCCTGTGCCCACTGTCCCTGAGCAAAGCCAGCAGCTCCCTGGGGATGCACAGGCTGAAGATCCCCAAGCTGCGAGGCGGCTCAGCCTCACCCAGGCTCATGGAGGAGCCACCAGCAGGCACGGTGCCCAGCTGGCAAAGCCACAGCCCCCAGACCAAGCCCAGAGACCCCCCATGTGGTTTGCAGAGCGAGAGCGGGGAGCGGCGGCAGGGAGGGGCCGCGGCACGGGAGGGGCGGGGCAGAGCGTGAGCTGGCCCCGCGGTCTGTCCCGGTCCCGGTGACGGCGGCAGCAGCAGCCGGGCCCGGAGCCAGGACCGAGCAGCGGCAGTTTGACCGCGGAGCAGCAGGAAGGAGCAGCAGCGGCGGAGACGGAAGCAGAGACGGAGGAAGCAGCGCAGGCCCAGCCGGGGGGTCCCAGCATGGATGTCCTGCCGCCCACACCGGCTGGATGCCACCAGGCCAGGGGGGCCGCACGGCAGAGGGCAGAAGGCTGCGAGGGCGGCGAGCACAGAGCCGGCGGCGCGAGTGCAGGACCGAGGCGGGGAGACGAGGCCGAGGCTGCCCCGGGAGAGGGAGGAGAAGCAGGACTCAAAGCCACCGCTCCAGTCAGGAGCACAGGGAAGTCCCCGGCTGGGATAAGGCCACGTTGTCCCAGGAGCAGAGCCCGGTGCCCACCCAGCCGCTCGTGCCGCTGCGTGACACAGACTCGGCGCTTCGTCCACCTCCGCGTCCCGGCGGCAGCGCCGAGGGAGCCTGGCAGCCCCTGGGAAGCACCAGCCCCGTCTGCGAGCCGCCAGCACCACAGGGACCGGGCAGCACGTGCTGCAGCCTTGGCCAGACCCCGGGCATGCGCGGCCCCGGCGCCGCCCGGAGCGGGGAGCGGGGCCGAGTCCCGGGCACGGCCGGCAGACATAGGTCAGCCTGTGCCCGGCGGTGCGGGCAGGTCGTGTGGCACAGGGTGGCTCTGCTCCCTCCCGCGCCCGCCCCTGCCCTCGGCGCGTGGTTGCATGTACCTGGACGGACCCCCCGAGCCTGCCGGCTGCCAGGTGAGCTCCCAAAGGCTCCTCGGCAGGCTGCCCACCGGCCTGAGGATCCCACAACTCCGTCCCCTCGGGCGGCTGCTCGCGACAGGCAGGAGGAATAAAATGAAAAGAAACAAAAGAAAAGAAAAGAGGAAGAATGGGGAAGAGAAGGAAGAGGTGGAGGGAAGGGGCAGGGAGAAGAGTGGCAAAGGGAGTAGAGAAAATAAGACATGCAAAAGCAAAACCATGACCGGGGCAGCTCGAGATCGTGATTGCGGAGGGCGCTCGGGCAGCACCGTCCCCGGGGTGACACTGTGGGTCTGTGCCCTCGCTGCCGTGTACACACACACACACACCCCCCAGCCACGGAGCTGGGCTCTTCCCCACGCTGGGCACGTCCTCCCTGGGCAGCTGAGGCCCCGCGGCCCCGCGGAGCCCGGTGTCGGAGCGGGCTGGGACCGCAGAGCCGCTGCGCAGGGAGATGTGGCCGGGCCGAGGCGATGGCACCGGGCACGCTCCTGCCAGCGCGACGTTCCGAGGCCCACACGGATCTCTGCGGGGTGACTGTGAGGAGTTGTGCTGCTCCTCGAGGGCACCGGGCTCAGCTCTCCGATCCTGTGGCCAAACCCTCACTGGTGAGCAGGGCACAGCTGTGGGGGGACCCAGCATCCACAGGATCCCGGAACCGGCCAGACTGGAAAAGCCCTTTAAGCTCATCAAGTCCAACCATGAACCCAACAGTGACCAGTCCCCACTGACCCCTGTCCCTCAGCACTGTGTCTACACCACTCTTCAATCCCTCCAGGGATGGGGACTCCACCACTGCCCTGGGCAACCCCTTCCAATGCCTCAGAACCCTTTCAGCAAAGAAATTCTTCCTCACATCCAATCTCAACTGGAGGCCATTTCCTCTTGTCCTGTCCCTTGTCCCTTGGCTGAACAGACCGACAATCCCCAGGTTGGAATCTGCTCCCAGGCTGTGGGAGTTTTGTGCTTTGCTTCTCCCACTGCTCTTGAGAAGGGCTGTTGAACACGGCATTTCTCAGATGCTGAAGGAAGAGAGCAGACCTTCCTGGGAGCAAGTGCCCAGGAATAAGCCAGAAGTGCTTTGAAGATGTCACCTTCTCCCTAAGGATGATGTCACCTTCTCCCTAAGGAAGTGCTGCCCAGGCACTGGCCAGTGAGAGCCAGGGCTGCCCCAGGCTCCCCGTGCTCGGCCAGGGGCATCGCTGGGCTGGTGTGTGGGTGAGGGAGGTCAGGGTGCTGCACCCTCAGCTCCAGCCCGTTTGCAGGTGCTCTGCTCCCCACAGAGGTTCAGGGCAGGAGGATGAGGATCCGTACGGGACCGCGGGGGAAACGCGTGAGGCTTTGCTCTTGATGGCAGCAGTCCCCAAGCCGTGTGCCCTGCACCAGGGCAGGACAGGTCATGGCATGGAGCAGGGCTGGGCCCTTTGGCACTGAGACCCAGGCAGGGAGCTGCCTGCACAGCTCTGCCCGTCCCCCTGCCCCAGGCTGCTCCCAGCTCGGCCCCACGTGCCGTGACAACTCCCAGGGAAAATCCAGTCCCTCTCTCCAGCACAGGGCAAAACGCTGCCAAGCTGCCCCATGAATCCCCCCCTGAGGCTCAGGAGCCCCCTCCCTTGTCCTGTGTCCCCATCCCATTGATGAAAGTGGCACCATGAACAGAGCAGCAAGTAACTCCCATGGGGACACGGCACTGGGGACACTGTCCTTGGCCCAGGGTGACAGCCTGGACCGTGCCCACGCCCACGGGCCAGCGCTAAACCCTGCAGCTTGCCGGCTGAAGCCCAGGTCTGGCGCTTCCCTGCCAGGCTACAGCCTCCCACGGCTGCTTCCTCCCGCTTCTGCCAGGCCACCCGGCCCTGGGGACAGTGCCCTGATCCCCCTGCTACCCACAGCCCCAGACCTGCAGGGAGGTCCCACAGACAGCACTGGAGAAACAAGGATGTCCCAGTCCCTGCCTCCGTCCGGGGGCCCCGCTGGGCCCTGTCAGTCGGTGGAGCAGGAGCTCGAGGCGCGCAGGAGCGGTGCCGAGCCCCGGTCAGGGCAGCGCCGTGGCTCACCTGGTGTTTGGTGTGTGGCTGTGCTTTGTCTCTGTTCGGGGGCTGCACCTGCACCTCGCTGTGCATCGTGCCGATGGGGGTGGGCTGGGGACACGACAAGGACAACATCAGCTGTGGGGCAGCAGCCGCCCCGCGCCCCCCGATCCAACCTCTGCCCAAACATGCAAAACACCCCAGAACTGGGGCCTGATCCCAGCCCAGCCCCTGTCCCAGCAGCTCCACGCCTGGTGTTTGGCTGCAGCAAGCCCACGGAGGGTGCCCGTGGCAGAAAGTGAGGTGCCAACTCGAGTGTTGGGTTCCCCTTAGCTCCAGGGGCCTCACATTTCTGTGTCAAAAGCTTTAACTCATCAGCACGATGGCCCCAGCTTGGAGCTGGTGAGCACTGGTGGAGCTGATCTCTCGGGCACAGATGTGTGTGGCAGGGCCAACTGCCAACCTGCCCCCTCCCTGGCTGCTGCTGCAGACCACACTGACCCCCCACCACACTGACCCCCCACCACACTGACTCCCCACCAAACTGACTCCCCACCACACTGACTGACTCCCCACCACACTCACTGACCCCCCACCACACTGACTCCCCCCCACACTGACTCCCCACCACGCTGCCTCTCCCCTACGCTCACTCCCCCCCACACTGACTCCCCACCACACTCACTGACCCCCCACCACACTGACCCCCCACCACACTGACTCCCCCACCACACTGACTCCCCCACCACACTGACCCCCCACCACACTGACTCCCCCACCACACTGACTCCCCACCACACTGACTCCCCCCTACACTGACTCCCCACCACACTGACTCCCCCCCACACTGACTCCCCACCATACTGACTCCCCCACCACACTGACTCCCCCACCACACTGACTCCCCACCACACTGACCCCCCACCACACTGACCCCCCACCACACTGACTCCCCCACCACACTGACTCCCCACCACACTGACCCCCCACCACACTGACCCCCCACCACACTGACTCCCCACCACGCTGACTCCCCCCCACACTGATTCCTCACCACACTGACTCCCCCCCCACACTGACTCCCCCCCACACTGACTCCCCACCACACTCACTGACCCCCCACCACACTGACTGACTCCCCCCCACGCTGACTCCTCACCACACTGACTCCCCACCACACTGACCCCCCACACTGACTCCCCCCCACGCTGACTCCCCCACCACACTGACTCCCCACCACACTCACTGACCCCCCACACTGACTCCCCACCACCTCCCGGGGCCCAGCACCCTCCGCCCCCTCCGCTCCCCCAGCACTCACCAGCGGTTTCCCTGCCCAGTCGTATTCGTAGTCGAACACGTAACCGTTCCTCTCGAACAGGTCTGTGAAGAGTTTCCTCAGGTAGTCGTAGTCAGGCTTCTCGAAGAAGTCCAGCCGCCGCACGTAGCGCAGGTACGTGGCCATCTCCTCTGCGGGGACACAGCAGGCTCAGTTGGGGTAGGGGGACACGATGCCAGGCTAGCAGGCTCTGGAGCCAGGCTGGGGACAGGGACAGGCCATGCAGAGTGCCCTCACCTGGGAAGTTCTCACAGAGCACCTCCACAGGAGTGGCTCTTTTGGTGTCACCGATCTTCTGATACCTCTCCTTTAGCGTGTCAGCCTGGCAGAGACAAGCCGCGGGTCAGTGTGAGCGCCAGGCACATCCCCGGCAGCGGGGAAGGCGCTGGGTGCTGACAGACCACTGAGAGTTTCCTGATCCCCCTTTTCCAGGTAACAGTGATTGCTCCTTCCCAGGGAACCCCCTCACCCAGGGCAGGTCTGGAAGATGAACACTGGGGCGTGCGGCTCCAGGACAGCCACTGTGCGAGCAGCTGGGGGGGACACAGACAGGGGACACAGAGAGAGGGACACAGACAGGGGGACACAGAGAGAGGGACACCGAGAGGGGGACACCGAGAGGGGGACACAGAGAGAGGGACACAGAGAGGGGGACACAGAGAGAGGGACACAGACAGGGGGACACAGACAGGGGGACACAGACAGAGGGACACAGAGAGGGGGACATAGAGAGAGGGACACAGAGAGAGGGACACAGACAGGGGGACACAGAGAGAGGGACACAGAGAGAGGGACAGAGACAGGGGGACACAGACAGGGGGACACAGACAGGGGACACAGAGAGAGGGACACAGAGAGGGGGACACAGAGAGAGGGACACAGAGAGAGGGACACAGACAGGGGGACACAGACAGGGGGACACCTACAGCCGCTTAGCACAGCAAGGGCACGGCACAGAGCTCAGAGCCACAGCCCCTGCGTCTGGCAGGGTGACAACCCAGGCGCCAAAGCTTTCCCCTCCCCACACCCTGATGCTCCCCATGCCAGGGCAGAGCCAGACCCAGGGGGCAGCCATGCCCAGGGACAGCGGGAGCTGGCGGTTACCTTCAGGCCTTGCCAAGGGAGGCTCCCACGCAGGAAGTACATAAACATGTGCCCTAACGCTTCCAGGTCATCCCTGCGGCTTTGTTCTGCACGGAGACAAAAAGAGACACGGGCACATTCCCACCAGAGCCACCTTTCCTGTCCCTGCCACACCCCCTGCAGCACCCCAAGTCCCCTGCCAGCACCCCAGGTTGAAGAGCAGGAGAGGGAGTTTGTCACCACTCTGGCAGGAGGTGGTGACACTCACACCCTGCAGTCCCCTTCCCTCTCCCTCCTGGCTGCACAAGGTGCACACACCTTTCCCCAGGTGGGTGTTGATGCTCATGTAGCGCGCTGTCCCCGTCAGGCTCTTGTGCTCTCGGTAGGGGATGTGTTTTTTGGTCTCGGGGTCAATGTACTCTTTGGCCAGGCCAAAATCGATGATGTGGATGGTGTGCTGCCGCTTGCTGCCCGGCCGCCCCACCAGGAAGTTCTCTGGCTTCACGTCCCTGTAGATCAGGCTTTTGGTGTGGACATATTCCATCCGTGTGATCTGGGGGCAGGAGGAGATGTCAGCACCACAGCAGAGACGCAGCGTGTGCCCCGCACACACCCCCGCTCCCTCCTCCCCTGGGCCTGACTCTGCTCCGACTGCCTCGCCCCCAGCCCGCAGCCCTGCTCCCCTCAGCCCCTTCGTCACCCCGGGCACGGCAGGACCTCCAGCCCTGGGGGACAACCTCAGTCTGGCCACATCTTGGACACACAGCAAGAGACTCTGGGCTGTGCTCAGAGAGGGGCTGCGAGGGGCGAGGCAGAGCCCTCCTGCACCACGGAGAGGGCGAGCAGTGGAGGGATGCAGGCTGGGATGTGCCAGCTTCCAGCGCCTCCTGTGACCTGCTGGGTGCTGGCTCATCCCTCCACTCCCCTCCCCTTCCCTGGGGGGTCCCCACGCAGCCTGACCACTGTGCCCAGGCATCACCCTGCTCCCCTGGGGTGGGCTGTGGCCGGGGGGGCTGCGCAGAGCCGGAGGTGCTGTGCTCACCAGCTGGATCGCGATCATCAGGACGGTCTTGAGCGTGAAGGTCCGATCACACAGATCAAAGAGATCTTCCAGGCTGGGTCCCAGCAGCTCCAACACCATCGCGTTGTACTTCCCGCAGGGGCCAAAGTAGTAAACCTGAGGAATTCCTTCTGCAAGAGACGGAGCAGGGGCTGTCAGGGGTTGCTGGAACCCAGACAGGGGGGCTGCAGATGGGGAGGGGATGTCTCTGCACTGCCCTCCCTCTGCGCCGCAGACAGCCTGGCTCTGCTCTTGGCAGCAGGGCAAAGGAAGCAGCTCCATCTGCATCCCTGACTGCTGCTGGGGAGGTGGGGGGGAGAGAACTAAATAAAAAGGGATCAAAGATCAGATGTGGCTCTGTGTAACAAGGCCTCTCCCTGCCGAGCAGATGGGCAGGAATTGCTCGTGCCAGGGAGTGAATCTGCAGAGTCACGTTTGTAGGAAGCCTCCCTGTCCCTGTCCCTGCCCTGTGGCCTGGGCCCCCGGCTCCCCGCGCGGCTCAGCCCGGCCCCTACCTGCATTGCCGAGCTGCTTGTAGAACCGATACTCCAGGTGCAGCTGGGGAGCCCGGGATTTTATGGGTTCCTTGGAGAAGAGAAGGAGAACAGTTCAGGTTGTTGTAGGGAGCAGGATGTTAAGGAGATCTGGGTGTGAGACCTTCACGTGCTGGACTGAGAGCATTTGGGATTGAGAAAAAACTGGTATGAAATGGTGATGAAGCCTCAGGGAACAATGAGAGAAAACCAGCTCATATGGGAGCCAGATCCACCCACTCCAGAGAGATTTGGGTGCTGGGGTAGACATTAATGGGAGCAGGTATCAGTGGGGACCACCCTCTCCTGGAGGTCTCTCTGCCACTGGCACCGGCTGAGCGCAGCACAGGCCACAGCCAGGTCCTGGTGAACTTGGCAATGCTGGGTTTACGGTTGGACTAGATGATCTGTAAGGTCTTTTCCAACCCAACTATTCTCTGATAAGCAAAGACCCAGCTCATCTCTCCCCAGGCTCAGATCACCCCACCTGCAATGACGTCTGTTGCTCTGCCTGCCCTCAATTCCTAGCAGCGAGCGCGCAGCCACCCATCCATCTCCTGTCGCAGCCCACGCGGCTCGACCTGCTCCGGCAGCCCGGGGAGGGGGGACAAATCCTTCCCAGGTGGCCTCAACATCCCAGCCCTGACCACAGAGGGACTCACCAATTTGATAGCTACGTATTCGTTGGTGTAGAGGTTCTTTCCTGCAGGGAGAGACACGAAAAAGGCAATTGAAAGCCAGTGAGCCTCTGCATTAACCCCACATCACACCCACCGCGCTCCCCGCAGGGCTCCTGGGCTGCAGAACATCCCCAACAGGTTTGGTGGCTCCCACAACACATCAACAGGCCTCCAGGCACGAGCAGGAGCAGGAACCCACTGTGGGGAGTTGCAACATGCCTGTTAATTACCCCCAGATGAGTTCTGTGGATTCCTCTGGGACAGGCAGGCTGCTGGGGGGCTGGAGCCAAGTCTGCTGGGAGAACCATCATCCCAGTCCAGACCTGCAGGGATGGGACTGGCCAAGGCAGGAACAAGGCTGGGACTTGCTGTTTGTCCCAGCTGCTTCCCAGCAGGGAGAGGGGCCACCCTAGGTGCTAGGAGGGCTGTGCAGAGAGTTGGGGGATGCTGCTCTGTGGGCAGGGGGACCACAGAGAGGGTGGCAGGGAGGAAAGGCCCACTGGGACAGCGTGAGGCATTGCAGCTGGCCATGGTTTGAAGACAACACAGGGAGGTGGAAATCCCTTCCCCAAGGCTGGGGTCACTCCTAGGGCCAGCACACATGTGTGCATGTGTGTGTGTCTGCACATGTGTGTGGCTCAACTTCATCCTTCAGGATGCTCCCACCCACCCGAGGGTGCAGAGGAAGCCAGGAGCAGACCCACAGCCTGGCCCAGGCTGTATGAGGAGGAGCTGAAGGCATCAATGTGCTGCAGGAAGGGACAGGTAACTGCCTCCACGTATCCAGAAGAGCTGAAAGGACAGCCATGCCACCCCAAAAACCCTGTAGATGACTTTACTCAGTGAGCTCAGCACCTTCCCAGGAGTTCTCACACCCGTAACGACAGAAAGGTTGAACCAACGGTGTCTGCACATCACCCTGCTCACCCCAGAGAGCCAGGAGGGCACGAGGAAGGTGTTACACCCAGGAAGCATCAGTAGAACCTCTGCCCCAGGTCCATAAAAGCAAAGATTAAAGAGGTTTCTGAGTGCCCCTCCTGGCAGAGCCCTCCAGGACAGCGGGGAGACGGGAGTTAACCGCAGCAGGATCCCGTCCTCGGCTCGCGGAGCCGGCAGACACGCGATCCCGCGGCCTGGCGTGTGCGTATCTGATGGAGCTGCATCTGTCTCCTCGGATTTTCTCCAAGCAATTTGCTCAGGGAACAAGCTCCTCCTGGCATAAGATTTCATCTGCTCTGACTGCTGCTCTGCACCTGAAGCAGCAATAAATCCTCGCCGGGTGACATCAGAGCCAGCTGCTGAGCGCCAGAGTCGGCGGCAGGATTACGGGAAGAGGGATGAATGGGAGATATTAATGGAGAGGCTCCTCCCAGGGACGAGCTCTGCAGCCAGGGAGTGGCTCAACCCTGCTGCCTCACTGACCCTCTCCCATCCCAGGGGACCTCGGCCAAGCCACTCTGTCTCCTGCCTCTGCAAAACCAAATCCCTTCGCAGCGATTAGGAAGCAGGCGATCAAGGAGGGAGAAACGTCTGGCGAACGCGAGCACAAGCCAGACCCAGGGTTTCTGGTCCATCACGAACCAGCGTTTCCTGGGGAGGAGGTGGGGCATCCCCCAGACCCCATGTGGTTCCAGAAGGTTCATGGAAGCCCTCAGCTCCTTGGGAACTTGATTGGGGCAGGGGAAGAACTGAAATCCTGATGGATCCCAGTGCAGCTCCCTCGCCCCATCCCAACGACTTCCCGGGGAGAAGGCAGGGAGGGAGGAACACGGGCAGGCAGCTGATCTTCCCCCCACCAGGACCTCTGTGTTTTGCAGCTGATCTTCCCCCCACCAGGACCTCTGTGATTTGCAGCTGATCTTCCCCCCACCAGGACCCCTGTGTTTTGCAGCTGATCTTCCCCCCACCAGGACCTCTGATTTGCAGCTGATCTTCCCCCCACCAGGACCTCTGTGATTTGCAGCTGATCTTCCCCCCACCAGGACCTCTGTGATTTGCAAACAATCACACAGGAGAGCAAAGCAGCCCCACGTGCCAGCCGGGATGCAGGGACAAGCAGAGCCCAGGCAGACAGGCATGGCCCTGCCTGTGACAATGACACAGAGTCCCCATGTGCTCCCCAGCTAAGGTGAGCTCCAGCCCCAGGGCCGTACAGTTCAGTCCAAAAAAAAATCACTGCTGCCTTCTGGGCAGAGATGTGCACCCAGAAACCTCCCCAGCTGGACTGTCCCTGTGGTTAGAGGAAGAGGGGAAAGATAAAAATAAAACCCCATGGCAGGGTACCTGCCACCCTGCAAACCCCGCCCAGCAGAGCATGGAGGGAGAAGGGAAGGAGGCAGGAGCATCCCCAGCAGCACTGTGCTTGGAGAGGTCCACCCCTGTCCCTGTTTGGTGGCATCTGTCCTGTCCCCACCATGCTGGCCCCCTCTGTGGCTCGCTGGCACAGAGAGTGACCTGCAAAAACGCTCTGGGAGCTGGCAGCCCTCTGCCAGTCCAAGAAATGAGTTCAAATGGACCAGTTAGAACAAGTCCAGAGGAGGCCACCAGGATGATCCAAGGGCTGGAGCAGCTCTGCTGTGAGGACAGGCTGAGAGAGTTGGGGCTGTTCAGCCTGGAGAAGAGAAGGCTCCGGGGAGACCTTCCAGTGGCCTCCCAGTACCTGAAGGGGCTCCAGGAAGGCTGGGGAGGGACTTTGGCCAAGGGCAGGGAGTGACAGAACAAGGGGTGATGGCTTGAAAGTGGCAGAGGGGAGATGGAGATGAGATGTGAGGAGGAAATTCTTTGGTGTGAGGGTGGTGAGACCCTGGCCCAGGTTGCCCAGAGAAGCTGTGGCCGCTCCTCCCTGGAAGTGTTCTGGGCCAGGTTGGATGAGGCTTTGAGCAACCTGGTCTAGTGGAAGGTGTCCCTGCTGCTGGCAGGGTGGTTGGGACTGGATGAGCTTTAAGGTCCCTTCCAACCAAACCAGTCTGGGATTCTGGGATAACTTATAGTGAGAAAAAAACAGCAATAGGAAAGAAAAAGCTACGGAGTGAGGAGGCAGGACCCAGCCCAGGGCAGGGAACTCCCCGCTGCAGCTCCGGGAGCAGCTCCCCACGCCGCCCACTCTGCCCAGCTCTCGCTGGGAATCACTTGAACACCTAAAAGCTGTCGGAGCCCACAGCCCAGCCCAGGGGAGGGCTGGAGCACAGGCAGCGCTGCGGGACTCACAGAAAAGGTGCTTTTGAAAGGAAAAAAAAAAAATAAAAAAGAGGAAAGCAGCAAGATGGGTGCCAGGAAGCAAATATTTGCCTCTGCAGAGGTCTTTGCCCAGCTCGGTGCTGACGGAGCCACCGGATCCAGCTGCCAGCACCTGCGGGACACGGCGTGTCCCAGGAGGAGGAGGAAGAGGAAGAGGAGGAGGAGGTGGCCAGAGCTGGGGTCTGTATCACACCGAAAAGCCGGACTCTCTCTTAACCCCGTGCCAACACCCAAACCGTGCCCTCCCGGGGCTCCGGCTCCGGCACCTGCTCCTGCACGTCACGGCGTCCTCGGGGCTCCCAACCGCGTCCCCATCCAAGTGACTCCCCCTGTGCCAGCCCTTCCCCTGGCTGGTGCTGCCCCTCGGTCGTGGCACAGCACTGGGCACAGCACCGGGCACAGCACGGGGCACAGCACCGGGCACGGCACCGGGCACAGCACCAGGCACAGCACCGAGCACAGCACAGGGCATGGCACTGGGCACAGCACCGGGCACAGCACCAGACATGGCACTGGGCACAGCACCGGGCACAGCACAGGGCACAGCACAGGGCACAGCACAGGGCACAGCACCGGGAGCAGGAGCAGGGTGCTGGGGTCCACAACGTGGCTCTGCAGTCCCCAGTGATGCGCTGAGGAGCGACGCACCAGCCCAGCACCGCAGCCCCGGTGACACGAGCTGTGACAGCCCAAGTGACAGTGACAGTCACAGCAGTGACAGTCACAGCAGTGACAGTTCCTGGAGCGCTGGCTTTTAACACCATCAAAAAAAAAAAAAGTTATTTTAGAGTTTGACCTTCTTCTGGAAGAGGCTCTGAAAGACCAAGAGGAAAACCAAGCGCGAGCTGTTCGCAAGAGGAGGGCTCAGCAGGCTCCCCTCTCCCATGGCCTCCTCCCAGGACTGTCCTGGTTTCGCTGGGGTAGAGTTAATTTTCTTCTCAGTAATTAGCATGGCTGGGTTTTGGTTTCAGTTCACACTTGTTATGAGACCATCCCTGATCGATAACAGTGCTGGTGTTCTGAGCTGCTGCTGGGGCTCGAGGCCACCGTGTCTGGCTGTTCACAGCTGCACTGGGACTGGGAGGGGGAAATGGAGTGAACAGCAAACCCCAAACTGCACTGGGATGTGCCACTGGGATGTTCCAGATCAGATCACGTCAGGTTTGGGATTTTATCCGGGGCTGAGTGGAAAGGGGGGGATTCTCCTGGGAATCGCTCGGGCTCTGGCTCTCCCGGGATTGCGGTTGCGGGTCGGGATTGTCGCTGCTCCGGGATCGTTCTCTGGGAACGGGCCGGGCTGGGTGGGTGGGTGCTGAGCAGTGGCACTGGGGGTCACTCATTTGTGTATTTTATTACTGTTATCATTATCACTACTATATTATTATTATTATTATTATTATTATTATTATTATTATTATTATTATTATTATTATTATTATTATTATTATTACTTTAAGTTTTCTTTTATTTCTATTATTAAACTGTTTTTATCTCACCCTACAAGCCTCCTTATCCTTGCCCCCCAATTCTCTCCCCTGTCCCCTGGGGACGGGGTGTGAGTGGGTGAACAGCTTGTGCCGGCTGGGCCACCCCAGTGACACTATCACAGACACCCACGAGCCACCTCCAGTGCCTGTGGGGCTGCGGCTCAGACCAGCCAGTGGCCACTGGGACATCCCCAGGGAGCCCAAGACAGCAGTGTCACCTGCTGACCCCAGCCCACATTTTCTGAAGGCACCTGAGAAATAACCCCCCGGCCACCCCACACCCCGCCCCCCGGCTGAGCCTGCTCTGGGGCACGGCCATGCCACAGCACCGGCCTGGGGAGGGGCTGTCAGGGACCCCCCAGTGCAGGGCACCCCCTGTCACCACCTCTGCCAGGGCTGTCAGGGACCCCCCAGTGCAGGGCACCCCCTGTCACCACCTCTGCCAGGGCTGTCAGGGACCCCCCAGTGCAGGGCACCCCCTGTCACCACCTCTGCCAGGGCTGTCAGGGACCCCCCACTGCAGGGCACTCCCTGTCACCACCTCTGCCAGGGCTGTGAGGGACCCCCCAGTGCAGGGCACCCCCTGTCACCACCTCTGCCAGCTCCTCCTGGCACGGGCAGGACAAACAGCAGCTCCGGGCTCCGAGGCAGCCCAGCCCCAGGCAGAGCTCAGGGGGTAAGGTTGGCACCACCCACGTACTTTGGGTTCATTTTTGGACTTTTCTGGTGAACATCTGGGTTTTCCTCCTCTCCCCTCTCCCAGCCCATCCCAAAGCACCACCGAGGAGCTGCTGAGAGGGATCTGCTCTGCCCAACCCTCGCTGCAGAGGGTATGTGCTGGCCACGCTCCCGGGGCACAGGAGCTGGCAGAGGCCACAGGCTCCTGCTGCTGCTCAGCCGTAGCCCAGTGCCAGGGCACACGAGCCACCAGCCACGCTCCGGCCACCCCCGCTACCACCAGCTTCCTCCCTCCTGCCTTGTGGCTCAGAGGGCAACGTCCAGCCCTGGCATGGAGCCGGGCTGGCTGCAGGCAGCAGATGGGCAGGGGGGAGCTCGGGGGCTGTGGGAGCGGGTGCTGCCCAGGGTGGCCCTCAGAAAGCCCAGGAGGAGCTGGGCTGGTGCTGAGCCAGGCTGAGGAACGAGCACTTAGAATCACAGAACCCCAGACTGGTTTGGGTTGGGAGGGACCTTAAAGCTCATCAAGTGCCAACCCCCCTGCCAGCAGCAGGGACACCTTCCACTAGACCAGGTTGCTCAAAGCCTCATCCAACCTGGCCCAGAACACTTCCAGGGAGGAGCAGCCACAGCTTCTCTGGCCAACCTGGGCCAGTGTCTCACCACCCTCACACCAAAGAATTTCTTCCTCACATCTCATCTCCATCTCCCCTCTTCCAGTTTCAAGCCATCACCCCTTGTTCTGTCACTCCCTGACTTTGGCCAAAGTCCCTCCCCAGCCTTCCTGGAGCCCCTTCAGGTACTGGGAGGCCACTGGAAGGTCTCCCCGGAGCCTTCTCTTCTCCAGACTGAACAGCCCCAACTCTCTCAGCCTGTCCTCACAGCAGAGCTGCTCCAGCCCTGGCATCATCCTCGTGGCCTCCTCTGCACTGGCTCCAGTAGCTCCATGTCCTTGTGCTGTTGGTGGCCCCAGCACTGGAGGCAGCACTGCAGGGGGGGTCTCAGGAGAGCGGAGCAGAGGGGCAGAATCCCCTCCCTGGCCCTGCTGCCCACGCTGCTCTGGGTGCAGCCCAGGACACAGTTATTGGCTCTGGGCTGTCAGCCCACGGTGCCGGCTCACTCGGGATGTTCTGTCCGGGGCACAGCGCCCTGCCCTGCCCAGCCCAGGGTGACCAGGAGGTAACAGGACCCACAACCTAAACCTGCTCCTCACTAACCCCCACAGGGCTCCCCCCAAACCCCATGGGCCAGAGGGCTCCAGCTCCCACCCCAGCTCTCCAGTCGTGCTCCTACAGAGAGGAGCTGGCCAGCAGCGCTGCCCACCTGGGCTGGGGACTGGCACCACGTCTGGTATCACCAGCATGAACGTGGAGAGGGGGGACCCAAGCGTGGCTCCAACAGCCAGGAGCTCCTGCCCATGTCATTCCCCTTCTGCCTTCCCACAAATGGCTTATGTCTATTTTTTACATTGTATTTTATTTTGAAACAAGTCACTGTTGGTTTTGGGAGGACACTGGTGTCCATCTGGGACAGCTGAGCTGAGGCACCCAGAAGGACACATCAGCATCTGCCTCTCGGCCCAGCGCTGAAACTGGGCAACGTGTCACCTGCTTCAGGGGGACAACTCCACCTTCCTCCATCCCCCAGCGCTGGGAGCTGGAGGAGGCACCTCCCAGTGTGTTTTTACAAGACCTCCTGGCTTTTTTGATGACAGGAAGAAGTCCAAAGAAGATCTGGGAGCTTTTAAACACTGAGCTACGCTCTGACCTCTGCCACCAACCTGCCTTAAGGACTGAAAACTCCATTCCCAGGGGAAAATAGTCTCCAGGAACATCCCTGCTCCTGCCACCACTTCACAGCAGGATCCCTCTGGTCCCTCACCACTCATCTGCAGTTGGAGGAACCCCAACTTTCTGTGAAGTCCTGAAAGCATTCCTGAGCCCTGCCACAGCTCAGAGACACACCTAAGCAAGAGAGAAAAACCACACAGCTGTGGCTTCCACTGCTGTGACGAGATCTTCTGCTCTGGCTGGGCACTACAGGGTGTGACAGGGCAGGAAAGCCATGTGAAGGGACTAGAAGCTTCTCTTGCTGGTGGCAAGGACAAACTCTCGCAGTGAGAATCGACCGCTGCAGTGCCCCGGAGCAAGAGCTCCCTGCTTGTCCCTTCAGCCACGAGCAAACCGAGCCCAACTGCTCCCAGGCCCCTGCAGCGACTCTGCTCTGAGCAGCCCCCACTGCCAGTTTCACAGATGCTCCTCAAATCCACGGGAGACTCGTGTCCACCTTGGTGTTGTCCCCAAAAAGCGAGGGGGAGGTCACGGCAGGGGGTCACCCTCAGCAGTGAGCACATCAAAGCAACAGCCACAGATGTTTCAGCCTCCTGCCTAGAGCAGGATCTTGGATGAGAGGTCACCCACAAACACGTACCCACTGTGGGACGTCCACTGGGGAGCAGAGAAAAGGAGGTGGAAGGACACAAGCAGACCCTGCACAGCTCAGAGCCCTCATCCCAGCCAGCCCTGCAGGGAGGCACCCACAGCAGGGACCAGACCCACCCGGGTACCAAGAGCTCCTGGTGTGTCAAATCCTGAATCCCTCCCCTTCCACACACCTGGCTCTGCAGGAAGGATCAGCATGCACCAGCACAGGTTGGGGGTGACCTGCTGGAGAGGACCTCTGAGGAAAAGGATCGGGGTGTGCTGGTGGACAGCAGGTTGGCCATGAGCCAGCAGTGGCCAGGAAGGCCAACAGTGTCCTGGGGTGCATGAAAAAGAGCGTGGTCAGCAGGTCCAGGGAGGTTCTCCCCACCCTCTGCTCTGCCCTGCTGAGGCCACATCTGGAGTGTTGTGTCCAGTTCTGGGCTCCCCGGTTCCAGAGGGACAGGGATCTTCTGGAGAGAGTCCAGTGGAGGCCACAGAGATGATGAGGGGCCTGGAGCATCTCCTGTGTGAGGAGAGGCTGAGAGAGCTGGGACTGTTGAGCCTGGAGAAGAGCAACTGAGAGGGGATCTGATCAATGTCTATAAATATCTGAAATGTGGGGGCCAAATGGCTGGGGCTGGGCTCTTGTCAGTGGTGCCCAGTGACAGGACAAGGGGCAATGGGCACAAACTGGGACACCAGAAGTTCCAGACAAACTTAAGGAGAAACTTCCTCACTGTGAGGGTGCCGGAGCCCTGGGCCAGGCTGCCCAGAGAGGGTGTGGAGTCTCCATCTCTGGAGATGTTCAAACCCACCTGGACACTTTCCTGTGCAACCTGGTGTAGGGACCCTGCTCTGGCAGGGGGTTGGACTGGATGATCTCCTGAGCTCCCTTCCAACCCCCCCAGTCTGGGATTCTGTGATCAGAGCTCGTCACGACACCAGGACACACAAACCCTCCGCTGCTGAGCGCAGGAACCGCTCGGCTGGATTTTAACCAGAGCACTTCCCAAGCTCTGCAATTAAGCGGCGATCGCACCGGGGAGCTCAGGAACAGGAGGGCTGAGCCTGGCACCAGCCAGTCTGCCACTGGGAAGAGCTGACACGAGCTCCCCACGGACAGAGGCAGCACAGCGAGGTGGGTAAACTCACCCCACCCTCCGCGTGGGTCCCTGAGCCCGGCCTGGTGCCGGCGCCTCCCGCCAGGCTCCCACCTCTGGCTGCTTCCGCTCACAAACAGCCTGGTGGGGCGACCACGGCTGCTGCGGGGCTGGCTCAGAGCTTGCTTGGACCAGGCACTGCTTAAAACACCACAGAACAGCAAGAGCCACGGCTGCCCCAGGCTCCCAGCCTGCTCCAGCTCCGGCTCTGCTCCCTCCCCCCGGGGCACAAGCCCTTTCCCAGCCAAAGCCAACGCTGCGCCTGGCAGAGGCTCCATCCCCGCGTCCAGCGCACTCCTGGGGACAGCCAGGCTGTGCTGCTGGCACAGCGGTGCTGGGCACTGCCAGGCCTCTCCCAGCTGCCTGATGCCAACTGAGGAGTTAAGAGCTTGCTGAGAGCCTGCTGGGGCACGGCCAGGCCTTGGGAGAGGAGCCACCCACCCACCCACCCACCCACCTGCTAAGCAAGAGCTTGTTTGAACCATTTCCTGCTAAACTGGGTTCAAAATGGGAAGTGACCACGGCAGGTGCTTGGGTTTCAGTCAGCCCAAGGCAGGAAATTGTAGGAGATTCTCTGAAAGAACCAACTTCAGCCACTGAAAACACCGACCCCTCCCCAGACACCCGCCCCAGCGCAGCGACACCCCGCAGGCCCCGGCTCTCCTGGGTGGTGCAGCGGGAGGGCAGCGCCCTGAGCACGAGTGGGGTGAGATCTGGAGAGCACACAGCAGCACCTCACCAGAAGTGACTCACTGAGTGATCCTGGGCCTGGCAGGACACCCAGGCCGCCACCGCTTCCAACAGCCAGGACTGAACTGGAACCCTCGCCCTGAGAAAGCCAAGGAGCGATAGGGATCGGGGAGGAGATGGGGAACATCTCTGTGATCAGTTCCTCAGGCTGTGGTGGGCTTGGGAAGATCAAACACAGTGTGATGGGGCTGAGGAACAGGGAACTCTGTGAAGGATGCAAGGGGCCACCTGCAACGGGCAAGGGGCCACCTGCAACATGCAAGGGGCTACCTGCAAGGGGCTACCTGCAACGGGCAAGGGGCCACCTGCAACGTGCAAGGGACACCTGCAATGTGCAAGGGCCACCTGCAATGTCCAAGGGGCCACCTGCAAACCTGCAATGTCCAAGGGCCACCTGCAACACGCAAGGGGCCACCTGCAACGCGCGAGGGGCCACCTGCAACGCGCGAGGGGCCACCTGCAACACGCAAGAGCTGGCCAACACCCTTGGTGCTGACGGTCACAGGCATCTGCCAGCTCCTCCTGCAGCGGGAGGGGGCTGCCAGGGCAAGCCCTGCACCTGCAGGTACAGCGAGGACAGAAAAAGCCCTTCTCACCTAGACGGAGCTCCCCGAAATTGCCGCATCCAATCTTCTTGCCGACCCGGAAGTTGGGACCCACCATTAAGACTCCCGAGTTGGTTCCAGTACTCCGGCCTCCATGACTGCTCCTTCCTCCACCTGTCTTGGACATCCTTTTCCCTTCCTCCAGCTCCCCTTTCCCTCCTCTCTTATCAAAATCCATAAGTTTGTGATACCCCGGCCTCTCCACGGTTACGCCGCTGCCATACAAATCCCAGAGCTGCCGAAAGTTGAGGGGCGAGGAGAAAAGAAGCGGGGGCTCTTCTTGGTTAATACACCATCCCGGGGAGCGGTGGGAGGGTGGGGGGTGGAGAAGGAGGGAGAAGTGGCCACCCAAGGGTGCTGGGCTACTGAAATGTTAGTGCTTGCCAAGGTCCCGCCGGGATTGTCATCATCGCCTGTTAGAGGGAGTTCTTTGGTGGAGAGAACATCCTGCGCAGAGGGTCCTCCCAGCGTGGCTCCTCGGGCTCCCAGCTGTGGAAGGAGAGGGAGAAAATTAGGCTGAGGGAAGGAGGAGGCAGAGGAGAACAAGGGGGTTGTGAGCTCCAAGCTCCTGCCCCCAGCTCCGCAAAGCCCCTCCAACACCTTCCCTGGTATCTCACACGATGAAGGGTGTCACAGCTGAGGGGTCAGAACCGCTCCTCACAGCTGAGGGGTGGGAGAGGCTGAGGGGTGGGAGAGGCTGAGGGGTCAGAACCGCCGCAGGATGTCCCACATCCAAGCTGCTGGCATAAATAAATCAAAGCCTGGCCATGGCAGGAGGTGAAATGCTTGAGGAGCATCTCCAGGCTGGAGCCAGCAGTGAGGTACTTGAGGAGAAAAACCTCCCCATGGGGAGGGGTTGGTGGCAGCAGAGACCTTCAGAGGCACCAGCCAAGGTCTCAGGGCCAAGGCTGCTGCTGGTCACACCTGAGAGTCCCCAGGAGAAGAGGACACGGGCACACCACGCCAGGGGTGTCATTTCCTACGAAGAGAAAAGAGGATGTTCTTTCTCCTCAGTGGCTGCTTGGTGGGAGAGTCCCTGTGGGTCCAGGGGCTGTGGCCAGGCTGAGTCAGGGCACTTCCCCCAGCACCAACCTCTGCTGAGGCCACGCTCAGAGCTGGTGTAAAACAGACACCAGCACCCAGGAACCCGGGACTGACACCTCGCTCACCTCCATGGTGAGCTCCCGGCAGCCACCGCCTCCCCCACGCTCCCCAGCAAACCTGGATTTCACTGCAAGCTCAGTGGAAGGCACGGTGGCCACCAGGGCTACTAGCCACAGCCTGGGCAAACACCGCTGTGACGCTCACTGAGGGTCACTGCTGGTGGTGGATGTGGGTTTGCTGGGTGGTCCTGCGTGTGTGAAGCTCCCAGTGCTCCCCAGGGAGGCTGGTGGGAAGCCCCAAGCTGGGGTGGGGTAGCCCAGGGCTCCCCTTGGCCCCAGCAAACAGGCAGAGCTCAGCTCAGCCCCTGGAACCAGGGAGCTCCTTCCCACGTGCACACCCCTGCTCACCACAGAGCGGGAGGACTTGGTGACCTTCAGAGGACCCTTCCAACCAGAGAACCCCAGAATCACCTCGACTGGAAAAGCCCTTTGAGCTCATTGAGTCCCATCATGAACCCAGCACTGACCAGTCCCCACTGACCCCTGTCCCTCAGCACTGTGTCTACACGACTCTTCAACCCCTCCAGGGATGGGGACTCCACCACTGCCCTGGGCAACCCCTTCCAATGCCTCAGAACCCTTTCAGCAAAGAAATTCTTCCTCACATCCCATCTCAACTGCCCTGGGCACAACTGGAGCCCATTTCCTCTTGTCCTGTCCCTTGGTCCTTGGTTGAACAGACCCACCCCCACCTCTCTGCACCCTCCTCCAAGGGACTTGGACAGAGCCAGGAGGTCTCCCCTCAGCCTCCTTCTCTCCAGGCTCAGCACCCCCAGTTCCCTCAGCTGGGAACTCAGCACACTTGTGCTCCAGACCCTTCCCCAGCTCCGTTCCCTTCTCTGGACACGCTCCAGCACCTCCAGGTCCTTCTTGGAGTCAGGGGCCCAACACTGAACCCAGCACTCGAGCTGCGGCCTCACCAGTGCCCAGTGCAGGGGGATGATCACTGCCCCGGTCCTGCTGGCCACACTGGTGCTGATCCAGGCTGGGATGCCCTTGGCCTTCTTGCCCACCTGGGCACTCTGCTGGCTCATGTTCAGCCACTGTCACCCAACACCCCCAGGTCCCTCTCTGCTCTCCAGCCACTCCCCAAGGCTGTCACCCTGCCCAAACCATTCGATGGTTCTACAACATCAGCTCCACACAAATCCCCACCCCAGCCCCACGGGGACAGCCCAACACCGAGGTCACACCAGCCCCTTGCTCCCTCCCGGAGGGGCAGGATGACAAACACCACGGACCAGCTCCATGCTCAGGTTCCCAAGATGGAGCCTTCCTCCTCCTCCTCCTTCATCCAGGACTCCCACCGGAGCTGTCCCAGGACAGCCAGGAAGCTGAACACGGGCTGGAGAGCACCGAGGGTCAAGGTGGAGCCAAGTGTGTGCTGGGAGGACACGTGAGAGACAGACACACGGACAGACCAGCACACAGACACACACCCACCTACACCCATCAGCTCTGGTTTTGCTCCCAGCTCAGCCCTCGGTGTGTTTTGAGCGAGCTGAGCTAGGACACAGCCCTGTTCCCACTCTCACCACCTTCCTCTGCTCCTCTCCTGTGATGCCCACCAAGAGCCCACGACACCCACTGAGAGCCCCTGATGGACACGGTGGCCACGTTACCTGTGGGTTAAACAAGCCAAGCCGGGTCCCCCCGGCACCCAGGCTGCAGGAAGCCAGCACGGTGCAGGGCCTGGTGCTCGGCCAAACCCCCTGGAACTTCTAATTGGCTCTCAATAGCTTTTATTAATAACAAATAAAGGGGCTCCTTGTGCTGAAGGGTGCATGGGGGGAAACAGGGGAGGGTCTAAGAGCAAGAGGGGTCAGGACACCCAAGCTGGAGCTCGGCCTGGGGGAGGACCGGCTGTGTAAGGGTCCGTGGGCAGGGGAGCTGCTCCCCGGGGCTGCTCCGCTCCCAGTCCTCTCCTGACACCGAATCCTCGCCAGAGCCCACCACGTTCTGTCCACAGCCACTGCTCTCCAGGAGGGACTAGAGCTGCAAGCACCGAAGGTGCAGAGTGCTGGCCCAGCTCCTCGGGGCTGTTGTGGGTGCACAGCACCCATCAGTGGGACCTGCCTGCTCCAGCACTGGGGAACAAGGCTTTCAGGTGGGATGGGAGCCCCATCCTTCCCCCATGGGCTCTGTCCTCCAGGCCAACATCCCCAGAGCATCCACAGAGCACAGCAGCCTGACCTTCCAAGGCCACCCCGGCAGACCAACACCTGGGGTACAATCCTGCTGCACCCAGCACATTGCAGCTGAGGGAAACTGAGGCACGCAGAGCCTGCCAGCTTCCCCGAAAGCAGACAGCCCTTAGCTGGCTCCTGCCCTGATGCTCCCTGCCCCCGGCAGCCAGCGGTCTCCAGCCCGTGTCCCACGGCAGCAGGAAGCGGGGTGGGAGCGGCAGGGAGCGGGGTGGGAGCGGGGTGGGAGCGGCAGGGAGCGGGGGTGGGAGCGGCAGGGAGCGGGGGTGGGAGCGGCAGGGACCGGGGCTTCCCTGGGCTTTGTTCTCCCCCCGCCCCGCTCACCCCACACGTGATTTCCTGCTCATTCTCTGCTCTCCCGATGGTTTCCTCCCCGGCTCCGGTGCCCTCCCGCCCGGCTCACGCTTCTCCCACCTCCCCTGGCCTCGCACCAGGGGCTCCAGGAGCCGTTTCACAGAATCCCAGACTGGTTTGGGTTGGAAGGAACCTCAAAGCTCATCCAGTCCCAACCCCCCTGCCAGCAGCAGGGACACCTTCCACTGGTTTCCCCCGTGATGTCCCAGCTCCCGGAGCAGGGGGGTGGCACAGCCCTCGGGGAGCTGCTTTCCCTGGAGGTGGAGGGGACGATGCACAGGTCCTGCTGCTTTAGAACCCTGCTTTCAGGTTAAAACCTTCCTGGAGGTTCAGGGATAACCCTGAATCAAACCTTTATGTCCAGCCCCGGTGGATTCCAGGCCCAGACTGTTTGCACAGACGGCCGCCAGCCAGAGAGCGGGGGGAGCTCCAGCCCCAGCACTTGGGGTTATTGTTTTTTTAATATTTTTTTTCAGGAGTTATGGGTCAATCTGTGCAGAGGAATTTCAGACAATGGAGCGAGACAGAGCTGCAACAGCAAGGAAAAAATAAATACTGCTTCCTGCAAGCACGGGGAGACTGGGCTGTCCTCCCAGCCCAAACACAGGCAGCAGCGGCGGGTGAGACTCCAGCCCTCCTGAAAAACCAGCCCCACACCCTGACTTCAGGCAGCTGGGCCTGGGCACCCACCAGCGAGGCCACAGCAGGGACCCCCACACCAGGGGCTGCAATTCCCCCTTCCCCAGAGCTCAGAGCAGCAGGAAGTCCCCGAAGCGCCTTGGTGTGACTCAGACCACGGCAAGGGACGTTCCTCCAAACTCTGCCCACCAGCCTCCCCCGTGGGTGAGCCACGGGGAGCTCAGGGCTGCCAGGAACCTATTTTTGCACCTGAAGAACACCAAGGAGAGGTGTCACCTCTCCAGACCTCGTACAAAAGCGTGACCCACCTCTGTGCAGTGTCACTGACTGGTCAGGTTTTCCCCTCCATGCCATAAAGAGATCTCTGGCCTTTAAAATTAACAACCTCGTTAGAAACAGAAACCTTTGGTAAAATCCAAGGACTCCCACTGCTCTGGAGAGAACAATCCTGCAATATCTGTGTTTGTTAAAACACAACAGCATCTGGATGGGCAACAGGGACAAAGATCTGCCCCATCCTGCCAGCACGGTGGGGAAGATGCCCCTGAGAAAGGCAACGGCTCAGGATTGCGTTTGGAGCAGGAATTCTCACCCTGAAGGTCACATGGAGACAAGCAGCCTCAGAAATGCACCTCTGAGGCTGGATTAATTGGCCTGGGATAAAATCTGATGCAAGATGAGATTAAGAAAATGTCTTTCTCTCTTTTGGGAGAAGGAGAAAGAAGGAATGAATAAAAAAAAAATAATAATAAAATTGGCCTGAAGGTTGACAGAAGAAATTCCAAAGCAAGTTGTGGTCTTAAAACAAACATTCACTGCCCTGCAGTGTTTGCAGTGAGAGTGCTCCAGGCCAGGGAACCTGGAAGTGAAATAAACTGCAGACAAGTGTGAGGGGCTCCAGCACCTCCCCAGAACAGAGCCACAACCACACCCCGAGCACCACAGCGGGGCAAAGCCCGGCCCGAGCCATCACCGGCAGCCCCCAGAGCGGCTTCGTGCTGTTGGGGATGGAATCTCAGCTTCTCTCTTTGCCATCTGCTTTTGAACAGGCCAGGGCTGCTCCAGCCACATTCACAAGCTGTTCTCTGTTGTCATGAGGGTGAGAAAAAGGGATTGGTGGTGTTGAAAAAAACCCCAAACCTAAAAACACCACCAACCCCAAAATCCCCCAAAGAAACAACAAAAATAACAACAAAACCCACCCCAAAAACAAAACCAGAAGCAAAAGCTGCGATTTTAGCTCTGGCCTTTTGTCTCTGAGACTTGGACTGAAACATCAAGACTCGGGAAGTTCCTGGTCACCATTTGCAAGTAGAAAATGCTGAAAAGTTGTGGGGTTTTAAATTCTTTTTTTTCCTGTCTAGTGAAACCTCGTGGCTGCTCAGAAAGTATTTGTCCAACACCACCTGGGGCACGTTGTTCTACACACAGTGTTCCTGCCCAAAAGAGCTTGGAATGAACCAGGGCAAGACAAAAGAAGGGAAGAAGAGGAATAAAATAGCAGCCAGGAGCAGGGAGGTGATGGATGAAGGTCAGGGAGCAGCTCCATGGAGCTTCTCAGAACAGAGTCCAGGTGTCCTGGAGCAGCTGGGTGTGATGCTGTGACCAGCCTTGATCTCCACAAGGCTGTGGGATGGATCCTTGAAGCTGGTTTCCCCGTGTACTCTGCGCTTTGTGACCCAAAAAAAAACCCAACACAGCTGCATCCAGATGAAAGAGAAAGAAAAGCTTCCTGAGAGCACAAACCCGAAAAGCCCCCGACGCTGCGCAGCGCCGAGCACAGATCACTGCCAATTCACAGCTAAAAATAATCCCAAATCCCCTGCTGGCCCCAAAGGATGACCCATCAGCTGGCTCCCAGGATACACATCCAGACCCAAGAGTGACCGGTGGCTTGACACAGCTGAAACCAGACCCTGAGAAATCTTCACAGTTGAAGAGGAAGATGAAGTTCTTGGCTTACGAGGAGACCAAAAGTCTTAAAGCGAGGTCCAGCGTCTTCCAGGCGAGGTCCAGCACCTTCCAGGCGAGGTCCAGCACCTCTCAGGCGAGGTCCAGCACCTCTCAGGCGAGGTCCAGCGTCTCTCAGGCGAGGTCCAGCGTCTCTCAGGCGAGGTCCAGCGTCTCTCAGGCGAGGTCCAGCGTCTCTCAGGCGAGGTCCAGCACCTTCCAGGCGAGGTCCAGCATCTCTCAGGCGAGGTCCAGCGTCTCTCAGGCGAGGTCCAGCACCTTCCAGGCGAGGTCCAGCGTCTCTCAGGCGAGGTCCAGCGTCTTCCAGGCGAGGTCCAGCGTCTCTCAGGCGAGGTCCAGCATCTCTCAGGCGAGGTCCAGATGGTCCCAGATGATGTCTACAAAAGTTTGGAGTTCAATTCCATCCTTCAGTGCCGGCAGCCAACCCCACCCATGATGAAATGGGGAAAAGCTGTGCCACCACGTGGAGGTTTCCCAAAATGAGGGGTCATGGAAAGCCCCACCAAGCTTCCCACAGGAGACCCCAGTAATGGGTGTGGTCAAGGCAGAGGTGGGAGAGGTGGCACTTGAGGGATGCAGGGCAGCTCCCTCCTCCTGTGGGAAGGCAGGAGAACCAGGGCACCCCAAGGCTGGAGCCCTCCAAGGGCAAAGCCACCGGGAAGGCAGTTGGTGCCAGAAGGTTCCAGCTGTTGAGCAGCCTGCAGATACATGGACCCTGCCTGAGCACATGGAGACCAGGCACTGGGCACCACCACAGCGCTGCTGGGGACCTCTCCATCTGCCCACACCCAACACGAGGCCTCCAGAGACTCCAGGACAGCTCTTGGTACTCAGGTGTTGTGTGGACTGACCCCTTCAGGCTGAGCAGGCTCAGGAGGGGAACAACTCAACCTGGGGGTGAGCAGCTCCAGAAGGAGCAACAGATGCTGTGGGGGTGCAAAAAAACCCCCCAAAGTGATTCCAACCTGATGCTGTGAACTGTAGCACTTAGAAAGTTCCACCTGAGATGGAGGTTTGGACCCACAGCTGCATACCCCACAGGGCCACCATTCCCACGGGTGCCTGAGGCCGCAGGGAGCAGAGGCCAACACACGCTGGAGGGAGAAGACAGCAGCTCGTGGACAAAGGTTGTTGCAGCTGCTCCAGAGGACAGGAACTGGCCATGAAGTCACCTTCTCCCATCAACTAACCTTCCTCTAGACCGAGAGGAATGGAAAAACCTGGAGTGTCCCAGAGCAGCAGAAACCCATCCTGCTGGGTCTGCAGTGTCCCGTGCTCTGCAGGGCTGGTTGAGGTCCTCCCTCTGGGCTGAAGCTCCTCACTGCTCCTCCTTCAAAGGCTGAAAGCTCCGAGGAGAAGCCTGTCCATGCAGCCACCACACAGGGGAAACTCAGTGGATTTTCCAAGATGTAAAAATAATGCCACTACCACTGGAAATATCTGGAAATTTCACCTTCAAACCACATCTGTCGAAGCCCAACGCTGACATCACACCCAGTGTGACCAGTTCAACCACAACCACTACTGGAGTGACAGCAAGTGCCTACACACACGTAAAAACCCAGCTTGACCCACTAAGAGTCACAGAACCCCAGACTGGTTTGGTTGGAAGGGACCTTAAAGCTCATCCAGTGCCAACCCCCCTGCCAGCAGCAGGGACACCTTCCACTAGACCAGGTTGCTCAAAGCCTCATCCAACCTGGCCGAGAACACTTCCAGGGAGGAGCAGCCACAGCTTCTCTGGCCAACCTGGGCCAGGGTCTCACCACCCTCACACCAAACAATTTCTTCCTAATATCTAGTCTAAACCTCCCCTCTTTCAGCTTAAAGCCATCACCCCTTGTCCTGTCATTAACTGCCCTTGTGAAAAGTCTTTAAAAAACCTTGCTGAAAAGTTTTTAAATGAAGAGTCCTTCCAAGACTTGGACACCCTACAGCGGCCTTTTGCTTGGGCAACAGCCAAATCATCACTGGAAGCCTTAGCTCCTCTCCTTGCCTTGTGCTCCCAGGCTCAGGTGATGCAGCGTGCTCCTGAGGGATCTCCTGAGCTTCCTCCAACCCCAGACACACATCTCTGCTCCGAGCTGGACACAGCAGCTTGTCAGCTCCTTCCCAGAGCAAACATGCTGAAGAGGCCCAGGGACACAGGTCTGCAGGGTGTCACAGAATCCCAGAGTGGTGGGGTTGGAAGGGAGCTCAGGAGATCATCCAGTCCAACCCCCCTGCCAGGGCAGGTTCCCTACACCAGGTTGCACAAGAAAGTGTCCAGGTGGGTTTGAACATCTCCAGAGATGGAGACTCCACACTCTCTCTGGGCAGCCTGGCCCAGGGCTCCGGCACCCTCACAGTGAAGAAGTTTTTCCTTCAGTTTGTCTGGAACTTCTCAGTTTGTGCCCATTGCCCCTTGTCCTGTCACTGGGCACCACCCACAAGAGCCCGGCCCCATCCATTTGGTCCCCACACTTCAGATATTGACAGACATTGATCAGGTCCCCTCTCAGTTGCTCTTCTCCAGGCTGAACAGTCCCAGCTCTCCCAGCCTCTCCTCACACAGGAGATGCTCCAGGCCCCTCAGCATCTCTGTGGCCTCCACTGGACTCTCTCCAGCAGTTCCCTGTCCCTCTAGAACCGGGGAGCCCAGAACTGGACACAACACTGCAGATGTGGCCTCAGCAGGGCAGAGCAGAGGGGGAGGAGAACCTCCCTGGACCTGCTGGCCACGCTCTTTTTCATGCCCCCAGCTGCATCCACTGCTTCCCCAGGAGATAGAGAGAAACTTTGCTGTCTGGAGAAAACCCATCCTGACCTCCACCCAGGGAACCTTCCTCTGTGGGCTGGAGAGGCAGAGGGGCTGTGCAGCACCTTGAGCTTGCTCCACCTTGCACCTCCACCAGCTGCAGCTCTGATCACAGGAGACCCAAGCCAACCCACCACAGCAGCAGAAGGCAGAATGGTGGATGCAGAATGGCTTGTTCTGGCCCAATTTCCTCCTGATCCCTGGAGGAAGGAGGAGGTTGAGTGCTCTGACTGAGGATCCTGAGGGACCTGGCAAAGAAGGGGAGTTCTGGATGTGAGCATCTCGTCTGCCACGGCACAGAAGAGAGGTGAGGACAGAGGCCCGGCTGTGTGTCACAGGGGACAGCCCCTGTGGAGGAGTGGGAGCAGCAGGACAGGGCTGAAGGGACCTTTATGTGTCCTGGGGAATCCCTCAAGAATCAGGAAGCTCTGAGAGCAGCTGCTTTCCCAGCCAGGCACCAAGGCCTGCGCAGCTTCTGCTGCTCACGGCCACAAGAACCTCGTCCCCCGAGCCGAGCGGGTCAGGGGCAGCGGCGATGGTGGCCAGGCCTCCCCCAGCCTCCAACGCTTTTCCCAGCTGGCAGGAGCCAGCCCAGCCCTGTTCACTCCGTTTCCTCCTCTGTGGGCTCACACTGGTGTCAGCACAACAGGAAGCTCCTGTTCAAGAGTCTGTTCCTGAACTGCTGCTGCGGAGGCGCCGGGGAACCCGGGCGGAACCAGGGGGCGTTTTGAGGGCTGGGGGAGCCTCGAAGCTGCAGCTGAGGGCTGGGATTTGTGAGCTCTCAGCTCTGCCACCGCCTCCCCGGTGATCTGTGCGTGGACTGACTTCCTGGCCTGTCATCCCGGCCCTTACACTGGGACAACAACTCCCCTGCATCTGCCTCAGCCATTTGAGGTCCCCAGGGAGACTCTTGGCTCCTTCTCAGCTGTTGGACAGTGCTCAGAGCTCAGCAACCTTCCCCCTGCCTCCTCCAAGACGTCCTTCAGGGAGAAGACAAGAACCCAGTAACCAACTGAAGAAACTCCCCCACCCAACAGCACCACCACCCCATAGAACCCCCCCGCCGTCCCCGCGCTCTGCTGCCCGCGCCCAGGCTCGCCGGCCCCACGGCTGGGGAAGACCCAGTGGTCAGGAATGGACCTTCTGCACCTCCACATGGAAATCTGCAAGGGCAGTTTGTCCAAAAAAATGTATTTTTTTTTTCATCCAGGTTGTTTCTTGAAAAGAAATAAAGTCTAAAGGAGAAGCAAATGTTTCTGTCAGAAGCTTGGAGAAGAGGAGGCTGAGGCGGGACCTCATTAATGTTGATCAATATCTGAAGGGTGAGTGTCAGGAGGATGGGGCCAGGCTCTTCTCAGTGGTGTCCAGTGGTAGGACAAGGGGCAATGGGTGTGAGCTGGAACACAGGAGGTTCTGCTTAAATTTGAGAAGGAACTTCTTTCCTGTGAGGGTGCCAGAGCCCTGGGCCAGGCTGCCCAGGGAGGGTGTGGAGTCTCCTTCTCTGGAGACATTCAAGACCCGCCTGGACACCTTCCTGTGTGATCTCATCCAGGTGTTCCTGCTCTGGCAGGGGGTTGGACTGGATGAGCTTTCGAGGTCCCTTCCAACCCCTGACACTCTGTGATTCAAGTAAAAAAAACCCAAACAACAAACACAAACAACCCTAAACTGTGGCAGCAAAGCTTTGAATCCAACATGATCCGAGCATCCCTGTTCCAAACCTCCCCTCCCGGCTCCCCAGCTCTTTGGGTGTCTCCAGGAGGAGAGAGGACTCCACAGACACGCTCCACCCTCGCCAGTTTCCTCCAGCCGCTGCCACTCACCGTGCCCCATGAGGGGTCAGGCAGCTCTCGCTCTTCTGAGCACCATAATTAAAAACAAAAACCAAACCAAACCAAAAAACCCCTGAGAGCCAATGATCAGACCCCCCATCACCTGCAGCCACCCCCTAACCCAGGACAAATCCAACCAGACTCCCAGCAAACACAGCGGGAGGGAGGAGCGTGAACCACACCGAGGGGGCTGCTCCCAGCACAGACCATCAGCCCGCCCCAGCGTGTCACCCCGGGGTCCCTCCACGGCTCTCAGCCACCCCAAAAACCATCCCAGCCACAGACACATCAGGATTTGAAAAAAAACCCCTAATAATAATAATAATAATAATAATAATAATAATAATAATAATAATAATAATAATAATAATAATAATAATAATAATAATAATAATAATAATAATAATAAACAACAATAACAACAATAATAACAACAACAACAACCACCACCACGCTGCATCTGTGTCTTCCCTGGAGGTGAGCCGTGCTCTGAAGAGGATGGGTTTTTCTTTCTGCCTTCCTCTCCCATCCATCACGTCTGTTAAGCCCATCTCTAAATTAGAAATGTTCTCTTGTCACTGGCTATTCCCTTCCCCAGGAGGATTTTTTTTAGACACTGTGCACTCTGGTCAGCTCTTAACCTACAAGAAATCAAGCTCCTCATCTCTTCCAAGTTATTTTCTCCCAGTTTCCAAACACAAATATGGCTTTCTAATGGATTACTATTAATTTTCAATATTTTTAATTTTTTTTAAATAAAAAAGGGTCTGTGCCACATCATTCCCTCCACAATGACAAGAGCAGAGTTCCAGCACTGCAGCAGAGAACTGCTCCTACCAAACAGGACCCCACTTCACATCTCAGAGGCCTCACCAACGCTTGGATCCACCAAGTTCTCACAGCAAAACCAGTAACGACTCACAAGTGATTAACTGAGATCTTTAGAGGACACCAGCTGACATATTCAGAACCATCAGCCTGCTTTAGAAGAAAAATCAGCTGTTCCTCAAACTCCAGCACCAGAACGGTGCGGTGGGTGCTGGGACAGCCCGACCAGCCCAGGCTCGCTGTCAGGAGCTGGGTGTGCTCACCAACACCAGACACATCGCCCCCCTGACCCAACCCCAGCACCAAACAGGCCCAGGAGAGAGTGGGAGCAGAACTGAAACCTCTTCTCTAAACATCACGACATTAAATCATTAGTAAAAAAGGGGGAAACCTCCAGGAGCTGTTTTCAGTTTCTGATGGAGCCCAGAAGGCAACTGAAGAACCGACAGGAGCTCACCTGAAGGTGTGAACTTTTAAATCAATTTTAAATCAGTCACCTCCTTTTTGAGAGGAGAATGTGCCAGAGAACACAGGATCCCAGAACTGGCCAGACTGGAAAAGCCCTTTAAGCTCATCCAGTCCAACCATGAACCCAACACTGACCAGTCCCCACTAACCCATGTCCCTCAGCACTGTGTCTACACAACTCTTCAATCCCTCCAGGGATGGGGACTCCACCACTGCCCTGGGCAACCCCTTCCAATGCCTCAGAACCCTTTCAGCAAAGAAATTCTTCCTCACATCCCATCTCACCTGCCCTTGGTGCAACTTGAGGCCATTTCCTCTTGTCCTGTCCCTTGGTCCTTGGTTGAACAGACCCACCCCCACCTCTCTCCACCCTCCTTGCAGGGACTTGGACAGAGCCAGAAGGTCTCCCCTCAGCCTCCTTTTCTCCAGGAAACACCCATGGACCAGCAGCTGGACAACTTCACCCCATGTCTCAACCTCTGGCAGCACAGCTCAGCGTGGACGAGGAAAACTCCCAGCCTGGGAGCGAGGGGGCAGACAAGGACTCGTGTGTACGGCGTCAGCTTCACTCAAACTCAAGGCAGCAGCTCCTCAGTAATTATTTTGCCCCCAAAAATATCTCAGGAGGAATCAGGCCCCTCTTTAACCAAGAGCAGTGGAATCATTTGGATGTGTATTTGCTCCCTGCTTACATAAGCAGAAATGGAAATCAATGTGCTTTGGACAGTCCAAATTGAGAACAGCCCAGATCCTCAACGGTCTGGAACACAAACAAGCTTGCAGAGTCAACAGCTCTTCCAGGGCAACTCCTAAACCTCTCAGTAAAAGCAGCCACAAAGAAAACCTCATGAAGCATCATTCTGCTGCTGCAAGCTGCTGGGAAATCTGCTCCCAGGCAAAAGCAGAATTGCACTGTTTTCATCAAATCCCCACCCAAAGTCACACCTGGGTGGGAAACACGAGCTGGGCTTCAGCAAAGAGCTGGGAACACCACGATGGAAACTGCAGCAGCAGCTCAGGAACCGAGCAAAAAGCTAAAAATACTTCTCTAGGAAAAAAAAAAAATAATAATAAATAGACATGTGCTAAAATAAGCCCAGATCTGAAAACTAAACTGGGAAAGATCAAACAGCACAAGGCAGCCCAACCCACCCAAGAACCCGGTGCCCAAGAGAGCCCGGTCACCTCTCTGGGCTCAGCAGCCACAAACTGAAAGTCCCAACTGCAGAATCGGTGACATCCACCAGGAAAGCCACTGCAGCTTCCCCAGAGGCTCCGAGGGGAGCAGGTTTGGGGGTAACTTTACAGGCCCCACCAAAGGAACTATGTGCCTTGACTCACCCCCCGTGTGACACGCGCTTGTGTCCAGTGACACCACAGGTCAGACACCCCCTGGCTCCTGAGGCACCTTGTGTTGGGTTTGGGGGGCAGGGGGTAGCCAGGGGGGGGATTGGTAGCGGGTGAAGGGTCACCTTGTCAGAGTGGAAAGCTCCCCTGGCTCCAGGGTGTATCCCCCAGCCCAGGCTGGGCCGGTGAGCACTAGAGAAACACCCCTGTGAATCCGTACTGGTGAGGGGAAGGATTGTCCTGGGCACAAGAAGGTGGAGAGAACCTGGAGGAGAGACTGTTGACAAATAAAAGATCTAAACAAAAGACAGACAGACAGAGAGCTTCATTACCAGAAGGAAGGACAAGGACCCACACCTTGTTCTACTGTATGGAGCAGGAGAAGACAAAGTCTCCTGCAGCCCATGGAGATCCAACAGCGGAGCAGAGACCCCCGTGTAGGCCATGGAGGACCCCACGCTGGAGCAGAGAAGTTGAGCCTGAGGGCAAGTGTGATGGAACTGTGACCCTGAGCCAGAGTGGGGAGTGGACCCCCAGGGCAGGGGGTGAGTCTGCAGCCCATGGTGTCCCCGTGCCAGAGCTGGGAGCTGAGCCCAAGAGGTTCATGACTCCATGGGAAGCTGCTTTGGAACATCTTGCTCCTGGACCTTCATGCCAGGAAGAGCAGCAGAGGTGACCTGAGTGAACCCCCATTCCCTGCCCCCTGTGCTGCTGAGGGGCAAGGTAGGGAAATGGGGAGCAGAGTGATTGGAGCCCAGGAAGAAGGGAGGGGTGGGGGAAGGTGTTGCAGGATGTGGTTGTTGTGTCTGCTCAGGTGATTTGCAATGGATTAAATTGATTTTTGTACCCCAAGTTGAGTCTGTTTTGCTTGTGACCATCACTGGTGAGGGAGCCATCCATGTCCTTCATTCCTAATCCATGACCCCTGTGTGTGTCTCCCATCCCATCTCACTGGGTGGGGGTAGTGAGTGCAGGACCCCATGGTCCCACCGTGGGTCAGACCCCCACACACGTGCATTCCCGTGGTCCCCACACCAGATCCACACCGCACGGAAACAGCAGCGACGCCGAAGCACCGTGGGGCGTCGGGAATGCCAAACCCCCGGCTGCAGGAGGGGGTCAGGCAGCAAGAGGTACCTGCCCACCTTCCCATCCTGCCTCTGGGATGTTACCAGCATCTCCTCCCTGCTCTCTGCTCCAGGATCTCTTCTCCAAGACCAGCTAAAGCCACTGTCAGGGCTGCTGGGCCAGGAGGGTTCTGGTGCACGGCTGGAAATGGCAAGATCACCAAATCACAGAATCACAGAAGGTTGTGGGTTGGAAGGGACCCACCAGGATGATGGAGTCCAGCTCCTGTCCCTGCACAGGACAATCCCAACATTCACACCATGTCCCTGAGGGCCTTGGCCAAATGCTGCTGGCATCTTGTCAGGCTTGGGGCCATGAGCACCTCCCTGGGGAGCCTGTGCCAGTGCTCCACCACCCTCTGCCTCAAGAGCCTTTTCCCCATGGCCAAGCTCAGCGTGCTCAGATGACCCCAGCACAGCTCCAGCCCGCGGCCCCGCTGCTCGGACGAGCGTCGCTCTGGGGCTCTGCTCACAGATGGAGCAATTGCTGGCTGAGACACTGCAGCTTTGCTGGTGCTGTGCGAGGGACGCCGCGGTGACAGATGGGCAACCAGAGCAGCTCAACCTGGTTCTGAACAGGAACAGAAAAGACACGGGCTTGCCTTCTGCTGCTGTGTGAGGGAAACGACCCACGGCTCTAATTCCACAGAATCTCCCACATTTTAACAGTTCAACACAAAAAAAGTTAATTAGGATGTCGAAGTGGTTTCGGTTTTACCAACGTGGAGTCAGTAGCACAGGAAGAAAGGAAGTTCCTGACAGACAAAGCCGAGGCTGGCTGGGAGACCTTAAAAGGGTCAGAGCCTGGCCCCCGCTCTCCATCCCTCCCCACAGCCCCTGGCTCCCGCTCTCCATCCCTCCCCACAGCCCCTGGCTCCCGCTCTCCATCCCTCCCCACAGCCCCTGGCCCCCGCTCTCCATCCCTCCCCACAGCCCCTGGCCCCTGCTCTCCATCCCTCCCCACAGCCCCTGGCTCCCGCTCTCCATCCCTCCCCACAGCCCCTGTGCCCCAGGGTGTCCACGGCACACACACCCTAGCCAAGACACTGATGACGCCTTCCAAGCCCCCGCTCAGCACCACGAGAGCTGGGTTCAGTGAAGCTCCTCACACACAGGGTCACTCGCCCAGAGCAGCGGCCCCAGCCCCTCGCCGGCTCTTGCGGCGCTGCCGGTGGCTTTGCTGTTGGAACCAGACACAAACGCTGCAAGCTCCTGCCAGACACTGGATCCTCACTGAATCCACGGCACTGCTCCAAGGCAGAGCCACAGAGGAACCAGCTGCCTTCCAAAGTCCACAGCAGCTGGGCAGAAAAAGCCTGTTCCCCAGCGCCGTGCCCCGCTCTGCGCCCGCCCTCCCCTCCACACATTCACTGAGGTGACAGAGGAGCAGAACCTGCTTCTTTTCCAGCCAGCCCCATCCTGCCCAGTTCTTGCACCGATCTCATTGTCTCACACACGCTCATCTCGGGAGAGAACCTGCAGAGATGTTGTTTCTACAGCCCAGACCTGACATTGATATCGATATTACTGTTTATTCCACTTGTGTGCAGAGCAAAAAGCCTGAGACCCAGCAGTGCAGCAACATCGACCCCACCAAGCTTCGGAGCAGAACAACCCAGCCAGATCCCACAGACACACTGGGAATCAGGATCACAGGGTGGCTGAGGTCGGAAGGGACCTCTGAAGGTCACATCCAGTCCAACTCCCCTGCTCAAGCACATGAACCAGGATTTTGTCCAGGTGTTTTTTTAACATCTCCAGAGATGGAGACTCCACCACACCCTCTCTGGGCAGCCTGGCCCAGGGCTCTGGCACCCTCCCAGTGAAGAAGTTCTTCCTGATATTCAGGTGGAACTTCCACTGCAGTTCATGCCCGTTGCCTCTTGTCCTGTTGTTGGGTGCCAGTGAGAAGAGTCTGGCCCCGTCCTCTGGCCACTCTCCCTTTAGATATTGATCAACATTGATCAGATCCCTTCTGGGTCATCTCTTCTCCAGGCTGAACAGACTCAGCTCCCTCAGTCTTTGCCCTGGGAAATGGAGAAGCTCAAGGAGAGCTACAGCTCAAACATCAACTGAGCAGAGACAAGAGAGCCAGAGCCCAAAGCACCCCGAGGCCAACAGCCCCATTCCTGATTTCAACCTCTGCCACCAGACACAGATCACAGAATCCCAGACTGGTTTGGGTTGGGAGGGACCTGAAAGCTCATCCAGTCCCAACCCCCCTGCCAGCAGCAGGGACACCTTCCACTAGACCAGGTTGCTCAAAGCCTCATCCAACCTGGCCGAGAACACTTCCAGGGAGGAGCAGCCACAGCTTCTCTGGCCAACCTGGGCCAGGGTCTCACCACCCTCACACCAAAGAATTTCTTCCTCACATCTCAGCTCCATCTCCCCTCTGCCACTTTCAAGCCATCACCCCTTGTTCTGTCACTCTCTGCCCTTGGCCAAAGTCCCTCCCCAGCCTTCCTGCAGCCCCAAATGCTCCCATGCCCTCAAAAGCCGACACTTCTCATCACCACACGGTGCAGAGCTGCTCGCCCTCCTCTCGATGAGGGATCTCAGCGCACACCCGGCCGCGCAGGGGCTGGACGCGAGCGCGGGGCTGGCAGCGGCGTCCCCGAGCACAGGAAGGGTCTCCCCACCTCTGCTGTGCAGCCAGAGCTGCGGGCACCGGCTGCAGAACCTGCCCAGCACAGGGGACAGCCTGCTGCCAGGGGACTCTGTCAGCAGAACCAGAGAACAGGAGCTACGAAAGCAGCAGGAGAGGAAACAGCAGAGATGCACGTCAAGGGCCCAGCAGAGCAGGGAGGGGAACACTGCTGCAACGTGCCCACCCGAGAGCTGGTCCTGAGCCCACTTGCTTGACACCTTCTGGAGCAGCTACAGTGACCCAGAGAGAATGGAGACAGCCAGCAGTGTCACACACCTCACCAGAGCAGGACATGGACCTGCCAGAGCGTGTCTACAGGAGGCCACAAAAATGATCCAAGGGCTGGAGCAGCTCTGCTGTGAGGACAGGCTGAGAGAGTTGGGGCTGTTCAGCCTGGAGAAGAGAAGGCTCCGGGGAGACCTTCCAGTGGCCTCCCAGTACCTGAAAGGGGCTCCAGGAAGGCTGGGGAGGGACTTTGGCCAAGGGCAGGGAGGGACAGAACAAGGGGTGATGGCTTGAAAGTGGCAGAGGGGAGATGGAGTTGAGATGTGAGGAAGAAATTGTTGGCTGTGAGGGTGGTGAGACCCTGGCCCAGGTTGGCCAGAGAAGCTGTGGCTGCTCCTCCCTGGAAGTGTTCTCGGCCAGGTGGGATGAGGCTCTGAGCAACCTGGTCTAGTGGAAGGTGTCCCTGCTGCTGGCAGGGGGGTTGGCACTGGATGAGCTTTAAGGTCCCTTCCAACCCAAACCAGTCTGGGGTTCCATGAACACTTCTCATGGGCAGCTGCTATAACACAGATTTGCCCAGCACCTCAAACCAGGGGGCTCCTCCCCAAGCCCTCTCCAGGAGCAGGGCAGGAGGCAGCACAGGTGAAGGCCACAGCACCAGAGGAACAACAACCACAGCTTGTTTCATCTCACACCTCCAAGATTTGGGATACTCATCCCACAGAGAACGGGGACAAGTTGAGGACTGTGGGGCCTTCACCTTGAAGGGGTTTCCAGGAGGGGTTTCCAGGAGGGGTTTCCAGGAGGGGTTTCCAGGAGGGGTTTCCAGGAGGGGTTTCCAGGAGGGGTTCCCCACACACCACAGTTCTCAGAGGGCAAACAGACCCCCCAGGACTCCAGCTCAGCAGATTCCACACCCAGCCCGGCTGCCAAGGGCTCGCGCACCGCGAGGGCGAGCTGCGAGTGACAGCAGGGTTCCCCCGCTCCTCAGCCCATCTGGGGACTGTCACTCTGCAGAGATCTCCTGTGTGTGTGTCACCACCAAACCCTCCTCTGTCACCAGGATCTGGGTTGGCAGAAGCACTTTTAATAGTAGGATTTATTTTTTCCCTTAACCCATATCCTGTTGACAGAAGCAGGTTAGGATGCAGGTGCCCTGGCAGAGCTGGGGGAGCCTTTTGCAAGACAAAACAGGGGAAAAAGGGGGTGTCTGGGTGGAGTTCTCTCTTCAATTAACCACTGCAGCTAATTGCACCTTCCCCACCTCCCCTGGGGTCGCAAGGAAGGGGGAACAACGCCAGCTCTGCTCTGTCCCAGCCCAGTCCTTTGCTCCAGAGCAGGGTGGGCACAGGGGGGTGTCGTTCACGCCACTGACAAGGGCTGTTTCCATCTCTGGGTTCCCACGTTCAAGCAAACACCATTTCCCTCTCTGCTGTCCTCCCCAGGCTGATCCAAGACCCACAAGACTCCTCTCAAATCATTGCCAAACCTTAAGAACTGGGGGGAAAAGAAGAGAGAGAGGGAAGGGAAAAATTCTGGGGGGGTTCACAGGGAGACTTCTCCCCAGGAGCTGTGAAACTCCTCGTGCTGAGCCGCCGGAATCATTTCCCTACTGCAAAGCCAGGCAGGAGCTGGCTCATCACCACCCTGGCTTGTGTGGGCTGCTCCCAGCTCTGCACCCCGACAGGGACAGTCACCCAGGAGGGACCAGGAGCACAGGCAGGACCCACAGCCCAGCCTGTGGGGAGGAAAGGGCAGCACTGCGCCTGTCACCTTCCCTGCAGAGTAACCGGGCTCCGTGGCACCACAGCACCCATCAGCTCACACACACACGTGTCAGCAGCGTGGTCAGAGCAGCAGTGAGGTGTTTATCTTCCAACCTCCTCTGTTCCACGGCCCAGCAGCTCAAACCCACCACACATTTCTCCTCACAGCCTCTCACAGGTACAGCAGTGACCTGCTTATTTTACAGATGGGGAAGCAAAGCATCAGGACATTAATGCATCCCTCATCTCAGAGAGGAGAGGGGGTGGAGAAGGGCGATTCCCAACTCACTGGGACAAATCCCAAAGACCCAGACAAACACTGCAGTCTGCTGGCTTGCAAGGATGGATGAGCTTCAGAACAGAGGGGCCAGAGACCTTCATCCCATTCCTGGTCACAGCACAGATTGTTCAGGATGTTTTCACCCCTCCCTCCCGCAGAGGAGCAGACTCACAGCCCCTTTATTAAGCTCCGTGACAGATTTGGGGATTAAGGACTCGGGCTGGTTTGTCACCAACCTCCACATCAGAAAGGCAGGTTCCAGAGGTTGGTTCTCACCTTCCCTCCCTGGGTGTACTCTGTCTGGGATCAGAAGGCCAGGACTGAAATAAAAACACCACAGGAGTGGCTACAGCTCAAAAAAGTGGCTGCAGAGGTGCTGGGGCAGGGGACAGGGAACCCATCAAGGGGTTCAGATCACTCTCAAACAGGCAGATCCAGTGTGACCTCGCTGGTCCCTCCCTTCACCTCACCTGCTCCAGACCTGCTTCTCTGGGCTGCACACAAAGGGCTTAATTTATAAAGTCAGAGGGAGCACCCACACGAAGGAACACGCAGGATACACCCCCTCCCCCTCAGGGAAGGCCCATTTCATTTTGCTGCTATTAATACCTAGAACATTATTTACATGGACAAACTGTCCCTTCTCCCTCATTTCTGGGCTCTCACTCCTCTGATTTGTCCCAGAAACCCCAGCCAACACACGTTCACCCTTCTCCAGTACACACTTCCATCCAAAACCCAAAGGGTGGTTGTTGTTGTTGTTGTTAATTACTCATGTTTCCAGTTCCCACCACCCCTTCCAGTCCCTGCACACAGGACACAGCTCCCCTGGCTCCCTCGCAGCAAATCTGTGGGGCTCAACCCACCAACACCCAGGATGGAAATGGGCCAAGAGTCCCCACAGCAGCACAGTGCCCCGTGGGGGTGTGCTCAGAGGGGCCACCAGCCCCGGGCTGGACCACGAGCCCCTCCATGGCCATTCAAACTGGGACAGAACCAGAGGGGCTCTGGGATGTGGTGGGGATGCTGCCAGAGCCCGGGGGTTGAACAGACACAGCTCGGTTATCACCACCGAGTTATCACCATCACAGGTGGAACCAGGTGCCTGTAGAGTACACAGAGGTGGCAGGGGAGGGGGAGGTTGGCCATGAGGAAAAGGTTCTTGAGGCAGAGGGTGGTGGAGCACTGGCACAGGCTCCCCAGGGAGGTGCTCATGGCCCCAAGCCTGACAAGATTCCAGCAGCATTTGGCCAAGGCCCTCAGGGCCATGGTGTGAATGTTGGGATTGTCCTGTGCAGGGACAGGAGTTGGACTCCATCATCCTGGTGGGTCCCTTCCAACTCACAACCTTCTGTGATTCTATGAAAGTCAGTTTGTCACCTTCCTACACAGCCCCTGGTCCCTCTGAACTGCAGCACCACGCCAGGCTCCGAGTGGGATGAGGCTCTGACAAACCCCTTTGCTTCCCCAGCACCAAACCCAGCCCTAAAAGCCAGAGCTCTCCTCTAGGCTGGGATCCAGGGCTGCCTTCAAGCCCTCTGCTAGACTGGAAGGAGGAAGTTCTCAACCTTTCAGAGCTGAGCTGAACCCTGCACACAGGAGCCCAGGCAGAGCCTTCCCCTGGGGCTGGCCTTTGATTCTGCTTCAAGAGCAAACATGTTCTTTGTGTGCAAAACCCGCCAGGACAGCCCAGGATGGCCAGGAGCACCCGAGGAAGAGCACAGAGCACGAGACATGAGGGTTACCACGTAGCTGAAGACACCCAGACTTCACATCCCCACCCAGAAGGATGAACCTGACCTGTCTGCTGCCCGACCCCAAGGCCACCGACGGAGCTGGGAGCTGAGGACCAGGCTCCTCTCCATCACCACGTCCTCACACAGCACAACCAGCCCATGCAGCCTGCAGAGATAACCTGACCTCAATCTGAATGCAGAGCAGCAGCAGCCCAGCACACAGCTCCTCCACAAACATCACAGAATGGTTTGGGCTGGAAGGGACCTTAAAGATCATCCAGTTCCAACCCCCAATCAGACAAACCCAGCGCTGACCAGCGGCAGCGGACACCCTACAGCCCTACCAGAGACCATGTGATGGTGGTGGTGGTGGCACACTGCGAGGAAGATCACACAGAAAGGTGGGAGAGGACAGGAGGAACCACGAGCACCCCACTGAGCAGGTCCAGGGAATGGGAAAACTCCCCATTAGCAGGATCCACTGCAGAGGATTTCACAGCTAACGAACTGTCGCCACCAAAGACCACAGAGAAAGCAAGAGGAGCTGGAGCACCTGGAGTGCTGTGTCCAGTTCTGGGCCCCACAGTTCAAGAGGGACAGGGATCTTCTGGAGAGAGCCCAGTGGAGGGACTGGAGCATCTTTCTGATGAGGAAAGACTGAGAGAGCTGGGGCTGTTCAGCCTGGAGAAGAGCAGCCTGAGAGGGGACCTGATCAGTGTTTATCAGTCTCTAAAGGGTGGGTGGCAAGAGGATGGGGCCAGGCTCTTTTCAGTGGTGGAACAAGGGGCAACAGGCACAAGCTGGAACACAGGAGGTTCTGCTTAAACATGAGGAAGAGCTTCTTCCCTGTGAGGGTGCCGGAGCCCTGGGCCAGGCTGCCCAGAGAGGGTGTGGAGTCTCCATCTCTGGAGATGTTCAAACCCACCTGGACACTTTCCTGTGCACCCTGGTGTAGGGACCCTGCTCTGGCAGGGGGGTTGGACTGGATGATCTCCTGAGCTCCCTTCCCACCCCCCCAGTCTGGGATCCTGTGATTTCTTTTCCCATTTGCTGCTTTTCTCAGGAAGTTTAGGCACTCCTCACCGCCTGCCCACAGCAGCCGCAGCTGGAAATCAGCTCCAAGCCTGGGCCTTTAAATCCCCGCTGGCAGCGGGAGCGGCGCTCGGGGCTGCGGGAGCGGCGCTCGGGGCTGCGGGAGCGGCGCTCGGGGCTGCGGGAGCGGCGCTCGGGGCTGCGGGAGCGGCCACACCCACACAAACATTTCCTCCCGGCCGCTCCTGCGCCAGAGCAGCCCCGGTACCCGCCAGAGCTGCGCCAGGAGGGACCCAGCCCGCTCCACAGACCTGTCAGCACAGGGATTCCAACTCGCTTCCTCAAGTCCCCCCTGCTTCCCCCCCCAGCAGGGAACGGTCTTCCCTCAAACTCCTTCCTTAAGGCAAATATTTGGAGTCTCACAGGATTCCTCATCACAGGCACCAGTTAAATATTCGCCCTAAAACAACAGCAAATGCCTTTAAATAATTCTGGCTGAAGAAGCACCGCTCTGGACTTTGATTTCTGGCTCTGAACAAAAAACAGGAGCAAAGCACCGAGCGTCAGAGTCTTCTCCCAGGAGAAGTCGCAGATTTCATGCTCTGCACGTCCCCTTCCAGGGCCACAACCAGCAGCAGGGACTGTCCCCTGCTCGTGCTCTATCACACCTCAGGTGTCTGCTGTCACCAAGCCAAGCCCACTGCAGTGCATCCTCTGTGCTGTGCACAGGATTGTTTCGAGTCTCACTTCCAGGTCTGTGCTTGTGCAAACTCAGAGAGACACTGGAGAAGACCTGCTGGGAGCTGTGGGTGCCATCCAGGCTGCAGCGAGGGCATCTGCACACGTTGTCCTCTCTGGTTGCTCCATCACCATGCCCAAAGGTGCCCACCTTTCCAGCCAGCCATGCCTGGCAAACTGATCTCTCTGGTGCAGAAGATGCTCCAGGCTGTTCCCGCTGTGCAGGCAGCCCCGGCAGACGTGCTGGCTCTTGCAGGAAAACATCTCAGCAAGGCAGGAGCCCAAGAGGTTAGAACAATAAATCACAGAGTCCCAGCCTGGTTTGGGTTGGAAGGGACCTTCAAGCTCATCCAGTCCCAACCCCCCTGCCAGCAGCAGGGACACCTTCCACTAGACCAGGGTGCTCAAAGCCTCATCCAACCTGGCCGAGAACACTTCCAGGGAGGAGCAGCCACAGCTTCTCTGGGCAACCTGGGCCAGGGTCTCACCACCCTCACACCAAAGAATTTCTTCCTCACATCTCAGCTCCATCTCCCCTCGGCCAGTTTCAAGCCATCACCTCTTGTTCTGTCACTCCCTGCCCTTGGCCAAAGTCCCTCCCCAGCCTTCCTGGAGCCCCTTCAGGTACTGGGAGGCCACTGGAAGGTCTCCCTGGAGCCTTCTCTTCTCCAGGCTGAACAGCCCCAACTCTCTCAGCCTGTCCTCACAGCAGAGCTGCTCCAGCCCTGGCATCATCCTCGTGGCCTCCTCTGCACTGGCTCCAGTAGCTCCATGTCCTTGTGCTGTTGGTGGCCCCAGCACTGGGGGCAGCACTGCAGGGGGGGTCTCAGGAGAGCGGAGCAGAGGGGCAGAATCCCCTCCCTGGCCCTGCTGCCCACGCTGCTCTGGGTGCAGCTCAGGATATGGAAGAGGGAAGGGTGAGGAGAAAAAAAAGTAAAAATGCAGTGAGGTGAGGACAGCTGAAGCGTGGCTGCACCTGGGCTTGGGGACACTGTGGGCATTTTCCACTCAGAAGCGGGGAGCAGAGCTCCTGCCCTGACTCCACCGCCAGCCCCCAGCAGCCAGAGCCCCTGAGAAGCCCCCCTGGCCTCACTCTAAAGCATCTCCAAGATGTCTTGTCACCACAGAGCCCACCAGCAGCCAGGGCTGCTACATGACCTGCTGAAAGCAGGTCTGCATCTGTGCCACACAGCCAAGGCAAGGGAGCCCCTGCCAAAAATCACCTGCAAGCAGAGTTTGCTCCAGCACGAGGGGTCTGCCCGCTGCTGTTCCCGTGGCAAAACACCACAGTGGATTTACCCAGGGAGCTGTGGCTGGAGAAGGGTTCCTGCAGCACAGCACAGGTGTGAGGAACACCTTCCTGCACCCTCCCTCATGTCCCCAGGGATTATTCTGTACCCAGCTACATGCAGCGTTGTGTTCAACCAGCTTCCCTTTCACCTGGTGCCTGCAGAGCTGCTGGGCCCCAGGAGCACCTTGCTGGGCTCCCCCTGCTCTGAACAGCAGGGCTGGGAGGGAGAAGAGGGGCCTGAGCAGCAGAGCTGCTCCCTGGCAACATCCCCTGCTACAGCAGGAGATGGAGAGCAACAACACTGCCCTGCTGGAATTCTTCTCCCTACTCCCTCCCCTGCACCCAAACACCCACTGCTTCAGGCTGGAGAACCCACTGGGGACTGTGACAATCTCTTCTCGGGATCCCCTGATGGGGGAGACACCCCTAAGAAAACAGCCCGGGTTTAAAACCAGCTGTGAGTTATCTCAGAGGAAATGTTCAAGCTCCATCCCTCCAAGCACTTCCCATTCCTGCTGAAACAGCCGAGCACCGAGCTCCAGCCAGCAAGTTTGTGCAGGAATTCTCCAGGCTCCAGGCAGGGACTGGTCTGTACCTGTCAGCACCAACACCCCTGGTGTCAGGCTGACCCCACACCCACCAGAGGCTGCTCAGCTGTGGGCTGTGGTCTGTCCTGTCCAACACACAGCCCGTGGGGCTGTGGCACATCCTCACTGCTGGGAACACAAAAGGCTTCAGCTCCGACCTGCAGCGCCTTCGGGAGGAGAGGAACCGGCGCAGCTGGGGGTGGGGGGATTCCAGGAGAGCCTCAGCCTGCCCCTCGCCCACACAGACAGCACAGAAAGTGCTGGAAAGCACCATCCTCTCCCTGCATCACACTGGGGATACCAGGCAGAGTAGAAACTTCATCACTGCCAGCAGTCTGGGCTTAAAAAAAACAGGGAAAGGAAAAGGGTTTCTTGTTCTGTTGTTGATACCTCAGTGCCATCTGAAAAGGAAGATTTTCCACCTGAACACATCAGGCAACGACATGAGCCCGTAAGAAAGGAGCTTCTGAGAAATACAAACCCATGACACCTCTGGTCTGGGTTAAATTGGATTATCAGTGACGTCCCAGAGCCGTCAGCCAGCCCCTGCACCCACCCGCAGGACTTTCCAGCCTCCAGACTGGGCAGGGAAACGACTCCCCAGAGACAGGGCCCGGCTGCTGGGGGACCCCCCAGCCCCTCCCCGCAGGGGGCAGGGCTGCCAAAGGAAAACTCCACAAAACCCGAGTCCAGGACCAACCTTAACCCTTGTTTATTAACTGAAGAACAACCCTCTGGGGCTGACAAAGCCTGAGCATCACCTGCCACCCGCCCAGTCTGTCCCTTGGAAAGCAGCAGCCAGGCCTCCCTCATTAAAAGTTGTTACATAACGCTCAGTAACGAAGGGCTGCAGGAACAGGACACTCGATGGTTGGTGGACATGTAAAATCGAATGATTAAAAGGAAAATTAATGTTTCTTTCTTCCAGATTCTCAGTGAGAGAGAATCAAGGAGCAATGCCCAAGGAGCACCTCATTTCTGAGACCTGGCTGCAGCGGTGTCTCTTGGCTCATCCCAACCGCTGCTCTCACGTTCAACTCACTGTCACCTCTGCCCACAGACATGACACAAAACACAGCACAAAACACAGCACAAAACACAGCACAAAACACAGCACAAAACACAGCACAAAACACAGCACTTCCCAGCTCCATCCCAGAGCTCCATCCCACAGCACGTCCCAGAGCTCCATCCCAGAGCTCCATCCCACAGCACTTCCCAGAGCTCCATCCCAGAGCTCCATCCCACAGCACTTCCCAGAGCCCCATCCCACAGCACTTCCCAGAGCTCCATCCCACAGCAATTCCCAGAGCTCCATCCCACAGCACTTCCCAGAGCTCCATCCCCCAGCTCCATCCCTACCAGCAGCAGTGGGGCTGTGTTCTGCTGCCTCACCTCTGACAGCCCAGAGGAGCAGAGAGCTCAGCCTGCGGCGCGGGGAATCCTCCCCAGGCCCGAGGCTCAGAGCTCACAGGAGAGGGCTCCAGGCTCCCCTCACGTCACCATCTTAGTGCAAATCTTTTGAGCAGGTGAGATCATCACTTGGTGTTACTGTCACAGGTGAGCCAGCCTCAAGACATCGAGATCTCGGTTTCCTGCAAGTGAGAATGTTTACACCACGGCTTTTTACACGACAGGGTCTGACTGTGGAGGGGGCAGAGGTCAGCAGGGTATGGCCTGGAAACGTGGCTGTCACCAGCAGAACACAGACCTCCTGGGCACTGGGAAACCACAGAACCCCAGACTGGTTTGGGTTGGGAGGGACCTTAAAGCTCATCCAGTCCCAACCCCCCTGCCAGCAGCAGGGACACCTTCCACTAGACCAGGTTGCTCAAAGCCTCATCCAACCTGGCCCAGAACACTTCCAGGGAGGAGCAGCCACAGCTTCTCTGGCCAACCTGGGCCAGGGTCTCACCACCCTCACACCAAACAATTTCTTCCTCACATCTCATCTCCATCTCCCCTCTGCCACTTTCAAGCCATCACCCCTTGTTCTGTCACTCCCTGCCCTTGGCCAAAGTCCCTCCCCAGCCTTCCACAGTGAACTTCTGTCCATCATCTTTTCAGAACCAAAGAAGCCAATTTAAAGTCTTTCGAGAACTGAACCCCTCTACTCCAGGCACAAACTCTCCTCGCTGTGAGCTGTGAAAGAAATCATTAACACCTTGCTGCAGGCAGCATTTTAAAACACCCTGCAAAGCCCTACATACAAGTTCCCACTGACCTGAAGAACCATTTCCTAAATCACCCAGCGTGGTCCCACCTCTCCCTCCCCTCGCAGCAGGGCTGGGGGAACCCACGAGCGCTGGGGATTACAGCTCTGAGCACCTCGGGTGGAGATGAGCCCCGAATGAGCAGCCCCGTCTGTCCCCCCGGCTGTCAGAGCCACCCAGCAGGTGACAGCGCGGTAAAGCCAGGGCAGGAGGGGTCCAGGAACATCCCAGCGAGGTGCATGCTCTGCAGGAAGCCTTTTTTAATCCAGTTATTGGGAATAATGCATGGAGGGGGCAGCTGTGCAAGGGGAAGGGCTGCAGCCTGTGCAGGGATTTAGGGAATGCCCCAGGAGATGGAAGGCAGCGAGCGTGAATCTGAGCTGGAGGGAGAACCCCAACACTCTGCGTTCAGCTGCCCCAGCAGGACGTCACCTCCACACCTTCCTCACAACCCAGTCCTGCTGCTGCTTCTTCTACAGCAAGAGACCTGCTGGGGACACAGCCTGCCAGCAGGAAGGAGGAACATCCATTCCAATAAAAGCTCCACACGATTTCTGAGCACACAGCTTTTCTAACCTGTTCTCTGGCACAACCCCCGAGCTGCTGACAGTCCTGCTCCCCTCCCCTCCCCTGGCCCACAGGGCACAGCCGGCTCCAAGCCACCCAACCTCTGTGTCCAAGGAAGGGGGATCAGCTCCACAGCTCCTCACCACGCCCAGGACAAGCCAAGTCCTGGCAACTGAGCCGGCAATGGGCACTTGCAGCCCAGAGCCAGTAACTGTATCCTGGGCTGCACCCAGAGCAGCGTGGGCAGCAGGGCCAGGGAGGGGATTCTGCCCCTCTGCTCCGCTCTCCTGAGACCCCCTGCAGTGCTGCCTCCAGTGCTGGGGCCACCAACAGCACAAGGACATGGAGCTACTGGAGCCAGTGCAGAGGAGGCCACGAGGATGATGCCAGGGCTGGAGCAGCTCTGCTGTGAGGACAGGCTGAGAGAGTTGGGGCTGTTCAGCCTGGAGAAGAGAAGGCTCTGGGGAGACCTTCCAGTGGCCTCCCAGTACCTGAAGGGGCTCCATTCCTGGGGAGCTGGGGAGCGACTTTTCACGTGGGCAGTTAATGACAGAACAAGGGGAAATGGCTTTAAGCTGAAAGAGGGGAGGTTTAGATGAGATATTAGGAAGAAATTGTTTGGTGTGAGGGTGGTGAGACCCTGGCCCAGGTTGGCCAGAGAAGCTGTGGCTGCTCCTCCCTGGAAGTGTTCTGGGCCAGGTTGGATGAGGCTTTGAGCAACCTGGTCTAGTGGAAGGTGTCCCTGCTGCTGGCAGGGGGTTGGGACTGGATGAGCTTTAAGGTCCCTTCCAGCCCAAAGCAGTCTATTCTATGATTCTAAGTCTGCCCAGTCCAGGCCCAATCCCAGGGCTGTGGGCAGAGCTGTTTGGAGCACAAAGCCGTTGTAGGCACTGAAGGAAGCTCCTGCGCCGGCACCCTCCCGGCAGCACGATGAGGGTTTGACACTGGATGCAGCTGGAAGTCACAGGAGCAGCACAAGGCAAACCAGGCCACTGCCTGCTGGAGCCAAACCCCCTGTTAACCCGCCCTGCTGAGCACCAGAGCGGCTCTGCCACAGCCCTGCAGCCTCCAGCTCCCCCACACACCCCCAGGAAGGACCAGGGCACAGCAGCGCTTGCTGCTCACCCCAGGCTTCCTCCCCAGCTCAGATCGACCCTCAGTGCTGCTGCTCCCCAGTCTGAAAAGCAGAGACAAACAGGGTCCCACGCAGCCTGGCTGGGGGAGGACGGGGCTGTAGCAGCCCAGGGCAGAGGCTGGGCACACACCTGGAGGGACCAGGGCAGAGGCTGGGCACACACCTGGATGGCAAAGGCTGGGCACACACCTGGATGGACCAGGGCAGAGGCTGGGCACACACCTGGAGGGACCAGGGCAGAGGCTGGGCACACACCTGGATGGACCAGGGCAGAGGCTGGGCACACACCTGGGTGGCAGAGGCTGGGCACACACCTGGGTGGACCAGGGCAGAGGCTGGACACACACCTGGGTGGCAGAGGCTGGGCACACACCTGGGTGGCAGAGGCTGGGCACACACCTGGGTGGACCAGGGCAGGGGCTGGGCTGCTGCTCCAGCATCAGAGCTGGGAAACCACGGTGGGTGGGGGGAGAAGGGCTCAGAGCACAGTCAGGCCCCAGTAAACATGTTTATTGGCAGATGCTCTTGGTCTCTTCCAGCCCAGTGGGGTTGGAGGGAGGTGGGGGGGGAAATCCTGATTGTCCCTGAGCACAACCCTCCTGTCACTGCCATTGATCCGCTGAGTCACTCCCCTAGGAACAGTTTTGCCTCGGGCTGCACAGGAGCTGGAATCCAAAAGGAGAGGAGATGTGAAGCCTCTCCACAGCCCCGACACCAGAAACCTGCTGAAGTGCCAAGTGCCAACTTCCTCCTCTCCACGGGCTCTCCTGAAGAGAGCTGCGACAAGAAAACCAACCTCGGAGCAGGCTGGGAGGGCAGGAACACAGAGCTCCATTCACTGCGCCCAGAGACACTGCCCAGGGGACAGAAAAACCAAGCCCAGGCTCCTCTGCAAGCCACCAGCGGCTGCACCCGGGTTGTTTGGATGCCAGTGTGAGCCAGAGCAGCAGCTGGTTTAGCAAAGAAACGCCAGAATGGATTTATAAAGCCTCACAGATTGGAAAATTAACGAGGAAGAGATCAAATCCCGAGTCAGTCACCTCTACAAGTGAACTAGACAATCCCCCCCCCCGGGAAGTGGGGGCTCCCCACCGTGCACACCCACTCCAGAGCCAGGAGGAGCTGCCACCAGCCAGGCACAGAGCAGGGTGAGACCACCCTCATCTGCACCACAACCCCCCACAGCCCCCAAAGGTGCTAAGCAGTGATAAAATCATCCCCAAACAACGTTCCTATCCAGAAGGCACCAGATGAAAACAAAACCCAACAAATCTTGGGCCAGTTCCTCCCAAGCCTGCCCTGCCACGGAGAAGGATCCCCACGGAGGCCTCCTGCCCTAATTTGCAGCGATTCTTTCCCAGACACACTGGCAAACACCAAATGGTTCCTCCAGTCTCTTACATAAGGCCTGGTTTTTTCACCCCTCCGGGCTGGCAGTGGGGAGATGGGGGCACGGGGTGTGTGTGTGTGACATGCTGAGGGGACAGTCCAGCTGGCAGCTGAACTGACACACGCTCCTCACAACTCATTTACCAGAGATCAAACCACTTGTTGGACAAAAGGAAAACAAACGGATTCGTTAACGAGGCAACAGATTCGTTAACGAGGCAACTGGCAAACAGGCCGGTGCAAACCACTCCCAACCCCACAGTCACTGCACACACAGCTTGATCGAGTCCTGGTTCCCTCTGGATTGCTCAGAACAGACTCATTTCGTGGCAGCTTGGAAGAGGTTTTAACAAACTTTGGGTTTAACAAACTTTGGGGTTTTTTTTATTCTCAGAAGTACACCTACCACCTCAGCTCTCCGTTCTGCCCAGCCCACAAGCTGTTCCTCAGCAGAAAAAAGACACCTTCTCCACCATCCATCCCCACAACATCACGTTATTTCTGTGCCTAGGTCCAAGGGTGTCCCCTCCATTCCCTTCTGGCAGCCACCACACAGGAGCCACAGGCCTCTGGTGGCCCAGAGCTGCTTCTCATCTGCAAAGCTCTGCTCCTGGCTGCCTGGGGAACAGTTAAAGTCGCTCCTGTCTGGTGGGGGCAGAAGGGGGAGGGTATTTTTCCTGTTTCTCACATTCATCCTTCTTTGCTAAAGAAATAAACAAACAAACAAACAAGCAAAGCCATTTGAAAACACCAGGTTCAGCACAGTCCCTTTCCCCGAATAAACACTCCCCAGCCCCCCCGAGAGAGGAAAACCTCATACAAAGGAGCCAACATCCTGCGAGGCTCCGGCTGCACCGGGCAGGCTGCGGGCCCGGGGACACAACCGGGCGAGGCCCGAGCCCATCCCCGGCCCCATCCCCGCCACCCACCGGCTTCGAGAGGCCTCGGGGGGGGATCGCGGTCTCGGGTGGACCCGGACCCCTTCCGCAGGGCCACCAACCGGGCACGGCCGGAAGGGAACGGAGCGAGGCGGCCCCGGGCCCTCGGTGCCCCCAGGCCCAGCCCGAGCCCCGCGGCCACCTCAGAGCCCCGGGGCCGGTCTGAGCCCCCCGGGGCCCCTCAGCCCCACCCGGGGTCGAGCTCGGGCCTCCCCCCGGCACCTCCCTCGCCCCGTGGCCCCCACGGCCCGCTCTGCCTGCCGGGCCCTGCCCGCTCCTCGCAGCCTCCCCCGCGCCCCGGGCCCGCTCCCCGCCACCCCCGCCCGAGGCACCGCCCGGCCCTGCCCGGCCCCCCCCCCGCCTCCCGCCACTGCCCGGTCCCGGCCGGGGCGAACCGCGGCAACAGGGCCCCCCGGCGCGGCCCCGGCCGTTACCTCGGCGGGCCCTCAGCGCCGGCCCGCGCTGCCGCTGCCCCGCGGCCGCCTCCCCATGGCGGCGCCCCCGGCCCGGCCCGGCTCCGCTCCCGCCGCCGCTCGCCTCCCCTCACCACTCCGCGGGCAGCGGCCAGCCAGCCACAACGCTACGCCGCCGGCGTAAGCTCCGCACGCACCCATGCGCCCCCCGCCACGCCGCCGGCGCAAACGCCCTTCCTGAATACCAACTCCGAAGCGGAGAGGCCCGGCGGAGCTCGGCGCAAGCGCAGCCGACGAGAGGGTGGTGGCGCAACGGCGTTGGCGTAAAGCGCGTTCGAGAATAGGAGGCTTGAGGAGCGCGACAGGACGGCGGCTTTACGGCGGTGCGGGGGCACTTTACGGCAGCGCCGCGCTTGTTGGCTCCCGGCGGGGCCCGCCCTTAACTCCCTGCGGCCCGGTGGGCTCGGTGCGGGGCTCGGCTCCGCTGTGGGGACAGGGCCGCACCTGGCCTACAACCCCCTGCACGGTGCAGGCCCCGGTATAGGGCACAGCGTCCTCCATAGGCGCCAGGCGCTGCGCTAGGGTACCCTGTGGGGTACAGCCGCTATAGCGGACGGGTGCCGGTGCAGGAGGGGGCCCCGGTATGGCGGAGAGCAGCCGTGCGGCCACCGGGTCCTGTACAGGGCACGGCCCTCAGGTGGGGCACAGCCCCGCTGCAGGGAACAGGCCCCGGTACAGAACATACTGACCCAGTTAGAGGGGACAGGCCCTGATCTCTGCTTGAGACCCACTACCGGGCAGCCCAGCCGTGGGGCACAGCCCCCCATAGGGCACAGCCCAGCCGTGGGGCACAGCCCCCCATGGGGCACAGCCCCCAGTACAACGTCCCGCCCCGCTATAGGGCCCAACCAGCACCCGGGCCTGGCGGGACAATCTCTGGGGAGGGGGGGATCTGGGTCTGGGGGTCCCACGGAGCGGGTGCAGCCCTGGTACTGGTGGGTGAAGCTCTGCAGAATCCTCCATCCCCCACCCTGTCCCACGGGAGCAGAGTGAAGCTGGGGGCTGGGATTTTAGGGACTTTGAAGACTTTTTGGGGACACCAGCCCCTCGCAGGGGACATCAACGAGACAAGAGCTCCAGGACCCACTGGGACAGGAGCTGGGTGGGCACATGGCCCCCCAGTGCCACCTCCAAAAACCTTTTGCTTTCTTCAGTCTTGGAATTATTCTGATCCATCATTAGGCCATAAAAATTCTCTCCCTGTGCTCACTTGGCGAAGGAGGTCACAGCCAGGAGAATCATTGCTCTCTTGGTGGCACAAGAGTCGTCCCTGTCACCTGTCAGGGTAACATTGAGGGGTGGGAGGAGGCACTGAAGGATCCCACTGCTTTCCTCTTCTTCACAGCATCGGATGATTCACCCCAAAACTATTTTCAGGCACCAGGCAAATGAGTTTGTGTGGTTTGGGGGGACAATCAACACCAGCACCATCCCACTGCCCCAGTTCCAGCTGCGTGGATCCATTCTCTCCCAGTTCCAGGGAAACACTCTCCCCTCAGCATTTCTCTAAGTACTTGTTTCCCCCCAGAGGTGTTTTTTCTAGCAGGAAACACCGGGATTTTAGAGAATTGGGAAAATAAAATGAGCTGCTCTGCACACACAGCCCAGGTTTTGCCATCCCACCGCCGTGCTCCTGGCTTGGGTGGGGGCCGAGGGGCCGTGACCTGGGGAGAATGAAACACCCAGGGGCAGAGCCACCATCCCCCCGCCCCGTGCCCAGAAAGAGGCAATTCCAAGCCCTTTTTGAGAACACAAAAGTCATCCAGACATTTGGCTGCAGAATTGAACCCTCCGGAGCGGGCAAAAGGGGAAGGAAATCGTTTTGATTTTATTTCAAGGCAAATCTGCAGCAGCGAACGTGTGGCGTGGGCTGCAGGGACTGGGCCAGCTCGTGCTACAGAACCAGCTCAGCAGCAGCCAGGGAGTGAGGAAAAACAGGGAATTTCTGTTGGGAAAACACCCAGGGGCACACCCTGCCCCCCTGCCCTGGGCACCAGGGACCGGGGCCAGCGCACAAGGGGACACACAGCGAGGCAGGGACACGCACGGGAGAGCGGGAGGGACGGGAGCTTCCCGCCGTGGAACATCCGTGTTCAGGGCCTGGGAGAGCAAAGAGGGGCAGAAACACATCGAGAAAAGAGAAAAAAAAGGAAGAGGGAAAAAAAGAAAGAGAAAAAGAGAGAGGAAAAAAGAACAAGGGGAAAAAAGTGAAAAAAGGAAGAGAAAAAAGAGAGGAAACCAAAGAGGAAAAAAGAACAAAGAAAACAAGAAGAAAGAAAAAGAAAAAAGAAAGAAAAGAAAAAATTAAAAGGGAAAGAGGGGAAGAGAGAAAAAAGATAAAAAAGAAAAAAGATTTAAAAAAGAAAAAATATTTAAAAGATAAAAAAGAGAAAAAATATAAAAAAGAAATGAGAAAAAGATCAAAAAGAAAAAAGAAAAAAATGATTAAAAAAGGAAAAAAGAGGAAAAAAGAGGGAGAAAGGAGGGGAAAAGGGGGAAAAAGGGGGGAAAAGGGGGGAAAAGGGGGGGAAAAAAGAGGGGGAAAAAAGAGGGGGAAAAAAGAGGGGGAAAAGGAGGGGGAAAAGGAGGGGGAAAAGGAGGGGGAAAAGGAGGGGGAAAAGGAGGGGGAAAAGGAGGGGGAAAAGGAGGGGGAAAAGGAGGGGGAAAAGGAGGGGGAAAAAGAGGGGGAAAAAGAGGGGGAAAAAGAGGGGGAAAAAGAGGGGGAAGAAAGAAAAAAAGAGGAGAAAAAAAAAGATAAAAAAGAGCAAAAAGAGAGAATAAAGAAAAAACCAGGCCTGTCTGCTGCACCCAGAGGGGTGAAGAGCCCCCACCCCAGCGCTGGGGACCCTGAGGCTTTGGGGAGCTCCGTGGGGCGAGGGGCTGCGCTCAAGCTGTACAACAGCCGCCCCCCCCCCCCCCCCCGTCCCCCCCGCTCCGTGCTCCTCCCTGTTCCCCGTCCTCCCGCCAAGCCCCGGCCCCGGTGCAGGGAGCACAGCGGAGGCAACGTCTCCTGAGTGCCAAGGACCTGCCCTGAGAGCCGCTGGGGCAGGAGCTGGGGCACCAGCTCTGCCTCGTGCTCAGGTTCTGGGCGCCTGGAGCAAGAACTGGAGCAAAAGGGGATGAATTTCACCCTCCTGCTCAGCACATCACCGGCACCGCGGCCAGTGGCTGCGGGGAACCACTGTGGGGTCCAAGCCAGGGGCTGATGGCTGGGCAGGGGGAACCTGGCACCAGGCTTTGGAGAGAAGGGGGACACTGAGATGAGCAGATGTTGTATCGAGCAGCTGGGATGAAAACGGCTCTTTTAGGATTAAATATCTGCTACAGAGCAGAACTGGGGTGTGAAGCCCAAATATTCAGGGCAATAAATTCAGCTCCATGGTAAATGGAGCGATGGAGCTCACCTTGGCTGTCAAACAGGCTGACCCCAGGGATAACCATCTCCTGGGCAATAAACCAGAGAATCCCAGAGTGTCAGGGGTTGGAAGGGACCTCCAAAGCTCATCCAGTCCAACCCCCTGCCGGAGCAGGAACACCTGGATGAGATCACACAGGAAGGCGTCCAGGAGGGTCTTGAATGTCTCCAGAGAAGGAGACTCCACACCCTCCCTGGGCAGCCTGGCCCAGGGCTCTGGCACCCTCACAGCAAAGAAGTTCCTTCTCAAGTTTAAGCAGAACCTCCTGTGTTCCAGCTCACACCCATTGCCCCTTGTCCTATCACTGGACACCACTGTGAAGAGCCTGGCCCCATCCTCCTGACACTCACCCTTCAGATATTGATCAACATTAATGAGGTCAGTTCTTCTCATCAAGCACAGGATGAGCATTTATTGTCTTGTGATCAGGAGAAAAACCACAAACAAAAACCAGAGCTCCACAAGTGACGGAACCATCGCGCACACACAGGCCACAGGATGCCAAACAGGAGCGGGAGCCAGGTTCAGGGTGTTAAGAAATCTTAGAAATCTAATGTAAACATTTAAAAAAAAACATTAAAAAAAAATAAGCCACGGGAGTTCAGGCAGCACATTGAGTCAACTTTCTGGAATTACGGTTTCTGACACGGAAGAGGATGGAGTGGGGGGTGGGAGATGGTGGATCCCATCCCCAGAGCTTCGTTTAAGCTCTGTAGAGATCTCAGGCAGTGACTGGGGTGGGATTTTGGTGTCAGGCTCCAACCATTTTGGTGAGCAGGCCAGTACCCCCCGTCCTCACATCAAGCATTTTCAATGGGACTGAACGGGGGGTGCTTCAAAACAGCCCCCCAGATTATCTGAGAGAGAAAAAATAATAAAAAATAAAAAACAGAGAGAGCAGCAGGGCATGGAGACCCCAGCAGGGCACGGAGACCCCAGCAGTGCTTCTCCTCTTGGTTCCTCTGAAATCCCCAACCTGACACACTTCAAAAAAGACAAACCCCAATTGCTTTTGGAAGAATTTTGGCAAGAAGCTGAGGATGGCGAGGGGCAGGGCTGGAGGGAGCGTGGTACACGGGGGCACCACGTTCTGGCTTCCAAGTGTGGCCAAGCTCCCGTTGAGCCCCGTTCACCTCCCCCATAGTGCAGTCGTATTTCCAGGGAGTTAATTGACAGGCGGCTCTTTGATCACTCTGATGGCAAGAGACAAAGAACACTGAAAATGACACTTGACACAAGACAAAGGCACCTAAAAGCTCAGATTCTGTTAAGGAGGCTTCAAGCGATCCTACTTACAAGCACATTGCACACTCACGAGGCAGAAAAACCCCTCGTGTTCGGAGCACGGGAAATATCCCAGGTCCGGCGGGGGCTGGTTAGGAAGCGGGGGCTGGTTCGGAGGCGGGGGCTAGTTCGGAGGCGGGGGGCTGGTTCGGCGGCGGGGGGCTGGTTCGGCCACAGGGGGGCTGGTTCGGAAGCGGGGGGCTGGTTCGGCGGAGGGGGCTGGTTCTGGCTCGGCGGCAGGGGCTGGTTCGGCGGAGGGGGGCTGGTTCGGCGGAGGGGGGCTGGTTTAGCCACAGGGGCGGCGGCAGGGGGCTGGTTCGGCCACAGGGGGGCTGGTTCGGCGGCGGGGGGCTGGTTCGGCGGAGGGGGGCTGGTTCGGCGGAGGGGCGTCGTTGTTGTAAACAGAAATTGAGGGAGGCTCTGCCCTCTGATCCACGTTTGCTTTCGCTTTGGCCCTGGTAACAGAGGTGTGGCGCAGACTCCAGGCTGTACTTCACTTCACTTCGTATTTACAGGGTGATGCAGAAGTTAATCAAGCAAATGGGAAGTTCTGCAGGGGCGATGGGGAAGGAAGAGTTCTCCTTCATGAACTATTATTAATTAGATAAGGCACATGTAGAGACAGTTCTCAGAAGATCACTTGCAAATCCATTCCACCTAGCCAGGACAACCTCCCTGTCCCTTTCCAGGAGCCAATTTTGTTTTCCAGTTACTCAGCGTGAATTTGGAGTGACTCTGGAGTGACTCCACTTACACTGTAACACCTCTGGCACCCCACCTGCCAGGTGTCTGACCCACGGGGTGCCCAGCGCCTCCCAAGTCTCCACCCTGGAGCACTCCATCCATCACAGGATCGTTGGCTAGGAATTTCAGAGCTGAAGACTTTGATATATTCGCTCCTTATAAAAACATCTGGAACTGACCTCCCAGATTTGACAGGTTTGGGAAAAAAAAACATAAATAAATTCACAGCAGGGTGTTGAGGGAGAAGAAAAACCTGCAGCCTCTGCTGCTCCCATCGCTGCAGGACACGGGGGCACTGGCTGGCTCAGGCTACAGGAGCCCTGATGTGCACACACGGAGCGGAGATGAACGACGAGACCCAGGGCAGCGCTCAGGCAAAAATCCCTCCCAGCAGCTTTATCCTCCCTTGGAGAAAGGCAAAAATCTCTCTCTCCCTGCTTGTACACAGAAGGAAAGTGCTGCTGGCTACACAGCCACAGAGCTAACATCACTTAGGATGACTGACAAGCTCCTCTTGGTCTCCCAGACCCCACTGCGTCACGTTTGGATTCAACTGCATCAGAAGGAGGCAGAATTAAAACTCTTCATTGTAAGAGAATTACTCCCAAACCACGCTGGGGCCCCAGCACTGAGATCAAGAGTTACATCTTGCATCCGGCTCCTGGCTGGGAGCCCAGAAAAAAGGGTGTCCCAACAGGGCAAGCTGTGTCCCATAGGGCATGTCTTGGATCAGCACAAAGCCTGGATGCTGTGGAAGTGGAAGTTAAATGGTGTAAAGATCTTGTGCTGGCTCCCTGTAACGGGGTGAACATCCCCCAGGTACCCAGGTCCAAAGCCCAACAGCAGCAAGCTGAAAAATAATTTCCAGTGGGCTTTGAATGAGGCTTTTAGTGAGCAATCATTATCTAAATGAGATGAATCTGCAACCTTTGAAGCACACAGATCTGGCAAAAACTTTTGGCAGCAGGGAAAGCAGGACTTGTAGCACAACAACAGTCCTAGCCAGGCAAATGAGGACTCCTGTGGACTTCACAGCTCAGCAGCTCACCCGCAGCAAGCACCGTTCTCTAAAGGATTCTTCACCAGAGAGTGCAAGCAAATGAGGTTGTAGATTTCACAGCTACCTTCGATATCACTAGTACCAAATCATTTAGGTGTTGCATTTCCCTTTAAAAGTGAAAAATTCCAGATTATTCATCCAGGAGAGTAAACATCAGTTGCTACCAACGCTCTGACTGCGTTTGTTACGACGACAGAGGACTTGGCAGTGTGCTGAGCACTGGATGAGAATGAAGCAGGGAGGCAGGAGAGGCAGGAGAAGCAGGAATCGTGGTTAGTGTTTGTCGTGGGGCAATCAGCCTTTTTCACACATGATCATGAGAGGATTCCCTCGAGCAAGGGCAGTGAATGGGTTGGTTCCTCAATCTGCAACGAGGCAAATACTGGTAACTCAAGGCAAACAAAAACAAAGAGGTTCTGATAAGGCCGTGCAGAGGTGGGGAGGGCTGGCAGCACGGATCTTCTGCAGGGACCAGGAGACAAACACCAAAACAAAACAGTCCCCAGGTGACAAGGGTGCTTGGGGAGGGGGGAGGGGGGAATGCAAATGATCTTTTCAAATAACAATAATAAAAAGACCAAAAAAAGAAGAGAATCCAGGCAGTTTGCAGCTGGTGCTGCTTAAGGCCATTGGTTTCCCGGGGGATAGTTGGGAACTGTGGGATACTCTGGCAGGCTGTTCCCAGAAAAATTGCTGTACTGGGCCTCCCTGCTGGGGGGGTTCCTCCAGGCGCCGCTGTGCCACTCATCCTGAGCTTTCTGAAAGCTTCCACCAGCCCCTCGGTAGATTTTGTGTACCTAAGGGAGGAACAAGAGGGAAATCAGCAACAGGTACAAAGACCTGTGGTACTGCATCGTGTGTTTGTTTCTCTCTCTTTGTATTTCCAAGGAACAAATGCACTAAAAATGTAATAACAGAGCAAAGAGAGGTGCAAATAGATAACAGCAACCCAAGACCTGAACCTGTTCCAGCCACATGCCTGGGATTCAGGTTGGGGGTCCCACAGCCAGGCAGCCAACCCAGGCCAGCAGGGTGAAAACCCTGTCAAACTGACACTGCTGCTTCAGCAGGGCTCCTGCCTTCCCTCCTCCTCCACCATCAGCCTGCCAAAGCCTTCCAGACACTCCTACCTCCAAATCCTTCTTTCTGCAGAGAACCAGGGACCACTCCCCACCCTGCCACCCAGTCCCCACTGCAGGCCACCCTGAGATCCTTTACATCAATAACCATCCCAGTGAGCAAGGAAACTTGCCTTGAGTGACATAAAGGAACATTGCTCCATGAAATGGTGACAACACCCAGCCCCAGCTGTCTTGTGTTATCTGGATTTGTCCTCTAGATACTCTGAGAGACACCAACTGACTGCAGTATGAAACCTTCAAGAGCAGGGATGGCTTACAGCGGCTGCTGAGCTGCCTGTTCACGTTATTGTGATACAAAATGTGGATACTCCAAGTCAGAGAGACATGGAGGCACCTACCCTTAAAATGCAGATGAGCATCGCCACCGCTGCCATTGTGAACATAATGGCAGGGAACAGCATGAACACAGCAGCTGCCACGTTGGTGCTAAAGAAAGTAATGGCAGCCAACCACCCACTGAGGAAACAGAAACAAACAATATCATGATAGCTCTCATTTTAAAATGTCCTTATTATCAGAAAAACTCTTTATTCATACCCAGAAATTACCAGGCAGCTTTAAAGCTCTTGGAAATTAGTGATGGAGAAAATGGACAGCGTTAAATGCAGGTCAGGTAGGTATTTCCTCAAGATCTCCAATCTCACTTGCCAGCATCCCTTGCTAATCCAGTCTCAGACATTTAGGGGACAGCCAGCTGCACAGACTTTGGGAAGAGAAGATTTATTCCCAAGGTGCTTCTAGTTGTGCAGAGGTCGTGTGTCTACAAACCAGATCTGGGAGCAGGGAACACCAGGGTCCTATGATTCACACTGCAACTCTATTCCCTTGGTGGCAATAACCAGGTAGAGCAACTGGAGAGCATCAGCAGTTCCAAAACCAAAATGCTCTGTGGAGTGCTGAGACTTTCCATTATTTGTCATTTCAGCAGAAGTTGCTCTCAAGTCTCTAGAGACAGAAAGTTAAAATGCCAAACAATTATAACCTAACCAGGAACAGACACTAAATTGTCCCATTTATTTTAGGATGACTCTCACAATGGTTGCTCTATAGGCCAGCAGTGAGTCACCATGCCCTGCTCACCATGTGCTGCAAATAATTTGAGAGCAATGCTAAGACAGGATCAGATCAATCTTGAAACTGGCTGGTGACATTGTGAAGAAGAAATAGATATTGTAGGAAGGTGCTAAAAAGAACAAGCAGGTGAAAATACCCAACTTCTGCCAATATAGCAATGAAAACAGAACTGTGTACTCTAAGAGCAGATATAATTATGCCACAGAGGAAAAGAGGCAGCTTCTTCCACTCCACCCTGTACAGACTCCCACCAGCTTCTCACAAGTTCATGGCAACTGCCCATAGCCTGTAACTCAGGCACAGGAGCTGGGTGTTCAGCTGTCAGATTGTAGGAACATCCTTCTTACCACGCTCCCCATCCGGAGAACCCAATCGCCTGCAGGATGGTGAGGATGAACTGGGCGCCGAAGATGAAGAAAAAGGCCATGAAATTAAAGGAGCTGTCCGACCTGTGAGGGAGAGAGGGAGTCAGGGAGAGACAGCACCTCACCTTGCTTCACACTCATGTTTGACCCCATCACATACAAGCCCTCAGAAGAGATCCCTCCACAGCTAGGGACTTTGAAGGCTGCTACTCTTTCCCTGGCAGCGAAAGCACCCAGATCCATGAATCACCAGCACCTAATCTCTTCCAATAAGCTTGGCTCCTGCAATTGCTCTACCAAAGTAATTGCATATATGATGACACATGAGGAGAGGCAGCCTCCTGCAGAACAGAGAGTGCCCAAGTCATTTCTCTGACCAAACAACTGAAGACAGCACAGCCTGACACCTGGGCAAGGAGGCACAAGGGGACCCGGAGACGGGCAGGCAGAGTTTGCCCACACACTAAAAGTGAATGTAGAGCGTGAGAATTCCAGCTGGGAATGTCTCAGGGGCTGCTCAGCATCACACTTACACACCCATGGGTAATAATCCAGCTCTGGGACATAACAGGAGGAAAAACAGGCACAAGAGAAGTGGGTGGTACCCCAGCCAGGTACCACATCTTCAGGATGTGTATGTTGGGAGGGTCCTGAGGATGGGAGCTCCTTTCATTTATGCAGGTAGAGCAGAGAGCATGAATACTGATCCCCAGGCTGACCAGGTATGTTCATGGTCTCTCCATCGTGGGTGCACTGGGGCACAGCACTGTCCTGCCCAAGCTTGGGCTCCACCAAGGAGCTGCAGAACATCTTCATCCCATTTAACCAGCTACACTGATGTGCCAGCCTTTCACTGTAAGCCCAGGCACATCTAGAACTGCCCAAACTGTCATTTTTCATGATACAAATGATTCCCATTCTCTCAGGAACTCAAAGGGCCCAGGATTTACAGAGCAGATTTACCAAAAACACTTCAGTTGCTTACGAGGCAGCTTAGTGGAAGGGGGAGTTTACAAAAGAGCATCCCTCATTCCCAGCTCCTGCTCAAACCCTGACAGTATTTAAATGTTTATTATTTGAATTATTCATATTTTAATGTTTATTAGTATTACAATTCTAGCCTCTGATGCCTAAAGAGGAGATGAGGGAGGCAGGACCCTGGCTAGTCTGGGACAAGTGGAACAGCCTCCAGCCAAACCCCCGTCGCTCTGAGCCGCGTGTGGTGGTACCGTTACCTTCCATCTTTCAGGAGATGGCCACAGAGATGCTGTGGAAGAAATCTGCCATCCCTGAGTGGGATCCTTATGATCCCACCTTCAAACACCACCTCAGAGTACAGCAGTGTGAAAGAAAGACTTTAAACACGGGCTGTCGTAATCCAATTAACAAGGATTAGGCTCGAGGCTGAGCCTCCAACCAGACTCTTGCAGCTACAACCTGAAAAGGCTGGAGGAGTCTTCATTTGAAAGGATCTTTGGGAATTAGTGAGGATACACAGAAAAGGTGATTTCTGATCCAGCTTTCTGGTGCAGATTTGCAACAGCTTTGCCCTAGTGCCAGAGCTCTGCAGCTCATTTCATTCTGGATGCAGAGGGATGACGAAGGTTTTATGGAAGCGCCGTCACGGTGCGTGAGGCCGATATGGAAGAGTTGCCTTTCCCCAGAGTAAGCACAGCCAGGGGGTCTGACCTTGTTTCCTTAAATCACAACTGGCTGTGATCCCCCAAGAAACAGCACTGCCCCACTGCAGAGTTCTTCAAACCTCTTCTACAACTGATGTCAAAGTCAATGATCTCTGGGCTTCCCAGTCTGTCCCCTGGGCTTGTTCTCTTTTTAACTGCAGAAGTCTTTACACAGAGTAACCTCGGGGACCTTTCAGCATTCAGTTGCATAAACACATACAAACAACATTAAAGAAATAATTAGAAACAGTCCCTGGTGAAGCCCAGAGGAGGTCAAGGGGGAGGAGTTATTTCTTCCCAGACTTCAGAATGGAAACTGCTCTTTGAACAGAGCTCCAGCTGCCACTCAGAGACCTTTGAGCTTCTGACCCAGGGATGGGGACAAAACCCCACACCTGGAGAGCAAGAGTTCACAGCTGGCATTTGCATGTCTTTTCAAACTTTCAGATTAATCCAACCCAGTGGCCTTCCCTTTCCACCAGAAACAATCCTCCCCTGTACTCCAGGGATGTTTTAAGCACCCCCAGTGCACTGACTGCCCAGTGGTGTCAGCATCCAAAGCATAAATTCAGAAGAGCATTTAAACAATTAATTTAGCATGTGCTAAATATTCAGGCCCCACCTGCCAACTCCCATTTCTATCAGCTGCTTTCACTGTTATCTAAACCCTCTCATCACAGAACCTGGTGAATATTCACAACCCAGAGTATTCTGGTAACAAGGAACCAGAAAGAGCTTCAGAGTTCAAATCCTGACTGGTGTGTGGGGTCTGCTGGTGACCCACAGTGTGAGGGTCCCTCCCCTCCTCTGTGCCTCCTCTCCCTGTGTCAGGCTGGAAAATGCTCAGGACCTTCATAGCTCCAACAAGCATTATGCATTAATGTCTGAATAATGCCCTGTGATCCACAGCAAGCATGAGCAAATGCAAATGATTATTAATTAAAGTGAAAATGTAAGATGGCTTTAAATATTTGTGGAGTTCCAGAAGGACTCGCTCCAGGGAACTGCTTTTATCTACAAAGCAAAGCAGCCAAGCTCTCAAATATCTAGAGAAAAAAAAAAGGAAGCTCTCAAAAACAAATAACTTAATAGTCTTCCATCAAAACAAGCCTCAGTGAGGCTTTACCAAATTCATATCTATCTAAATGCTATAGAGAGATGAGAGTGCTGCTAAGCTTGAGTTATTTTAAGTAAAATATTAATTTCTTCCTCTCAGAAGAATCTACTCACTGCTGCTCACCTCCAGTCCTAGGCAGGTGACCCTCAAGCATTTAAAAGTAACAACATTCTTCTTCATTTTGAAAGTAAACACAACATTCAGAGCTCAAATCCTTCCTCTTCACCCCAGGCAGACAGATCTCTGGAGGGCCACTCCCCAATAACACCAATCTCTCTCCTTTTCACCCCAGGCAGACAGGTCTCTGGAGGGACACTCCCCAGTAACACCACATCTCTCTCCCAGAGGGAATGGAAACAAAAGCACCTCAGGGGCTTCCACTCACCGAAAGGCTTTGTAGGCAGGGCGGAACCAGCAGACGTAACCGCAGGGGCTGAAGAGGACGAGCCAGAGGATGGCCAAGCCAAAATTGACCCCGTAGCCACCTCCGATCCACCACGCCAGGCAGGCTATTATGTTCACTACCAGCGTGATGCAGTAAACTGCAAAGAGGGCAGAGCAGAGAACATGAGTTTTACACTGAATAATCAGCTCCTGAAACGTGTTGAGCTTCCACTGGTTCAGCTGCACCCAGGCTCCTGGGGAAAGGAAAGGGAACTTCCCCTTCAAACATCTACAGCAGCAAGTCAAACCTCTCACAGCCATGGGCTCACACTCCAGGATCCAACCCAATGACATTTTTGTTCAGTGCTCTGAGATACACTTGCACAAGAGTTGCTGTTTTCATACTTAATTTGGAGAAGAATTTCTGTCAGCTCTTAATTGCAGGGTCTCAGATGTACCATCAGGGAAAACAAATTGTGTCTAGTAAGTGATGATGGCCAGTGGCTAAATCCTTTAGGGTAGAAAATTCACTGTGCAGCCTGAGCACCCTCGAGTCAGGCTCCAGTTGTGAGATCCTGCCATAAGAAAATGGATTTTGCAGCAAAGACAGAAAACCAGGTACAGAAAGAGTTATCATCCAACCACACGTGAACTGGTGCAAGATCACAGCTCTGTGCTCACTGCAATGTCTGCAGGTTAATCAGGAAGAGACAAAACCCAACATCCTGCACTCTGCTGCAGAGAGAGCAGAGGAGAGAACATGAGGTTGTGCAGTTTCACCTTGTCCTGCAAAAAGCAAACAGACACTTGGTGTTGTAACAGTGGGAAACTCAAGCCCATTTTCGATTGGATCTGAGGAAAAATGTGTTCACCAAAAGGGTGGTCAAGCATTGGAACAGGCTGCCCAGGGAGGTGGTGGGGTCACCTTCCCTGGTGGGATTTAAAAGACAGGCAGACAAAGTGCTGAGGGACATGGGTTAGAGGTGGAATTGGCTGTGTGAGGTTTATGGTTGGACTTGATGATCTCAAAGGTCTTTTCCAGCCTCTATGGCTCTATGAAAGCAGCTGCTCCAAGAGAGTTGCAGGTTCCTGCATGTCCCCAGGGGCTGGCAGCACAGACACATCCATCTCCAGAGGGACTGCTGCCCCAGAGGGATGAGGAAACTTTTGGGACCTGCCAAAGGATGGAGAGCTGGGTAACAAGCAATGTGACTAATAAAAGACTCAGGGCAGTATTATTATGAATTACGAGCAAGGTTCAATTCCCATTTGTAACAAAATCCCTTTATGAGAGAGGAGGGGCACACAACACTGCCCTGCACCCAGCCCCAAGTGACTCTGGTCTCTGTGCTGGCTGAGGCTGCCTCAGCAGCTATTACAGAACCAGCACAGCACTTTGTGGGCTCTCTCTCTGCTTCCCTGGGCCTCTGAGGAAGCCTGGAAGTCAGCTTCAGGGCTGCCTTGAGCGAGGGGATAAGCAAACCCCAATCAGGCTGAGAACACAGGATCACAGGGGTGGCTTAAAGGCCCTTTCACATCCCTGTTCCTGCCACTTGGATAAAAAGGAACAGTTGACAAAGGCCCCCAGTGCATAGCAGTGCTGATGTGCATGAAGTGACACTGCTCCTCCCTTTCCCTGAAGCTCAGCACCAGCGCACAGCAGGGCTGCACCCTCCCTGGCTTCCCCAGGCTGAGCTCAGTCCCCAGCCCAGGGGCTCCCTGCTTTCCTCCACATCCTCCCCTCACTGCTCCAAGGTCTCCCTGCAGCTGTCCCTGCATCCCCCAGGCTCTGCCAGAGCTGAGGAGGTTTAAGCTCAACTACAAGCACAGATTTTGAAAAATAGGTGGTGGCTCTTAAAAAACCTTTGTGTTAACCTGGATGAATTAGCAGAGATAAAGAGAAATGTGAAGGCTGAGGGTCTAAACACAAGAGACCCCTCAGTACCACTTGGTGATGAGCTCACAGAACCACTTCAGACCCTGCTCTCATTTATTCAGTCAGAATTGAATCCCTGACTTTCTCTTCACCTGCAGCAAGTGAACACGCTCTGCCCATTCCTCGCTTCACGGTGGCTCTGCAGCGTGTCTGCACGTCACTGCCTCGGTCCTTTGACGTCCAGCGCCAGCCTGGCCTCTCCTGACTCGTCTCTTTCCTCCTCTCGACACAAACCCACCTGCATTCACACAGCCCAGGGGCTGCTGAACAACTACAAAGTTGTGTGGTTGTAAAATAATATTGACAACACAGTGGGGAGAACCTAGAGTGGAAAGTGTCCGAACCCAGCTGCTGCTTCTGACGTACAGATTGCATGAGAGTTAAAATAAAACACTGTTTTACTGCAAAGCCAATTTCTTCTGAGCAGCTAACACCCAGGCTTTACATGCAATGGTTTGGAGGTGTCTTAATATCAGTGGGAAGAAAGTATTTTAATTATTTCAATTTAGTTTATGCAGTACTTAGCTGTACTTCTTCAAACTTTTATTTTCAAAAGTCATTTATACTCCAAAAGTTGCTTAACAGAAAAAAAACCCAAAACACTAAGCCAAGAGCACCTAGAAAGTTTTAAGGAACTTCTGGTTCTCCCAGCACATCAGGCAGGAGTTTGTTCTCCAGCAGTGGGAGCTCTGGTATCGGTTTCTCCAACTCACCACCCACCTTAATGAAACGTTGACATCCAATTAAAGTAATGAGCATTCCCCCTTCTAGCAATGACTTCTGTGTTCCTGTTCTGAAAACCGCCCTTTCCTTGCTTACCACCTTCCTTCTGTCTGTGTCTCTCTCTCCATCCCATCCCAAAAAGTTGAGGAGACCCCAACAGAAAATTGTGCTGCAGATGGCAATGTAAAACTCCTGGTGAACGTGCCAGGTTCTCCCCTCAGCCACGCTGGACCAGTTGCCCAAAGGGCTGGCACCTTTCCAGCCTGCCATGAACTGGGATGAGGGAGGCTTTGTTTAGGAAGAGTGGCAGACAAAGGCAGCTTTGCAGCATGCAACATTTAACCAGTTCAGTCTGAAGGGACAAGCAGTTTCTTCAGGCAAGAAAATTACAGAGCTCATTTCAGCAGCTCTAACTAACCAAAGAACAATGGAGTGATAGAGGATGCTATTATTTATGCACACAAATCTCTCTCATACACACATCCTATGCATCTGGAATAAAAGCCATGCCACCAAATGCATATCTGGCAGAAAACAAGCTTGCCTTCACTGAGAAGGGTAAATAGGATGACAAGTGTTTGGGGAAAAAAAAAAGATAAGCAAAGCAAAAAAGATATTTAATCTTCCAGAGCACTCCCTGTGGTTCTCCAGGCCTGCCACGCCGGCTCTCAGCTGATTTCATCCCTTGGAGAAGAATGGGCAGTTCTGATGGCTGGATGGGAATGGCTCAGCCAGACAACACAAGCCCAGAGCCAGGAGGTCTGTTCATACAGAGTATGAGCAAACCACCAGCTGTGACCAAGGGGATCAGAGCCCTTCTCCAGCAGGATGGGGAACGTTTCCAGGCTATGGAGAGCTGAGGAAGGGACAGTGTCCAGCTAGAAGACACTGCTTCCATTGGGAAGGGAAATCCGTGGCTGGCACAAACAAGAGGGAATTTTATCCTTCCTACTGTGAGGTGGGGAGACAGGTAGCAAGCAAACAAGCCACATTTATCTTCTTGCCTAAAATTCTCCTCTTCAGCTTGGTTTAGGTGAATTGGGAATTATTTTAAGAGGGCTATTTTGTGGGGGTAAAACATCACCTGACATTAATAAAGGTATCAAATATGGTCTGTTTATTTCCCCCTCAAATTTACTAATAGATTCTCTAGCACTGATACTGTCTCCTTTCTTCAACAGCAGCTCTGCAGCAAAGATTCAAGGCATAGCAGCTTAAAATTTGGGCACAAAGGTATATTACAGTACAAAGATGAATCATTGTTTCTCATCACCTAATTGCAGTCAAAACTTTAAAGCACAGAAGTCATTGAGATCTATGGTGTTTTAATACATATATATGTTTTCCCAACACAGGTTTTTTTTAATTCAACTTACAGATCCACACGTGGTAGATTCTCTTCACCAGAGACTGATAATCGATGGGAATTTCATCAGCAAAATTCTGGTAGAAACACGGTTTCAGAGGGATGAACTTGGGCAGCGGTGGGAAGTTATTCACCTTTTCTACAAGGCAGAAGACAGGTATTAGATGCAGAAACATTCTCATCTGGCTCAGAGAGTGTAATATCCTCCCAAAACACACCCCTGGATCCCTAGGACGAGGGAACTCACAAGAATCAAAAGAGAAACCATCACCAGCTCTGGTCGTTCACGTTACTCACTGCAGCGTGCTCATCCTCACTCTGGACACCAAACATCTTGTTCTCATTCCTCAGCAGTGGACATGACAGTTAAACTATGACATGCAAGGCTTGGAGAGAGGAATGGGAACAAGCTAATAAGCAACACATGGATTTGATACCTTTGCACATCAGTGTAAAGTTGTACAAAAGGTGCTGCAAGACAAAAAGCCTTAAAACAAGCTCCAGGATGAGGTGGAATGAGGGGGAGACCAGCAACCTCTGGGGGAAAGGGGCTGCACAGAGCTCTTTAGTTACAACCAAAGCAAGAGGAAAAGCTGGTGATGGTCCAGACAAGCAGATTTACCTTCAGACACAAGCTCTGAGCAGGGACACTGGCTGGCATGTGGATCAGGCCTTAGGACCTGTAGTAGCTACGTCCCTGTGACAGTAAGGCAGGGTGCCTTTGGAAAGCAGCTCTCCAGCTGGAATTTAGTACTGAGCTGTCATCCAGTTTGGGGAAGGCAAATCAGATGTGAGGGATGGCTTTGCTGTGACAAGACTCATGAATGTACCCTTTTTTCTTTAAAAGTCAAGTTTTTCCCATAAGGGTGAACCCCATTCAAAGAAAAAAAAGGGGGAAAAAAAGGAAAAATAATATACAATAAATCAGCAAATGCTGATAAAAGTGATATGGTGAAGGAAACCTGACCTTGGGAAGAAATGATAGTTTAAAATCAAGTGTGTAAATGCCTAAATCCTCTGCACTGAAGCTGCTGCCAGCTTCTAGGCAGCTGCACAGATTTGTCTGTGTGTCTGCGTGCGCCTGGAGATGCGTTCCTACGTGTTTGAGAATGTTTGCTCTTGCCTTCGAGTCCTGATTAAAGTTCCAGGGCATTGTGACTAATTGTCTCTCATCTACTTCAGCCCCAGTAAACAGAATTAAAAACAACCAAAGGAAGAGATGAAGAATGTCCTGGGAAAACCTCCAAATGGCACAGAAGACGAGAGGAAATGTCTGAACAAGAACTGTCAGCACAAGAGTTCCCCTTCTCTTGCCATTATCTCTGCGTGAGAAGACATTTTGCAGGAGCAGCTTCTTAACTTCATTTGAAGGTTGGCAGGGAAGAGCCCAAAGCTGTCAGCCATGCTTTAGGAAAGAAAAGGTTTTACTTCATGCAAAGGAAAGGTGGATTTTCAGGCAGAAAATGTGGTGAGGATAACGCCCACTGCGAGTCCATCAGAATTAAATGTGCAGTGACGTCTGAGGTCACCAGCCCAGCTCGACTTTTCAGTAGATTTCACCTTATAAAAACAAATATTAAGTCTTCTGCCTCTCCTCACTCCCATTAAACATAGTTTACATCAATTCAGATGCCCTCTGAAGCTGGTGTTAGTCACTGGTTAACACCAACCGCTGAACCCGGCACACACAGCGCTGATGGCCCACGGCTGCTTTCAAAGTCCACAGGAATTTGGACCTGGCACTAATTCTGTTTGCTATAAACAGCTCATGGGCTTTCTCCTGGCAGCAGCCTACAAAGGGCCAGAACAATGCTGGATCAAAGGCAAGGAAGGGAGCACAGCTCCTAGAGCTCAAGAAACAGCTCTCTAGGGAAGCAAGTAAGGTCAAGATTAACTGACCACAGTAAAAGCTGATTCTCTAACAATCTTTTTATTAGTTTTTGAAGGATGAGGAGAATTTTGCTCTGCCCCTCTTCAACAGCTGAAGCTGCAGCTAGTTACTTTGGCTCTGCTCTCTTCCATTTTCTCTCTCTCCTACAGCACAGATCTGTCACAGGCAGTAGAGCTGCTGCCAGCCTCTAGTGCCAGAAGTCCCCACATGGTGGGGCCAAAACCAACAGGGCTGCTGGGCACCAGCCACTGCAGTTTGGTCTTTTTCAAGCTCACAAAATGCTCCAAGTACTTCCACAATTGTTTGCTAGGTACACAGAGATCAGGATTACACCTCTTCTCTGTTGCTGCTCAGCTGCAAGCAGCCAGGTGACCACTTTTTCCCACCCAAAGACCCTGGAGTTTTCAACTGTTCTGGGTTACTTCCAAGAACAGACAAAAGAAATCAAATTAAAATATCCTCTTTCACGTCTGACTGCACAGCTTGGAGTGCTACAGCACTCCTATCAAGGCTAGGATCAACACATGAGATCAGCAAGCAGAAATGAAACATCAATGAACAGCAGCTGTATGCAAGTCCCTGATTTTCTTTTATCCTAAAAAAAATGAGAGGAATGTTGTTACTGATCTCACTGCAAGTAAAATGAAGATGTATGAATATCAATAGTACAGCTAGGAATGCTGTGGGAAGCTGTTTAGCCTCATTAAGGAAGGAATTATTCTCATGTACTTTTTTAATGAATAAATTCCAGCCTCATAAAACTTGCAAACAAGTCACACCTGAGACTTTATCGCTAGAACAGTAACCTGGGCTGACAAACCTACAGCAGATACAGCGTAAAGGGAACGCGTCCAAGGCAAGAAGAGCTGTAGCTGAAGAGCTTGAGGGCTCCCTAAGATCTCAGGAAGGGACTCATGTTGCAGACCTGATGTGTTACAGCCATCACAGGATACTGAGGAACATTCTCTGAAACCATTTTCTCCCTGCATTGCTGGATTTTGAGGTGCTCTTACCTGCCATTTCTGTAAGGAGTGTCCCCTGGTGAGGTTTCAGACAGACAGCAAGAGCTCTATTGGAGAAAGAAAATCAGGTCAGCACATGTCACTAACCAGCACCCAAAGAATCTCCTGGAATCAGGAGTGTCTCCAGCACAGTTTGACAGACCATGAGCCCGGGGTTCCCACTACAAACTCCTTGTTTCCAATTCCCCAAAGTAGACACACTGGAACCTTCCAGAAAGGATCACAACTTCTCCTTGTTCATATAAAACTCCACCTGGAAGCATCTCATTGAGCACAATCCCACTGTCAACCACTTTTGCAGCTTGTACTTTTCAGCAGCAAACAAAGGTGCTCGTGGTGGTACCTGGCACTGGGTGGGGATGTGCAGACAGCCGCTGCCAGAACAGCAGCCAGGCAGCCAGCTCTGCATGGGACCCAGCACACCCAGCACAAGAGAAGTTTGTACAAACTCACCAGACTTAATGCCTCATTTAGGTGTTGAGATGATTTGTTGGCTCCTGGCTCTCTGTGGACTGCTGAAACAAACAGATAATCACTGTTAGCCGGGAAGGAAACTGCTGGTAAAAAAAAACCAACCCAACAAAGAGCTGGTAGACAAAACATCCCTCATTATTTTAATCATTCTGCACAACACTTCTTAAAATGCAGATTCACTCTTCCTGTTACCACCATGGAACGTGACCACAGTTCTGGGAGAATCAAACCCTGTGAAGTTTTCCTGGCTCCAGCCACGTGGCTGATTTGGGCAGAACCGAGCGCGCAGACGGAAGCCACCGAGAGCTCTGTGCTGAGCTTCAGGAGAAAACCACCGTGTGCCCCTGCCTGTAAATCCCAGAATGGAAACACAGAACACCACAAAACCCCTTTAAAAACCAGCACTGCAGGGGCTCTGACAAGAGTTCTTAGGAAGTCCAGACTCCAAACTGCCCCTACAAAAACACAACAAACACCACAGGCTGCTGCCAGCACCCAGGTCAGAATCGCTGCGTTGTCTCCAAAGCCCTCGGGATTTACAGCAGCTCGTTTCCCTTCCCTGCACCTCTGTGCTGTCCTCCTGCCCTGTGGGTGCTCTGCAGGGTGCAGAGTTTACACTGGTGTGATTCTTTTGTTTGGGTTGCATTTACTTTTTTTTTTTTCCCTTTTTAATTGAGCTATTCTAGCACAGTGCCTGGTGGAGACAATGGCACTCGTAAGAAGCAGGACCTGGACAGGCAGCTCATTCCTCCTGTAGGTAGAGATGCATTTATAAACAAGCTTAATTACATCTACACTAAGGAGAAAACATCATTTTGCTCATACCAGTCTAAAGAAAGCAACAGAGTGTGGACAGGGAAGCTCTGCGAGTCGTGAGCTGCTCAGGACTGGGGCTCCCTGGGTGAAGGCCACAGCACAGCGGAATGCTCCGAGCTTTCCCACGCCACAGCCATCACCCAGTGTCTGACAGGCAGTTTATAACTTGTGATTTAGAAATGGAAGCATTTTGCTTGTGTGAGTAGAAAATAAAAGTATGAAGACCGTTAAGAATACAATTAAAACTTCACCCCACCCATTTGCAGCTGCTCCCAGCTGAGATCTGTAAATTTTGGGGGAAGAACAAACGAAACATGAACACAAGTTATGCTGAAAAGCTTTAACTGAAAGGTCAGCAAATGAGTGAGGTCCACCTTCAGAAGAGGATTATTTAGTTCCTGCACTTCAGTGCCAGTGTCTCACAGCTGCAGAGTGGTAGGAGGCACCAGTCTGTCCACTGGAGAAGGGACCAGAAGGAAAGACCAAGGGACACGTTCCTGGCTTGACAAGGAGCATCGTGGCCAAAGTCACCCTCCTGTGCCCTCCCTTCTCAAGGAGACAATTGTGGTGCTGTTGAGTGGCTTTAACTCAAATAAATAAATTTTTAAAACCCAGAGAAAGTAGCATCCTGGTGATCCACTCCCTTCTCACCTTACCCAGCTGTGCTCCTTTACCTGCTCATTTCCTACTAAATCTCAGCCAGGGTTCAACGCTCTGATGACAGAGAACACCATCACACACAGACACTAAGGAACATTCCTCTCTCCAGCAACCTCTGCTTTTATGAGCATTCTCACAGAAGTTCCTGGGACAACACCTGTCATTTCCCTACAGAATGATGTGTTTTGGAACTGCAAAGTGGCACTGAGTACATTTCTTTCTGCAAGGACAAGCACATGCCACACTCAACTTTTACAGTGAATAATCAGCTCCTGAAACGTGTTGACCTTCCACTGGTTCAGCTGCACCCAGACTCCTGGGGAAAGGAAAGGCAACTTCCCCTTCAAACATCTACAGCAGCAAGTCAAACCTCTCACAGCCATGGGCTCACACTCCAGGATCCAACCCAATGACATTTTTGTTCAGTGCTCTGAGATACACTTGCACAAGAGTTGCTGTTTCCATACTTAATTTGGAGAAGAATTTCTGTCAACTCTTAATTGCAGGGTCTCAGATGTACCATCAGGGAAAAAAAATGGTGTCTAGTAAGTGATGATGGCCAGTGGCTAAATCCTTTAGGGTAGAAAATTCACTGTGCAGCCTGAGCACCCTCAAGTCAGGCTCCAGTTGTGAGATCCTGCCATAAGAAAATGGATTTTGCAGCAAAGACAGAAAACCAGGTACAGAAAGAGTTATCATCCAACCAGGTGTGAACTGGTGCAAGATCACAGCTCTGTGCTCACTGCAATGTCTGCAGGTTAATCAGGAAGAGACAAAACCCAACATCCTGCACTCTGCTGCAGAGATTTCTTCATCCATCATACACCATTTGCAGAGGGAGGAGAAAAAAACCCCAGAGGAGCTCCGGGAGGGAAGCAGGCGTGGAGGGAACTTCCCTTTTCCACCGAGCTCCTCCGTGGTGGGTGAGTGACTCCCAAGTTCACAGCCCAGTGCATGTGACTCACAGGAACCCCTGGAGACAGTCAGAGCTTTTCCTCACCAGGATTTCAAAGACAACAGTGTCCTGTGTCCTTTTCCTCCTAAAGCAACCATCTCTCCAGCGTTTTCCTTTGGAACCAGGACACGGACACAAGCAGCTCTGTTCTTGCAGATTTCCAGATGATGACTCTGAATGTGACTTTAGTGTGAAACATGTTCCACCACCTCAGATGACAGAGAATTTTGTGAAGGAATATCTGTGCCAATCTGCTCGAGGCACATGACGTGACTGCATGTGTTACCGTTTTGGCCTCGTCTGACATCAAATTGACTCTGCCTCTAGTACAGGAAATAGTTTTAAAAGTTTCAGTTCTTTCTCACTGATTCTTTCTTCAAAAAGAGAGGAAGGTGGTAGGAGGAATAAATAAAGGACAGGCCAAAAGAGGAGTGCTGTCAGGGAGGTGGGAGAGCTGAACCCATCCCTGCTGTGCCATAAACCCACCTGGTGACCTCGGGCAAGTCCCCTAAGACCAGATCCACCGGCTCCTCTCGTGCCACCTGCAGATGCCCCAGACAAACTCAGAAGAGCCTGACATCCCTAAACCCTCCATCCAGCAAAATTCACCAGTTTCTCAACTCTTACTTTAGGCTATTTGCTGTATTGCTTTTATATTTCCATCCTGACCTGCAGACTGCAGCAAGGCTGAGAGCTTCTACGCAGACCTGTACTCAAGGGTTTAATCCAGAGCACTCTGCCGAGAGCAAAATGAGTGGCAGGATCTGCACAGAGCAGCGAGGGCAGAACTTGCCAACACTCCCTGGTAAGACAAAGATTTAATGATTAGAGCACAAGTGGAATGAGAAGACCTGGCCACAAGGCACATCTCCTGGAAGCGGTTCGAGCTCTCCCCTCCGGTGAGGGCTATCACCAGAGACCAGGCTTGCTGAAATCCCTTCAGGCTGGAAGCCAGCACACCCCTGATATTCCAGAGGAGCAAATGGCCTGAAAGCAAAGGCACTGGGAGATCTGGGACTGGGGAGATGTGGGTTTGAAACCACCAGGCTCGGCAGGGAACCAGCACAGCCTCCAGTGTTTGCGAGACAAGCAAATGCCTCGCGCGTACCCCGCTCCAGTCGCGTTTAAAAAGAAAGTGGTGACCCTGGGCAGGTCCAGAGAGAGCTGGGAGATGATGACAGGGCTGGAGCCCCTCTCTTCATGAAGAAAGGGTGAGGGACCTGGGCTTGTTCAGCTTGGAGAAGAGAAGGCTCCAGGGAGACCTCATTGTGGCCTTCCAGTACCTGAAGGGAGCTTAGAAACAGGAGGGAGAGCGACTTTTGACCTGGGCAGAGAGTGATGGGACAAGGGAACATGGCTTTAAACTGAGAGGGGAGATTGAGGTTGGATATTAGGAGGAAACTTTTCACCCAGAGGGTGGGGAGACACTGACCCAGGTTGCCCAGAGAAGCTGTGGATGCCCCATCCCTGGAGGCATTCAAGGCCAGGTTGGACAGGGCCCTGGGCAGCCTGATTTAGTGGTTGGCAACTCTGTCCACAGCAGGGGGGCTGGAACTGGATGGTCTTTAAGGTCCTTTCCAACCCAAACCAGTCTGCCATTCTGTGATTCTATGATTTTAAGAGAAAAAGCTGGTTTTGAGTCTCATTCAGAAGCCCAGCTCTTATCAGGAACTTCCCAGAGAGCCCAAGGCAGCAGAGATCACTCTGCAAAAGCACCAAAACCCTTGGCTCAGCTGTGTGCCCCCAGACTCTGTACAGCAGATGCAGGCTCTATTTGATAGGGTTTCCCCTCCCTGCCACGCTGCCAGCCCCTGTGGAGCAGGACACCACCCCTGCAGTGACACCAGCACAATGCAGGGCCCTGCTTCAACCCTGGGGCAGCAAAAACAACCAAAAAAAGAAATTCCAAAAGCCACCCAGCACAAGCAGTGAGAATGGGAAACTGTTCATGGCAGCAGCTGCTGCTGAGAAAACAGCCAGGGAACAAGAAAGGCAGCAAGGGTTCACCCCACCCCACATCCCCCCGACAGCTCCGGGTTATGGGATCCTCCCTCACTGTGCTGTCCCCTCTCCCCCGTCCTGGAGCTGGGGGGAAAGCACCCTGGGAAGCAATTCCCCTCAGGTCTCCCCCAGGCTGTTCACACAGCTGTACCCACTGCCTCAGCACATGGACAAAAGCCTTAATTTCAGTTCTAACATAACCTGCAGCAAACCAATATTGAGTTCAGTGCCACCACTTCCAGAAGGAAAGCTCAGCTGCTCAGGGGCAGAACCACAGGAGGCTCAAGAGGAAGAGAGAAAGCAGAGAAACACCCCTGGAATTCAGGGCACAAACCTATTCCACTTGTCACCTACCCAGACTGGCCTCACGCAGAACACCTGGGCTGCAGACAGCAGCAGCATCACCTGGCCCAGCATAACACTAAAAACCAGATCAATTAATCCATCAATCAGCTGCTAATTTCTAATTTACTGCTCTCTTCATCTCAGGTTCAGATAAGAGTTTCTTGAGCTAGTTATTACTCACAAAACTAAGATCAGAGATAGGAGAAAAAATATGACACTGTGTTCTGTCTCTGAAGAGGGCAATACTGAAAGAGGGGAGATTTTGGTGAGATATTAGGAGGAAATTTTTCACCCAGAGGGTGGTGAGACCCTGACCCAGGTTGGCCAGAGAAGCTGTGGCTGCTCCTCCCTGGAAGTGTTCTGGGCCAGGTTGGATGAGGCTTTGAGCAACCTGGTCTAGTGGAAGGTGTCCCTGCTGCTGGCAGGGGGGTTGGGACTGGATGAGCTTGAAGGTCCCTTCCAACCCAAACCAGGCTGGGGTTCTGGGAATACACCAAGAGCTGGTGCCCAAACCACACACGGCAAAAAGCTTCACCCTGGCTCCTCGCAGCCCCTGGAGAATCACTGACAGGAACTTCCTCAGCAGCAGCCGTGCAGCTGCCCCTGCCCCGTGGCTGCCCTGTGCTCCCCCTGCCCCATGGCTCCCCCTGCCCCGGGGCTGCCCCGTGCTCCCCCTGCCCCGTGGCTGCCCCGGGGAGCCCCCCTGCCCCCAGCAGATGTGTCCCAGCCAGACAGAAAGTGACTGTGAGGGGAAAATCCCCGAGCACCCGTTTGGGGAGGGATGGAGAGCGCAGCCCAGGGGATGGGAGCAGCCTGGACACACCCGTCACTGCGCTCCCCGGGGGACACGGGACCCCTCCCCACCCTCCACCGGGACCATCCCCAGCAGTGCCCGCACACACTGCTCCCACCAGCACTGACCCCAATCCCTCCCCCTGCCAGGGCTGTCCCCGATTCCTCCCCACACCCACACTGTCCCCCCAGACCTGTCCCAAATACCTTGCCACGCACAGGCTTCCCCCACACCCCCTTCCCTGCTGCCCCTCTGCTGTCCCCATTACCCCCAGTGTCACCAGGGCTGTCCCCATTAACCCCCTTGCCCCCAGGGCTGTTCCCGTTTAACCCCATTGTCCCCAGAGCTGTCCCCACTACCCCCACAGCTGTCCCTATCATCCTTATTGTCCCCAGGGCTGGCCCCATTACCCCCATTGCCCCCAGGGCTGTCCCCATTACCCCCAGTGTCTCCAGGGCTGTCCCCATTAACCCCACTACCCCCAAGGGTGTCCCTGTCACCCCCATTGCCCCCAGGGCTGTCGCCACTACCCCCAGTATCCCCAGAGCTGTCCCCATTAACCCCACTGTCCCTAGAGCTGTCCCCATTAACCCCATTGCCCCCAGAGCTGTCCCCATTAACCCCACTGTCCCCAGAGCTCTCCCCGGTACCCAATTAACCCCATGGGCTCTCCCCGTTATCCCCACTGTCCCCAGAGCTGTCCCCGTTACCCCTCTCTGTCCCCCCGCCCGCACACGCCCCGTTGCACCCCCAGGCCTGAGGCAGCTTTGCCACCCCCGCCCGGCCCGACCCCGCCAGGCCGGGCCCGCTGCCCCGCGAACCCCCCGAGGCCTCCCGCGTTCCCGCCCGACCCCCACGTCCCCGCCATTCCCCCCCCGGGCTGTCCCGTCCCCGCGCCCCGCTCACCGTGCCCGGCTCAGGGCGCAGCGGCCGGAGCCCCGCGGGGGCCGCTGGGAAACCGAGTCCCGGCAATGGCGGCCTCGGCCGCGCGCCCCGTTCTCCGGACTGCGCTTCCCAGCGTGCCCCGCGGCACTGCCCCCGCGCGCGGCACGTGAGGGACCCACACCGGAGAGGGGGGGCTGGGGCGGAGCTACCGGGGCCGAGAGGGACCGGGCGGGGCGGGGCTGCGGCGCCTAGCGACGGGACCGGGACCGGCGGGGATGGACCCTGCGGGGTGGGGGCGCTTCCGCGGTGGTGCCAGGGCCGAGGAGGGGCCGCAGGGGCGGGGAGCAGAGCCCGGCCCGGCTCCCGTCAGCCCCGCCCCGCCATGGAGCCAGCGCTGAGGATCGGCGGTTCTGAACACACAGAGCGGGTGTGGGAGGAACAGGGAACCCCAGACTGGTTCGGGTTGGAAGGGACCTGAAAGCTCATCCAGTGCCAACCCCCCTGCCAGCAGCAGGGACACCTTCCACTAGACATCATGTCAGAATGAGATGCCCCTTGTCCCATCACTGGGCACCGCTGAAAACAGTCTGGCCCCATCCAAGCACAAATCCATGCTGGGAGAAGAATGGATGGAGAGCAGCTCCAGAGAGAAGGACTTGGGGTGCTGGGGGAGGAGAAGCTCAACATGAGCCGGCACCGTGCGCTGGCAGCACAGAGCCAATAACCGTGTCCTGGGCTGCACCCAGAGCAGCGTGGGCAGCAGGGCCAGGGAGGGGATTCTGCCCCTCTGCTCCGCTCTCCTGAGATGGAGCTGAGATGTGAGGAAGAAATTCTTTGGTGTGAGGGTGGTGAGACCCTGGCCCAGGTTGGCCAGAGAAGCTGTGGCTGCTCCTCCCTGGAAGTGTTCTCAGCCAGGTTGGATGAGGCTTTGAGCAACCTGGTCTAGTGGAAGGTGTCCCTGCTGCTGGCAGGGGGGTTGGGACTGGGTGGGCTTTAAGGTCCCTTCCAACCCAAACCATTCTCTGATTCTTTGATTTTAGTTGTAAGAGGGGGCTACAAAACAACTGGGGACAGACTTTTTAGCAGGGCCTGTAGCGATAGGACAAGGGCTGATGGTTTCAAACTAAAAGAGGGAGATTTAGACTTAGATATAAGGAATAGGTTTTTTACACTGAGGGTGGTGAGACCCTGGCCCAGGTTGCCCAGAGAGGTGGTGGATGCCCCATCCCTGGAAACATTCAAGGTCAGGCTGGACGGGGCTCTGAGCAACCTGATCTGGTTGAAGATGTCTCTGCTCATTGCAGAGGGTTGGACCAGGTGGCCTTGAAAGGTCCCTTCAACCCAAACCAGTCTGTGTTCTATGATTCTATAAACCAGTAGAGGTCACTCCACCCCAGTAAATCCAGTGCTGAAGACACTGGACCAGTAAGAGAGGAGCACTTACAGGGGGAAGGTGCGATGGGCAGTGGGATGGCAGAGCCCAGGGATGGGGACACTGGGCATCAGGGTCACCCTGGTACCAGCAGCTCCTGTCCTCGCTGTGGTCTGTGTGGGACAGAGACACTCGGGTGGTCCCATCCTGCCGCCTCTTGGGTTTATGGGCCTGTGATCCCATCCTGCCCTGCTCCAACTGTTCATAGACTTGTTTATAGATTAGCTCTTTGCAAGGGATTTTTAAACTCATTTCTCAGGCTTTATTTATCCCCCCCCCCAAAAAAAAAAAAAAAAAAAAAAAAGAAAGATGATTTTTGCAGAAGAAGACATCTTTTTAAACATGAAAACCAAATAAATGTGCCACTGTGCAGCAGCTTGGTGGGGCCTTGGGCTGCCTCACCCACATCGCTGCCGCACTGCAGCAGTTCCCTGCAGTCCCGGGTGCCCCGGCTCCGCTCCTTCCTTGTCCCAGCAGGATGACACCCCTTCCCCACGTCCCTCCTTGTCCCAGCAGGATGACACCCCTTCCCCACGTCCCTCCTTGTCCCAGCAGGATGACACCCCTTCCCCACGTCCCTCCTTGTCCCAGCAGGATGACACCCCTTCCCCACGTCCCTCCTTGTCCCAGCAGGATGACACCCCTTCCCCACGTCCCTCCTTGTCCCAGCAGGGTGACACCCCTACCCCACGTCCCTCCTTGTTTCTGGCTGTTCTGTCTCTCGGCAGCAGCCAGGCTTTATGGTGCAATATAGCAGCTCTGTGGGTGGGATCCACGGTGGGGGCTGTGTGCTGTGTCCTGGGAAGGGCAGAGGGGCAGCGACTGGGGAGCCGGAGAGAGATGAGACCCCGGGATTTCCTGATCCCTCTGCTACAAGAATCGTTATTGTCGTTGTTTTGCTCTGCAGAGTTCAGCTGCTGCTGCCTGAGAACAAAACTGCTCCAGGGCTGCACAGGGAGCAGGGAACGTGCACCCGGGTGAGATTTGCAGGGAAAGGAGGGTGATTGATCAGATCCCCTCTCAGTCTGCTCTTCTCCAGGCTGAAGAGTCCCAGCTCTCAACACCTGAAGTGTGGGGGCCAAATGGGTGGGGCCGGGCTCTTGTCGGTGGTGCCCAGTGACAGGACAAGGGGCAATGGGCACAAACTGGGACACCAGAAGTTCCAGACAAACTGAAGGAGAAACTTCTTCCCTGTGAGGGTGCCGGAGCCCTGGGCCAGGCTGCCCAGAGAGGGTGTGGAGTCTCCATCTCTGGAGATGTTCAAACCCACCTGGACACTTTCCTGTGCACCCTGGTGTAGGGACCCTGCTTTGGCAGGGGGGTTGGACTGGATGATCTCCTGAGCTCCCTTCCAACCCCACCAGTCTGGGATTCTGTGATTTGCACCCAGTGATGCCTTTGAACCATCTGCATCCTGATGGAGAGGGATCCTCACATTCCAAACCTCGCATCCTTGTTGTATCCAGGGCAGGTATCTTCCATCCTTCCCTCCTAGAACTATGTACTCTTTGAAAATGAATCCATGTACCCCCTGCCCCAAAATGTGACCCCAGTGCTGTGAGGTGTGGTCACTGTCCTCAGCTTGGTGGTGGTTGAACAGAGCTTTCCCAGATGAAGCCCCTTCCTGGATCTCAGGATCATTCCCAGTGTGTCCCTGGCTTTAAGAGACCCAATAATCCCTTACAACATCATCCTGGTTTTGGGACTAATTTTCTTCTGAGTAGCCAGGACAGCGCTGCACTTTGGTTTCAGTGTGGGATTTGATATGAGAACAACATTGATAACACACAGATGGTTTTAGTTTTTATTGGAAGATGAAGGACTTCCCAACTTCCCCATAATTTGCTGGTCTGCAGGTGCAGGGGACTGGGTTGGGGGTGTAGTAACATTAGGAAACCCAAACTGGCAGTGGGAAATGCCAGTGGGATATTCCTTATCATTTAATATTTTATAGATATGATTAAATGGCTCAGTATATTAATGAGGGTTGACTGGAATGCTGGGCTCTTGGGGTCTTGATCTTCCAGGATTGCAGTTTTGGGATTGGGATCATCACTTCTCCATGGATCATTACCCAGGAATGGGCCAGGCTTGGTCAGCAGGTGGTGAGCACTGGATATCACTCATTTGTATATTCTATTATTACTATTATTACCTTTATTATTGTAATTCTTATTTTAATTTTTATTTTATTTCAATTAATAAATTGTTTTCATCTCAACCTACAAGTCTCTGAACCTTGACACCTCCAATTCCCTCCCCTATTCCCTGGGGCAGGGGGAGAGCGAGCGAGCGGCTGTGTGGTGTTTGGTTTCCAGCCAGGTTAAACCACCACAAACATCTAAAATCCAGCCCTGTGTCCAAATCCTGCCCTGGATCAGAGCTCCTGGCACAGCTCAGTCCTGAGCCCACCAAAGACATGAAAGGCTTTTCCATGACCTGGGGGGGCTTTGCTTCCAGCCTCACCCTTCGCTAAAATTGGGAATCACAGTCACTATTTCCAACATTATTAATTTTTTTTAACCTTGTAAAACAGACTTTATTTTTCTTCCTGTAAATTCTGTGCAGTATACATCTATATACCTATAGAATACACCTCAATAAAAAGTTTTTCATCCATACATTATATTACTTTTTATTTAATGTCATGAAAAATTCAGACATCGTTTTTGTCCTTAAATAAACATTTTTCCCCTCCCCTGCCCTCCCTTCCTAGATGACTGGTCTGAAAGAGGAAATTTTATTTAGTTATTTTCTTTTCTTTAAAAAAATAGAAATTACAATCTTACAAGACAGAACATTCAATGAGAACAGAAGCATGTTCCTAAATCTAAAAAGTAAAACATTTCCATAAAACCTGTTGGTATCCACAGGTTGGTGTGTGTGGAGGGTGGTAAATGGAAAAAAAATGTTTTCCATTTCTTCCTTTCATTCATAGAGATAAAAAATAACATAAAACCGACTGAAACTTTATATATTTTTCTCTTTTGCACCCACATTCACAAGAATATATTATATATATATATATATATTTTATCCATTTTTATACACAGTGTGAGGGTTCTGGAGGTGGAAATGCACACTCGAGCTAAATTGCCAGAGCAAACAAACAAACAAACAAACAAACACAAAATTAATCTTCATCTGGAAAAAGAGCAATCCCTCGTGGCTGGGGTGGCCCCGCTCAAGGGAACCCCTGCCGAGGTCTCTTTGGGTGGCCTCGTGGGATGGAAACGTCTCCAAGACACCGAGGACTGAACTGAGTCGGGGGTCTGGGGGCTCCTGTCCATCGTCTCCGCTGGCCACACGCGGCTCCGGCGCCGGGGAGAGCGCAAATCTCCCTTTTGCAGGCATTTCTACCCTGGCTTTTTTTTTGTTTGCCCTTTCCCTACCAGCGCAGTGCCCGGCTCTGCCCGGCCGCTGTCTCTGGGTGGCACCTTTGGAGGGACCTTGGCACTGCCATCGCTGCCCGTTCCCGGGAGCCGCCTGCAGAGGTGCCACGGGGAGGGGGTGGGCGCGTCCTCACCATCCCTTCCACGTGTGCCACCGTCCTGGGCACGAAATCATCGAATCAACATCAAATCGACATTGCATCATTTATCCCCTCCCAAGAAATCATCGAATTGACATCGAATCGACATCGAATTGACACCGAATCGGCATCGAATCGGCATCGAATCGGCATCGAACCGGCATCGAATCGGCATCGAATCGACATCAAATCAACATCGAACCGACATCGAATCGACATCAAATCAACATCGAATCGACATCGAACCGACATCGAATCGACATCGAATCGACATCGAATCGACATCGAATCGACATCAAATTGACACCGAATCGACATCAAATCGGTTCCTTTACAGAGAACTTCAGAGCGTGAGTCCCCACAGTTTGGCAGGTTGAGTTTTAGGTGTTGTTGATTATTTCCAGTCTTCCCTAAATTCCCACCGGTTCTTGCTCAGGATCCCACATCTCTCCCATGAGATGGACGTTTGTGTGTCATAAGCTGGGAAAAAAACCCGCACTGGGTGGCGAGGGCTGAAGTCTTTGACCCGATTTAAGGTGCTTTCTTGGTTTCTTTGCCGGCTGAAATGACCGCGGTGCCGTTGACCATCGCTGCACGCTGGCTGATGAACACTGAGGATGTAAAGAAGGGTGTGTGCTTTTTTTTTTTGTCCCCAAACATTTCAAAACACTCACAGCTATTTCCTCTGGGAACAAGAGTGCTGCTGTCCTGCAGAAACAGAGGGCAAGAGCCCCTTCTGCAAACGCACCCTTATTTCCTCGAGTGCTTTTCCTCGCTGAGAGGAGCCGGGAAGTGAATGGTGCTGTTGGAAATGGGTCTTCAAAAAAAAGGCACAACCTTCTGGATGAACAAGGCAGTACTGACTTCTCACTCCTCTCAAAGCTTTAGGATCCCAGAGGGCAGGAAACGAGCACGGTGCATCCCCGCCCCGGCAAACGCTGCGCTGGAGAACGACTCATTGGCACTCAACATCGCATGGGGACACTGGGAGGGTCAACAGCCTTCACTGGAGACGTGGGCCCAACGCCATCGAGGAGAGAAAGGAGGCTGATGAACCCTGATGCGCTCCAAGAAGCAGTTCAGACAGTGGTTAGCAAAACCTGTACGTGGTGGACAGCAGCTGCCGGGGAATAGCACAGTCCCAAGTTTTTCTCTGCCTTATACTGAAGCAGAAATCCCATCAGCTTCCTGGTGAGTCTTCCCTGGTCAAAGTTGGTCCATGGTCTTATTCAAGGTTGGTCCATGGTCTTCCCTGGTTGAGGTTGGTCCATGCTCTGCCCTAAGGTTGGTCCACAGTCTTCCTCAAGGTTGGTCCATGAGGTGGACCTGGTTGAGGTTGGTCCATGGTCTTACTCGAGGTTGGTCCATGGTCCTCCCCGAGGGTGGTCCATGGTCTTCTTCAGGAGGACTTTTAACCAAAAGCATGAATATCCCCTTCCATGGCTAAGAAAGCTGCTTGTTTAGTTTAAGGGGTGCGATTGCAGAATTGAAGGTCTTCAGCTTATGCTCAGGGACGATCTGAGCTGCCAGAAGGTGGGGTTGGACGCACGAGAAACCAACACAAAGTGGGAAGGGGCTTGGGATTTTAGCCCTTTGTCAGCAGAAACTGGGGCTGCCTCGGAGCAGTTTTTCCCTTGTAGCTTTTGGCATTTGCTGCAGGAGGAGCAGGACTAGGGATGGAAAAACCATCTGCAGAGCCTGGCCATGGAGTCACTCAAGTGGCCCTGCCAGCTGCGGGCTATGGCAGCATCGCCCCACAGATCCATCCCTTCTTCACCTTTAGAGCCTCCCAAGCTCAGAGCAGCAGGTCCCGACCACACTGCGGCCCTTGCACTCCCCCTTGACCCCAAGGGGCAGTTTATCCCCCTACAGAGCAACCAGGTCCTGCTAAATAGAGAACAAACCCCCAAAGAACGCTTCTAAGGAGCAGTTTGTGGGGAACACCCGGGGTCCAGCTGCAACCAACACCGACCCCGGCGCTGCACCGATGCCTGCGCCGGCTCTGGGGTGGAGCAGCTGGGATATGGCCACAGTCATGAGGGCAAAGACCCAGTGTGAAAAGCACTCTGGATGCAGAAAGGTGGCCAAGGTGGGTGAAATGGGCTCTGAAAGGCAGGTGGTTGGCCAGCAGGATGGGGAGTTGGCCAGTGTTTAGGAAAATGCCACGATGGAGGACACGGACACCCTGCAAAGCTTCTCCCCCACCACCTTGGGCATCCTTTCCCTCAAACCAGCTGCCTCCACAGGGAAATCCTGAGCTGAATCCCCACTTGGCTACAGATGGGTCTGTGGTGGCCGAGCTCCCGGGGTCACCTCATGCCCCACAGGAGAAGGAATAAGGCTCTGCCTTTGCCCTCTCCTTGGCTCCAGCCAGGAGCCCAAAGCTGCTTCCACCAGCCTGGCTCACCCCTATCTGGCCAAGTCTGCATTGCCCCTTCTTTATCCCATGCCTTGTGTTTGGGTAAAAAAATAAAATAATAGTAATAATAATAATAATAATAATCATTAAAAAAAATAATACAATTAAAAATCAGAGAGGGAGAGTGCAGCGGGGACGGCGGCAAGGGCCGTGCCGCCAGCGCGGCGGCGTGTGCGTGGCGTGTGCTCCCCTGGAGCTGGGCACCACGGGGAGGAGTTGGGTCCCTTACCACTGCCAGGAGCATCTCCTCTCCCGGGTGGAGATTTCACATTCATTTCACTGCTATGGCAAAGTCCCTTTGCTTTTTCCTTCAAGGTGCTTTACATTCAAGAGCTGTTGCAGTCCACAGCGAGGAAACGGGGCGGGGAGGTGCCCCAGCCCCCCAGGTTCTCTTGAGTTTGATTCTTTGATTTCAATAAAACTGCCCCAAAACTTCTGAAGTTTTGTTAATCTTCCAACTTTGGGGAACTCAAATAGGGCGGGTGGCTCCCGGCCTTAGCTCTCCCGTGGGTCGCTGTACTGAAGCTCTGAGTTGAAGACCTCTTTATAGAGGGGTGGGAAGTTCATGGCGGTCTCTGGGTGCAGGAGACGGAAAAATTCCAGCTTGTCCAAGTGCAGGTTGCAAATGGTCTTCATCAAGGGCAGCTTGGAAACCATCTGTGGGGAGAGAAGGAGCCAGAGCTGGTAACTACCGAGTGCCTGGCCAGTGTGTCCCTCACGCCACCACTCCCCATCTCTTGGGGACAAGTGGGTGGGTTTGGGGACTGCTGGCTCCACCCGGCATCAGGGGCACCAGCAGACACCCCCCACCTCTGGGCATCCTGACAGCAACGTGGCCTGACTCCAAACCCACAACTTTCTGCAGGAAAACCAGTGCCTGGGAGGGCACAGAATCATCATTAAGGTTGGAAAAGACCTCTAAGATCAAGTCCAGCCACCAACCCAACGCCACCATGGCCACTAAACCATGTCCTGAAGTGCCATGTCTACATGTTTTGTGAACATCTCCAGGGGTGGTGACCCCACCACTGCCCTGGGCAGCCTGTTCCAGTGCTTGGCCACTCTTTGGAGAAGACTTTTTCTTAATATCCAATCTAAACCTCCCCTGGTGCAACTGGAGGCCATTTCCTCTTGTCCTGTCCCTTGGTCCTTGGTTGAACAGACCCACCCCCACCTCTCTGCACCCTCCTGTCAGGGACTTGGACAGAGCCAGAAGGTCTCCCCTCAGCCTCCTTTTCTCCAGGCTCAGCACCCCCAGTTCCCTCAGCCGGGAACTCAGCACACTTGTGCTCCAGACCCTTCCCCAGCTCCGTTCCCTTCTCTGGACACGCTCCAGCACCTCCAGGTCCTTCTTGGAGTCAGGGGCCCCACACTGAACCCAGCACTCGAGCTGCGGCCTCACCAGTGCCCAGTGCAGGCGGACGATCACTGCCCTGGTCCTGCTGGCCAGACCATTGCTGATCCAGGCCAGGATGCCCTTGGCCTTGTTGGCCACCTGGGCACTCTGCTGGCTCATGTTCAGCTGCTGTCAACCAACATCCCCAGGTCTTTTCCCACCAGGCAGCTCTCCAGCCACTCTGCCCCAGGCCTGGAGCATTGCACGGGGTTGTGACCCAAGTGCAGGACCTGGCACTTGGCCTTGTTGAACCTCATCCAGTTGGTCCTGGCCCATGGATCCAGCCTGTCCAGATCCCTCTGCAGAGCCTCCCACCCTCCAGCAGATCAACACTTGCACCCAACTTGGTGTCATCTGCAAACTGACTGAGGATGCCCTCGATCCCCTTGTCCAGACCATTGATCAAGCTGTTAAACAGGACCAGCCCCAGCACTGAGCCCTGGGGACACCACTGGTGGCCGGCCACCAACTGGATTGAACTCCATTCACCACAAATTGGAGCATGAGGAGACCCCAGTGCCCCTGTCCTCATCCCCAGTGCCCCTGTCCCCATCCCCAGTGCCCCTGTCCCCATCCCAGCTCCATCCTGCTCCAAGTGTTCCTAAACCAGCTCCTTGTGCCCCAAACAGCCACTGCCCGACGCCCTGCAGGGTTCAGCAGCACGGAGCTGCCTCCGCCTGCACTGGGACAGGGATGCACAGCCCTTGGACACAGAAGTTCTCCTCCTCCTTCAACAGGTCCCAGGGCTCCTCAAAAAACACCCACACGTGGCTAACGAGCTCGGGCACAGCCACATCCACCAGCTCAGACGTGTCCCCGTGGCACACACGTGCCGTGCCCCGCACGCAGGCGGCACCGCTACCTTCGAGAGCTTGTCCTCAGCGGAGTGTTTCTTCTGGATCTCGTGCTGCAGGGCCACGTAGATCTTGTCCTGGAGCTTCTGCACCTTCTTGGACTCTGTCAGCCACGGGCGATCTATGGGAGATGCCTGGGTCAGTGTCCCCGTGGGGCTCTCTCCCAGCGCACTGCGGTGGCCTCTTGCTGTTTTAGCCCTTCCTGCTCTCCGGGATGATTTGGGGATGGTGACATGGCCAGGTGGCCCCTGTCCACCCCCCCCACCCCATGGTGTGGGACATGGCTCCTCATCCCACCACGGAGATGTGGCAGATGCCTTTGGTGCCTTTGCAGACACATTTTTTCCCTCAATCAACCTCATTTCCCAGGAATAAATTCAATCATTCATCAAAGAAGCAGCGCTGAGATTTAGGGGTTCGCTCTCCCCACCTTTGGCATGAGACCCCCCTCCCCAGCCAGTCCTGGCTCTGGTGTCCCCCCGCAGCCCCCCGTACCCGGGGAGAGCAGGACGGCGGCGGTGAAGAGCGCGAGCTCCTCGTCCGACAGCTGCAGGCGGCACAGGGTCCTCCCCAGCTCGAAAATGGCGCCGATGAGATCGTCACAGCCTGGTGGGGGGACAGCGGGGAAGAGGGGGATGTCACAGCTCCACACTGCCCACAACACCCCCACATCCCCACCCACCACCCAACCCCAGTGGCACTCAGGGCAAAGTGGGGGTGTCCAGCAGAGGGTGCTGGGGCAGAAAGCAGGACCCATGGTGGACATAGAATCATGGAATCCCAAACTGGTTTGGGGTGGAAGGGACCTTAAAGCTCATCCAGTCCCAACCCCCCTGCCAGCAGCAGGGACACCTTCCACTAGACCAGGTTGCTCAAAGCCTCATCCAACCTGGCCCAGAACACTTCCAGGGAGGAGCAGCCACAGCTTCTCTGGCCAACCTGGGCCAGGGTCTCACCACCCTCACAGCAAAGAATTTCTTCCTCACATCTCATCTCCATCTCCCCTCTGCCACTTTCAAGCCATCACCCCTTGTTCTGTCACTCCCTGCCCTTGGCCAAAGTCCCTCCCCAGCCTTCCTGGAGCCCCTTCAGGTACTGGGAGGCCACTGGAAGGTCTCCCCGGAGCCTTCTCTTCTCCAGGCTGAACAGCCCCAACTCTCTCAGCCTGTCCTCACAGCAGAGCTGCTCCAGCCCTGGCATCATCCTCGTGGCCTCCTCTGGGCTGGCTCCAGTGGCTCCATGTCCTTGTGCTGTTGGTGGCCCCAGCACTGGAGGCAGCACTGCAGGGGGGGTGTCAGGAGAGCGGAGCAGAGGGGCAGAATCCCCTCCCTGGCCCTGCTGCCCACGCTGCTCTGGGTGCAGCCCAGGACACGGTTATTGGCTCTGGGCTGTCAGCGCACGGTGCCGCCTCATGTTGAGCTTCTCACCCACCACCACTCCCAAGTCCTTCTCTTTGGAGCTGGTCTCAAGCCACTCATGGCCCAGGCTGTGTTTATGTTTGGGATTGCCCCGAGCCAGGTGCAGGACCTTGCGTCTGGCATCGACCCATGGTGGACATCAACCCATGGTGGACATCAACCCAATCCCAACGTGAGCAGGAGCAAACACCGGTGGGTCTCACCCCCACCCCTCCCAGAGAAGCTGCGTTTCACCCGGCTGCAGAACCCAGCCCCGTCCGGGTGTCAGAGGAGGGGAAAGCCCCGCGAGCGGCGCGGCGAGACGGCTCTTACCCAGCGACTTGAACATCTGCACGCCGCCAAACTTCCCCTCGAAGAGCACGGTGTTGTTCAAGGGGTTGAAGGCGCGGATCATGCGGATGAGGAGCACCTCCAGGCAACCTGACGTAGGCAGAGAGAGCGCGGGCGAGGGCAGGGCAGGGCAGGGCAGGGCAGGGCAGGGCAGGGCAGGGCAGGGCAGGGGGGTTTCCATCACCCCAGGACCAAATAGAAGAAAGAGGAAAAACCCCCAGTGCAAGTTGGAAGTGCAGGTTGTTCATTCCCAAGAGCAGAATGGTTTTTCCAATCAATCCAGTTTGGGTTTTGGGGTTGGTAAGTTTGGGTTTGGTTTTTTTGTTGGGGTTTTGGGTTTTTTTTTAAGGTTTCCAATTGGAACCACCAAAGTCAAATATTATCCAGGCATTGAATCCGGCCACAGAGATCGATGGAGGTCGTGGTGGAGCCCAGAGAGAGGAGAGGGTGGAAAGAAAAGAAATAAAAAGAGAATGGAAGGAAGAAATGAAAGAACGAGTTAAACTCCAGCGTGGCGGGCATGGCCAGCTCTGCCCTCGGGGTACAGCACCCTGCCGGGACGCTGGCACACGGCCCCTGTGCTGGGTGAGGCTCTCAGCTCCCCAGCCCCACATGTTTAGAAACTTGGCAGCAGCTTTTCCAGCTTTTTTTGGCATTTTGGGACTTTTGCACATTCAGCTCCATCACCGGGGCACGGTGTCACCGGCTCGGGCAGACCAACGGGTGGGGACACGGGTGTGCGCTGCCATTGTCCTCTGTCACTGGAGGAGGAGGAGAGGACCGGCCCCATCTCCCTCCCTGCTCCCCTCTGGGCCTGGCACCCCTTTTCCCAGGGGAAAACCCGCTGTGCTCATTTCCATCCCAGTTTTTAGGTGACATTTGGTTGAGGACAACCATGGGGGCCTGGGGCAGCCACTCCTCGTGTCCCTCTCCAAACCATCTCCTTTAACCGCGACCTTCAGCTCCTTCCAGCCCAGTCCCCGCTCCCCGAGCCCCCACACGGAGCCTGGGGCCACCGAGGGAGGGGAGATCCCGAAAGGAGGACACCAGCCAAGAGAGAAGATGGGACATGGCTTTGGCACCGCGGCTGCTGCTTGGGAGAGGCGCTGGGGACACGCTGGGGACGGCGGGGACACGATGGGGACGCGCTGGGGACGGGGTGGGGACGGGGTGGCAGGGTCCCCCGCTCTTACCAGCTTTCAGGAGGATGATCTGGTCGTTCTGGCAGAGCTCCATGAAGCCGTCGATGCGTTTGGCGAACTCCACCACGTACTGGATGGCGTTGGAGATCTGGAGCGAGCACTGCTGCCACATGGCCTCACAGCTCTGCCGGCACAGCGGGGACGTCCCTTAGGGCTCGCTGCCACTTGTCACCTGGGGTTTGCTGCTACCCCATCACCCTGGTTCCACTGTCACCCTGCCCCCCGTCCCCACTGCATGGCGCAGAGAGGAGACCCAGGTGCCCCGTGGAGGGCATGAGGACAGCTGGGACATGTCCTGCCACCAGCACCTCCACATCCCCCCCTAACTGGGCTTTTGCAGCTCCCAAAGCATCAGGAGACCCCCCTCATCCTCCTCGCCTTCCTCCCTGCCTCAGGGGACAGCGGTGGCCCTTGCTGAGGGCTGTGGTGACTCTGGCTGTCGCGGGGACGTGGCAGCAGTGCTCACCTTGCTCTGCAGGGCACGGACCTCCTCGGGGGAGTAGAGGCTCCACGCCAGGCGCTTGAGCTCCTCCGTGGTGTACTGGCACGTCTCCAGGTGGGACTTCACCACGTTCTGGGCCACCCGGTCTGCAAGGTGAGGGCAATGGGTGGTGAGTCCTGGGGATCCCGCTGGTCCCCCTGTCCCCACACCCTGACACCATCCCCTCTTGGGGGTCCTGAGGGGCTGGAGGGACAGAGGGGCTTGGGCGTGGTGTCACAGGGGTGTGAGGACAGATGGGGTGACAGGGGATGTCCCTGAGGCAGAAGGGGGACTGGCTCAGGTGCACTGAGCTCCATCAGCGCTCAGCCTGGAGGAGGGGATGAGCTTGGGGCTGCTCCAAGGCTGGGTCAGGCCTTTGCTCAGTGCTGTGCGGGCACCCAGGGCTGGATGTGTCCCTGCAAGGTGCCTGGGGCCACTCTGAGCACCGTCCCCAGGGCTGCAGACCCCACGTGTGCCTGGCATCCCGCCGGGACCGCGCCGCTGCTCACCGATCTCGAGGACGGAGATGTCGGCCGGCAGCTGGCCGCCCTCCAGCGCGCCGTGCGCGAACAGGGCTGGCTCCAGCATCAGCTCGTAGAGGGACTCCTGCTTGATGAGAGTGGCATCGGCCACGTCCAGGCTGGACTGATCGGGCGAGGGCTGCGCCGAGGTGAGGAGGTCGAGGTTGTAGTAGGTGCTGCTGCCATCGGGGGTGAGGGGGAAGTCGAAGAGGAGCCCGTCCGACAGCGTGGAGATGTCGTCCAGGTCCGAGAGCCCGCTGCTGACACTGGTGGTGTAGACACGGCTCAGGGGCTCGGGTTCATTCTTGATGCCACCGCTCTGCTCCTGGTTCTGCTGATGCTTCTGCACCTCGGCGTAGAGGCTGTCCCGCTGCTTCTTCGACATGCGGCCGAACTTCACCGCTGCCCGGGGAGGAGATGCCGGCTGCGTCAGGGCAGCTCCAGCCCCGCAGGGCGGCAGCCGCGACCACCCGCCTGCCCTGGGATGGGATCCGGCTCCCGGGGGAGCGCATGGTCTGGGGGTGGATGAGCCCTGAGTTGGATGCACCCCCCCCGCCCCAGACCAACCCTGGGTCGAATGGAACAGAACTGATTTAATTTTTTGTCCTGGTTCCACATGGATAGAGTTAATTTTCTTCTTAGCAGCCAGAATAGCTGTGGTTTGGGTTCAGTGTGGGATTTGTTATGAGAAGAATGTTGATAACACACTGATGTTTTCAGTTGCTGCTGGAAGTCCAAGGACATCGTGATTTCCCAGTTTGCAAGTGCAAAGGACTGGGGCAGGGGGAAGCATAGTTAATTAGCAAAACCCCAAATTGACATTTGGATATGCTAATGAGATAGTCCATCTCATATCCCATCATGGTCAGTGCATTAACCAGGGTTGACTGAAAAGCGGGGGATTTTCTTGGGAATCACTCAGGCTCACTCTTCTGGGATTGCAGTTTTGGGTTCGGGGTTCCTGTTCACTCCTCCAGGATCACTGCTGGCAGGTGGTGAGCAATGGGACTGTGCATCGCTCATTGATAGATATTATTATTATCATTAGCATTACTATTTCAAGTTTATTTTACTCCAATTATTAAATTGTTCTTCTCTCAACCTACAAGTCTTCTTCCCTTTACCCCTCCAATTCTCTCCCCTATTCCCTGGCAGGGGGTGCAAGCGGCTGCATGGTGTTTGGCTGCCAGCCATGTTAAACTACTACAATTTCCCCACAGAGAATGCAAAAGCATTTCTTACTTCCCCAAAACCTTTCACCGGGCTGGCCCCACGGTGGGAAGCAGCTTCAGCCCTGACAGCCCGACTCGCTCTGAGGAGGAGGGGACAGGCCCCTGGGGACCCTGGCACCACTCACCGTCACGGGACATGCCCAGCGCCAGGCATTTCTGCAGGCGGCAGTGCTGGCAGCGGTTGCGGTTGGTGCGGTCGATCAGGCAGTTCCTCTGCCGGGAGCAGGAGTAGCTGGCGTTGTTCTGCTGGCTCCTCCGGAAAAAACCCTGTGTGGGACGGGGAGGTGTTGGGAACGTGCCCGGCAGGATGCCAGCCCCCGCAGCCACCCGCCCGCCAGCACCCGTCTCTGGGTGTCCCTGGGCTCACCTTGCAGCCTTCACAGGTGATAACGCCATAGTGGATCCCCGAGGATTTGTCTCCGCAGATCTTGCACGGGATCACTTCGATTTGGGCTGTGGAGGAGGGGAAAAAAGGGGGAAACCCACGGTGGTTAACGATGGTCATCGCTGAACTGAACGAGGGACACTGCCCTCCCTCTGCGACAGCCGATTCCTGCTCTGCAGCTGGGGAAACTGAGGCACGAGATCTGCACCCGCCGGCAGCTCAGCCCTTCCCACAGACCCCACAAGGATGCTTGAACCTCAGCGAGGGCCCTGAAAAGGGAATGGGATACCCCCACGTGCTCCCCCACCCTCTCCAGCACCACAGGACAGGTGGAAAGGCCCTTGGAGCCACGACAGCACCGCACGTTTGTGCACCTGCGCCCCGCTTTGGAAACACCCCCCCTTATTTTCCAGCCGGTGTGTGCACGCTGGGGGGGCACCACAGACAGGGACATCCTCAGCACTGGGACCATCCCCATCCCTATAGCCACGGACACTCTCCTGCCAGAGATCTGGCCCAAGGGGAAGGTCCAGTGACCCCCCCAGCCCCCCCAGCAGCTCTTTACAAACCCAGGACCGATATAGCCACCGCCAGCTCAAGGTCCTGGCCCCCTTCCCCCCACAAATCCGCTTCCCTCCCCGCTTCTGCTTCGCTGGCACTGAGCTGCTAATAGGCTTCGTCCTCCTCATTTTCCAGCTGCCCCAGATCTGCGCTGGCTCACGCCTGGGTGGGGGGGACACGGGGCACCCCCGAGACTTGTACGTGCCTCCCAGCATCTCTGCACCCTCTAATCCCCGCTCCAGCCCCCCACCCCCGGCCGGGCTCAGCCTGGTGTCACTCCCGAGGGTGCTGAGCAGCCGCCACCAAAATAACCCCCGGGCCCAGATTATGGTTATTTCAAATCTCCTGGGCCTGTGCAAATCCCCGGCACGGTAATTCCCTTCTGCCTCCCTTCTCCCCTGGGAGTGACCGGTTCTGCTCAAGGGACATGCTTTGTGGGTTGTTGTTGTGGGGGACACCTCGGTGGGTGACAACCTGAGTGCTTGGCCAGCTCTGCCTGCACCCAGCACCCAGCAGGGCCCCGGGGTCCCCACTGCTTTGGGGGACACTGGGCTGGGTCAGCAGGAGCCTCACTGTGCAGCCGGGCTGCCATCGGTCCCCAGAGATGCCATTGGATCCCCACAGATGCCATAGGACCCCCACAGATGCCAATGGACCCCCACAGATGCTATTGGTCCCCCAGGGATGCCATCAGTCCCCCAGCAATGCCATCAGACCCCTGGAATGCCATCGGTCCCCTGGGGATGTTATTGGACCCCCAGGGATGCCACTGATCCCCCACAGATGCCATCAGTCCCCTGGGGATGCCATCAGCCCCCCTACCCGGGACTGTTTTGCCCCCCAGCCACACAGGGGAAGGACTCACCCCAAGCCTGGGTGCAAGCAGAGGGACGGATCCTTCCTCCACCCACCGACTCGCTGCTCAGCTCCCGCTCCAAACACACCAGCCGATTTTGGGGTTTCCCCCCCCCCCCTTCCGGAGGCTGCTGCTGAGCTGTGCTTGTCCCCAGGCTGTGTGTTGCCCCCCACCCTGCAACCCAAGGGTGTCACAGCCCAACCCTGTCCCTCCCCAAAGCCTCTGCTGTAGTTTTGGGGCTGGGGCAGCAGAGCTGACCCCCCTGCCCCGGGTGAGCAGGGAGCAGGCAGAGCATCCTCACAGCCACACCAGTCCCACCCCCCCAGCTGCACTGGGGTCACCCCTTTGGCAGGGGGACGGAGGCACCGGCAGGACAACGTGTGGCCACCCCCAATGACACAAACACCCCCCAATTCCCCGGCTCCTGCCGCCACCTTCGCCTGTGCAGCCAGAGAGGGTGCAACCCACAAACCATGGGCCCCCCCCCCACCCTGAATCCCTGTCCCTGTCACCCATGGGGGAGCGCGGGGATGGGATGGAGGTGGTGGCACCATGGGGGGCACAGGGAGGTGATGCCACCCCCGGCAGGAAGCGGCGTCGGTTCGTTATGCAACGTAATTGCAGCCGCCGGATCGCGGGGTGATGCATCGCCGAGGGGCCGCACCCTCACGCCCGCGGCCGATACCTCCGGCCCCCCCGCAAATACCGGCCCCGCAAAACAGCCGAGCGGAGCGCGGCCCCCGCGTCCCGCAGCACCCACCGAGCAGAGCCCGAGGGTGCCGCCCCCCGTACCACAAAAGCCGTTTGTTTGCCAGCTCCCAGCGATGGCTTCGTGTGACACCGATGGTCAAATCCTGCCCCCGCACCCCCAGACCCATGTGGAGGGGACCCCCCTCCCCCCGAGACCCCCGCAGCCGGCGTGGGCAGAGCTAAGGGTGTGTGGGGACGACGCTCCCCCAGCTCCAACTGTCACCCCGCCAAGGAGAAGCCCCAACCGCTCGCCCTGTGCCCACAACCACTTGCGGCTCTAATTAGCATCCTGCTAATTACACGGCCGTGCCCGCCGCTGGCACCTGACCCGCTCAGAAGACGTTCGCCCCAAATAACTGCCAAGGAGATACAGCCGTGACCCCGGCCCGATGGCAATTACAGCCCCGAACAGCGGTTAATTGCCGCTCTGTTTGTAAGCCCCGGCTGATTCACCGCGTCAGCTGCTTCGATGTCCCCTTGTGCCATGGACATGCCACCCGCTGGGACCCCTGGGGACGTCCCTCTGGGACCAAGCCATCCGGACAGGGAGGGATGTGGGTGCTGGTGGGGTGGCCATAGCAGCATCTGGAATCCCCCAAATCCCACCATGATTCGGGGGGGAACATCACAACAGACCTCACACCCTGGGCACGGCTCCCTGTGCCGTGCCTCAGTTTCCCCACATGGATACTGGGCTCCTCCTCCTCACACTGCATCAGCCACGCTATGCAAAAAGGGGGTTTATTTAGGTGGGGGTGAACCCCTTCCCCCTGGCTGGGGGGGGGCAGGCAGTGATACCCCACAAGGGTAAAATGAGGGGCACAAAAAAAATTTTAAAAATTAAAAAAAAATTAATCCCCAGCCAGCAATTAAAATGTCCCAGCCGCGGTATTTGCTCTCCTCCCACTGTAAATATTTCTTGCCCAACTCCCGACCCACTGTCACCGTCACCGGCCGGTCCCTTATGTAAGCGGCACCGGGGAACCATCCGGAGCCGCCGCGGTTGGTCCCCGGTCCGGTGGCTGCGCGTGGCCCCGTGGCTGGAGCCATCCTGTCCCACTGACACACTTTCTGCCCGTGGCCCCACCAGCTTGTGTAACCTCGCTGCCGTTAACCCTCCCCACGGCCACGGCCACTCTGGGAGGGAGACAGGGCTGCACCCTGACCTTCTGCCACCAACGATGGGACCTTTGGGGTGTTTTGGGGTGTTTTGGGGCCTTGGGGGCATTTTGGGATCTCTGAGGCATTTGGGGACTTTTGGGGTGTTTTGGGGTGATACCTGGAGCCAGCCCCAGGGACACCCATTTGCTGCTCTCTGTGGGGGACACAGCTCCATCCCTGCACAGTCCCCATGGCCCATGTCCCCTGTCACCCCCTTGGTGTGTGTCCCCTCCAGCCCAGCACTTCTTGTCCCAAATTGAGCAGGCGGCTCCGGTGCTATCGGCAGAGCCAGAGCTGCCCTCCCCGGGCCAAAACTCAGCCTTCCTCCCACACCAGCTCACCCTCCTCTCCATCACCTCCACCCCAAGGGTGGGCATCCCTCTCACACCCCAAAACCAGGCAGGTCCCTCAGGATCTGGCCACGGGGGTCTGGACCAACCCTCTGTGGCACTGGGGCCACATGTGGCCCCATCCTCCTCCTCCCCCCCACTCTAATCCCTCCCCTCAGCCATATTCTCTTGCTGCTGGGGGGGGGGATCACCCCAAAACCCCCAGCACCCCGGGACACGCTGCAATCCCGCAGCTGCTGGAGGATTTTTGGAGTTGCTGCCTCCCCCAAGTTGATGGGGACTGGGTGCCCCTGGCTGAGGGGTGAGTGCTCCTGGGGGGTTGTTTTGGGGGGCACTGCAAAGTCACCCCCTCCCCCGGGCGGGCCACAAGAACAAACTCACCCTCACAACCCTCGGCCTCTTGCTGGGGGGGGTGACAAGCAGCTCAGCTCCGGGTGTTTTGGGGGTGGCTTTGTGCCCCCGCAGCCATCCCTGCCCCAAATACCCCCTCGGCTGTGGGGCGGGCGCTTCCCCAGTGCCCTGGCTCATTACCCAGTGACCCTGCTGGGAAAGTCACTCTGTGCCCCATCACCCCGCTGCCGCGATCGATGCCGCGGGACCGGCACCTCCGGTAATTAGCAGCAGCCCCGCAGCCCTCCCTCACCCCCCAGCCCCAGCCAGGGCACGGGGACACTCGGCTGCTCTGTCACCATTGTCCTCTCCCTCCAGTGAAACTGGAGTGTGGGCACAGCCCTGCACTGGGCTCAGCATCCCCCCGGCGCAACCAGAGCTGGGGAAGGAGGATGGATCCAGACTGCACAGGGACACACAGGGACCCAAAGGGACACGCAGGGACCCAAAGGGACACGCAGGGACAGAATCACAGAATTGCTGATTGGAAAAGACTTTTAAGATCATCTGAGTCCAATCTTTACGATTTTATCCCACCTCCCCATCCCCATCCCAAACCCCAGCTCTGCTCCCGTGTCCTCTGCAGCAACCTCAGATCACAGAATCCCAGACTGGTTCGGGTTGGAAGGGACCTTAAAGCTCATCCAGTGCCAACCCCGCTGCCAGCAGCAGGGACACCTTCCACTAGACCAGGTTGCTCAAAGCCTCATCCAACCTGGCCGAGAACACTTCCAGGGAGGAGCAGCCACAGCTTCTCTGGCCAACCTGGGCCAGGGTCTCACCACCCTCACAGCAAAGAATTTCTTCCTCACATCTCAGCTCCATCTCCCCTCTGCCACTTTCAAGCCATCACCCCTTGTTCTGTCACTCCCTGCCCTTGGCCAAAGTCCCTCCCCAGCCTTCCTGGAGCCCCTTCAGGTACTGGGAGGCCACTGGAAGGTCTCCCTGGAGCCTTCTCTTCTCCAGGCTGAACAGCCCCAACTCTCTCAGCCTGTCCTCACAGCAGAGCTGCTCCAGCCCTTGGATCATCCTCGTGGCCTCCTCTGGACTCGTTCTAACATGTCCATGTCTTTCTTGTGTTGGTGGCCCCAGCACTGGAGGCAGCACTGCAGGGGGGGTCTCAGGAGAGCGGAGCAGAGGGGCAGAATCCCCTCCCTGGCCCTGCTGCCCACGCTGCTCTGGATCCCAGCACTTCCCCACAGCAATTAGCCGTGATTGTGTTTTGGGAAGGTGGCCGTGAGGTGGGGGTGGTGGAGAAGGAATAAATAAGTAAATGAAGGGAATGGTCACCCCTTTGCCTCTGCTGTTGGGTTTGATTTTAAACAGGCTCCTGAGTTGCACCTCGGTTCCCCAGCACCCCGGGGGGTGTAACATCAGTTACCCATGTGGGGTGCATCCCCACCCATGTGCACCTCGTGGGTAACCCCAAATGCGCCAGAGCCAGGGCAGTTTGCAGCGTGTGGCTGGCACAACCCTGAGGTGACGTTCAAAGCAGCAGCTCCAGGTCACAGGGACACCGGCAGCACCAGCGCCGGGTGGGCAACCGATGGGCTCAGTAAGGCACACAAGGAATCAGCACCGGGCTGTGAGGCTGGAGGTGGGAACAGGATTCTTCATTGATCAGCAGAGATTTCCTGGAAACTTTGGGCCAGAACAGGGCTCAGCCACTCTCCCCCTACCCCAGGGTGACCTTTGGCCACCTTCACTTATGGCCAGAAGGCCAGTGGCTTCACAGCCACCCAGATCACTGGCAAGGTGCCATTTTTAGCCTGTCCCATGATGCATGACCCCAGGTTGGATATCGTACCAAGCAGTTCACCCACATCGCGGCGGGCGGGCGGGCGGGCGGGCGATGACGCTCTCCCACGGCCACCCGGCTCCTGCCCTGGCTGCTCAGGTTCATGTGGCACCGCTCCAAGGCCAACCCCGCCGGCACGGGACGCAGCCCTTTGCACTTTGGCTGGTGCAGGAGGGTGGCAAAGGTGTGGAGGCAGGAAGAAGGACCTGCCAGCAGCCTGGGGTGGGGAGAAACCTGCGGCGGGAGAGTCCTCCAGCCCTCCAGCTAAATCGGAGAGGAATTATCTCCGCGGGGCTAAATAGAGGCGGTGAGAGCGGCTCCGCTCACCACATCCCATAAACCGGGCGCGATTTAGACCTTAGTAGATCTTTAAATAGCTGCTGCCAAGTTCAAAGTTAAACATGACAGGGAGGAGGGACAGGCAGGACGGGCAGGGGATGCTGCCAGCACACCGGGCTGTGGGGTTAACCCGCTGCCACCCACGGGGACAGAGACCAACGTCTCCACATCGCTGCGCTTCCCCGCTCCGGGTGCTGCCGCTCCCCGGGTTTATCAGGGTCAAGGATCCCAAATGTTGGCTGGATCCCTCAGGACCCCACACTGCTGGCAGCCACCTTTTTCCTCCAACTTTATTTTCAGGAGGCGAAGGGCACAGCCATCGCCATCGTCATCCCGCAGGACCCGGGACGGGCGCAGCCGTCGTGTGGCAGGGCCAATGGGTGCCGGTCGTCTTCGTCCACGCCAGCATGCGCACGCTACCGAAACGGGCACGGAAGCTCCTCCTCCAGCCTCTCTGATTTTTTCCAATGACAGATCTAGGTCACTAGGACAAGTCGAAAAGGCTGCCGAGCCACCGCACGCTCCTCGCCACGCCGCTTGCAAAACAAGCGAGCAGGAGGCTTGGAAACCCTATAGGATTATACAAGGCAAAGCCTCTCGGCCAGCCCCGGCGCAGCCGCGTCGTGAGGAAGGACAGGAGAGAGGAGCTGCTGTGGTCCCCGGGGAATGGGGCAGAGCAGAGGTGGTTTTGGGGAAGAAAAGAGAAATTGAATCGATTTGGCGTCGTCATGCGGCACTTGGGCTTCAGCGAGAGATGGGGACACTGCGCTGGGTGGGACTGCGGGAAAAACACCCAACAGGGGACAGTGATGTGACATCGAGGGGGGAGGGGGTGGGGGGTTGACCCTTAATTAGGGCTGATGAACAGTAATTGGGGGGGGGGGGGGAGGAGGAAAAACATTTTTTTTTAAAAGTTCACCCAGCTGTTAATTAAGCGTGGTGCCGGCTGTGCCAGCGCGACGTAAGAGCCAGGCGGTGTTATTAATTAGGCAGGCGTTAATGCTTCCCTCCGTCCTAATAAAGGTGAAATCCTGGGATGTCACAGGGCGGGAAGGGGACGCGGGGGGTTCGCCTCGCCCCCGCCCAGCCCCACCATTACACAAGAGTGCGGCGGGTGGCAGAACCGCAGCAGCTGCGGCCGCGCCAGGGAGGGAGAAAAACCAATTTGAAGGGATGGAAGATGTACGGCCCCATAGGTCCAACCAAAACTGCACCTAAATATCGCACCCAAAAACACACCTCAACACCAGCACCCCAAAAAACACACCTGAAGATGCACACAAGCGAGGTCTGGTGTGGGGAGAGGGCTCGGGCACGGCAGGAGATGATGGAAAACTGCTTTAAAGGGGATAAAAATCCCAGTCCTGGGTGCTGGGTCCCAGTCACGCTCCCAGCAGCTCAGTTGGGAAGGGGCACAGGGAGAGCTGGGTCTGGCCACTGCTGCGTCACCATCACCGGGCCCCTGTGGATTGTCCCAGCAGAGCCTTCCTCCCTCCATCCTCCTCCTCCCAACCGCCTGCTTTGCAAAGTGGAGGGGTGAAAAGTGGGAATCACCTTTAATAACGGATAAAATCAGGCAGGTGCTGGTGTGACTCAGCCCTGCCCTGGATAAGGGGCACCTGAGATTGTGAATGTCCCTTGCCTGTCCCCTCTGGCTGCACTGGCCCGGCCCCAAACTGCCCCGGGAGGAGGAAAAGGGGGAAACCCCCCCCCCCCAATAAATCCAGCCCTGGTGGGAGCAACATATTGAAGAGGAGATTAAAGGGTTTAGTGCGAGGAAAAGCTTAAGAGCGCGTCTAAGCCGGCGTCGGAAAGCGAAGCAAAATAAACAAGAATTTTATTCCTGATGAGGGGGGAGCTGGAGGAGCCAGACCGACCCCGGCGCGGCTGATGGGGGTCCCCCCGGTGCCACCGGTCAGGCTGCTGCCGGGTCCCCCCCGTGTCACCGGCTGGGTTGATGCCGGGTCCCCCACCGTGTGTCACCAGCGGGGCTGATGCCAGGTCGCCCCGAGTCCCCGGTCAGGCTGATGCGTGTGTCGCCCTCTACGTTCCCCTCCGTCGGGACCGATGCCGGGTCCCCCCCGTGTCTCTAGCCGGGCCGACGTCGGTTCCCCTTCCCCCTCGGGTCAGGGCTGATGTGGGGTCCCCCCTTATCCCCCACCGGGGACAACTTTTCCCGCTGTCCCCCCGCAGCTGCCCGGTCCCCGCGCTGTCCCCAGCCCCCCCTTCTCCCCGGACTCACCCCGCATCGTGGCCGGTGTTGCTCAGGGACGCGTCGGGGGGCTCATGGGGCGGCGGGGGGGGTCCCTGCGCGGGGAGCGCCGGCACCGGGAGGGACCGGGCGGCACCGGGCGGCTCTGGCACCTGCCCCTCCGCCGCCGCTGACCCACTTCTGCCCGAGCATGCGGCCGTTCACATGACGAGCCCGCCCCGCTCCGCCCCCCCAAATCGGTTTCACTTCCAGCCCCACCTCCTGCCCTTCCTCCTCCTCCTCCTCCTCCTCCTGCCCCGCCGCTCCCGCCGTGCCGGTGCTCGGCGCTGCACAGGGCACAGATGCCCCCCGGTGCCCCCCCGATGCCCCCCCCGGTTCCCCTCCCCCGTGCCCCCCGGTTCCCGGAGCTCCTCTGCCCCGGGGCGCAGGGCTCTGCTCGGGGGGTGCTCGGCGCTGCACCCCCGGCTGCTCCCCGCCCCTGGGAGGGTCCTGCCGGGGCCCGGCCCGGTCCGGCTCGCCCAGGCACGGGGCTGGCGGCGTGTCCCGCACCCCGCCCTCCCCTGCTCCTCCCCGGGCGGCTCCGCTGTCCCCCCCGCCCTCCCCCGGGCACGGGGACCCCGGCACCCCGCGACGGGACAGGGTGGGGGGCTCTGGAGAAGGCGCAGACACCCGGCACTGGGGGAATATGGGAAGAGTGGGGACCCCCCAGCAGCCCCACTGTGTCCCCATATACCCAGTGCAGGTGTCACCGTGCCAGGGGACATCCTGGCTGGGGGACCCGTGGTTCGGAAGCAGGAGGTGGAAGCAGGGAGAAGCTCCCAGCTGTTCCCACCCCTGCGACGCTCACAGAGGCGTTGGGGTTGGGGTGGTGTCCCTGATAACGGGGCGCTCCAAGGCGCTGCCACAGTAAAGGCAAAGAAATGGTGGCTCAGGACCACGCGGTGAGACCTCGCAGTGCAGTGACAGAGGTGTCAGCACAGGGCAAAGCTCCATGGCTGGGGTTTGTGGTGGGACTCTGGCACCAGGTCACCAGAGTCCTCATGGTGCCACATCTCAAGGGTGAAGGTGGTTGGTTCATGTCACAGCCGGGTCAGGGCTCAGGGTGTGAGGGACATGGTGCTCAGCAGTGCCAAGGGATGGCTGAGTCCTGGGGATGGTGGCACTGGCCTGGGGACCTGCTGTGTGCAGAGAGGGCATCAACCATGGGCACGAACATGGCAGCAACCATAGACATGGATATGGCATCCACCATGGCGGTGGGACATGGCACTTACCATGGACACAGCATCCACCATGGACATGGACATGGACACAGCACAGGTGTGGATGTGACATCAGCCATGGGCACAAGCAAGCCATCAGTCATGGCCAGAGGCATGGCATGGGCATGGACACGATGTCAGCCATGGACAGGGAGGTGGCACCATGGACACAGATGTAGCTGCCACCACCATCACACATGTGGCATCGCTGCCTCCTCCCAGGACACCCCCTACCCTCATGGTTGTGCTCTTCAGAGGACACCACAGCCCCCAAACCCTTAAACCAGGGGGGTTGGAACTGGGTGATCTTTAAGGTCCCTTCCAACCCAAACCATTCTATGGTTCTATGAAACCAGACCACTGAAGTGGACAGTGGGGCTGAGCCACGGTGGTGGCACTTCGTGTCTCCCACCCACCCGCCGAGCTACCGCCTGGCTCGGCTCCGGCGCGGGAGCAGCTGTGACCGGGGAGGGGGACGCTGGCAGCCGGGCGGGGGGCGGAGGGGTGCGGGGGGCAGATGGGGCTGAGCCTCCTGCCGCGCTCCAGTGCCGCTGTCTGACACGATTTTGCTGATGGCGGTTGGGAACGGGTTCGCTGCTCCCGCCGGATGGATTCGCTCCTTCCTCCCGGCTTTCCTCCCTCCTCCCCATCCACGCATGGATGGACACGCAGACGGGACGCGGGGCGACGCCTCGCCTCGATCTTTACAGGCTCCGCTTCCAGCGGGGCTTTGGCAATCACAGCCCCTGACATCCCACCCCGGCACAGCTCAAGCAGCCGCGGTTGGGGACAAGCCCCTGTGCCGGGGGCGTGTGTGGAGCGAGGCTGTTGCCCGTCCCCGAAGGTCACGGGTGCTGCCCGAAGGAGGTCAGGCTCATTAGCCCCATTTCACAGATGGAGAAACTGAGACTGGGAGCAACGCGGTGACTCTTTGAGGCATGTCGGGTCCAGCCCCGTCCAATTTGCCCCTCCCGAAAGGCGGGCGCCAGCTCACCGGCCACGTCCCCAATTGCCGCTATTGGGACAGTCGTCGCCGCATCCCAATCGCGCCGGAGCGAGAGGGAAAAATCCTCCCCGAGTGCCCCGGCGCAACCCAAAAGTATGAGGTTACATAAGCGGCACCACACCTGCGGTGAGACACCCGGACCCACGCACCCGCTCCCTGCCACCGGACCCACGCACCCGCTCCCTGCCACCACCACCCTCCCCTTAACCCTTCGTGTGCGGCGGCCGACCGCCAACACCGACGGGCTTTGGCATGGCACGGGGAAAGGAGATGCTGTGGGGCCACCTGAGCAGGGAACCCCATGGTTTTGGGGCCACCGTGGTGGAGATGGAGAGGTCACACCAGAGCAGGACCCTCTTATCTTGCCTGGGGCCTCACCCTGAGGACTTGGCCAGGTTTAAATCGGGGTCCTGGCCCTGGCAAAACCAGAACCGAGGGGGAGCCAGTTCACTGCCGGTGACAGCTGAACCCCTGGGGTGATATTTGCTCCAGAGAGAGAAGTGGCATCCCATCTCCTTGGGGCAGGGGCAAGGACTGCAGGTCACTGTGCTTTCCCTAAAAACCATCTCCACCTCCACACCTGGGATGGGGTGACACAGCCCTGTGCCACTCCGCTTGCAGCCAGATGCTGACCCCAGCGTTGACTGGTGCCATCCCCAGTGACGCTGCACCAGCAGCCCCGAGCATCGGTGGCGTGGGGAGGAGACGGCCACTGGGAATGGGTAAGAAGCAAAAAATCTGCCACCTCGTCACCATCCAGCTCCTTTCCCTCCCCTGTGCCCGGCCTGGCCTTGCCACTGGCTCTCTGTGGCCAGGGCCAGGATGGACACCGGGCACTGCCAGCCCGTGGCTGCGTTGCCACCAGCACGGCATTGGCCCAACCAGCCCCTGGCTGGCCCGGAGGCGAGCAGGAATTTGGGATAACATCACCTCCCCTTAATCACTGTTTGCTCCCGCTCACGCCCCACCCAGCGAGAGGGAACCTCTCCTCCCGCCCGGCCAGCGTCACCCGTCCGGCACCCGCAGCCCTTCCCCCGGCCTCGGGGACTGGCCCTGTGCCACCGAGCCCCCATCGGGGCTGTGCCAGGCTGCCCCATGCTCACCGAGCCCCGGCACAGCCTGCTGGCAGAGCTGGCCCCCGTGGTGGCTCTGCAACGAGTCCCCCACCGTGGGCACTGCCAGGTGGCTTCTCCTCCCTGTGACTCAGTTTCCCATCAGGAAGCGCTGACCTGCCCAGTGGGGAGCAGGTCACGGGGTGAACCCGCTACTGGCACCCACGGCATCAGGACCCCAAACTTCACCCTCAGGTGCTGGTGTCAAGACATGCCCCGTGGCAGCCACCAGCCCCAGGGCCGGGCAGGGGTCTTGCCCCCCAGTGCCAGGCCCAGTGGGAGCGGGTGGTGGGGACACAATGTCTGGCAGGGAGCTGCGGGCACCTGCAACCACTGACCCCTAACGTGGCTCCCCCGGCTGCAGGGTTGATGCCACAGAGCCCCCCTTGCTTGGGGACAGATGGCCACCGCTTTGTCCCCTCTATGGCATCAGTGCCACCCCTCCAGCCCAGCCCACTGCTGAAGTGCTCCAGCAGTGTGGGACGAGGGTCCCCACGCTGTGCTGGACGTGGCCGGTGTCCTCGGACCCCAGGGACCAGACGCGGTTTTGCCACCCGTGCCAACACCCGGCAGCCGCCCGGGTTCGGTGTGACACTGGGCACGTGGCCCTGCCGCGGCGTGAGTCACTGCCCCGCAGCACTCCTTGTGCAAAGGCTGGCACGGGCCGTGGCGTGGGGTCATGCTGTGGGGCTGTGGGGCTGTGGTGTGGGGTCATGGTGTGGGGCTGTGGGGTTGTGGTGTGGGGCTGTGGTGTGGGGCTGTGGGGCCATGGCATGGGGTCATGGTGTGGGGCTGTGGTGTGGGGCTGTGGGGCCGTGGTGTGAGGTCATGGTGTGGGGCTGTGGGGCTGTGGTGTGGGGCTGTGGGGCCATGGTGTGGGGTCATGGTGTGGGGCTGTGGGGCTGTGGTGTGGGGCTGTGGGGCCATGGCATGGGGTCATGCTGTGGGGCCATGGTGTGGGGCTGTGGTGTGGGGCTGTGCTGTGGAGCTGTGGGACCATGGCATGGGGCTGTGGTGTGGGGCTGTGGGGCCATGGCATGGGGCTATGGTGTGGGGTCATGGCGTGGGGCTGTGGGGCCATGGCATGGGGTCATGGTGTGGGACCATGGCGCAGCGTGGGTGCTGCTCGTATACACTGAGGTGACTGATGGGTGCAAAGCAGAGCGTGGAGAAGGGGAAACTGAGGCAGCAGCAGGATGTGCCACCGTGTCCCACAGCCCGTGCGGGGCTGTCCCTGTCCCCGCGGGGCTGGGGGCTGCCCGGGGTGCCGGGGGGGCGGCGGGGCCGGGTGTAACCGGAGACCCCGCGCTGGCCTGACCCGCTCACGTAACGCCCGGCTGGCGCTTATGCAATAGCTGCTGGCGCGTGGCTGTAAGGGACACCCAGCGCCGTCACCCGGCCCCGCGGCACCGGCGACACCGGGTAACCAGGGTAACTGGAGCCAGCGGAGCTGCCAGTGGGCTGGGGAGGGGGTGTGGGGTCTCATCCTGCACCCCGAGGGGGTCCTCAGCAATTAGTGGCTGCTGAGCTTTCGTTAGGGGCTGGGCTTGGCCGGGCTGGACCCCACTGTGCCCTGGCTGTGGCTGTGGGTGCCCGGGGAGTGGGATGGAGCATTTCTTGCTGCTTGGCTGGAGCGTGGTGTCCTTGTCACCATCCCTGTCCCCATCCTGTCCCCATCCCTTCCCCCGCCCATGTCCCTGTCCTCCATACTGTCCCTGTCCACCATCCTGACCCCATCCCCATTCTGTCACCATCCTGTCCCTGTCCCCATCCTCATCCCCGTTCCCATCCCCATCCCATCTCCATCCCTTTTTCCACCCCCATCTTCATCCCCATCCCATCCCCACCCTGTCACCATCCTGTCCCCATCTCTGTCCTTGTCCCCATCCCTGTCCCCATCCCTGTCCCCATCCCTGTCCCCATCTTCATCCCCATCCTGTCCTCATCCTGTCCCCATCCTGTCCCCATCTCTGTCCCTGTCCCCAACCCCATCCTCATCCCCCTTCCCATCCCCATCCCATCTCCATCCCTTTTTCCATCCCCATCTTCATCCCCATCCCGTCCCCACCCTGTCACCATCCTGTCCCCATCTCTGTCCCTGTCCCCATCCCCGTCCCCATCCCCATCTTCATCCACATCCTGTCCCCATCCCGTCCCCATCCTGTCCCCATCCCCATCCCCATCCTGTCCCCGTCCCCACACGCCCGCAGCGCGGTGATGCTCAAAGTAGGTCAGTGGGCCGAGGTGCCGGGTGACAGCGGGCGGCCGCAGCATCCGCCCCGAGGGGTTCGCTCGGGGGGGCGGGGGGAGCTCAGCCCCGTCCCCGCCTGCCCTGGCCCCTGGCCAAGCCCATCGCCCTGCTCGCCCCGCTGGGCTCCACCGGCCCCGGGGAGGGGGCACAGGGTCGGGCTGCAGAGCCCTGGCACACTCGCTGCACAAATGATGCCCAAATAACGGTGCCTGAAGGAGGGGACTGGGACCCCCCACGTCCCCCCCCTCCCTTCCCACTGCCCCGGGGGTCTCAGCCTGGTGCTGTGTGGGCACAGAGGGGCTCCCCGGGCTGCTCCCCCCGGCTCTCGCCCCCCGGCTCGGGCAGTGTTGCCTCTGCTTGGCACCAGCTCGGGCACCTCCCGGTGCTGCCGAATCTCCAGCGTAATAATTAGGAGCTAAACAGGAAAGAGGAGAGGGGCAGATTCATATTCCACCCCCATCCCCTCGAGACAGATAAAAGCAGAGTGGGGGGGGTGGGGGGGGAGAGACACGAGGGGGCTTTTTTTTCCCTCACTTGTTTCTGCTGAATCAAACATTTTTCCTCCTGCTTAGAAGATTCCCCAGCTCCCCCCGCCCCCCCCCCAGCTCTCCCCCCGCCCCCCCCCCGCTCCCGCCTTAATGAGGTTTTGCTGGAAAAGTCTCCGAGCCTCCGCCGTGGCCTTGAGTTAATCTCCAGGCACCTTCAAAGCCGGGTTGTTCCTGCCCCCCCCCCCCCCCCCCCCCCCCCCCTTTTCCTCTCCATCTTTTTGAATTTTTCAACCACAAAATTGCTGAATTTCACGTGATTCCGCTTCTCCCGCAGCCGGCAGCGAGCGAGGGGGACCTGGGGGTACATGGGGACACACGAGGGGGAGTGTGGTCCCCGGGGCTGGGACAGGGATGTGGGATGGGGACTCCCTGGGGGTGACTCTCCCAGCAGCTTGTCTTTGGGGGGAGTTTCCAAACTGAGGTGAAAAAAGGATATTTTGGGGTTTTTTTCACAATTAAACTAAATATTGAGGACATACTGAAAAAATCAGCCCCTGGCTCAGCTGAGGCGGTGGCCAGACCCCACTGTGGTGCCAACAGCGAGGGCTTTGGGGACCTGGTGACGTGTAGGTGTCACCTTGGGGGCCAGGCAGAGGACTCGGGGTGCAGGCAGCTGCCTGGCAGGTCTGTGGGTGCTGGGAGCACGGGGCTCGGCTGGGGACGGCTGTGGGACCCCAAGGCTGGTGGCAGGGGGATGGTGCTGGCCAAGGGCCCCGTCCTGGTTGCCCACCTGGGGCTCTGTGGTGGGATCCAGTGGCCACCGCAGCGTTTGCAGCCTCGCAGAGCCCTGTCTGGCTCCAGACCCTCGATGGCACCCCTGCTGCTGGGACAGCACCCACAGACTGGGTGCAGGGTGGTCCTCAAAGCACCCACCCACCCCTCAAAGCACCCATCCTCCCCTCAGAGCACCCATCCACCCCTCAAAGCACCCATCTATAACTCAGAGCACCCATCCACCCCTCAAAGCACCCATCTATCCCTCAGAGCACCCATCCACCCCTCAAAGCACCCATCCATCCCTCAGAGCACCCATCCACCCCTCAAAGCACTCATCTATCCCTCAGAGCACCCATCCAATCCTCAAAGCACCCATCCACCCCCCAGAGCACCCATCCACCCCTGGGGGGCACCTGGGCACCCTCACACTCTCCATTGCTGGGTGGGTGCTCAGCCCCGACCTCAGTGGGTCCAAAACCCAGGGGAGGGGAGAAGCAGGAGCTGAGAGCACCCGGGGTGCTGGGGTGTGGGGTGCTGCACCCACCCACCCACACTGAAGCCATCGGTCAGGGTTTGGCTTCCCACTCCTGCCGGCCGGTGCCCCCGGCTGCCCGCTGCTCCCGTACCCGGGCATCCCGCTCCAGAGCCGATCCGGAGGCTTTAGCACAAGTTAATCCCACCAATCCCTTAATTCCGGAGCCCAAAATAGGAAAGATCAGTGGGTCAGTGGGAAAAGCTCGTGGCCAAAGTGAACTCGTTAATGCGGAGAGAGGGCGAGAGAGGAGCAGGGGAGAGGAAAGCGCCCGGGGATCTGCTCTGGGTTCTCCCCCTGCCAGGGTTCAGGTCACCCAGTGTCCCACCACGGAGCCCATTTGGGGACACCAAGCACCAGGGGATCTCAGCAGCTCCTGGTTTGCCATGATTTGGGGAAGGAAGGGAATTTTTTTCCCCCTCTCAGCCAAACACCCCAGCCCCAGCCCTCGCTGGTGTCGCTGCGGTGTAAGTCCCGCTCGGTTGCGCATTAACGGGCTGCGGGGCTGAGCGCCTCTAATGAGGGCTTGGCAGGCTCCTGCCTCGGCCCCGTAAGCACCTTTTTGGCTGCTGCTCTGGAAAAAAAAGCCATGCCAGGGGACTTAGCTTTTAATAGAGCCAAAGCCCAGGTGAGCCACCCACCAACTGAACTGGTCCCAGTCCCACCTGTGGGTCCCAGTCCTATAGGGACTCACTGGCTGGGCTCAGGTAAGAACCCTCCAGCCCTGTGGTGCTGGTGTTGGTGCTGGTCCATCCCAAAAGCATCTCAGCCTTTTCCCAGGTGCTTTTGGGCCATAATATCTCCATGGGAGCAGTTTCCTTAAATCCATCTCTGTTACCACAAGCAGCTTAGCACCAGGAACGCTCTTCCTCTCGGGTCTGACACAATCCTGGCTTAGCAAAGCCCCAGGTTTAGCCGCTGCCCCTGCAGTGCAAGTGAGGAGAAGGGAATTAAATCAGAGGAAAGCACAAAACAAAGGGGTTTGCTTGGTTTAAGCAGCTATGGGGGGGCGGGGGGAGGTGTGAGGGTGGCCCAGCCCTGCCCACGGGGAGCTCTGGGGGTACCTGTGGAGGGGATGCTCGGATGGATGATGAGGGGTGCAGCCCCTCCGGGATCCCTGGGTTTATGGGTCAGTGGGTCAGGGATGCTCTGATGCTTTCAGCTGTTGCTTCTGCTGCTGGGGACTGAAGGGAGCTTGGCTCAGAGACACGCTCACCCTAAAGGTGCCCTGAACACCTTGCTGTGCCTTTTGGTGGCAAATATTCCCATTTTCCAGAGTTTTTGCATCTTGGGATCTGCCAGAACTCACAAGCAGCTTCAGGGAACTCAGTGCCTTTTGCAGAGGCAGCGTCACACCGAGAAACGGGTCTTCCCCACCTTTCCCACCCCACCACCGTGCTGCTGCCAGGGATGGTGCTTCCAGGCTGCTGGGCAGATCCCAGTGCCCGTGCCGTGCCCATGGGCTGGGGGTCACTGCTCATCCCCGGGATCCCTCCCGGCCGGGCTGGCTCCCATCGCCGGCACCGCGGCTTCACCTTGGACTCCGCTCCCGGCAGGGCCCGGCAGCCGGCGGAGTTGCTGGGGAGACGGGGCTGGTTTATTTACCATGGGAGCTGCGATAAGGAGTGTGAAAGGGGAGGAGAAGCACAGGGTGTCCAATGTGCCTGACCCACTTTTCCACCGCCCGGGCATCGCTCGCCCTCGGCTATTGGATTGCAGCGGCGGCGGCGCGGGGAGCGCGGCTGTGAGCACCTCGCTGCTGGTCGGAGCTGCCGTGCCACGAGGGTTTGGGGTGTCCCTGCCCCTGATCCTCCTCATTTTCTTTGGGCTGGTTGGGAAGAGAGGAAAAGCAACCCCAGGCACTATGGGTGCATCACGGCTGGATGCCAAGACACCACGCTGGGGATAAAAACCAGCGTGAAAGCTTGGTGCCGTGGACTCCTCGCAGCCGTCCTTGGCCGTGGTCCCCACCGTGGCGTGTCCCCCGCCGGCGCTGGCACAGTGGCCCAGATCTGCCATTCCGCATGGCTTCCCCGGCTGTCCCCGGGGCCGGGCGCCGGCAGGCAGGGCGCTCGCTCGGCGCTTCGCACGCCCGCCCGCTAATCCGACATGACTCTTCCATTAGAGATGAGATGCCGGCAAAGAGCTTTTTGATGTAGGAAATTAACTCCTTCTCCCACCCTGGAGCTCCCTGATCTGGAGCCTTGGCTCTGTCTCCATCACCCACATGGCCGGGGGTCTGCGGAATGGGGGAGGTTCCCCCTTGTTGTCACCCCCAGCCTGATGATGGGCTCCTGGTGGGACCTGGCTAAGCCCTCACATGAGCATCTCCCATCCTCCTCCTCCTCCTCCTTGGATGTGGGACGAGAGCAGAGACCCAGCATTGGGGTGCTGGAGGGTGTCAGAGCTGCTCTGGGTGGCAGGAGGGATCCCAGCCCCACCATCCCTGGCCCTGTCTGTAGCACCAGCCGTTTCCCTCATTGATCTCCTCTCCTGCTGTTAATTATCGGCTCCAATTTAGCCTGATTAGAGCCGCAAAGGGCCTGGCTCAGTTTTGGCCATTGTCCCCATGGGATGCTGGGGCTGCTGGCAAATGGGGGAACCCAGGGAGCTGGGGGCAGACAGGGGTTCGGGGTGAACATCCCGGCCGGGGGATGCTCCCCAAGCTGGGGGACCTGGGATGTGGTGGGGACTGAGGGCAGGGGGATGAGCCCCAGCCAAGAGCCAGCGTAGGGTCTCCCCAAGGGCATGAATGTCCCAGCTTGGAGGTGTCAGCATCTCACATCCAATGTGACACTGTGACGAGGGGACAGCAGTGGCTCTGCAGAGAAGCGCGGGGTCAAACCCCAGGGCAGGGTCCACTCTCCAGGACCATCTCCTGACCCAAGGACCTTCCTGTGCTGGGGCAGAGCTGTCCCTCGTGTCCCTGCTCCCCTGGAGCTGCTCAGGGGAGGTGACAGTGGTCCTTGGTTCCCTGCTTCAAGGACAGGTCCCAGTATCCTTCCAGAGAGGAGAGACAAAGCTGATCCTGCCCGGTGCTGGCCCCTGGGGTGCTGAGCCCGGGGGAGCAGCCACACCGGGCCCCCTCCTGCCTCTCCATTTGATGGGGGAAACGATGGGTGAGTGTGTCCCTGGGGTCTGTCCCTTGGTGGAGGTCGGGATCCAACCCATATCCCGTTCTCTTGCTTGTGGCCCTAGAGGTGACTCCCTACAAAACACCTGGAGGGACGGCTCATCCCCAGGGTACAGCAGGGAAACTGAGGCACGGAGCAGGGCAGGGACGTGTGGGATGACAGGTCTGACCAGGCAAAGATGGGGCTCTGGGTGTCACCAGGCTGCAGTGTCCCTGTCCCTTCTGTGGGACCTGCGGGCTCTGCTGCCCTCCAGGGCTCCATCTAAGGGGGCTTCAGAGGCAGCCAGCCCCTCAGCAGCCCCCCAAGCTGCAGGGAACGGGTGAGGAGCTGCTCAGGAAGGTCTCTGGCCAAAACAGATGGAGGAGAAGAGGGCTGTGCTGGAGCAGCATGTTGTCACTGTCACCTCCCCCATCACTGCCATGCTGGTGGCAGGGTCTGGGGACCTTGTGCCCACCCGGGATCACTTGATGCAGATCAGGATCCTGTGTCCTGGCTCATGCTGGGGATGCACCACTGGAGATCTGACCTGGATCCCAGCCACCCCAGTGGCCGTCACCTCCTGTGCCACCACATGTCCCGGGAGAGGGACTTCCAGCGTGGGGGACAGCACTGTGATGGCCAAGGAGGACAGGACCAGGAATGGCTGCTGTCCCCATCCTTCATGGTGGCCCCAGGACAGCCCAGTCTGGGGTGGGGGGGATACTCCAGGCCACCCACATGATGCTTTGGGACCTGGGTGGGGGACATCCACTGAAGGTAGTTTGGGAGGTCACATCAGAGACCCTCAGCCTCACACTTGGGGTCTCCCCTGCCCCCCCTGGAGCAGAGAGACTCTCTGAAGGACACATCTGCTCCTCTGGCCCCAGGCAGGAGCCAAAACACCCCTGGATTATTTTTGTGGGACTCTTTGGGTGCAGATTGGGGTGTCATCACCCGTTGTCCACAGTGGACAGCTCAGCCTTCGGAGGGGGGGTGAGTATGGGGGGGGGTGATGGAGGAAACCCTCCCCAAAATCCCACCACGGAGCCACCCATGAAATATTCAGACCATTTAGTGCGGTTCCCGCCTCGCTGTCGAAGGCACCATGAATATTGCAGGTGGACATTAAAGTTTCACGGCTGCCAAGCCTGGGCAGAGCCCCACCAGCCCCAGGACTGCAGGAAGCCCCTCTGCTGGGGTGTGTCATGTCTTCACCACGCCCCAGTGACCTGTTTCCCTCTGGTTTACCCCCAAAACAGCTGGTAGTGACGGGATGGGACCCTAAACAGCTCCAAACTGATTTGAAGCTCCCCACCATGCCCTGGGGAAGGAGCAGCACAGTTCCAGGAGGGTTCAAGGTCCTGCAGGACCAGGGACACACAGAAGTCGTGGTCACTCCACCCCAAAGCTTGGCCACGGTCCCCGCTGTCCTGATGGCAGCGTGGCCTCCGCAGCCCTGGGTGCAGGAAGAGGTTTGCAGCTCCCTGAGCATCTCAGAGGGTTCCATCCTCCATGTCATGAGCTTTCCAGGTCAGTCCTCACCAGAAGGGACCGTTCTCTTCTCCTCCACCCGCTCTCGTAACTCGTCTCTTCCTGTGTTTATGTAACAGCGCCGTCTCCCACGGCCCGGCGAGAGAATCGGCCGGGGAGAAATAATGAGGATAATTCAAGTCATTTGGGAAGATGAGGTTTGCGAGGTGCCCAGCGTCTTCCACCTTTTCCATGTTGTCTCTAATCATCCGCAATCTCGGCTGGCCATTGATGGAGCTCGTTGCTGTGGCGACGGATGAATAGCCCTGGGATTGTACCATGCCAAAAAAAGTGCCGTCCTTCCATCAAAACAACAACAACAATCACAGAAATATCATTTTTGTTCAGGAAATTAAGCAGTTTGCAACCAAATAGCAGCGTCTGAAAGGGCTCCCGCGTCCGTTTTTGCCTCCCGGCTCCTGCAGCCGTGTTGGGTTTGTCAGGAACATGCCCAGCGCCCCGGAGAGTCCTTTGTGTGCACCGGACAAGGAGAAGGTGGTAATTGCAAGGGGGTTTCTAACCCACTGAGTCTATTAAAAGGATTTTATCCCCCCCCCACTACACTTCTCTTCTTCCCCAGATGTGTGTCACGCAGGCAGGAGCGCGGGGCGCTGAGGCCAGGGGCTGGAGCAGCACTAGGTTAATGTGTTAACTGTGAGAGGCTGGAGCAGAGCAGGGGACGGGTGATGGGGCAGAGGGAGGTGGTGATGGCCGGTGGCTGGAGCAGATTGGAAAAGCCCTTTAAGCTCACTGAGTCCAACCATGAACCCAACCCTGACCAGTCCCCACTGACCCATGTCCCTCAGCACTGTGTCTACACGACTCTTCAGACCCTCCAGGGATGGGGACTCCACCACTGCCCTGGGCAACCCCTTCCAATGCCTCAGAACCCTTTCAGCAAAGAAATTCTTCCTCACATCCCATCTCAACTGCCCTGGGCACAACTGGAGCCCATTTCCTCTTGTCCTGTCCCTTGGTCCTTGGTTGAACAGACCCACCCCCACCTCTCTGCACCCTCCTTGCAGGGACTTGGACAGAGCCAGAAGGTCTCCCCTCAGCCTCCTTCTCTCCAGGCTCAACACCCCCAGTTCCCTCAGCCGGGAACTCAGCACACTTGTGCTCCAGACCCTTCCCCAGCTCCGTTCCCTTCTCTGGACACGCTCCAGCACCTCCAGGTCCTTCTTGGAGTCAGGGGCCCAACATCGAGTAGCACTCGAGGTGCAGCCTCACCAGTGCCCAGCACAGGGGTAAAGGGCTCAGGTCCTGCTCAACCCCTGGGGAAGGGGTGATGCTTGGAGGTGAGAGCTGGCAAGGGGCACCTGAGCTGCGGGAGGAAGGTGCCTGGCCGGGTGGGGAGCACAGGGTTCCTGGCATTGGCATCCTCTGTAGTTTTCCATTTAAATTCCCTGGGCTCAGATGCTCTCCTTCCTTCCCCACCACTCTGAGAGCATCTCATGGGGCAGCTGCTGGAGATGTTGCTCTCAAGCTGCCATCGCCCAGTGGGTAGCACATCCCCTGGGAATACAGAAGGAATGGGGGGGACATTTGGGATCTGCTCAACCAGGGATTGATCCTGGCGTTGGGTTTGCCTCTGGAGGTGGAGGCATCTGACCCTCCCGATGCTGGAAACCACATGGAAAGCTCCCGCCATGTCTCAAGGCCCACGCTGTGGGTATTGCCCACACGTAACCCACGTCACCACACCAGGCCAGGCCATGGGGTCTGGTCCCTGCTGGCATCTTTGGTGCTCCCAAATGCCACCCACCAGCAATGGGATGTAAATAGTGTAATTTAGAGCTGTGTGACCCCGACACTCATCCTGCAAGAGAATAAGAAACCAAATACCCGTAGGGCAAACATCCAGCTGGCAGCTTGGGAGAGCCCCGGGGTGCAGCAAGGCTGGACCCAGCCCCTGCGTGCTGGGGCAGCGAGGAGGAGGAGAAAGGAGAAGGAGAGTGAGAAAACATTTTACAGAGGACACTAAGGAAAAGAAATGGGCCAAGTTCCTGTGGTTCTGGCTCCTCTTTGGGTGAGAGCCTCGGGCAGAGCTTTGCCAGCCATCCCCTGGAGCCCTCCACCCTCCCTGGGCTCAGCCAGAGCCAGATGGACGCACATCTTGGCTCGCACAGAGAAATGAAGCAGGGAAGCAGGCTGGGGAGATTAACTCCGCGGGGAAAACAAGCTCAGCAGACGCTGCCGAGGCCAGGACGCCTGCGCGGCTCTGTGTGTGTGTGTTTGCATGCACACGCATGTGCTGCGAGCCCACACGGACACACACGCGTGTGCAGGGCTGCGGTGAGTGCGTGCGCGCTGATGTGTGCGTTCAGCCGAGCTGACGGACCCGTGTCGGGCCTCTCGGAGCGGGGGGCAGGGTATTGGAAATGTGTCCTCATCTTTTAATTGTGTTGCTTTGATCACGGTGATAATTGGCCAGAAATCGATGGTGTTTTGCTCATCCTGTCTCATCCAGCTCTCCCCGCCCCGGACACTTTGCTCCCCTTAGTGGAGTGACATTTAAGTGCTCTGCCACCACAGTCGTTAGATAACCCGGGCAGAGGAGGTGCTGAGGAGGGGGCTGGTGCAGCTGGGCAGTGGGCAGAGATGGAGGCAGCTCCCCTCTCCGCTGCTGCTGCTCAAGGGCAGATGGAGATGATGCTCCAGTGTTGTGTCTCTGTGCTGTGAGAGTGACAGCAGTGGGTGACTGCAGCCGTTCTGGGGACAAGAGAACAGAGCAGGGAAGGGACAAACCCCAACTGCATCGGCCAGGAGCTCCCTCCAGGTTTGGATCTGAAAATTGTGCTAGAGGATCACAGGAAAATGTGTATGAATGGCCCTGCTGCTCGGCCTGCCCTGCTCCCTGTGCCCCACCGCCACCCGCACCCCGTGTCCTCGTCCCCTGGCTCCTGTCGCACTGCCCCAGCCACAGGCGGCATCTTGGAGCCTGGGAAGTTGGGAAGCTCCTCACAGAGCAGCCCCTGTGCTTCACCCACCCATCCAGGGCTGATGGGGACTCTGCCCCATGAAAAGCCACCCTGACCCCCCACTCCTGCCACCCAAAAACCCACCCTGACCCCCCCGCTCCTGCCCCCCACAAAGCTGCCCTGACCTGCTGCTCCTGTCCCCCCAAAAGCTGCCACGACCTCCCACTCCTGCAGCATGAAAAGCAACCCTGACTCCCCATTCCTGCCCCCCAAAAAGCCACCCTGACCCCCAATTTCTGGCCCCCCAAAAGCTACCCTGAACCCCCTGCTCCTGCCCTACTGGGCTCTGTAAACCCAAGGGAACAGGACAGCAGTGGTGGAGGGTGCACCGAGAGCCCTGGGGACAGAGGCGCCCCGGGGACAGGGACACCCCAGGCTGGTGCTGGTGACCTCCGGGCCTCTGGTCTGCATTGGCCAAGGGATCCTCATTAGCCCAGTGGGGCTCCAGTGGCAGAGGGACCCCCCCCTGCTCTGCAGGGCTGGCTGGGGCTGGCGATGAGCGAGAGCTGCCCGGGAGGGTGAGGGGTCCGGGGGGGTTCGTACCTGGGCGCGTGGGGACCTGTGTGCCCACCTTCCGTGGGGACCTGGTGCCACCTGGTGGCCACGGCCCGGGGCTTGCGGTTCTCCCCGATGCTGGCCCAACGGGAACCCGGTGGCCAGGGATGGCTGGGCCAGTTGGGAATCACAGAATCCCAGACTGGTTTGGGTGGCAAGAGACCTTAAAGCTCATCCAGTCCCAACCCCCCTGCCAGCAGCAGGGACACCTTCCACTAGACCAGGTTGCTCAAAGCCTCATCCAACCTGGCCCAGAACACTTCCAGGGAGGAGCAGCCACAGCTTCTCTGGGCAACCTGGGACAGGGTCTCACCACCCTCACACCAAAGAATTTCTTCCTCACATCTCAGCTCCATCTCCCCTCTGCCACTTTCAAGCCATCACCCCTTGTTGTGTCACTCCCTGCCCTTGGCCAAAGTCCCTCCCCAGCCTTCCTGGAGCCCCTTCAGGTACTGGGAGGCCACTGGAAGGTCTCCCTGGAGCCTTGTCTTCTCCAGGCTGAACAGCCCCAACTCTCTCAGCCTGTCCTCACAGCAGAGCTGCTCCAGCCCTTGGACCATCCTCGTGGCCCTCTTCTCAAATGCTTGAGTGGTTGGGGATGCTCAGGCAAGCCAGGGATGCTCAGGCAAGCTGGAGATGCTTGGGTGGCAACCTGCCCAGCTCCTCAGCTGAGTTCATTTCCCACACCAGCCGGCACAAATAAATCAAGCTGCACCAAGAGATGCCTTTGCATGGCCAGTGCCAGCCCCGAAAGGTGCCCCAAGAGCAGAGCCCTGGCTGTGCCTCTGCCACAAAGCAAAGACAAACAGAACCCCACTCTGATGGCCTGCCCAGGGCTGAGGGCTAACACACAGAGCTTTCCATAGCCCCCTGGGCCACGGAGACACCTGAGCAGGGCTTGGAGGTGGCTTCTCAGGGGTTTTGCTCCCGGGGGGTTTCCCAAGCCGCAGCACAGCCGGGCAATGGGCACTTTCTCCTGCGGTGACTTGCCCCGGGCACCCTACGATGGCCAGGTCGTGAGAGTGGGGGGAGGCCTGGACCCGGGCGTGGGCACGTGGGCTCAGAGCTGGATCAGCCTCATGGCAAGCTGTGTCACGACAACACCTGAGCGAAGCTTTGATTAAAAACCAAAAACCCATCATCCAGGGCATGGAGAAGAGTGGCAGGAATGGTTTGTGGCTGGGAAGCTCGTCCAGCCAGAGAGCCTAGAGCATCCCACCCTCCCTTTGTGTCTGGGACAGCAAGGGGGGGTCTCTGGGGTCGGCAGTGACACCCCGAGGGTCTCCGGGCTGCGGGGAAGTGATCTGGGGTGAGGCTGGGGACGCGCAGGCACTTGGGACAATTCAGTCAGTGTCGCAGCAGAAATGCAGGAGGGCTCAGCCCCTATAGCTGGGGCACAGCCCCCAGAGCTGGGGGTGGGTGTTCCCAGCCCCTCTCCTATAGCTTGGGTACAGCCCCCAGAGCTGGGGGTGGCTGTTCCCAGCCCCTCTCCTATAGCTGGGGTACAGCCAGCTGTGTCCTGGCCCCTATAGCTGGGGAGGGGGAAGCAGCTATAGGTGGGGATGTCCCCAGCCCTCTGCCCTATAGCTGGGGTCCAGCCCCTATAGCTGTGGAGGAAGGTCCCAGCTCCCAAGCCGACAGTCAAAGAATATCTGTCTCAGCCCCTATAGCTTGGGGGGAGAGGGATCTCACCCCCCTCTCCTATAGCCTGGCTGTGTCCCAGCCCCTATAGAGGGTCTCCCAGATCCCCTCTCTATAGTGGGGTCGGGCTGTGCCTCACCCCTTATACCCACAGGGTGGTCTCAGCCCCCTCAGCAAGGGATGGAGTACAGATACCCCTGCCCATATAGCCAGGGGGATCACAAATCCCTCCCCTATAGCAGGGATACACCTTTGCTCCAGCCCCTATAGCCAGGGAGGTCACAGCCTCCTCCCCTATAGTCGGACCGTGCCTATACCCCAGCCCCTATAGACGGGGGGGTCCCAGCCCCTTCCCCTATAGCCGGGGCACCCCTATACCCCAGCCCCTATAGACGGGGGGGTCCCAGCCCCTTCCCCTATAGCCAGGACACACGGGTAGCGCAGCCCCTATAGCTCTGGGGGGGGATCACAGGCTCCTCCCCTATAGCTGGAGCACTTCTATACCCCAGCCCCTATAACCCGGGGGGTCGCAGCCCCCTGCCCCATACCCGGGGCACACCGGTACCCCCGCCCCTCTGGACCAGCCCTCCCCGGCTGCAGGCGGCGGCCCCGTCCCGTCCCCCCCGTCCCGGGCCCTCCCCGGGGGAGGGCGCTCGGGGGCCGCGGTCCCGCCGGCAGCGCCCGCCATGTTTCCCGGCAGCCCGCCCTGCCTGCCGCCCGCTTGAGCCTCCCGGCGGCCGGCCTGGCCCGGCCTGGCCCGGCCCGGCGGCCGCCCGCCTCTGCCGCCGGTGAGTGGGGCCCAGCGAGGCCCAGCGGCCCGGTCCGGCTCGGGCCCGCCCGTCGCCGCGCGCAGGCCGCAAAGCCTCGGCCTCGATTTCCACCGCGGGCGGGGAACGGGGCGCCGGGCCCGGCCACGGCGGGGTGGGGGGGCACGGGGAGACATCATCTCCCCGGGGCAGCGCCAGCCTTCGAGCGGGCAGCAGCCGGGCCGGAGGGTAACGGGGGGGCGGGTGGCCTTTCCCCGGCCAGGCGGTGGGTTACCCGGCTCGCCCCGGCCTGCCCGGGCTCGGGAGAGGTTCTGTTTGCCCCTCGGTTCTTCACTTGATCCGGTTTTGCCCAGGTCGCCCCCGGGCTACTGGCTCAGGCCGCTTCCTGAGGGAGAGCAGAACGTGTCCGAAGTCACAGCAATTGTCACCTTCTCTCTCCAGGGACACTCACAATCAGAAGCAGCTCCTGAAAATCTCTCGGTGCGGGGCAGTGGTTACCGTCCAGTTACCTCTGCGGGGACTCATCCTGCCAGGTCTGCTCGGCATTAACCGCAGCTGCTGCCCAGAAGGTCCGCTGTGGAGAAGGTTCCTTGGGCTGCTGGTGCCGAAGGAGAGGTCGGTTTGGGCCGGGAAGGGCTCCAGGTCTGGTAATGGGAACGACGGTCTGAGCTCTGCGAGGGGAGCCCCGAGTGCGGAGCAGAGATTCCTGTCACCCAGCTGAGGACAAAGAAGAATAAACCAAGAGCTGATCCACTTCCATCCCACAGGAGTGTTCCTGGAAGGGTAATTATTTCATATTCCCATTGTTTTATTCCCTCGGTGGAGCAAGTTTTTTAGGAGCAGGAAAGAAAGCAGAGTTAGCTCCGAATTGGTGGGCAGGACATTTTGTGCACCCCACAAAGGGGATTGCTGCTGGGGGCTCCCAGTAGCAGTGCTGGATATTTGTGCTTGAGCTGGAACCAGCCACTTTGGTCCCACAAATGTCCTCTCCCCTTGTCCTCGGTCGAAGCTGGAGCTGGTTGATCACACACATCTGATTTGGTGCTTGTTGGGAGTTACTGCTTATGGTTCTGGTTTAAAGGGGTGCAGTGCAGTTTGGCTGTGTAAACGCTCCACCACGTGTGGCTGGGAGAGAGGCCAGCTCATGGGTTTGGAGGTAACTGTGTGTGATCCAGAGAGAAGTTATTAAATTTCATTTTAAAAGTAGGTTTCCCTGTGTCTGCTGTTTCCCTCGGGACTGTGCTCCACAATCGAGTCTTACTTCTGGAAAGAAACCTTATTCCCAGCCCAACTATGCTCACGTTCCCCTTATTCACCAGCATGTGTCAGAAAATAAATGAGCATGTCAGACCTGAGAGGGGATGGATGGGTTCTCTCTGCATCGCTTACCTCATCTTCCCGAGGACTGAAAAAAGGGAAAACAGGCTCGAAATGAAACCGAGCGCCGCTGAGCGCAAAATGTGACTGGTGAGGCTGGACGCTGGCTGGCTGAGCGGCATTCTTTGTCTGGGTGTTTGCAGGAGTCCTTCGTGGCGCTGCAGTGGCACTTCTTGTGGCTGCTGGAGTGTGGATGGTGCAGATCTTGCGTCCCTGCCTTTCACTGGGAGCTTAGGGAGCCTCGTGGTGCGAGGAGGGGGTACTGGGAGCCAGTTCCTGTCAGCATTGCCTTTCACTGGGAGCTTAGGGAGCCTCGTGGTGTGAGGAGGGGGTACTGGGATCCAGTTCCCATCAGCATTGCCTTTCACTGGGAGCTTAGGGAGCCTCGTGGTGCGAGGAGGGGGTACTGGGATCCAGTTCCTGTCAGCATTGCCTTTCACTGGGAGCTTAGGGAGCCTCGTGGTGCGAGGAGGGGGTACTGGGATCCAGTTCCTGTCAGCATTGCAGCCTGGCTCTGGGCAGCCTCCTGGCAGCTGGGCTCTGGATGGCTCGAGGCCCCAGGACCTGGATCCTGTGGCTGCTCCCAAGCCCTGGGTATCCCTTGCTGGAGGGACTGGGATTGCATTGTTGTGCACGTGCAGGAACCGGCCTCTCTCGGGATCCTTTGTGCTCCTTCCTGATCAGCTGCAGCCTACAATGAACGAGCGCTCTGGCCCTAACAGCTGTCTTAATTTTATTCCTGTGTGTAGCTTGTGACCTTGGAAGAAAGAGAAGATGGCTCAGGAGACGAACCAGACCCAGGTGCCTCTGCTGTGTACCACAGGCTGTGGATTTTATGGCAGCCCCCGGACCAACGGGATGTGCTCGGTGTGCTATAAGGAGTTTCTGCAGAGACAGCAGAGCAGTGACCGGATAAGCCCTCCAGGTAGAGGATTTTTGTCTGTGAAATCTGTCATAAATGGGTACCTGATGCAAACTCATCAGGCCTGATGCAAACTCCCCTTGGGGAGGGACTTTTTATAAAGGCAGTTAATGATAGAACAAGGGGAAATGGCTTTAAGCTGAAAGAGGGGAGGTTTAGATTAGATATTAGGAAGAAATTCTTTGGTGTGAGGGTGGTGAGACCCTGGCCCAGGTTGGCCAGAGAAGCTGTGGCTGCTCCTCCCTGGAAGTGTTCTCGGACAGGTCGGGTGAGGCTTTGAGCAACCTGGTGTAGTGGAAGGTGTCCCTGCTGCTGGCAGGGGGGTTGGGACTGGATGAGCTTTAAGGTCCCTTCCAACCCACACAAATCTGGGATTCTGTGATTCTATGTGAAGCAGCTGGGATAGGTCATGGGACTGGTACTGGCCACCAGCAGGTTCACTCCCTCTTAGAAAACACGTGTCTTTCTCTTTTTGTGTAGATTCAAGCCTCTAAATCAAAAACCTGAACCTTCAGGCATATCTGTTCCCTCTGTGGGGCTCAGTTGTTTTCTTCCCACTCCCAGCTCTTTGTGAAGCCCCATCCCAGTCAGCACCTTCCAGGAAGCTGTACAACTTCAAACAGTGACCCATGTTTTCAGCCATCACCTGCTCCCTGAGTTAACATGCTGACAGCTGGGAACCACAACAGATCCTTGAAATGAAATTTTATTTGGGAAGAATTTGGCCTTTTGGGTTTGCATCATTCCCTTACCTGAACAGGTGTTGACAATCAAAAGCAGTGAAATAAAAGGTTTGTTTCTTGCAGCTAAACACAGCTGGTGTATCACCAGGCTGGGAGGCAGGTAGGTGCACAAAGGATGCTCTTCCCATCATTAACAGGATTTTCTTTTGCTGAGAGTTTGTGCAGGTGCCCCCTGTACAGACTTTGCAGTACCAGTGAGAAACACCTTCTAGACATCTTCTGCAGGTTTTTTTCCTGAGTGTAATAAAGGCTTTCCTTGAATTACCCATCCAAAATATACACTGGGAGCACAGCTCTTCATGACAAAGAGTTTTTCTAAAGACCATGATTTAGATCCTCATCTGATGTAAACCAAGGAGTTTGTGTTGAAGCCAGTTCCTTTCAGCAGACAAGGGTCTGGTTCTTTCACCTTGGAGAAGGTGCAGAGTAACATTGGATTCAAGGTGTGTTGGTATCCAACAGGAGAATATTTACACTGATGTGGAGTTTGCTTTGCAAAGCTGAGGAAAAGAAGGGAAATCAAAGAATGAAAGAGGTGTCTGTGGGTGACTGAGGTCACATTTTACCAGGTGTTAAACACAACGTGGCTATGGAAGGTGTTCAGCACGTAACTCCTGTGAGTAAACCCTCATCCCGCAGAAGGGAGCTCCCAGATCCTGAGGAGATGACCAGGTCTCCACAAACAAGGCCTGCAGTCCTCAGGAGGATAAGCAGCTAATTCCAGGGGGATGTTGTGATCCTGATACAAGGAGTCATTCCTGATCTCATGTAGGAGCAACTGCACTGGCTCATGGCGAGGTCCATCCAGGCCTGTGTTGTCCCCACAGACCTATGCACAGTTTTGGAGGGGAGAGTGTAAGAATAGGGGGTCTGGGAGTGATCCCCACTGGGGTGTCCCCTCTCAGCTCCTGGTTGGGAGCAGGAGGTTGCAGCCTGCTGGAAGCACTCATCCTGCTTTCTCCTTGGCTGTCAAACACCCGAGGAACTGCCAGACAGTTTTAAGAGTTTACCAAGACTCTGATCTTGTTTTGTAGCACCCAGTGGTCCCAACAGCAGCCCCATGGCTTCAGATTCCATTGCAGGACAGCATGCAGAGGGAGACTCCACGCCTGAGGATGTGAAAGCCAGGTAGGGGCATAATCTGTGGGTTACAGGATCTACAGCCACGTGGATAATCAGCCCTGGGACACAAGGGGTGAGGCTGTCATCCTTCATGTGGACAAGGGGATCTGTAAAGTGGGCTGGATCAAACACTGTTCATTGTGACCCTGGTTTATCTGGAAGATTGAGATGTCCCTGATGATGATGACTGATGCTTAGAGTCAGGTACCAGGCTGTGGTTAGTAAATTAAAACCTGTAGTAAACTAAGTGGCATCCTGGTTCTCTTAGAGCTGGTGCACCTTGTCTGTCACTGCCTGTGTTAAACTGTTGGGTTTCAGCTTAGTCCAAAGTGAAAGCACCCAGTGATGATCCATCTGGAAGCTGTGAGAGCAGGATTAGGGACCTTGGTCATGTTTGGCAGGAAGGAAGATACTACTGCATCGAGCTCTACCACTGGGTTACTGTCCTGACTCATAACTCCCTGTCCCTGGACTTGTTTGGATGGGCTGTTGCCTTGCCTTTGAGATATAATTGGGTGGAAAAGGAAACTGAGATCATCACAGAGTTGTTTCATTTGTGTCTATAAAGAACTTTGATCCCAAATCTCAAGGGGAATTGGCCTGCTCTGCTCTTGAGCTACCTCTGAGTATAATTAAATTCACTTTATTTAAATTTTCAGGCTGAGAGAGTTGGGACTGTTCAGCCTGGGGAAGAGAAGGCTCCAGAGAGACCTTCTAGTGGCCTCCCAGTACCTGAAGGGGCTCCAGGAAGGCTGGGGAGGGACTTTGGCCAAGGGCAGGGAGTGACAGAACAAGGGGTGATGGCTTGAAAGTGGCAGAGGGGAGATGGAGCTGAGATGTGAGGAAGAAATTCTTTGGTGTGAGGGTGGTGAGACCCTGGCCCAGGTTGGCCAGAGAAGCTGTGGCTGCTCCTCCCTGGAAGTGTTCTTGGCCAGGTTGGATGAGGCTTTGAGCAACCTGGTGTAGTGGAAGGTGTCCCTGCTGCTGGCAGGGGGGTTGGGACTGGATGAGCTTTAAGGTCCCTTCCAACCCAAACCAGTCTGGGATTCTGTGATTTATGGGCTCAAGATTTTTCCCACATAACTGTAGATCAAAAGAAAGCATTTGTGTTGCTCTATGGTTTGTTTGTTTATTTGTTTGTTTGTTGCAAATGCTCCCAGTGCTCAGATGCCTGTGACCCATCAGATGACGGCCATGAGCATATCCAGAGAAGAAAACAGCAGTGAGACAGAAGAATTCAGCAAGTCAGAGGAAGCCTCATCAGCATCTTCCTCCTCAGGTAGACCAACTGGTTTGGCCTTTGTGTGACTCTGAATGGCACCGATCTCACAAGTGGGTTTGAGCAGCACGTTCAACGCTGGCCAGTAACTCCAGGGGACAGTGGTTACCTCCCAGCAGGAGAGGTACAGCCAGCAAGAGAGCGAAGGAGAAAACAGTTTATCTGTTTCTGAAACAGGGAGGAGAGAAAATGCTGTGCCTGAGGGCAGGCTGAGAGATTGCTCTGTGGGCTGAGGAGCTGCTGGCAGGAGGATTATCTTCCATGACGCCTATCCCAGTGCATGGCAGAGAGCCCAGAGCGTCCCACAGCCGGCTGCACGGCTCTTGTTGGCTGCAGTTCCCTGCCATCCCTCAAGGGAGGGAAGGAGACAGATCCAGTGTAGTCTTGGGAGAGAGGTGACATGTTTGTGACAGTGTCCAGGGGCATACCTGCTCCTCAGAGGGGAGGTTTGATGCTGTTGCTTTGTTTGGAAAGCGGTGGAGGAGCGCGGGTGCCGCTGGCCAGAGGGGTTCATCCTCCAGTTGATGAGTGAACAGGGTGAGCTGTTATGTTGCAGTGGAGCAGTAACCAAGTGACCCTGCCTTGGAGACGCCCTCCTTTATTTCCATGGACAATTTGTTTGCCTTCAGAGCTAAAAAACACCCAAGAGTTTTCAGTTGCTAAAAAAAACAGGCTCTAGTCACCACACATGACTCTGCATTTCTGGATTGGGCAATCCCTGGCCTGCAAGCCCAGGAGACAATTTGCAACAGGCAGGTGAGAGGTTATTTGGTGACAGAGAGGCTCGGAAGAACGTGCCCTTTTCTTGCAGTTGTGTGATTTTCAGCCAGTTGTTGAGGGTCAGATCCACAGAGCTCTCTCTGCCTCTGACTGTTTGTCCCTGTAGCCTGATTTTCAGAGCGGCGTGCACTGCAGGTGTGTATCTGCTAACAGCTGGAGCTCCTCCCTCCTGCTGACTTCTCTAACCTGCTTAGGTACTGGAGGAAATCCTACTAAGCATCAGTGACCTTTAACAATCTGGCTTTCAGAGCTCAGTTTTCCTTTTGGTAGATTAGAGACAGTGATGAGTGTCTGTGTAAAGCATTCTGAGACCTACATACGAGGAACACTTACATAAGAGTCAGAGATAATAATTAGTCCTACTAACAAGGGGTTAACTCTCCCCCCCCTCCCCTGCAAAGATTAACTCTAGGCTCAGCTGTGCAGTTGAGTTACTGTACATCAGCTAAGCTGCAGTGACTATCCAGACACATGCTTAACCTGTGGCAAGCACCAGGTACTTCTACTTCATTTTACCTTTTCTCAGCAGGAGTTAAACAGCATCACATAAGTTTCTACATGCCTTAGCTCAACTGTAACATCTCCTTGGTGTTTCTGAGCCTTCAACTTAAGGAATTTGAAACAGAGAGAAAACACAAGGCTGTGTGAGGTGTAGATTTCTGTGGAAAGAGGCAAATCTCACAGATTGGGGTATGTCAGCCAGGGCAGCGAGCACACAGAGGTGTCTGGCAGAGACTCGGAATCAGTGGGGCCTCAAGCAGCACCTGTAATAAAACAAATGTGTGGCTTGGTTTATCAAGAAGGGCAGCAAAACTCTTGCCTCTGTTTCAGGAACCCTGCTTGAAATATCTGAGAAGACAGCTGAGGTCAAGCCAGCTTCAGAAAAACCGAAACAGAAGAAGAATCGTTGCTTCACGTGCCGGAAGAAGATCGGGCTCACTGGTAGGATCCTGGCCTGGGGAGGTGGCTGTGGCCCCAGCACTCTGGAGTCACAGCCCTGAGACCAGATCTCGGGGCGCTCTGGTGCTGCCGGGGTTCAGAGGGTTGGCGAGTCCGTGGTTGGAGGTACCCCCCCTCCAAAAAATGCTTTACATCTGCAAGGCCTGGTGCTGCAGGGGAGCAGGAGGGGAGCTCCAGCCTGTGAACTGTGCTGCCCCAGGCAGTAGCCTGGGGAATCTGTCCCTTGCTGGCAGCTCCCTGCCGGCACTTGGATGCAGGACTGTGGAACAGGATGGAGCTGTGCCTCTCGGGTTATTCCTGCCACTTGGCACAAGCTGCTTACAGAAGCAAAGGCAGTGCTTGCTGTGGAGCTAATTCTGCTCCTGTTCAGGTCAGTGGTAAAGCTTTCATAACACTGACATGAACTGAGATAGACCCAAACTGAAAATCCCACTCCAAGACTCATCCCGTTTGTTAATGCTACTCGATTTCCGCCGTTCGTTTCATCACAGTCAGAGAATCACTGCTTGGGTGGAAAGGGACCTTAAAGCTCATCCAGTCCCAACCCCCCTGCCAGCAGCAGGGACACCTTCCACTAGACCAGGTTGCTCAAAGCCTCATCCAACCTGGCCGAGAACACTTCCAGGGAGGAGCAGCCACAGCTTCTCTGGCCAACCTGGGACAGGGTCTCACCACCCTCACAGGAAAGAGAGGATGGCTCTCAGTGTTCAGCCTGTAAAGCTGAAGAGAAAGGGGTGCTGAGATGGTGTCAAGTGACTGGTATCAGTGGGAAAACAGGCCCTGGAAAGGCAATTCATGAAGCAATTAACTTGGCTGTGGCTTGTTAATAAAAACATCTTTCCCCTAAATTGACTCTGACATTTAAGGATGAAGCGATTCCAGAGGAGGCCACGAGGATGATGCCAGGGCTGGAGCAGCTCTGCTGTGAGGACAGGCTGAGAGAGTTGGGGCTGTTCAGCCTGGAGAAGAGAAGGCTCCAGGGAGACCTTCCAGTGGCCTCCCAGTACCTGAAGGGGCTCCAGGAAGGCTGGGGAGGGACTTTGGCCAAGGGCAGGGAGTGACAGAACAAGGGGTGATGGCTTGAAAGTGGCAGAGGGGAGATGGAGATGAGATGTGAGGAAGAAATTCTTTGGTGTGAGGGTGGTGAGACCCTGGCCCAGGTTGGCCAGAGAAGCTGTGGCTGCTCCTCCCTGGAAGTGTTCTCGGCCAGGCTGGCTGAGGCTTTGAGCAACCTGGTCTAGTGGAAGGTGTCTCTGCTGCTGGCAGGGTGGTTGGGACTGGATGAGCTTTAAGGTCCCTTCCCACCCAAACCAGTCTGGGATTCTGTGATTTAGTCGTTTCCCTGGAAAAGGTGAACTCTGGAGTCGTGCTGTTCCAGTGCAGCACTCGCCTCTTCAGCCTCCTGGGTGTGTTCAGCAGCCGGGGACTGCTCACTCGTCTGTTTCCATCTCTGTTGGCTGCTTTGGCAGAGTCTGGCCCGAGAGGTTTGCCCAGTGCCTGGCACTGTGCAGCCCAAGCTTCCCTGGATATTTGTGGGCAGTGTCATAGGATAAATGTGGGTTTCTGAGCCTGGGACTGGGCAGGGTGCTCTGTCCCCAGCCTTCAGATCTGCAGGGAGGATTGTTTTCCTAAATAAACATTTCCTTAAGGGTTTCAGACTGTGAGAAGTCTCCTCTCCTTTAGGAATCAACTTGCAGAGAACTGTGAATTCACTGGCACCTCGTAGCAAGGTGTTCGTGGTCTTTGCAGCCTGTAGTTGGAAAGGTGTGGAAGAGCGTGAGTCACTGCCAGCGTGACAAGGAGCTGATCTGCGTCCTGCAGCAAATCCCCTTCCTGCTCCATGCCTCAGTTTCCCAGTGTGCTCTGATAACAGCAGCACACTGAACAGCCCTGTCTCCAAATAAAGTGACAAAATTAGGAATTTTGAAGCCTAAATAGCTCGAAAGTGACACTAACGAGGTGAAGGTTTTGCTGATTGCTGTTTTACTGCTGGTCAGTCCAGATGCTGCCGCGTGACGCCTGGGGAGCCGGGACGGCTCGGCTGCAGCTCAGGCTGCCTGGGGAGCCTGGTCTGGATCAGCAATCTGGCACTCTGCAGTCCCCAGCATGTCCCTTGTCCCCAAGGAATGCGGAGAACAGCTGCTCTGGGAGCGTTTCCCACTGCTGTGACAGCTGGGGCTACCCGGAGCACGTGTGCACTCATGGGAGCAGCTAAGCCAGAGGAAAGCAAAAAGCCACCCATGGTCTTTCCCCCACGCTGAGACTCCCTTTTGCCTGTTGGGGACAGTGTCCCCTCTCCCTCCTGTGACCCTCTTTCTGCATTAGTGGAGTTTCCTGGCCTGGCAGGAAAGAGCTGGGGCCCTGCTGCCTTCCTGTCTGGCTGGATGGGGACTAACACAGCTTTATCTCTCTGCTCTTCCTCCCCCCAGGCTTCGACTGCCGCTGCGGGAACCTGTTCTGCGCCATTCACCGGTACTCCGACATGCACGCCTGCCCCTACGACTACAAGGCAGAAGCTGCCGAGAAGATCCGTAAGGAGAACCCCATCGTTATTGCTGAGAAGATCCAGAAGTTGTGAAGGGGGCTGAGCAGCTTGAACTGCAGCCAGGTCACCTGGTGCTCCTTCCCTTTCCTCCCAGCCTTCCTCCCAGCCTTCCTCCTCTTCCTCCCAGCCCCGTCGGTGGTGCGATGGGGACTCCAGCAGCACACACAAACCAGCACCTGGACATGGACACTCCTGGCACCATTTTGGCAGACCGTTGCCATTCCTCCTCTCCCTTCCTGCCTGCCCAACAGCCACAGCTCAGCTGATCTGTGCTCCACCAGCTTCCCAAAGGAGAAGGGACCATCCTGCCCCACCGCTCCAGTGCCAAGACCTTTGGACTTGTCTTCCCGGGGTGGTTTGCATGGTGTGGGCAGCAGGGCTCTGCTGGGCAGCTCTGAGGCTGCCAACTGCCTGGGACGTGTGGCTGGAGCCCGTGAGCTGCTCCTGGACTTCATTCCCTCTGTCCTTCTGTCTCTCTGTGGCGGATGTAAAACCAGGAGCTGGGGAATCCCAGCAGTAAGGCTGCCCTCTGCTCCCGAGAGGTGTTTGGTCCCAGATGCAGAAGAGAGGATTCTGTAGTGTTACTGTCCCCTCCCCTCCCTTTGAGACGCTGTTGTTGAAGCACCGGGGTAGTTAAGCAGCGGAATACCGGCACAGTAAAGTTATTTTGTGGCTTGAAGTGACATAGACACGCTCCAGGCACAGGTCAGGACCTTTAGGAAAGCGCCACTCGTGCTCCTCACCCCGTGGAGGGAGCCAGCCTGCCGGGCTTGCTTCATCCAGGGCCGTGGCTGGGCTGGGGGACACCCTTGCACCAGGCTCCTGTGCTTCACTGCTCCATGAGTAACCGCTGGCCGCTTCCCAGGCGGGGTTTGTTGTCACATAGCGGCACCTGCGCCTCTTCTCTCCCCTCGGCTCCCTGCCTCCTGCCTTACACGATTCTTTCTCATCAGGGTTGTGCACAAAGCTCAGATCACCAAACCTCTGCTTCCTTCCCTGTCCCTGCGCACAGGCGGGCGGCGGGGACCCTTCCTTGGCTGGTGCTCTGTGAGAGCCTTTCTCTGGGCCCCGTGGGATGAGAGGCAGGGCCAGATCCCCAGGAGATGCTCTGGAAGCTGGACAGAGGAATCTGGGGCACAAGGAAAGGCTCGAGGGGGCTGCAGGGCACGTGAAAAGTCATGAGGAGTGTCCTGGGGTGCCCTAAGCGCAGGTAGGGGCTTTCACGAGAGCCCTGGGGAGCAGGAGCGGGCTCTGGGCCCACTGAAGGACTCGTAGAGTTCTTGGGGGTGCTGGAAGACTCAGGGAAGGCTCTGGGGCACAAGGGAAGGCTCTGGGGCGCAAGGGAAGGCGAAAGGAGGGCTTTGGGGAACAGAGAACATGCTCAGGGGACTCAATCATCCCAACAGGCACCTCAGGGCTTGGGGATACACACACAGAGGGTTCTGGGGTGCAGGGAAAGCCAAAGGCCGGGCTCGGGACTGCTCCAGAAAATACACGTGGAGAGCTCCAGGGCTGTTGGAAAGGAAATGTGGAGCTCAGGTTCACGGTGGGAGGCAGGTGGTGGCTCCTGGGGTCACCAAAAGCCACCTCTGCACCATGTAGGGTCTGTGTCCACCCTGGAGGGACCGTCCTCCCTGGGAACACCAGGAGTGGGGCTGCGGCCGTGGGGCTCTCGGCGATTTCAAGCAGAGAAACCCAGATGGGTCCTTGGGGGGGAAAAGCAGCAGCTTCTGCCCCGCTTCTGGCTGTCCCATGTGTGGGAAGCGTTTCCCTCAGCATCAGCTTCTACCAGGGCATTGGGGAGGAGAGCTGCAGGGACACAAAATCCCAATAGCTCCTTCCAAGTGCCATTTCCCTCCATTTATGGCCGTTCTGCCCCAGTCATTGCAGGGGGGATAATTCCAAAGGTTTCATTTTTTTTCCTGTCTGATTTCACCCTGCAGCAGCTACTGTCGTCCAGCATTGCCGAGAGGATTCACACCTCCCAAAATGATGTCAATTCCCCTGCCAGCACGGAGAAAAAAACCTTTTCCTCCCAGTTTTTGTTTTGCTTCTGGGCAAATACGAGCGTCCCGTGTGGAGCACGTGAGTGGCGGCACGTTTTAGTGCTGGGATAAACCCCGAGCTGTGAACACCGTGAGGTTGAGCTTCAACCATTGAGGTTTTAGCTGAAAACGAGCCGTCACTTTTGGGGGAGAAACTGTGAGAAATGACAACTCCCCCCCCTTGGGTTGGGTTGGCACGAAAAGTCGTGAGCTCTTTTGGGGAGGGGAAGCATTTCGCCATCATGGTGGGGTAAAAAGGGGCTGGGGATTGTTTTTCCACCACCAATATTTTCCCCTTTTCTTTCTTTCCTCTTGTAAATACGAATACAGTCTAGTTTGCTTGGATGTTGTGGATGGTTTGTTACGGGTGTGGATGTGTCACACGCTGGCGCTGGGGTGACTGGAGTGGGGGTTTGGGCTCAGGCCTAGGACCCGGGTGGGACCTAAGGTCCCACCCGGGTCCTACGCCTGAGCCCAAACCCCCCTGTGTTCATTTTGGGGGTTTAACGTCAAAATTTAGGGCGTGGGGGGGAATATTTTGTCCACTCGTGGGCTCGCCCCCCCCCGCCTACCCAGTGCTGGCAGCCATGATGGTGGGGAGGGTTGGCTTGGAGGGCGCAGCCTTAGTGAAGGCCGCGCCGTTTCCTTGGTAACGAGGGTTGGGGCCATAGAGCGTCACTTCCGGGAAGGGAGGGGGCGGAGCCTCAAGCAGGGTCGTTGTGCAGCGCCGCCCCCGCTTTGGAGGCCCCGCGGCGGCCGCGCGTCCCTTCGGTAGCCCCGAGTGGGGCGAAGCGGGGGGGGACACACGCACGTACCGGGCCGGGTATGTCCAGGTACGAGATGGGATGGGGGCTGCGTGGGTCAGTGGGGGTGGGAGGGTAAGTGGGGCAGTGTGGGGGGTTCCACAGCAGTCAGTGGGGGGGCCCACGCGGGTCAGTGTGTGGGGGGGGGGCATATTGGTCAGTGAGGGGGGGTATAGTGACCGTGGGGGGTCCCACAGTCCCACGCGAGTCAGTGTGTGTGGGGTGGGGGGAGTCTCATGGCTGTAAGTGGAGGGGGAGGCCCACGCCGGTCAGTGTGTGTGGGGAGGGGCATAGTGATCGTCGGGGGGGTCCCACAGTCCCACGCGGGTCACTGTGTGTGGGGTGGGGGTTGGGTCCCATGGGGGTCAGTGTGTGGGGGGGGTTCCCATGGCTGGCAGTGGAGGGGGGGCCCACGCAGGTCAGTATGTGGGGGGGGATCCCACAGGGGTCAGTGTGTGTGGGGTGGGGGGGCATATTGGTCAGGGCGGGGGCCCATAGTGATCGTGGGGGGGGTCTGAGTCCTACTCGGGTCACTGTGTGTGGGGTTGGGGGGGGGGTCCCACGGGGGTCACTGTCTGTGTGGGGAAGGGGGGGCACATAGTGACCGTGGGGGGTGCTCACCGGCCCGTGTGTGTTTGGGGGGAGGGGTCCCCACAGTGGTCAGTGTGTGTGGGGTGGGGGGTCCCATGCTGGTAGTTGAGGGGGGGGAGGCCCACGCTGGTCAGTGGGGGGTCCCACACGGGTCTGTGTGTGTCTTTGAGGGGGGGGTCCCACTGCTGTCAGTAGGGGGGGCACAGTGGTTAGCATCTGTGGCCCCCCCACCAGAAAATGGGGGGGACACCCACCCACACGGGTCAGTGTGTCTGGGGTGGGGGTCCCATGGCTGTCAGTGGTCAGTGAGGGGGGGGTCCCACACGGGTCTGTGTGTGTCGTGGGGGGTCCCACAGCAGTCAGTGGGGGGGGGGGGCCCACGCGGGTCAGTGTGTGGGGGGTGGGGGGGGTCCCATGCCTGTGGGGGGGGGTGAGAGGCCCACGCGGGTCAGTGTGTGGGGGGTGGGGGGGTCCCATGCCTGTGGGGGGGGGTGAGAGGCCCACGCTGGTCACAGTGTGGGTGGGGTGGGGGGGTCCCACAGTGGTCCGTGTGGGTGAGGGGCACCTACCAGTCAGTGTGTGTGGGGGGGTCCCACTCAGATCTACGAGTGGGCGCAGTGTGGATCTCCCACTCTGTGGGGTGAGCGTTTGCACGTGGGGGGGGGGGGTCAGTGTATGTGTGTGTGTGTGGATCTGACCCGCCCAGCACGCGTGGGGTGAGTGGGTGTGGGGTGCGGGGTTGGGGGGGGGAGGTGTGGATCCATCCCCCACGCTGGCTGCAGGGCGAGGGCAGCCGGGGCTGCGTGTCCCCAGCCTGAGCGTGACACACGCTCTGTGTCACACCTCCCGCCCCTACCTGCGTGGGCCCCGCCCTGACGTGCCCGTCCAGGTGTGCGGTCACCGGACACCCCACCCGGCACGGATCCGCGTGGTCCCAGCGGCACGGGGGGGTGACACCGGCCCCGCTGTGGGTGGCCACCAGCCCACGGGGGACACAAATCCACCCCCGGCCCCTGAAGCCGAGGGCCAAGCTTGGGGCCGGGGGGGGGGGGGGGGCCAGGGCGAGGGACATCCCCTCGCTCCCTCCCCTCGCTCCCTCCCTCCCTCCCCACCCTTTCCTCCCCTCTCCCAGCCCTGCAGCAGCAGATGGAGCGAATTCCTGGGGGTGTGGGCTGCTTTGACATTCCTCAGCTCGAGCCTGTGCCCAAACTTGCAGAAAATAGGCGCTTTTTTTTCTTCTCTTTTCCTTTTTTTCCCCCTTTTTCCCTCCCCCTCCCCTTTTCCTTCAGCGCTCCCACCACACACCAGTGCCAGAATCTGGGTGGGGGGGATCCTGGAGGGGCTGTGGCCTTTGTACCATCAACTGTTGAGGAGTGAATGTGTGTTTGGAGGGGGGGATCCTGCACCCACCATCCCTCCCCCCCGCCCCCAGCGTGGGGCTGTGCGTGGGGGTTGCAGCGTGGGGGGCTGTGGTCTGGGAAGTGCTGCAGGAGGTTTGATTTTGGGGATGGGGGCGGGGGGATGGTGTGTGGGTTCAGTGTGAGTGTGGGGGGCTGTTAGAAGGGGGGACGGTGTGCCCCTCGGCGTGGGGGGCTGTTAGAAGGGGGGACGCTGTGCCCCTCAGCTCGTGGGGGTGCATGTTTGTCCCCAGCCATGGGTCATTGTGGCGGGGGTGCCCCTGGCAGTGCCCTGACCGCTGCCTGCCCTGCCCGCAGGCCAGCGCTGCTGCCTGCAGACGGACGGATGGCGGCGGCTGCCACAACCCCAACCCCAACCAGTGCCCCGGCCCAGGGTGGACTGGGACTGCCGGTGGCAGCCGTGCCGAGGGCCAGCTGAGGACGGAGCCATCGTCGTTCCCGGCCTCTGTCCGCTTTGGATCCTCCCCCGTTCCCGGCGCAGCTGCCTCTCCCCTGCCTCTCGCCGTCATGAACGGGCTGTCCCTCAGCCAACTGTGCTGCCTGTTCTGCTGCCCGCCCTGCCCCAGCCGCATCGCCGCCAAGCTGGCCTTCCTGCCCCCGGAGCCCACCTACGCCGTCGTCCCCGAGCCGGAGCCCGTGGGCAGCACCAGCACCGGCTCCCTGCGCGGCGGTGCCGCCGGCCGCTGGAAGCTGCACTTGAAGGACCGGGCGGATTTCCAGTATTCCCAGCGGGAACTGGACAACATCGAGGTGTTTGTCACCAAAAGCAGCCGAGGGAACCGCGTCGGCTGCATGTACGTCCGCTGCGTGCCAGGCGCCAGGTGAGTCGCCATGGACGTGCCAGCCCGGCGCTGCTGCCGGCGCTTTGACCCTGCTCTGCTCAGCCTCGGGCTGCTGAGGTGCTGGTGGGCACGGTGCCATCCTGCCCCCTCCTCTCCTTCAGTTGGTTGCCGCCTCCTTGCCCCAGCCTGACCCAGCACCTTGCCCGAAGGAGCTGGCCCTGCCGCAGGGGTTTGGAGGCGTCCGGCAGGACGGGTGAGCTCGGCTCCCAGGACCGGTCTGGCTTGTGCCTGCAACTGGGAATGGGGTTAAACAGGGAGCAGAGGCAAAGCCGGAGGTGATAGGGACGTAGGGATTCCCTCAGCTGTCCCACAGAACCCCCCTGATGTCACACTGGTGACCTAACGCTCCAGTTGTCAACCGAGTGTCTGTGCGAAGCTCTTGGTGAGCACTGGGGAGCTCTGTGCTGGCCACTTGCCCTCTGTCCCCAGCCCCACGGTGACCAGGTGGATGAGCAAGAGCCTGGAGACACCTGCAGTGAGCTGGGTCTGCACCCCAGTTCTAATTGATGGGCACGTTGTGTTCCTCAAGAGGAGCGATAGGAGCTGGGAGGGGTTTAGGCACAACCTGCTGCCAGTCACCCCAAGGGTCTGTGAACTGGAGAGCTGGGGAGGGGCAGCCCGGGGTGTGGGATGGAGCTCCTGTCCCAGCTGCTGGTAACAGGGCACAAGGGAATGGCATGGAGGTGCTGGAGCGTGTCCAGAGAAGGGAACGGAGCTGGGGAAGGGTCTGGAGCACAAGTGTGCTGAGTTCCCGGCTGAGGGAACTGGGGGTGCTGAGCCTGGAGAAAAGGAGGCTGAGGGGAGACCTTCTGGCTCTGTCCAAGTCCCTTGGAGGAGGGTGCAGAGAGGTAGGGGTGGGTCTGTTCAACCAAGGGACAGGGGACAAGAGGAAATGGGCTCCAGTTGTGCCCAGAGCAGTTGAGATTGGATGTGAGGAAGAATTTCTTTGCTGAAAGGGTTCTGAGGCATTGGAAGGGGTTGCCCAGGGCAGTGGTGGAGTCCCCATCCCTGGAGGGATTGAAGAGTCGTGTAGACACAGTGCTGAGGGACAGGGGTCAGTGGGGACTGGGCAGTGTTGGGTTCATGGTTGGAGCTTGATGAGCTTTTCCAATCCAGGCCATTCTGGGATCCTGTGACCAGAGGGGACTCAGCAGCTGCCCCCCGAGGCAGTGGCACGGTTTGGGGGTTCAGGTGCAGAGGGGAGCCAGGCCCCACAGCCAGCAGCACCCCAGCTGACCCCACACACACCAGTACCCAGGAGCAGCGTGCCCTCCAAGGAGCAGCATCCGCAGAGATCTCTGCTCAGGGGAGTGCAGCCCAGATCTCCCTCAGCTTTCCAAGGGCTTCAAAGCCACCGGGTGGGCTGGGGGCGAGGGAGGGTGGATCCAGCCCTCCCAACCCCCCCGGGACATCAGGTCTTGCTCTCTGTCTGTCCTCCCCGCAGCTCGTCCTGCCACCACCTCCCTGCTGGGGCTTGCTGGGACATGGAGGCTCAACCTGGGCATGGACCTCTTGGACCAACTGTGAGGGCTCAGCAGGGAGCAGGTCCTGCTCCCTCCCTCTGGCAGGAGAGAGCCAAGCTGCCATCAATGCGCAATTAGCGTTAATTTTTATGATTAACATTGTTTTTCCCCTTATGGTGGAAATTTCTTGTGCCTTGTTACTCCCACAATTCACTTCTGTCCCAGCAGCTGGTGCCTTGCCAGACTCAGGGGAGAAAGAAAGCCGTTGTCAGAATTCTTACTTGAAATCCCCATTGGACAAACGGCCCCAAATCTGGAGCTTTTTACCAAAAATAGACTCAGAAACTTGAACAGAACCATCCTGCCTGGGGCTGGGAGCGAGTCCCCGGTCCTGGGTGGCGAGGAGGTGTCTCTGGGGTTGGACTGGGGGTGTCGCAAGGACCTTCCTTGGTGGCCAGAGGGGTGTTGGCCCTGTGAGTTCTGGGGTTTCAGCCTCCCAAGCGGGTGTCCTGGCTGGGCACATCCGTCCCCGAGCCGCTGGCGATGGCACCGCGGCACAGCCCCCAGTTAACCCCCCGTGCCGGTCTCTCCCCGGTGCCGCAGGTACACGGTGCTCTTCTCCCACGGCAACGCCGTGGACCTGGGGCAGATGAGCAGCTTCTACATCGGGCTGGGCACCCGCATCAACTGCAACATCTTCTCCTACGACTACTCGGGCTACGGCGTGAGCACGGGCAAGCCCTCGGAGAGGAACCTCTACTCCGACATCGACGCCGCCTGGCAGGCGCTGCGGACGCGGTGAGCGGGGCAGGGGCAGGGGACAGGCAGGGGACAGGCAGGGAGGGAGGGAGGGTGGCCAGGAAAACCCTGCAGCCGGCAGTCTGGAAAACAGGAAATGTCCCAGAGAGGGAACCTGGGCCGGAAAGCAGCTGCAGGGGGAGCAGACAGGGGACCCGGAGGGGCAGGGATGCTGTGGGGGTGTGACCTTGCTTAGGGGTGCTGGCACAAGCTGTGCCCCCCATCTTGCTGTTCCCAGGCTCTCCCCATGCTCAGCTGTTGTTCCCTGGCTGGGCACAGTGTGTCCCAGGAACTGGGGGCTGCCATGTGCAGCTGTGATCATCAACAGCATCCTGGCCTGGATCAGCAATGGTGTGGCCAGCAGGACCAGGGCAGTGATTGTCCCCCTGCACTGGGCACTGGTGAGGCCACAGCTCGAGTGCTGGGTTCAGTGTTGGGCCCCTGACTCCAAGAAGGACCTGGAGGTGCTGGAGCGTGTCCAGAGAAGGGAACGGAGCTGGGGAAGGGTCTGGAGCACAAGTGTGCTGAGTTCCCGGCTGAGGGAACTGGGGGTGCTGAGCCTGGAGCAAAGGAGGCTGAGGGGAGAGCTTCTGGCTCTGTCCAAGTCCCTGCAAGCAGGGTGGAGAGAGGTGGGGGTGGGTCTGTTCAACCAAGGACCAAGGGACAGGACAAGAGGAAACGGCCTCAAGTTACACCAAGGGCAGTTGAGATTGGATCTGGGGAGGAATTTCTTTGCTGAAAGAGTGGCCAAGCACTGGAACAGGCTGCCCAGGGCAGCGGTGGAATCATCATCCCTGGAGATGGAAGGCGTGAGGGACAGAGCCCCACATCCCCTACCCCAGGAAGCCTTGCAGGGTGCTGTGGCCAAAGCAGGGTGACCCCTGGGGCTGTATCTCCTGGAGATGTGACTGGTGCTGGGGTGCTGACCTGCTCTCTCCTCTCCCAGCTATGGGATCAGCCCGGAGAACATCATTTTGTACGGACAGAGCATCGGCACGGTGCCCACGGTTGACCTGGCCTCGCGCTACGAGTGCGCTGCCATCGTGCTCCACTCCCCGCTCACCTCTGGCATGAGAGTCGCCTTCCCCGAGACAAAGAAGACCTACTGGTTTGATGCCTTCCCCAAGTGAGTGGCCTGAGGAGAAGGGACAGGGGTCAGCTCTGGAGGGGCAGCTCTGTCCTGGACGCCAGCCCTGGCCAACAAAGCCCAGTGATGGTGGAAACCGTGGATGTTGTTCCCATGATGGGCTTAAACACATCAGCATCCTCCTGCCTCACGTTCCGTCCCCTCCAGGGGGTTGTGACCCTCCCTGGGGACACCATGTCCTCTCCTCACCATACTGTGTGTGCCCCCCGTGTCCCCTGGTAGCATCTCCTCCTGGCCATGCTGTGTCTTTGCCTGTCAGCTTTGGGGCTGTCCCGCCAACCCCTTGTCAGGTTTCACAACCCCGAGTGCCCCAGGGCCCCTCTCTCCCCCAAAGATAATTTTTGGGGCTTTTTTTTCCCCTCTCTGCAGAGGGCAGGGACAGTGGTCTGGAAAGGCAGCACTGAGGTGGGACAAGCTCTTGCTTCGCCTGTCCCTTGCAGCCAGGCCAGCGGGGCCTGAGGGACAGTCCCCGAGCAGGAAGTCGTGGCTGGGAGCCACCAGCCCACGCTCTGCATCCCGATGGCCTCGCTTGGCCTTTGGGGCCGGGCTGAGAGCTGTCCTGGCCTTTGGGGCCGGGCTGAGAGCTGTCCTGGCCTTTGGGGCCGGGCTGAGAGCTGTCCTGGCCTTTGGGGCCGGGCTGAGAGCTGTCCTGCTGCTCCTCACAGCCCAGCACAGCTGATCCCGGCACGGGGAGGGCCTGGGCTCACGCTGTCCTGCAGCAGTTTCCGTCAGCCCTGCCCAGGTCCCACGGGACTGTTGTCACTGCTGCCTGGTCCTCATCTGTCACGCTGGCGGAGATCTTGTCCTGGAGCTCATCCTTGGCAGAAGCTCCATGTCCTCGTGATCTGCTGTGATCCAAGAGCATTTCCTGATCCCTCTCCCCAAGGGGATGTGTTTTGGGGGGCAGGAGGAATGGGGGTGCCTTGATCCCTGTACTTACCCCCCCTTCTCTCATCTCTTCCCCTCCCACTTTCTTGGCAGCATTGAGAAGATCTCCAAGATCACCTCTCCCGTCCTCATCATCCACGGCACGGAGGATGAAGTCATCGACTTCTCCCACGGCCTGGCGCTCTTTGAACGCTGCCCCAAGGCTGTGGAGCCGCTCTGGGTGGACGGGGCCGGGCACAATGACATTGAACTCTACAGCCAGTACCTCGAGCGCCTTCGGAAGTTCATCTCCCAGGAGCTGGCCAGTCAACGCAACTAGCTGTGGGGCGGCGGGGTGGGCTGGGGCTGGCTGCCTGTGGCTCCAGTTCACCCAGTGCCCCTCCCCAGTCCCTGCTGCTGGAGGTGCAGTGAGTTTGTACAGCCTCAGCGGCGGCCTCAGGAGAGGGCAGGAGGCCCTGGAGAGGACGGGGTGTTTCCTCCTGGACACCAGTACAACTCTCCTCCATCCCAGTGTCAGCCCCGGCGCTGCTGGCACCACCGGCCGGGCTGGCGAGAGACGGCAGCTCCCTCCTTCCCCCTTCCCCAGAGAGATGAGAGCCCACCCTCTTGATGGCAAATCCTCAGCTTCGGACATGTCCTCGTCCCCTCTCCTAAACCAGGGAACTCCTGAATTCCTCCTGGCCACTCTGCTGCTCTGACTATAGCAATAAGGCGAGTTGGAGAGGGGCTGGGGGCCTGGCCCCCCCCTCAGCGTGGCTGTGGGGTGGGATGGAGGAGGTGGCAGCTCCTGCTCTCGATGGAGCGTTCCGGGATCGGTGACAGCGGGTGCCTGGTGTTTGCCCCATGGCTGGCACAGAGCTGTGTCCCTAAGGGGAGTTTGGGGATGCATGGAGGGGGTGTCCCCCTGCCCCACACCCCCTCCAGTCTGGCCCTGTTCTGCCTTCTCAGAGCGCTCCTTGTGTTCAGGTCAGTCCTGGAAACCCCCCCCGTGCTGCTCGGGAAGCGGGGCGAGGGAACCAGGCACCCAATAAAGAGCAGAGGGTTCACCTTTTACCTGTGTGTGCCCTTTCCCTGGGTCCACCTCCCTGGCACCCAGTCCCAGCCCCTGTGGGGTCCAGCCCCTCAGTTTTCCCCACTGGCTGATGTCTCAGCTCAATTGTGGACGGATCCCCAATGTTTGTCACCCTCCTGCGGGGACCGGGCAGCCCCGAGGTGCCAGCAGATGGGGAAGGAGCCGTTGGACCCGTGGGATCAGGCTGTAAAGGTCTGTCCCTGAACTGGGCTGTGGGGACAGCAGGGGCCCATTCCCCTGCCAGCCTCCGTCCTGTTTGATTTGGGGATCCCACTGGATCATGGGTGCAGAGGTGCAGGATGGCCACGTCCTCCCTCGAGCAGTGACATGGGGAACCTGGGTGCACCCTGGGGGAAGGGGGATGTCCCCATGGCAGCAGTGTCCTCCCAAGCGGGCAGGGTGGCTTTGGGGGGAAAAGATCTTATTTTTGACCTGCTCTGCTCCCCACCATGCCCCGGGGTGTGCTGGCCACGGAGACAGGCGCATGGGGCACCCCACTGTCCCCCCACAGCAGCTGGGGTGTCTGAGCACTCAGGTTTGTGCATTTTGGGTCAGTGTCTGCTCTGAAGTCGCCCCCTGAAGAGCTGCCCAACGTCTGTTTTAGAATCACAGAACCCCAGACTGGTTTGGGTTGGGAGGGACCTTAAAGCTCATCCAGTCCCAACCCCCCTGCCAGCAGCAGGGACACCTTCCACTAGACCAGGTTGCTCAAAGCCTCATCCAACCTGGCCGAGAACACTTCCAGGGAGGGGGTTTTCTTGCCCCCAGGTCACCCCCTTTTCCCCAACCCACACAGCAAAGCACCCTCTGCCCCTCCCCACACCCCGGGGACCCTTGCTGGGCTCCCAGACACCAGTTCCCCCCTCGGTGTTCCCGTCAGCCTCGTGTCCCCCCCGCCCCAGTGTGAGGCCGTGGGGCTCATGTGAGGAGCGATAATCTCCTTAGGTGGCTCTGGGGCTCAGGAGCCTCGTGGTGGGGCCTGGCTGCAGCCCCACACTCAGAGCACTCCAATGCCCCCATTGTTTGGGGCTGGGAGCCATGAGGGGCTGAGGTGGGGAGGCACAGGACCCCCTCTTCCCCCCACACCCCCAGGACCAAGGCTGGGTGCTCCAGAGGAGGAGTGGGGACCCTTCCTTGGCGCTGGGGCTCTGCAGGAGCTAGAAGAGGATTTGGATGTTGGGGCTCGGAGTGGTCTCCCCATTTTCCAGGGGGTTTTGGGATCCTGGCTTCTCCCTGAACATCCCCCCAGCCCTCCCCTCCCTTCCCCAGCTCGCCACACACAGCTGCCGGGTGGTTTGAGAGCCTTTAGCTCACGTCTGCTGGGAGCCAAAGCCACGGCGGCCGCCCAGCCCGGCTCCCCTCCATCCCCAGCCCCGATTAGCGGGGCTGGAGCAGCCCCCGGCGTCCTAATCCCGGCACAGAGCTGGTTTGTGTGCACCCAGGGGATTTTTATCCTCTTACTGCTGCCTGTTTCCTGTTGAGCTGCGGATGCTGTTGAGCAGCTCTGCGTGGCCGGGGGGGTGTCTCAGGGCTGGTGGTTGGGTTTAAGGGGTGTCAGGGTGGCTTGAGTTCATCTTGACTGGGTCTCAGTTGAACAAAAAAAAAGGCAAAAGGACAGAAAATTCAGCCTGTCCCCAAAATTTAGACCCAGCTTAGGCATGTGAGGTCCTGGTGAGCCTGACCTCCCAGGCTGCCGCCTCCATGGTGGGGAGCAGTGGCTGTGACCCCTCACTGGTGGGGACTGGGGCTTTTTGGGTCTGGATCCTTCACTGCTCCTGGCCCAGGAGGGCTCAGGCTCTGTCCTCACCCAGGCACCTGCAGCTGGAGCAAGGAGAGATGAAGCACAAACCCATATGTGAGCTGCAGGGTCCCCAAAAGGCACGAGCCAGACCTGCCCTGGGGGTCCTGGGCACGGTGTCCCCCACCAGTGGGGCCAAACTGGGCCATGAGCCACCAGGACAGCACTGCTGTCCCCACCACTGGGACTGTGGTTTGGGAGCACCAGGAGGGGATGGGGAAGGAAAAGGGGCTGGGTTGGGGCTGGACCTGGACGGGGTTTGGTGCCCCGAGGGGGACTTTGCTGAACCCACGGTCTGAGCGGGGGGCGTGGAAGAGGAGAAAGGCAAGATCAGGCCTCGGAGTGTCCCCAGAGTCCCTCCTGCCCCGGCAGAGAGGGGACGGGGCAGGTGTCCCCCAGGGTCGTTTGGAAGCCCCCAGGCAGAAGAGCAGGGACACAGGTGGCTCCTGCTGCCATCGCTGCAGGGTGGCAGGGACACGGCTGGGGGGCGGCTGCGTGTGCACATGTGTGCATGGGTGTGCACGGGTGTGCATGGGTGTGCATGTGTGTGCATGCGTGTGCATGTGTGTGCATGGGTGTTCACGGGTGTGCATGGGTGTGCATGTGTGTGTGCATGTGTGTGTGCATGGGTGTGCATGGGTGTGTGCATGTGTGTGTGCATGGGTGTGCATGGGTGTGTGCATGTGTGTGTGCATGGGTGTGCATGGGTGTGCATGGGTGTGCACGTGTGTGCATGTGTGTGTGCATGGGTGTGCACGTGTGTGCATGTGTGTGCACACGTGTAATGGGTGTGAAAGGGGACAACCGGACAACCAGTGGTCCCACTGCAACCAGCCCTTGGTGCCGGTGCCGATGGGGCTGCGGCTGAGGCACCGGGCTCACCGGGTGAGCGGCCAGAAGGGGTTTAAGTCTCTTTTGGGGCATAAATGAGGCTTTTGATGGCCGGGGCCTGCGTGCCACAGTCATGAGACCCCATTTGCAGGCCGAGCTCAGTCATGGGATCCAGGAAACTGAATTAAAGCGTCTTAAGGAGCTTTTTTCCGAGCTCTGCTCTGGTTTTTCACGTGCTTGTCATATGAACAAAGATGGTATAAAAGGGCAGAGGGGAAGGATCCCGTCCGTGGTAGGGCTGGGGAGAGGGGAGGGCACCGGAGGAGGGATGCCGGGGCGAGGGGCTCTGCACGGCGCTGGCTAAGATGGAGGGAAGGGGACAGGAAAGGACGAGGAGAGCAGAGGATGCACTGGCAGCGGCCCCTGGCTCTGCCCCACCAGGTGAGTGGGGCAGCGACATGGGGGCAGCAACCTGGGGACAGCTGGGGACAGGGGTGGTGGCAGGTCTGGGGGAGCCCCTCTGTCCCCACTCCCCAGGCAGCACGGACGCTGTGACCACCCCGGCGTGTCCACGGCTGCGCCCAGACACCGGCTGAGACGGCAAGTGCGGCACCGCGGCGCGGGGAGGGGGAGCGCGGGGTGCAGGGGACACCCCCACCCTGAGCTGCCACCGGGGAGGGACGGGGTGGTGGGTGCCCAGCGGTCCCCAGGGTCCCCTTGTGCCAGGCTGGGTCCTGGGAAGGACAGCTGGGCCTGGCCTCGGCGGGTGGGCAACTGCGGGATGGACCCAGCCAGCCCTGCACTGTGCACATACGTGTGCACACACATGTGCACAGACACACGCGTGTGCACACTGACATCTGGGCACACAGCAATGCACACACAACAATGCACACACAGCAATGCACACACAGCCATTCACACACCTGCATGGGCTCGCACATGTGCTCACACCCACACATGCACACACACCTCAGCACACACCCGTGGATGTTCACACACCCCTCAGCACACACCCGTGGATGTGCACACACACCTCAGCACACGCCCATGGATGTTCACACACACCTCAGCACACGCCCATGGCTGTGCACACACACACACCCGTGGACGTGTACACACACCCGTGGATGTGCACACACACCCGTGGATGTGCACACACACACACCCGTGGATGTGCACACACACCCGTGGATGTGCACACGCGCCCGTGCAGCCCCTCACTGCCCTTTTGCTGCTCTCTCCTCCCACTCACCACTGTGCACACGCGAACCCACACGTGCTCCCCGCTCACACCTTGCACACCCACCGTGTCCCAAACTGTCCCCAGGGGAGAAGCAGCCCCCGGGTCTATGGGTTGCACTGGGGAGACCCATGGGGTGGTTTTCATGTCCCACAGATGTGGCCCAGGCTGGGGACCCCGCAGCCCCCCCGAGCTCCTGTCCCCTCCCCTCCCCTCGGGCCTCTCTCTCTCCCCCGTCCGCAGGAGCTCTCGGCCGGAGGAAGCAGCGTGGGGCCGCGCCCCCCTGTCCCCTGTGAGCTTCCCTTTGTCATCCTATGCCTGAGCGATGTCTGGAGGCTGGGACGGTGAAGGGAGGCCCACGGGCTGCCACAGCCCCACCGCGACACAGCGACACCTGGACGGCACATGTGGGACCAGAAACTGGGGGCTGAGTCCTGGGAGGGGCTGGGAGCAACCTCGGGGGGCTGGAGCATCCCCTGGGGGGGCCAGAAACACCCTGGAGGGTTGGGAACATTCTTGGGGGGCAGGAGTATCCTCTTGGAGGGACAGAACATCCCCTTAGAGGGCCAGAAGCATCGTGGAGGGTTGGAAGCATTCCTGGGGGGCCAAAAGCATCATGGAGGGCTAGGAGAACTCTTGGGGGGCCAGAACATCCCCTTGGGGGGCTGGAGCATCCCCTTGGGCAGCCAGAACATCCCCCTGGGGGACCAGGAGCATTCTTGGGGGGCTGGAGTGTCCTCCCTGGGCTGGCCTATGCCCCATGGGTCAGGGCAGCATGGGACACCATTGCCCTGGAATGTGGGTGCCTGACAGGGTGTCACAGAGCACCCCTGGCCTTGGGGGGACCTGGACCATGGCAGGAGGCATGTGGGCTATACCAGGATGGGGGTACTGGGAGTACTGGGAGTACTGGGGGGGTACCACCCCCCTCACCGAACAGCCCATCCCTGCGAACAGACGACCCTGTGTGAGGACAGCTCAGCAGCTCTGGGGGAGCCCCAGTTCCCCCACCACCCCAGTTCCTTCTCCAGCTTCACAACCTCCTGGCTGGTGCCTGGTGCCAGGGCCGTGCTGGGGTGATGGGAAAGTTCCCCTGTGGATGCAGAGAAGAGCTGTAACTGGCACCACGGGGAGTGGAAACTTGCCCCAGGAGGGGCTTTTTCATGGTGATGTAGAATAACAAGCAGGGACTGGAGGTCTGCGAGGCAGGAGGCTCCCACCACACCAACATCTCCAGCTGGTTTCCTTTTTATTTGTCATTTTTGCCCCAAAAAAACTTGACCTCATTCACCCAACCGCAGGTTTATCGCAGGGTGGGGATCGGCTGTGGGGAGGCAGCGACCCATCCCCTGCAGCTGGGCCTGGGCTGGGGGTGTTGGGACACCTCAGACACCCCAAGGCTGGATCCAGCCTCCGGCTCCAGGGAGCAAACCAGGAGCATCCCCTGTGGCAGGGCTGGAGCCACATTCCTGGGTCACATCCTCTGCTCAGTCCCTGCTGTGTCGGGGACACCCACCACGCTGTGAGGTCTCTCCAGCACAGGGAGCCGGTCCCTGCTGTCACCCAGCAGCTGTGCTGGGCACGGGTTTGGCCCAGATGTGGTGGCATCTCTCTGCCTGGCTTTTCCTGGGGACTGGAGGGACAAAAACGTGTCCCTCCATGCTGCCCTTGTCCCATGTAGGGACCTGAGGTGCTGTGACAACGCTGCCAAGTCCCCCAGTCCTGTCCCAATGTTGTTCCCTTCCTTAAATCAGGACTTTTGGCCGTTGGATGTGCACTGGGCCAGGAGGCAGAGTGACCATCAGCTGAGTGTCCTGGGGTCCAGTTGCTTTTGGGGAGGGGAAGATATTCCTGGGGAGCCTGGGAGGCTGTGGTGGGAGAGGTGAGGTCCTTGGCAGAGTTTGACCCACCAGGATGGGTGAATTTGGGGGTCCCTGTTCTCACAGGGGCTGTCTCGGTGTGTGCAGGGACCCTTGGGACCTTTTCCAGTGCTGCTAACTGGGAGCTGAGTACACATCCCAGTTAACCAAACTGCCCCTTCCCGTGTGGAAGCATAGCCAAGATCAGCCTGAATGGATTTTGGGCAGTTTTTCCATGTGGGGTCCTCCAGATCTGGACAGAAATGAATGGCTAAATTTATTATTTTATTTTATTTTATTTTATTTTATTTTATTTTATTTTATTTTATTTTATTTTATTTTATTTTATTTTATATTTTATTTATTTTATTTTATATTTTATTTTATTTTATTTTTATTTTATTTTATTTTATTTATTTTATTTTACTTTTAATTTTATTTTATTTTATTTTTTTAAATTTTTTATTTTTATTTTTTATTTTATTTTATTTTATTTTATTTTATTTTATTTTATTTTATTTTATTTTATTTTATTTTATTTTATTTTATTTTGCCAGCCTGTAGGTTGAGGAAGCACGGGGCGAGAAGACAAGGAAGAGAAATAACGTTGTTCTGCGTGTGTGTGCTCATGGTCTTTGCCTACAGATCCCTCTCTACTACACCTGAAGTTACAGAAAACAGATTTATCAACATCATCAAAATAAAACACTTTCTTTCCCAGTTTTGGGACAAGACTGGTTTGCTTTCCTGGCACGTGTGGGAGGGGGGGAGCTGGCTGGGGGGACGCTGAGCGCCAGCCCTCCCTGGGCACCTTGGGAAGCGCCTTGTGCCCGTTGCAGGTTCCTGCCCGAGCGAAGGCTGTGTGCTCCTGGTGTTTCTTGCTTTTTAAAAGCTTTTTTGGGAATTATTCAGATTTCCCTGCTCACCCCCCCGGCTCTGGCCAAGCACGGTGGGGGGCTCCTCTCCCGGTGTCCTCAGCTCCTGGGATGCTGTGGGGGAGCGATGGGGAGGGAAGCAGCAGGATCCTTGCGTTGTTGTGGTGCCATAAATGAAAATAAAGTGTTTGAGTTGTTTTTTTTGTGGGTTTCTTTTTTTAAGATTCCTATGAAACACGACTTTTGTAACATTTCCCTTCTTTGGGGCCAAGGATGACTCCTCCTCGTGCACCCTTCTCCACACCATCCAGCTTTCTCCCTGCGCTGCCCCAGCGCTTTCCACCCTCTCTCCATCTCTTTCACAAGCGCTGAGGCTTCCCTGGATCATCCCGTCCCTGCGGGCTGGGGCTTCTGGCTCCATTTAATGGGATTTCTCCTCAAAGGGCTCCCTGTTGCCCCAAAACAGCCTCGTCCGCTGAAGGTGGAGAATTCCTCCTCTGAAGACTCAACGTAGAGGCTGGGCTGGGTGATTCCCAGGAGCTGCAGACACCCCTCACCTGCTTGAACCCTCCAGGGCCAGCTCTGAATCCTGCTCAAATGGCTGTTACCCCGTGCCTCAGTTTCCCCACTGGTAAATATGGGTGTGACAATACCTGCCTGGAGAGGAGAAGGCTCTGGGGAGACCTTCCAGTGGCCTCCCAGTACCTGAAGGGGCTCCAGGAAGGCTGGGGAGGGACTTTGGCCAAGGGCAGGGAGGGACAGAACAAGGGGTGATGGCTTGAAAGTGGCAGAGGGGAGATGGAGATGAGATGTGAGGAAGAAATTCTTGGCTGTGAGGGTGGTGAGACCCTGTCCCAGGTTGGCCAGAGAAGCTGTGGCTGCTCCTCCCTGGAAGTGTTCTCGGCCAGGTTGGATGAGGCTTTGAGCAACCTGGTCTTGATACCGAAAGAACATCCCCTTCTGCTTAACGAGTGTTAAAAGTTAATTAGTTCAACGTCAGTCACAGCTCAGCTGGGCCCAGTCCCGTTTATCGTCTAAAATAGGTAACAAGGAGACTTGAGGCGTCGAATCTTTGCAGCAGGGTGGGTACGGCAGCGATATCAGAATAAACCACTTTTGTGGAGACAGAAGTGTTGTAAACAGGCCAAAAGATATATTTACATATACTAATGAGTACTTGGAAATGTAATGAATAAAAGGCTCTGGAGGGACCTTCCAGTGGCCTCCCAGTACCTGAAGGTGCCTGGAAGAAACTGGGGCAGAACTGTTCACATGGACACGGAGCAACAGGACGAGGGGTGATGATTTTAAACTAGAAAAGGGCAGATTTAGGTTGGATATGAGGAAAAAGTTCTTCAATATGAGGGTGGTGGATCACTGGACCAGGTTGCCCAGAGGTGGTGGAGGCCCCATCCCTGGAGATGTTCAAGGTCAGGCTGGACGGGGCTCTGAGCAACCTGCTCTAGTGCAGGTGTCCCTGCTCACTGCAGGGGGTTGGACTGGATGCCCTTTGAGGGTCCCTTCAACCTAAACCAGTCCATGATTCTAATTTATTGGAAAAGTAATTACCAGGCATGTTTTGACAGCATAAAGCTTTTGTAGAGAGATGAGCTGGAATGCGCGGTGTGGGGAACAATCCCCCGTGCACCCGGCTCCTGCAGAGCACACGGGCGTGAAGAAGCTCGTACCCGGTTGCGGCGACAGCCCGGTGGACGGTGTCCCCGCTGCTGGTAGGGGGGGTGGCACTGCATGACCTTTAAGGTCCGTCCCCACCCAAACCCGTCGCTGATGCTGTGACCCCGCCTCAGCGCGGGCACGTCCCCCCGGCCGCCATCTTCCCCCGGCTCCCGCCCCGCCCTCCGGCCGGCCCCGCCCCGCGCTCCGCTCAGGCGCGCTGCGGGCAGCCCTGTGCGGGCAGCGGCGTCGCGGGGTCCTCGTCGCCGGCTCTGGCGCTTCCAAGATGGCGGCGGGACCGGTACCGGCGGTGTGAGGCGGGAGCCCATCGCCGCCGCCCGCGTCTCCTCTCCCCGCCCCGGCGCCCCGGCCCCGCTCCCCGCCCCGCAGCCGACGGGATGCTGAGATCCACCGGCTACTTCCGCGGCATCGACTGCCCTTTCCTCAGCGGCGGGGGGCCGGGGCCGGGCGGGGGCCCTCCCTGCCGCCGCCCCTACTGCCACTTCCGGCACCCCCCGCTGCCGGCCCCGGCCGCAGCGCAGTGCGGAGCCTCCGGCGGTCCCGGCTCGGGGCTGGTGCTCGGCCACGGCGCAGGTACGGCCCCGGCCCGGCCCGGTCCAGTCCATCCCCGCGGGTCGCGGTACCCCCTTCCCCCGGTTCTCTCCCTCCACGGGCTGGGGCGGTTGCCGGCCCCGCGCCGCCATCGCCCCCTGCTCCTGCCGCCGTGGCACGGACAGGCCCAGGCCCTCCCTCCTCCCGAGGCCTGCACACCCTGCAGGGCCTGGATCGGCCTCCGGCTCCTCTGAATCCCCCCGTGCTCCCGGGGCTGTCCCCTCCCCAGACCCCTCTCCCGTGGGGGGTCCCCCCGGAGCTTTTGTCTCTGCTTGTGCTCAGCCTCTGCGCCCTTGGTTGTCACCTCGTGTTGCCCCCGAAGGAGGGTCTGAAGGGCCTTTTTGGCCCGAAAAGGTGTGAGAGAGATGGGTGTCTCCTCTGATGCTCGGTCAGATCCCGCAGTCGCTCTCTGACCCAGGGTGCTGGGCTTCCCAAAGTGTCCATCACCAGGACGGAGGCTGCAGAAGGGCAGCTCTGTTCTGGCCCTTTTCTTTGTCCCTCCAGGCACCTGGGCTCACGTGGGGATGGATGAGATGTCAGGGCAGGTTTTCAAACCTCTGCTAAGAACTGCTGTGCCCTCACGCCCTGCTGTGCCCTCACGCCCTGCGGTGCCCTCACACCCTGCGGTGCCCTCACACCCTGCGGTGCCCTCACACCCTGCTGTGCCCTCACACCCTGCGGTGCCCTCACACCCTGTCCGGAGGTGCACGGCTTTTGGGAGCTGGAGGTGATGTTCTCTAGTCCAGTGCTGTGAGGCAGGTCCTGCTGCTGGGGTGTCACAGAGGGGGCTGTGGTGAACTGGGTGAGGGACTTGGGTGAGGCCTGGAGTGCTGCCACGTTCCTCACATGAAACCTGGCTGCAAAAAAGCCCCCGTGAGCTGTTGTTCTCTGTTCTTTCAGCAACTCTTGGCATTTTACTTAAGCACAGTATTTGCTCATCTGCTTCTTTTGTTTGGAGAGAAAACCCTTCATTCTTCTCCCTAGAAGAACACTCCTTGCTTTCTTTTTTTTTTAAAGCTTTTTTATTTCAGTTAGGTTTACTTGCTAGTGTGTATGATCTCTGACAACCTGAAGCCAAAGTTGTCCAAATAAAGCACAATTTACCATGTTTTTTCTGTGCTTGCTTAACATTGAATTATTCACCAGCTTGGAACATGATTCATTCTTCATGGCTCCTGGTTATCAGGTCCATTTACCACGAGTGTGGTTTAGTTTAAACTAAAGGAAGCACATTCAGGGCTGTCACAGGCAGAGAGTTATTACATTAGAAAGACAAAAGTTTTTACCTTTTAATTCTTTTGAGTTTGAAAAGCTCCCTAGAACCCTTCAGCGTGGTCCTCTAGATGCTTGATATGATAATTATCTTTCCATGTACTGTTCCTGTTTGTCTTTAAATATCTGTAGAGTGTCAGTTTTGGAACTAGATTTGCTCCTTTTGACCTGAAACAGATGCTGCTGTGCTAAATAAAAACTGGTGCTGGTTTTGATTTTCAAAATGAGGAGGTGAAGGTTGGTCTTTAGTGAAACCTCCTGGTGCACCTGGGACACGTGTGCAGCTTTGAGTAGTGACTGAAAAGGGTGAGTGGAAGAGCTGAGTGTGAATGCCAGGAAAGAAATGATCCCAGTGTCTTGGTAGGCCTGGCTTGGATGTGTTAGTGACCCAGGAGAAAAAACCTTGTGTTTTGAGGAGTTTTTGGTTTACTTCTTGTGTTATGGCTCTTAGAGGAGCTCTGGCTTTTGTAAAACCCGAGCTGTGAGCGTGGATCTGCTTTTCCTTGGTGAAATCTCTGCCTCTTGTGAAAGCAGCAGGACCCTGAGGCTGAGCTCGGTCCTGCTCTGTGTCCCAGGCTCTTGGCATCCCTGGCATAACCCTGGCTCTGTGAATCCTGCCCCAGCTTAGGGCTGGATTTCAGCCATAGTTTTTTTCCCTATGTTGATTTTGATTGAGAAATGGCAAATGAGTGATGAACCTGCTGCAAAACACTCACTTTTTTTTAAGGACTTTTTTTTAAGGACTTTTTTTTAAGGACTTTTTTTTAAGGACTTTTTTTTAAGGACTTTTTTTTAAGGCCAGTTTAAAGCCATTTCCCCTTGTTCTGTCACTAACTGCCCTTATAAAAAGCAGGGTTGGGTAAAGTGCCTGATTTCTGTCAGAGCAGAAAACACTTGCAATTATTTTTTTATCTGAAGGGCTCAGGTTGAAGTGTTCCTGTCTTTTCCTCTGTCTGAAGCTGGTCTAGCCTGCGAGGATGTATTTAAGATTTACACTAGAGGGTGTAGTAGTTTAGCAACCAGGCAACCATCTTCTTGAAAGCAGGTTCTCAGTCCAACATAAACTGCTCCCTGTCAGTGAAACTGCCTGTCTTGTTTTCAAGTAGCCTTATGACACTGATTTGACCTATTTAATCACCTCACTCCATAAACTTTCAAAGCATATTTTCTGTTTTTTGCTGGAGCAGATGGGTACCCACAGCAAGAGCTGCAGTGCAGATCTGTGTTTTTTGGGATAGTGCCTAGAAAAAAGGACAACATCTAAAGCATCAGCCTGCTAAACATATTGATTCGAGGCTGATGTTAACTTTGATGTTTTTGGATCAGTGTAGGACTGGCACTATAACCCCAAAACTCTTCAGTAGATCTTCTGTAGCCTTGAAAGTAGCTTTTGAAAACAGAGGAGTGGTGCTGGCCTTGCCAGCCAGGAGGTGAAAAAGAGGAATTAGTGGGATGTAACTCTGTTCCCCTTTTATTTGGCTCCCTCATTCCAGACTTCCTGAAGAGCACAGTGTTCAGATGTTCATTAATAGATGATCCTTGTTTTTCCTACAGTTCTCTCACGGTCCCAACCCCTGGGAGAGAGCAGTGAAGAGGCCTCAGTGCCTGGTAGTGGAGCAGCAGCAGCTGAAGGACTCGGTTTCCCTCCATCTGCTGCTGTTTGCACGTGGCAGACGTTCCCTTCTCTTCCCCTCTGAAGGTTAGCTCAGTAAATACAAACTCTTCAGGTGAGGAGAGAAGCCTGTGACACCTCCAGTCCGTAGGGCACCTTTGAATTGGGTTCAGAAATAATTCAGTGCAATAATTCATGTGGGAAATCTACCCAGTGGCTTCACTTCAAGTATTTGCAGGCATGTGGCTGCCCCCAGGCTCGTGGGAAAGCTGAGCAAGGTGCTGGGGTGGTGGCATTGACCCATGTGGTATTTCCACAGTGGTGTTGGTGGGATGTGAGCCTGTGCAGGACTGGGAATCTGGAGACTGCAAATTCTAATCCTGACTTGGCTGAAAGTGTTTTTTCCATCTACAAAATGACTGAAACCCACCTGCTATGGAGCAAGATGAAAAGAGTATTGGATGTGTGTGAAGTGCTTTGAAAGCCTGCTGTGAAAGTGGGAGGGAAGGACTGCCCTCGGTCCTAAAAGCTGCTCTTCAAGAGCTGTAGAGGAGAAAAACAGAGCTCTCTGTAAATTCGAGGTCCTGAGCATGCTGAAAGTCATAACAGAAGCACAATACATCTCTTCCTAAATAACTTAAGGAAACCAGCTCTTTGGGATGCTGGGTTTGATAGTAGCTGTCAGGAGATGCTTAGGAGGTGGATGTTTAGGGGAGATCTTCCAGTGGCCTCCCAGTACCTGAAGGGGATCCAGGAAGGCTGGGGAGGGACTTTTCATAAGAGCAGTTAGTGATAGAACAAGGAGAAATGGCTTTAAATGGGAGAGGGGAGGTTTAGATTAGATATTAGGAAAAAATTGTTGGCTGCGAGGGTGGTGAGACCCTGTCCCAGGTTGGCCAGAGAAGCTGTGGCTGCTCCTCCCTGGAAGTGTTCTCGGCCAGGTTGGATGAGGCTTTGAGCAACCTGGTCTAGTGGAAGGTGTCCCTGCTGCTGGCAGGGGGGTTGGCACTGGATGAGCTTTAAGGTCCCTTCCAACCCAAACCAGTCTGGGGTTCTCTGTTTTATGATCCCAGAGCAGAAAGCTGCATCCAGGTGTGGAGATCTGAGATCCCCTGGGTCTGCTCTGGTTGTTGTGTTGGTGTGAGAGGGGAAGGGCCCTGAAACGCTTCCTCCTGGAGCGGCGCGTGCTGGTAATTGCTGGGCGGTTCCTGGTGTGCTCCAGACCTCGTGGAGCAGTTTTCTTGCTGTGTGGATTTTCTGTTTGGATGAGCAGAGCTTGGCAGATGGGATCTAGATGGTATCTTTGAAAGGTGGCTGGGTGGGTTCCTGTGGTACCATCCAGCCACAGAATTCTTCACCTCTGTGTGATTTACACTCCCCAGCCCACAAGCTGCTCTCACTCTGTTTGGCTCCTCTTTATTTCTCCAGGTGTGGAGAAATCCTTGGGCTTATCTCTCCAGAGCTTTAACCCTCTTGATCCTGTCACTGATGCAGGCAGGCACTTCACCTCTCCCTTCTTCAAAGCCTTCAGGCAAAAAGCAAGCACGTGGGATGGCTGTGACCTGTCTATAAAATGCTGTGCAAAATGATACTTGGTAAAACCTAAAGTGGCTCTTTAAATGTTAAAACTCAACTTTAATCATCCTGAGGCCAGTGTCTTCTTCACCAGTCGGGTTCCTCATACCTGAGGAACCTTTGCTGAGGTTGCCCTGTGGCTGAGGGGCTGTGTGTTTGGTGGGAGCAGCCTCTCTGCCCTGTCTGGAATTGCCTTTGTGTCACTTTTATTGCAGTGCCATGTGTGGAAAGGATAAAAAAAGTCTTTTCCTGATGTGTAGGCAAGATCAGCTCCTTGTAGGAAAGAGCTTTTGTTCCTGTCTTTGCTACAGGGAGATGGAACGAGCAGAAATGGGAACTTAGGAACTGCCTCTGGTATTTCTTCATGAATTGGGTGGCTCAGTGTTGGGTGCTCCAGTCCAGGAGCTGTGTCGGGGGCAATGCTGAGATTGTTTTTCCCTGCCCTCCCCCCATTTGTGTTGAGGACTAATTACCAAAATGTCACCAGTGGATTTGTTTCATTTTTAAACTGAGTTGTGAAATGAAGAATGGAAAACAGTGAGGTCCAGACGTGTCTCTTCGTGTAACTCAGAGCTGTGGCTCTCCAGCGGGGGTTGTTTGGTCACTGCCCTCGGTCCTCGGTTGTGGCCGTTTTCCTGTGGGTGGGCAGGTGCAGCTGCGGTATCTCTCGGGGTTTTGGTGTGGGCTGGGCAGGGCACTGCTGATTTTTGGTCTTTTTTCAAGTGGCTGTGGGGAGGCTGAGCCCTGAGCTTGCAAGTGGCTCTTCCTCACTCTGGTTACAACCATGGGCGAAGCAGGAGGTGGGAGCAAATCTCTGTCAAGGCAGAAGGATTCTCAAGCTGAAGGTGCAGCGACCTGCTGGGTTGTTAGAGACCTTGTGCTGGTGTTTGTGACCACCCTGGGCTCTCTGCCCACCCCTGGAACCCTTCATTTGCTCTCACAGGATGTCTCTCTCCATCCTGGAATACCTTACCTGACATTTAAATAATTCCTCTGATTTATTTTTAATTTTTAGATTTTTTTTTTCCTCTAGTCAAACACCCCAGTGCTGCATTAGCACTGGCCAAGCAGGAAGCACAATTCCCTGGTCCAGGGTGTCCCAAAGCCCTTTCCCCACGCTGCCCTGAGCTGGGTGGGGCAGGTTGGAGGAGCTGGGGCGGCGTCTGGGCTGGTGTAACACCGGAGAGGCAGGCACACACCGAGGGGCAGGGCCGGGGCGTCTCCCTGCCCCGCAGCCTCTTTCCCTGCTGCGTGGGCTGTGGGGCTGGAGAAGTGGGATGGTGTTGGGCTCCAGTGGGGCAGTGTGATGCCAGGGTGACCCAGTGGGATGGGGTTAGCATGACCTCAGGGATCACCCACCCTTTGGGAAACCGCTGTGCTTGTCAACTTGTGTTGTTCAAATCAAGTAAAAAAGAAAGTGTCCAGCTGGGGAGTGGGGAAGGGATCCCAGGGTCCCAGAATCACCTGGATTGGAAAAGCCCTTTAAGCTCATAGAGTCCAACCATGAACCCAACACTGACCAGTCCCCACTGACCCATGTCCCTCAGCACTGTGTCTACACGACTCTTCAATCCCTCCAGGGATGGGGACTCCACCACTGCCCTGGGCAACCCCTTCCAATGCCTCAGAACCCTTTCAGCAAAGAAATTCTTCCTCACATCCAATCTCAACCGCCCTGGGCACAACTGGAGCCCATTTCCTCTTGTCCTGTCCCTTGGTCCTTGGTTGAACAGACCCACCCCCAAATTATGATGTCAAAAAATTCCCCAACATGATGTAGAAAAGCAGAAAACGGTCAAAAAGCCCCTGCAGACACTTGGGTAAAACCCAGCCCAGCTCAGGAGTAGATGAGGGTGCTGAAGGCGGGACTGTGGCTTGGGAAGTCCTGCCCTAATTATCTCTGCAGCCCAGAAAGTGCTGTGTCAGCACATGGTCAGCGCTGTCGTGCCCTAAACCTTTGCCGGAGCGTCTTAACTCTACCAAGCAGATATTAACAAGCCTCAAACACAGCATGAACAAATATCTGCAATATTTATTAACCAAGGGGAACTCAGGTAATTCTTTGAAGTTTTTTTGACTGACTGTGGAGTGAACTTGTGGTGGTGTGGGGGTTGCAGTGCTTTCTCCAGAGAGAGGCTTTCACGTGTTGGCTCTTCCTTTAACTGCACATTTGGGTCCTCAGGGTTGCATCTGCCTCTGGAATATATGGACTGTGCAAAAAAAAACCTCTGGGCTCTGCTGTGGAGGGTTTCTTTTCACCAGGATTTTAATTTCCCTGGGAGATGTGGGCTTTTTATTAGAGGATCTGTGCTGAGAATGGGGAAGTGTGTGGGGTTCTCTGGTTAAAAGAGTCTGCAGGTGTCTGAGTCGTAAAGGAGCTGCAAAGTGTTAATTCCAGCTTTGGAGTTAACTGAAGCCAGACAGGTTTTAAAACCAGTTTTAAGTTTTGCTTTTAATCCTTCCTAAGTCACAGCTGAAGTTTTTAAATGTAATACAGCTTGAAAGGGGCTTTTCTTTAGGTTTTAACTTTATTTTTCCAAGTGTCCAGGGACTGTATTGAAATACTGTTGGGTTTTGGGGTTTTTTTTTTCCTTAAATTCTTCACCTGAAATAGTTAAAAAAATAAAACAGGTGTTGAGAAGATAACTTATCTTGAGCCAGCCAGAGAGAGACTGGAAAATTATTCTGTGTAAATTAAGGAACTGGTAGGTGAGGAGCAGTGTTACTGCTGGTGACCATGGTGGTCAAAGTAAATTTTTGAGGTGGAGCTGAATAAAAAGATAAATAAAAATAAAAGACAATACTTGAAGTATTTATTTTTCTTCTGCTGCTTCCTTGAAAAGAAGACTTTGTCTACTAATTAAGTTTTGGAGTAAATCCTTAGTTTTACCTAGCACTTATACAGGAGGTGTGGAAATGTTTTCTGGTCTGTGTGTTTTTTCTCAGAAACAGAAAAAATAAGTCTCTGGGTGTTTTTTTTGTGTTTTGTTTTGTTTTTCCAAACAGAATTTCAACTTTTCTTGTATATTGAGGAATAACTTTAAAGCTAAAATGAGAGAGGGAATGAAAAGATCTCCAAAGAATCCAAACACTGAACACTCAGATGAATGTGCTCTCGATTTTCAAAGGGGGAGACACCTGTGGTGACAGGCTGTGTGCTCGGGGTAGCAGTCGTGGTTTTTTGGGTGCCAGCCTTTGCTTTCTGCCCCTGTCCTGTGTTTCTCATGTTCTTTCCTAGGTTATGAGAGAAATGTGCCAGTGCTGTGATTTCCTCTTAGGAAAACAGGAGATTTATCACAGACCCTAACACGCCTCTCGTGCTCTTTGCCTCTCGCTGTTTTAGCGCCGGAGTGGATGGAACCTTGAATCCCTTGGTGACAGAGAAACGTCACAGATGCCTTTTCCATGGGCCAGACCATCTTGTTCTGGCTTTGGGTTTAACAAGTGTTGCTGTGCACAGCTGAGGTGGTCCCAGCTGTCCCCCAGGACTGTCTGTGAGGCTATCAAGAGGGTGAAGGTACCATAGGTAGGATGCTTGAGGACCTTTTAGATGCTTCTTCTGCTGCACCAGAGGCCAAACTGCACAAAGTTGTGTTTTCTTGGATAAAATCAAGTGTGTGCTGCTTCCCTGGGTGTTGCTGGCTTTGAGGGCTGTACCCTGATGTCCTCCTGTCACAGTGAGCTTCCTCCCTGAGTGGGTTGTTCCCCAGTCACTCAGGAGTGACACGGCCCACGTTGGAGCAGCTCCCAGGCTGGATTGAACCCACTCAGGTAGGTCTGAGTGTGGCTGAGCTGAACTTATGGCTTAGACAAGGATGATGTCTGGCTGCTCTTGTGTGCTCACCCCTTCCCCACACTGGGTGTGACACCGTCCAGTGAACCCCCTGGTCAACCAGTTCATCCCAGTGCGACAGTCCTTCAGTGCGCGCTGGCTGGTAACATCTGGTGAAACCAAACCCTGACCTTAAGCAGGCTTTGTCACAGCAGGTTTAAAAATACCACACTGTGGTGGGTGACTCTTCAAACCTTTTTCAGCCTTGCTAATATGACTTTATTTTCTCATATTTGCTGCTTTTTTTTTCCACTAAAGAAGCGTCCGTGTTGGTTCACGATGTGCTTTGACATCAAAAACCTCCCGTGGAGGAGTGAGGTGCACAGGGAGAGCCCAGCTGGGCTGTAAAACCTCTCAAACCTTGCTTCCCTGATTTTCTTAGACCAGCACAAGGTTATCTATGCTTTTAATACTTAATAATTAAATCTGTCATTTAAAAAGAGAAAGAAGGAGCAAAAAAAAATCATTAGGACTAGGGTTATATTTCAAGTTGAAGAAATATTTCTCTTAGCTCCTCTTACCTGCCCTCCTAACCCATTTTCTCTGGATAATTATTTGAAATGTACTAATTTAAATCTCAGTGTTAATTATTTCCAAGTGGTTGGATATTATTGGTAAATGAATTGTTGGAAATTTGCTTTGGGTCTGCCCCAAAACCCTGCCAGTTCTTATGTGCTGCTTAATTCTGAAGAGTAGCAAAACTCAGCCTGCTGGTAAAGCCTTTTTGAACCATTTTGTTCTTGAGAAACCACTGTCTCTCCTGTGAAACATTACATGAAAAGCTGAAAATAATTTTCCAGTGGTGATAATTTCTCTGTCATGGCAAGGGTTGGCCATTTGCTGAGGACTGGCACTGTAAACACAGGCAAGCTCTTAAGCTAACAAAGCTGTTCTGATGATGTTAAAATAAAAATGCCTTTTTTTTTTTTTTTGTCTCCTCCAAAGAGGTCTCCTAACAGCTTCCACCTTCCCCTGCACCTTTTGTTGCTCCAGGTGACCCAGGAAAATGGGTGATTTCAGCAGTGCTGGGTGTTGGAAATGTTTGCTGTCTTTTGGGTCCTGCGCTCCCTTGGCAGCTTGGCAGCAAACCCTTCCCTTTTGAAATCCTCATTGCTGTAAATTTGAAAGTTTCTTTTTTTTTGGGTCTCCCTTTTGTTTAGCAGCAGCTGCTCTGTTATCTCTGGAAGGAAGGTGGTTGGCACCCATGTCCCACACACGTGCAAGGACTTCACTTCCCAGACCTGCAGGGTCACAGCGCCGGGTACTCGTCATGCACTCAGGTTTTTCTCTATTTAAAGCATCTGAAGTATGTGTTCTGCTTGAGAAACAACAAAAAAAGACTTTTTTTTTTTTTCTCCAGGATGATTCACTGTGAAATAGGTTCTAACATCAAACAGGTGACCTTGTAATCCCATTATTCACTTAATGTCAGCCTTTGTTTACTGTCTTTGCCTGTTGCATGAACTAGAAGAGCCAGTGTACAGCAAGGAGTCGTTAGATTATAGAAGCTCTGTAATAAAATAACTCCACCTCAAACTGAGACCTTGTTTCTCAGAACCAACATGACTATAACCAGGAAAAAAAACCAGTTTTTTTGGAAGGATCTTGTTTTACACTTGTTATATTCTGTGCTGAAATGGCTGATTTAAGTGCAGCTCATTCTGTTATATTCTAAAGTAGTTCTGGGTCAAAGAAATTGTTCTCTGAGATCCTATGTACATTATTAATAACTCATTTTGTATAGTGTAGCTTCACCTTTTTGTGTCTCAGAAGAACTGTTTGGTATGTGTGAGGTACATTAATTTATTACAATAGTTTGTATTTTAGAGAGTGTCCTGATAGCAGTGTAGTTCACAATCCTGTAAGGAGTTGTTATCTCAAGCCTCATTATCTTGTGATTCTCAAAGGAGTTTTACATCCACCCAGAGTTATTTCACTACCTGGTGCCTCTCATTTTGTTCCAGCAGAAATATGCAGACATCTTGTATATCAGAATAACCAAACCAGTAGAATTCCTCTTGTAGCAATCCTTCTTCACACCGTGGGTTATTCCTGCTACTGTTTGGAATGGAGAGGATTAAATGCAAAAGGTGAAGAAGACCCCTTTGAATCTTGTGTCCAGGGGGGTGTGGGTGTAGCTGGGTGCCTGCCTGCGTGGCACTGAGCTCTGTCACCCAGGGATCCTTTCCTGTGTTAATAGGAGTAGAATTCAGCAGCTGAAAAGGTGCCCTGGTTTCAGATAGCATGTTTAATTGCTTGGCATTTGGGGACTTGGGTGTAGATGGCTCTCCATAAATATGTGTGTGTGTGTATAAATATGTATATATGTGTGTTTGGAGATATTTTATCTATCTATCTATCTATCTATCTATCTATCTATCTATATTTAATATATATATGTATATTTATATATATACACACACATATATTTTATATATATATTTAATATATATATGTATATTTTTATATATATATACATATTTTATATATATATTTAATATATATGTATATTTTTATATATACACACACATATATTTTATATATATATTTTATATATATATGTATATTTATATATATATACACACACATGTTTTATATATATATTTTATATATATATGTATATTTATATATATATACACACACATATTTTATATATATTTTATATATATATATGTATATTTATATATATACACACATATATTTTATATATATATTTTATATATATGTATATTTATATATATACACACATATATTTTATATATATATTTTATATATATATGTATATTTATATATATATATACATACACACACATATATTTTATATATATATTTTAATATATATGTATATTTATATATATATATACATACACACACATATATTTTTTATATATATTTAATATATATATGTATATTTATATATATACACACACATATTTTATATATATATTTAATATATATGTATATTTTTATATATACACACACATATTTTTTATATATATTTAATATATATATGTATATTTTTATATATATATATGTACACACATATTTATGTATATTTTTTAATATATATTTATAGATACACACACACACATATATATATAAAATAAAATCCCCCTCTGCTTGTGTTTCCACTCCATTATCTGCAAATGCATCACGGCCAGAGGTGAGGGTGCTGCTGAGTGTGGTGGAGCCCACTTACACAAGTGTCTTTCATGGAGAAGGTGGCCTTTGATCAGCCCCACTTGGGTAATCCATCAGGCCTCCTGCACACCTACAAAAGAGCTCTTTCATGACAGTGTCTCAGAGCTGGCTGGTATTCTCTGAGGTTATAATGTGGTTTTTTTCCATCTGGTCATTTCATTGAAAGAAAAGGTGCAGATTAGGTTTGTGCTGTAGATGAGCAGCAGAGAATCAGACCCCAGGTTTGTGCTTAGGTTGGCTTCTGCTTTCTCTGTATCTGGATATATTTGAACTAGTTTGTTGTTCTGGGTGGACAGGAGGTCTTTTGTGTAGTTTGGGGTTTTTTTGGGTATGGTAGTGGGGTTTTTCATTTTTATTTTGGCAAGTTGTTCGATCCAGACTCTGTGTTCTCACCTCTGTTTATTTATAGGCCACCTGATGCTTATCTCTGCACAAAGTACCAGACTTCCAGCTGTTCCTCCAACAATGCTTGGGTGAAATCTTGGGTCTCTGTCTTGAGTTAGAGAGTAAGAACCTCCTTCAGACTTCACTGCACTGCTCTTCTCACCACTGTGGAGTTCTCACAAAGTGGTGAGAAATGAGGTGGTGGCTATGGAGGGCTCTGTCCTTGATCAGTTGTTAGGCTAATATTGATACCTAATGATTTTGTTAATCTGTTTATAAGTGCTGATGCTGTTTGCATCTCAGTTTGTTCCTGGTTTTTCCTTATTATCTGCATTTCTTTGTGGTTTCTTTTTCTAACTGGGCTCTGGATATTGGTCTGGCTGATGTACACCATCTGCTCTGCTTTGCCACCTTCTCCCTCCCTCTCTTCCCCAGGGCCTGAGCTGTGCTTCATGGAGAAGAGGAGACACTGGTTTTGGAAATGCTCTTTGTCTTGGTTGTAAAGCACTTTGCAGTAGGTGGAGGGGGAGCTACTTCCAGAAATACATCACCTTGTTCCTTTTGCTCCCGTTTCTGGTCCTGAGCACAGCTCTGACTGGCCTTTGGAAGATGATGACATGGTGCTGCAATTGCCCAGAGTCCCTGCTCAATCAGCAGCTAATTGGTTTGAAAAAAAACCCCTTTGCAAACCCCAGGGGTTAAGAAGTGTTTTATGAAACCAGTGCCTTTTGTTTTTTAACCCCAGTCTCTGTTACTGTGCTTGCTTGGAGGCTAGTTCTGCCAACTGCTGGACAGGCTCTGTTCTTACTGCCAAAGGGAGCTGTGCATTCCTGGATCCTCTCAAAAAAAACCCCAAAACCCAACAAATTAAAGACAAAACTGAGTCTTGTGAGAGTGGTAGAAACAACTCCTGTAACCACAGTTCATTTCTGGGTGTTACAAGAAATCCTCTCATCCCTGTTAGACCTGATAGTTTTGTTTTGGGTTTTTTTTTCTCTCTTTTATCTCTCTGCTTGCTGTTTTGTTCTTTCTCCATATTCATGTTGGAAAGCCAGTTTTACTACCATCCTTCTAGCAAAGAACAGTAAGTTCCTCTGGAACAGCAGCATCCAGAGACACTGTGATAAAATAAGGATTGGAAACTGTTTGAAGGTAAAAAATAGCCATTAACTTGTAGCTTCTGTTGGCTTGTTCACTGCAGTCATCTTCATTGCTGGGTTCCTCATTATTATCCTGATTTTTTCGAGGTGAAGTTACTTTCCTGCCTGTTCTTTGGCAAGCAGGGTGCCTGTCACTCCTCACACGTGTGTGGAGGACATCCTTCACCCTCCCTTTCCACCAGGAGCTGGAAGAGCTGTTGGGAGAGTCTGGGATCCCATGGCAGGATGTAGAGAGCGTTTACACTTGTGACAGCTACTCCAGTGTCCTTTTCAAGGTGAACATCACATGATGAGCTTTAATGGACTCTCCAGTTGGACAAGTTGCTTTGGCATCTCCATGTAGTTCCATAGGGTGGACCATCCCTCACCAGAAGCTGTCCTGTAGAGCTGTGCAGCGTTGTCAGAGCCTGTCCACTGCTCATAGTCCTAGAAATGCCCATGTAAGAGGTGGCCAAAGGATCTTGTCTGAAAAGAGAAATGTCAGGTTGGAGTTCTGGGTGTTGGATGTTCCCATCTTGGTGGTTGTTCTTGGGCTGTGTTGCCTTTGAACCTGTAGGTTTTTTTCTTATTAGCAACACTCAGTTTGTCAGTTCAAATAAGACTCTTTTTTTTCCTGCAGCTGCAATGAGAAATACTGAGCTTTGTGGAATATTGGAGGCTTCCAGGAGGCTTTGGGCATCGGCATCAATAAATGAGAACCTAATCCATGGTTTTCACAGTGGAATCCTCTTTCCTCCCTTGCTCACTTCATTGAATTAAGCAGATAATTCTGTGCATACTCGACTCATCTTGGTTCTAATTCACTGATTATTCTTTAGTGCCCTGAAGAATATTTAATTTATAGAGCTTTTCCATGAGTAATAAAAGCACTTTGTTAACAGATCTTTAGTCCTTAAGACCTGGGGGTGGTTTGTATCATCTAGTCTAGCCACAGACCTGCTGCTGGCCAGAGAACATCACTGGTGAGTTTTGGTATCGAGCATTAATTCTGTGGTGAGGAGAGCATGGCTTTTGGTAGTGGCTTTCAGTATTGGGTTTTGATGAGAGCAGACCTTAAAAAGACCTTTTTTAAAAAAATTTTACTGCAAAGATAATTTTACTCCAAAGAAAATTTTACTCCAAAGAAAATTTCACCTAAATTGCTGGCAGTAACTGATTTTTCCTGTCTCTTTCGCAGAGCGAGGCTATGATCCCTACAACCCAGAGCTTCCGAGGCCCTCGCTGGAGACGGAGGATGGTGCTCTGACTGACATTCCAGATGTGACACCCGGTATTCTGGAGCTGGAGCTGGTCAACAAGGCCATTGAGGCTGTCAAAAATGAAGTTGAGAGAGAGCAGAAAAAGTACGAGGAACTGCTAGAAACCACAAAGGAGCTCAGTGCTTCAGAGTCCTCCTCGCTCATTTCAAACACACCCGTGTCGGTTGCTGGGACACAAAATGACTCATTTACCTCCTTAGAATATCACCCAGGTAGCTACAACTTTAATAATAACTCAGACTACAACCCCACTCCTCTTGCTGCTGCTAGCCAGTCAAGTAAATACACTCTGAATAGTTCCAGGTCTAAAGGCAGCTCGCTGGAATACGTTCCCAAGGCTGTAGTACAGAATAAGAAATACACCAGTGCTGTCCCTAACAATAAATATGTGATTGATGACTCTAAGCCTTCTACAGACTTGGAATATGACCCACTTTCAAATTACTCAGCCAGGCTTTTGAGCAAAGCAACAACAAAGGAGCCAAAGGGGTCTAAAAGAGGAAGGGTGCCCAGTTACGAGGAATCTTATTCTCCGTCGCGAAAGAAGCTCTGCGAAGTCCCTGATGAGTATGAAGTGTTTGCCAGGTTCTCTTCCTCTGAAGATGAGGCTGATGTGGAATATAAACCAACTTCTGTTAGTTCACAATCAAAAGCTGGTTCTGAAAGTGAATCAAATGATGAGTTATCCAACAAAGAGCAAAACACCAAACTGGATGACTTTGCCTCACGGGACAGGAAAGAAGCAGCAGCGCAATATGGCACAGAGGAGCTTCCCAGTTCACAGAAAAATCTCACCAAAAACTTATCAGACAAGAATGCAAAACCAACAAAATTGTGTTCTGGTAAGGACAACCAGGAAATGGAAAATAAAAACAAAGACTCAAAAGACAAAACAAAAAGGAAGAAATTAGATGTTAGTAAAACAGCTAGCCTCAGTGAGGTTGGGAAGAAGGAGAAAAGTAAAAATACAGAAAAAGACAAAGTGCTCAAGAAAGAAGAAAAATTGAAACCCAAGAATGAAGAGAAAAACTGTAAAGATAAGAGTGTCAAAGTAAAAAACGATGGGAATGTAAAGAAACCAGAAAAACAAAAGTCAGAAAAAGTAGATGGGCTTAAGAAAGAAAAATCCAAGTCCTCCAGCAGTAGCTCAGGGAAAAGCAAGAGTGAGGGTGGCAGCAAAGGCTCTGGTACGGAGAAGCTGGGGAGCAGCAAGAAAGAGTCCAAGCTAAAGAATGGTAAGGAAACCTCTGACCCTAAAAACAAAGAGAAAGGAGCCAAGACTCCAGCACTGGAGGGAAAGAAGGAAAAGGTCAATTCTGCAGAAAAAGGAGATCCAAAGAAGGGTCGGAAGCAGCAGAGTTTGAGCCACGTTGACCTGTTTGGCGATGAGAGCGGGGATGATGATGACAAAGGGCGGCCTTTGCCGCCCACGGTACCTGAGGTGAGCTCGGACTCGGAGGGTGGTGGCTGTGGGTCGGACTCTGAGAGTGAAAATGAAAGGACGAAGAAAGTGAAGCGCTCTAAATTGTCCAAGTCATCGTCATCTTCCTCAACTTCTGATGACATTGATTATTCCATCCTTGAGAAGGACTTGGACTTTGAGTCAGATCCAATGGAAGAGTGCCTCAGGATTTTTAATGAATCTACAGATGTGAAAACTGAAGACAAGGGCAGGCTGGGGAAACAGGTAATGCTGGTTTGGGACGGTTGGTTCCCTCGCATCTAAACACAAAAGGGTTCTGATTTAGTTTAGTGGTGTTGCTTATTTCAAGTAGCTGAAGAGGGCTATGGAGAGAGACTCCATACTTTGGAATAATCTCATCCTTGTCATGACTGTTTGCACCTGAATTTTCCTGCTGGATTGAAAGCTGCTGTGAAATGTTAAGAGTTCAGTTCCCTTTTGTGTGGAAGGTCTTTAGGGTTATCAGTTCCTTCTGTCTCCATCTGGCCTAAGACCCGTGGTGGGCTGGATAGCTGGAGAAAAGGCTTCAGAGAGTACGTTGTGGGTGTTTCAGATCTCATCCAAGTGTGCTAATCTGGGTGATGCCCTCTGGGTGCAGCGTTGTTTCAGTGACACAGTGGCAGGTAGGACCAGGACAATGTGTTAGTCCAGGTGAGTCGATGTAGTTGCCACTGGCCAGTTCAGAGACTCCCCAGATGACTGTTTCCTATTTTAAATGTGTGTTGCAGCTATTTTATAAGGATCTCTGGATACCTTGTGGGTGGTGCAAATAAGAAATGGAGGGTAAGATTTCTTCAGAAGGTACAAGGGGTTTCAGAATAAAAAGGTAAAAACGCAACGTTTACATCAAAAGGCTTCTGCAAATGACTGTGAGGTGGTCCCCAGGGGATGCAAGAATGTTGTTTTTAGAGATGAAACCAGGATGGAGCAAGTGTGACAGGCTGGAGAGCAGCTGATCCTCTCACAACCTCTGAGGCAGGGAAGTGGGAGCAGACAAAACTCATCCTTCATCTTCTGCCATCCGAGTTGGACGGGGCAGCAGGAGCAACCCCCCGACCCCGCGAGCAGCCTGTGCACGGGCAGGACTGTCTGACTGGCTGTCCAACCCAGCAAGGCCAGGTTTTCTGACTGGGATGATTCTGGTTGTGTGCAGAGCAGGTGTGCAGGGAACTGGGTTGGAAAGAGCTTCAAAAAAAGATGACCAATTTGGTAACATTGAGAAAACACTCCAGCCCTGTCTGAAGCATTGTCCACCTGGCACGTCTGGCTGCCAGATGTGGGGGTGCTGAGTCAGCTGGGTTCTCTGGGAGGCTTAGTGGGGCAAGGTGACAAAATCAGGTGTCTTCTGTTTGCTGGGGGACAGGGGCTACCAAAGGATGTGTGTGTCTGTCCAAGGAATTACTGAATGGCTTCAGCTGCAGCTCTCCAGTGTCCAAAAGATAATGGAGCTACTGGGACTCCATCAGGGTTTCCAGCGTGTTCCAGTTTAGACCCCTTCAAACACAGCAAGACTCCCTTTCATAGAATGTTGTGAGGTGGAAGGGACCCACAAAGATCATTGTGTCCAACTCCTGTCCCTGCACAGGACAAGCCCAACATTCACACCATGTCCCTGAGGGCCTTGGCCAAATGCTGCTGGAATCTTGTCAGGCTTGGGGCCATCAGCACCTCCCTGGGGAGCCTGTGCCAGTGCTCCACCACCCTCTGCCTCAAGAACCTTTTCCTCATGGCCAACCTCCCCCTCCCCTGCCACATCTTCCTGCCATGGCCTCTGCTCCTGGCGTTGGTGGCCAGAGAGAAGAGCTCAGTGCCTGCCCCTCCTCTTCCCCTGGGGAGGAAGTTCCAGACCACCAGGAGATCTCCTCTCAGTCTCCTCTTCTCCAGGCTGAACAACCCAAGTGACTTCAGCCTCTCCTCACACCCTTCCCCTCTGAACCCTTCCCCTATGTTGTGTCCCTCCTCTGGACACTCTCCAGCAGCTTTAGATCCTTTTTCTCCTGTAGTGCCCAAGCTGCCCCCAGTGCTGGAGGTGAGGCCGCCCCAGTGCAGAGCAGAGCGAGACCATCCCCTCCCTGGCCCAGCTCGCAGTGCAGGGCTGGGTGCCCCCAGGACAAGGGGGTCCCTCTTGGCTGCCAGGACACACTGTTGGCTCCTGTTCAACTTGATGTTGACCAGAACCCCCAGGTCCCTCTCTGCAGAGCTGCTCTCCAGCCCTCTGGGATGACTGATCTGAGAGTGGCAGGGTGTGTGCAGCAGGACAGCCAGTTTCTCCTGGTGTGGTTGGTTCTTGACTTTTTTATTCTAAAAATGGCAGGAATCAGGAATTGGTGCTGGTTTCCAGGCTTGTGTTTGTTGGGTGGGTGAAGTGGCTGTGAACAAAATTCTTCCATTCATGAGTATCTGTGTGTGGAGGACAGGGTGAGGTGGGATCTGCAGCGTGGGGAGCAGAGCTCACCCTTTGGAAAGAATTGCTGGACTATTACAGCTTTTTGCTGAACTCTGTTGCAATAACATCCCCAATCTGTTCTGAGAGATGTCTCTGTTCCTGAGGAGTAAAGACCTTTTTTACACTCCTATGAAGTACCTTGGTAGAAGAAACTGTACAAAGCAGTTGAGTGTAGTGATTTTCTTTTGAACTATTAAGCATTACTTGATTTCACTTGTTTAAAATTCACCTTTCTTCCCTCAGTGTTTAGTGTCATTCCCACTTAGGAATGAGCACTTTATTTTTGGCTTTGTTTCTTCAAATTGCTTAGTTTAAATGAAAATAGTATAAAGGCATGCAATCTATAGTGGGGAAAACCAAACCAATTTAGAGCTTTCCAAATACAAGATGATTCAAAATGGGCTGCATTCAGAAAATGCTGGTCCAGGGGCTGCCACTCACTGCAAACAGTTAACTCTGGCTGCAGAGGCAGTGTTCTGCTGTCACCAGCCCTGTGTGTCTCCTCTGCTTGTGCCTTACCTTTATCCCTGCACTAAAATGTAATTTTCCCCCTGTTTTGGAAAGGGAGGACCAAGCAGATGGGTCCTTCAGTGTGAGGTGGGTGTTTCTGTCTCCCCTCTGTATTTCTGGTGGGTGGGATTGGTCACAGGGAATTTTTTTTGCTGTTGGGGTAATTTTTAGATGGATCCTGTGTTGTGTGGGCTCAGAAACGTGCTGGTCTGGAGGGAAGGGATGTGTGGGGCAGTGTGGTGCTTTTCCACCAGGAGGGATTGCTTTGTGAGAGGGAGTTTGTTAGGATTGTAACTGAGTTAACAAACCTGAGTTCCTAGAGAGCAAAGTGATTCAGTGTGGAGTGCTCATCCAGGATGCCCTTGTGGTGATGAACACAAGCTCAGCCTCGGCAGAGCCTGAGCTCATCTCTAAATCCAGCTTCCAGCTCTGTCACTGAGTTTCTAAGAGCTTGTGAAGCTCATCTCTGCTCAGAGCTTTGCCAGGGTTGTGTTGGAAAACTGAGAGCAAGATAAAGTGGAGAGCAGCTGGAGTTTTGAAATGCACTTGTGAGGTGTCTGTTGTGTAAATGAGCAGCTGAGTCAAATTCAAGGAGGTTTTTAAGTGGGGTTGTGGGGTTTTTTTCATCTTCCTCCCAGGCACCCCAACTCTAGGAGCAAGTCTGAGGTTTAGCTCAGAAGTAGCTTGAACTGGAGAGGTGCTGGTACTTCCTCCTGGGTTTCTGCCTATACAAATGTGTCACCTGGGGATTTGTCACTGCAGCCTTTCTGCAGATGTGACTGTGGGCTAAACTGCAGAGAAACATTTCCCTAAGTGTGGCCTGGGCTCACCGTGGTTTGGCGTCGAGCAAGAGTCCAGGACCTGCTCTGGCAGCACGTTACACAGGGGCAGAAATGAGCCAGCTCCCAAGTTCTTACACAAAACCCTAAAACCCAAACCATCTGGATTTTAAGAATGCTGTGAAAGGTGAGATGTGTGAGCAGCTGGCAGGAGAAGGGTGTTGAGGTCTCTCGTGGTGGGTAGGTGCCACCCTGAACCCTGCAGCGCTGCCTGGTGCACAGCCTGGGTGGGAGCTGTGATGCTGCTGTTTGTGGGCTTCGTTGGTGGCTCTTGGGTTCAAAACAAGGTTTGTTTTGGTAGTTCAGCAGCTGACCACATGTTGTTCTCACCTGCCACCTGCAAGGACTTTCTGTTACTCCAAAAAAGAGACTTTTCAGATCTCTCTTCAAGTCTAGTCAATTTTGGAAACTTGTTATTATTATTTTTTATTATTATTTTTCCAGCTATCCAAAGAGGAAGGAAGTGAAGAAAAGACAGAAGATAATTTAACTACCTTGTTTCCTGGCCAAAAAAGAAGGATCTCTCATCTTGTCAAACAAGGAAATGTAAGTGAAGCTTCTAGGAGCAAGAGTTTAGATTGTCTAAAGTGAAGATTTTCTGTCCTGTTACAACACTGGAAAATATCACAGCCCCATGTTCAGGCAGCAGCAGCCTGTGAGTGGTTTGTGCTGGAATCCCTCTGTGTCAGATTTCTCTCCTTCACTTTCTGATTTGTGAAGAACCTGGTCAGGCATCTGCTACAAATGGCAGCAAAACTCCAATAAACTTCCCTAAAGCCAGGGGTGAGCTGTGGGGGTGTCACAGCACCACAGACTGGTGTGGGCTGGAAGGGACCTTAAAGCTCATCCAGTCCCAACCCCCCTGCCAGCAGCAGGGACACCTTCCACTAGACCAGGTTGCTCAAAGCCTCATCCAACCTGGCCCAGAACACTTCCAGGGAGGAGCAGCCACAGCTTCTCTGGCCAACCTGGGCCAGGGTCTCACCACCCTCACACCAAAGAATTTCTTCCTCACATCTCATCTCCATCTCCCCTCTGCCAGTTTCAAGCCATCACCCCTTGTTCTGTCACTCCCTGCCCTTGGCCAAAGTCCCTCCCCAGCCTTCCTGGAGCCCCTTCAGGTACTGGAAAGGATTTCTGCACCTTGTAAATGGATTTTTATACCTTGTACTCCCTGGGATAGCTTGACCTGTTCATTTTTCTGCAGTATAGCTCAATTCAATCACTTAGATAAAAATGAGCTGGACACAAGATCAGTCAGTGTCTGCTGATACTTTTCTTTCTCTTGTGAACCTAAAAGATAGCTGGAGGAGTTTTGTCAGATGTTTAAAACCATTACCTTATATCTGTTCTGGATCAGCCAAGATATCAACAGTATCTTGTTTGATGCTCTTCTCTTCACAATAGTGAAAATACTTAAATACAGAGGAGAAGAATAATAAAAAAAAAGACAAGGAAGACATTCTCTCTTTTTTTTTTAAATTTCTTTCTCACTGGGATTTTAATTCCTGTTTTCTCTGAAGGTTCCATGTGTTTCCCTCCAGGTGCTGAGCACAGATTAGTCAGTTTTATGTTCCAGCAGGATAAAAGTGGAGACTTACACACTGATTGCACCTGGGTGGTCTGAAATTAATTGTTCTTTCTTTCCTCTCTGCCTAGAAAAGATTTCTTTGTTTTTAATAATTTGAAGCCCTGAGGTCAATACAACACCTTTTATTTAACTACATATCTTCAGTTAGTTCATGTGCTTTGATAAGAGCCCTTCCTTCCAAAGGGAAGAGATAAGAGGCTGAAGCAAATGGGTTGGAAATTCATTAACTCAAATATTTATTGTAAATAGGTGCCTTTTAGACATGTACAAATCTTTAAATACATTTTCTTAATGTGACAGCTGATCCCAAAATGCTTTCCAAAGATGTGAGCCTCAGCACAGCCACTGCCTGGGCAAACAGAGCTGATGTGGGGTGCTCAGCAGCAGCTGCCGTCCGTACACACCGCGACGTGCCTGCCCTGGAATATCTCGGTGCTGCTGCTGCTGCTGCCAAGTCTGTTCAGGAGGTGCCCTAAGACCTCAACTGCTGCTTTTATGTGCAGAGTTGAGGCTTGTGCTTTGTGTCCCTCCAAGTGGAGTATTTGCTCAGTCTTGCTGGTGATTTATAGCTCAAGGACTGAGCAAGCAGAAGGAGAGGGAGCTGAGTTCTAGTTCAGTTGTTGAGGGAAATGGTGGGCCAAAGGAATTGAAGGTGAGGTAGAAAATGAGTGTCCTGTCCTGCTTGGAAGTCTGTAATTATCATTTAATGGCTGACTGCACTCAGTTTGGTATCCAGGAGCTGGTGTCAGCATCAGAGACCAGGAATGCAGGAGGTGCCAGTTTGCCCCCAATTTGCGGTCTCGGAAGCGCCAGGTTACACAGAGCGCGCCCTCCTCTGAAGGCATTCCAGGAGGGAAGGGCTGTTTCTCAGATTTCAAAGGTTTTTAAGTAGTGTGGAGAAGTTTGTACTGCTGCTGCCTCTCTTTTACTTCTGCTGCTAGAAAACTTCTTTGCTGACATAATTTCTGGCACCTTTCCCACAACCTGAATTTGGACATCAAAGAAAACGTGTGTGTAACTTGTTTGTGCCGGTAACGGCTGAAGCAGTGAAGTGCTTCCAGAGGAAGGCAGAGGCAGAGCCTGTTTAAAATTCAGAGCTCAGTTTAGGTAATGCTCTAATCCCATAAATACATATGTGTGTGACTTCTGGGTAGTTATGGGAACTAGAGACCTGAAACAGGGCTGCTGAGAGGTGCGGAGCTGCGGTAACGCAAGGGTAGGCAGCACCGGTTCTTCAGCATGGGAGAGACAGGGAGGGGGGAGCTGTAAAACTCACCATTGGGTAGCAAAGGGCCATGGAGAATATTTGGTCACTTTTTCATTGCAATATAAACTGAAGAAGCATGCAGTAGGCAGCAGAGGGCTTATTTACAGGTTGCCCAGAGAAGCTGTGGCTGCTCCTCCCTGGAAGTGTTCTCGGCCAGGTTGGATGAGGCTTTGAGCAACCTGGTCTAGTGGAAGGTGTCCCTGCTGCTGGCAGGGGGTTGGGACTGGATGAGCTTTACGGTCCCTTCCAACCCAAACCAGTCTGGGGTTCTGTGATTTGTTTTCTAGTGTAAGACTGTAGAGCTGAGAAGATTTGAGAGAATCCAGAAGTGGGTTATGCACAGTCATGGGGCACATCACACCATTAAACAAGCACTCCACATACCACCCACCAATTTAGGAACGTGCCAGAGTGCTGGGAGGCCTTGCTAGAGGCTGAATCATTAATCTCATGGGTTTTAGTGGGTGACTGAAAATATTTTGTTGTGGCAGACGGTTGGGATCTTCTCTCAAAACCCTGTATTTGCTACCGGAGTGGGGTTGAGGAAAAAAGACCTTGGGTGAATGGGAGCCAGAGGGTGGGGAGTGAGCAGGTGAGCATGCTGGCTCTGAAATGTTTTTCTCTGTGCAGGCAGAGGTCCCCAGCAAGCCCGTGATCCGGCCGTACCGTCCCCCCACGGCGCAGGAGGTGTGTTACCAGAGGATCCAGCTGGCTCAGCAGCAGGCGGCACAGCTGGCTGTGGCCGTTCAAAAGGCCTCTCTTTCTTTGCCAGGAGAAAAGAAGAGGATTGCTCACGTGCCAAATGCAGCCTTTTCTGCAGCAGCCAAACAAAGTAAGGCAGTGGGGTTATTTGTGATGGCTATCCTGTCCTCCTCCCTGTTAAAAGACACCGCTGCTGTTTAAATTGCTCCCCAGCAGGAGGGAAACTATCAGGAGCTGTGTGGCACTGGCTGTGACTTGAGTCTTTGCTGATAGTGACCAGGGGAAGGTCTTTCCCCTGAGAAATTCTGTCCTGTTCTGAAAAGCAACACACTAGACCTCCAGCCCCATTCCTCTGTACCCAGCCTCGCTCACTTCAGCCTGTTCTTATTTCTCCCTTGCAGTGTGTTTACTCCTGTTGGCTCTGGCATTTAAGCCTTCAGAGGTGGCAGGAACTGGAGGGAAGTACTAATTAATGCTCATTGCCATCCCTTTGTAGTCAGAGCTGACGTGACGGGCAGTTAGTGCATTGTAGCTGACAGAGTTACCTCTTTAAACTCTGCTGACTCAGTTACCCCAAAACAAACAGAGATGAGGCACGTTTCCTGGCAGAAGGTTCCTTCATCCTTGCCTGGAAGGTGGTAAAATTACCCAATTTGTATCCCTTTGGAGGCTTCCATTTGAAAAAAATGACAGCTTGCAGCATGGGCCTTTTATAGTAAGTTCATTCTGGCAACTCGAAGCCCAGTGGTAGGATTTCCACCTCAATGTGTTTTCTGTTTCTTGCAGACCTCATGAGCAGTAAAACGACTGTTGCTGGCAGGAGTGTCACACCTTCCAGTGACTCAGAAGCACCCACCCTTCCTCTGAAGGCTTGCACCTTAGCTGGGATGGCTTCCAAGACCACCAGCACCATCGTGCCGAAAAGGATCGCACATGTTCCCTCCTTACAGGTAAGAGAAAGGTGAGATCTTTCCGGTCACTGCCCGCTGAGGGTGGTTCACTCACCCACGCCGCGCCCAGCGCAGCGCTCTCCGCAGAGCCCTGTTTTGATTAGCTTGATTAAATGGGTTTGTTTCTTCCTGTGGTTTTCCTCAATAGCATTGTATGAAAAATTAAACACTTGAGGGGTAGGAGCTTTAAAAAGAGAGAAATACTGAAGTGCTGCTGGGATCTCTTTGAATATTGATCGCTCCTCTTCAGCTGCAGCGTTCTGTTGTGCTGTCTGGCTGGGCGTGGAGCTGGTTGTGGCAGGGACCTCGAGCCTCTCGTGTTCAAAAGGCACAGCTGGATTCATGGCCTGCCCAGGCTGTGTGGGCCATACTGAGGAGGGTGGTTATGAATAATGTTCCAGTTGCCCATCTAGTTAAAATCTGATCATTGAAGCTTCATGCTGCTGTTAATATTTAGGGAAAACACTCTCTTTTTAATTTTTTTTTCATTTTTCCTCTGGGATTCCTGCCCAGCCATTGAGTACTTTTGCTATGAGTTCCTTATCAAAGAAGTCTTGAGTTCCTTATCTAAGAAATCTCTCCTTTCCCCATGAGCACTGGGGAACACATCACTCAGACAATTCAGATCAGAGTTCCTCAGGCAGCAGCATGTGGATAGCATAACTTTGCTAGAGTGGATGGCAAGGAATATGCTTAGTGCCAGGAATTGATTAAAGATATTTTTATTCATGGTATCTTGTGTCAACATAAGTCATAACATACTTTGATTATTTCTGTAGGAGTGAAAAAGTTGTTTTCTTCCTTCCCTATTCAAAAAGCCACTGTAGTGACATAAAACTTGAAGCAGTTAAAAATAAAAGCAACAACTGTAAGGATAAAATATTTACCAGTGTTACAGGATATCATATTAGAAGTTGAGAAAAAAAATCTATATGTAATGAAAAAGACCAAATCCCCTTGAACAGGGCATTGAAGTGGAAGGCTCAGGAGGAAAATGAGCACTTTTCCCACTGAGATAGGACCAGTTGCTACCCTTGGAATGTGCTCGTCTCTCCCATAGAGCTGCTCTCATTACAGGCTGCAGCAGATGGTTTGGTTTATGGTTGTCTCTCAGGTGGGATGGAGAGAGACTGAGAAAACAATAGGGTGCTTTAGAGGTGAATGTGCAGTTTCTTCTCCAAAAAAAAGAGGCAAATTGTGTGATTTGGGGGATAAACTGATGTTAAATAGAAAACTGCAGGGGTAGGTTGTAACTCAGTCCAACATGTGGTTTTTATGCATGAAGAGGTTGTCATTCAATTGAAAGGGGAAATCCTCCCAGGAGCATCATGATTGACATTAAAAAGGAAGAAGAAACCCAATGCAGTAAAGTTGGAGGAATCCCACAGAGAGTGTGATGATTCAGCTGGCTGCCAGCCTGGCAGGAGGGGGCCTCCCATTCCCCCTTCACAGCCAGAGCACTGAAAAGAAAACCCTGTCTGTTGTTCATAACTGGTGTCATGTGTTCACATCTCCAATTCAAAGCATGGTGCTTGGTACTGTGCTAATCTTGAAGCTCTTCATGTCAATGTCACCATTTTTGTGGTCTGGAATGCTTGTGTGTGTAAATGTCACGTTGTGACTGATGCCACGGGGAGCCCTTGGCTGCTGGGTGAGTTCTGTAATGAAACATGGTTGGTTTTTTTTTTTTGAAGTAATTCAAATACTGAAGGTGGCACAGAAGTTTCAAGTGGTGTTTTTTAGTACCAGAAATGATGTGTGTTAATTTAGCTTTGGGCAGATTTTCAGAAAGGAAGTCCTGCCACTATTAATAACACAGCAGGAAATGTGAGAGTCTCAAAGCAATGTACTTCTAAAACCTTGAATAGCCTCTTTCTCTCTCTCTCTCTGTCTCATCTCTAGAGCACCAGCTTACAGAGGCCTGTTATTCCCACAGAATTTGGTGCTAAAGTCCCAACAAACATTCGTCAAAGATATCTCAATCTCTTCATTGATGAGTGCCTGAAGTTCTGCTCCTCTTCCCAGGAAGCATTTGACAAGGTCTGTACTGGTGCTTACTTCTTAGGAATAAAGCCTGCAGCAGAGAATAACATGGCTGAGACCTTCTAAAATCACAGCAAACCCAGAAAACTCTCCTACCCACCTACAATTCTGTAGAGACTGGTATTCAATAGCTCCAGACTGGACAATAGAAAGTGTAATTCCAGTGTAATTACAATTTCTTTCCCTGCATTTGGAAAGCGTGCACAATCTTTTTAATAACCCCAGAAGAGGGATTTAGAGGAGAGTTCATTATAGTGAAGCTGAACAAAAGGGTCTTTTGCTTTGGTACAGCAGCAAACACCTCCTGGAATCTGTGTTCAGCAGAGGTAAGTGTTTGAGAGAGACAGAACTGGTAAAACTTGCTGCTTACAAACTGCAAGGAGCCTTCGAGCAGTAGGGAATGGTATCGTGGGATTTCCAAAAGCAAAGTTCAAAGTAATGCAATTTATTGGAAAACTTTGGCCATTCATGTTAGTTGGGTAAATAGGGGACACTGTGTGGGGTGTTTTGTAACCAAAGCAGATGCCACGAGGATTTCTTTTGTGGGATTTCACCTTCACAGCTCCTTAGGGGGAATGTTCCTGTCACATCCAAGGAGTGACCGTTTGCCAGACTTCCTTTCCTTGCCCGTTATGATCTTGCACTGCCACCAAAATGGGGAGAACAGCCTTTCCTAGGCAGCTCCAGAGCTGCAGTGTTAATCTGTCTGGGAAGGTTTCACACAAAAATGCTTCTTTCCAGCAGTTTGTTTAAAGTACAGTTATTTTTTTCCTCTTCCTCACCTAAGCAGGCCCCAGAACAGAACCACTACATCTCTGTGCCGTGTGCCACTTTATGACTCGATTCCCTAACAAGCAATTTTTTTTTTGCTATCATAATTGGACATTTTGTATTTTAAAAGCCAAACATTTCTTTTCTCCAAAAGCAACAGTAGAAAAAAATAAACTGTAGTAATGAATGGCATTGTTTGCAGGCTCTGTCAGAGGAGAAGGTGGCTTATGAACGCAGCACCAGTCGCAACATCTACCTGAACGTGGCGGTGAACACCTTGAAGAAGCTCCGCAGCCTCGTGCCCAACTCCCCAGCCAGTACCACCAGTAGGTACCACGCTTGTGGTTTCCTAATCAGAGCTCTGCTTGGATTAGAAGCCACGGAGAGGAACTTGTTTGAAAAGACAAACCCATTTCTCAGAAGCATTATGCTGAAAGGCAAACAACTCCAGTTAGCTTTTTATAGTCTGGCAAGCTTTAATGGGCCTTCGAGAGGCAAGTCCTGCGATGCTTTGTTGGCTGTCTGAACCTAAATGGAGATAATGCCACATGGATTTTATGTTTTTTTTAGCACAAGTTCTTTAAAATGAAAAGCCCTGCTAATGGAGTAACTTTCACATGATGCCTTCAAAGTGATAGACTCGTCCATCACCGCAGAAATCTGTTACACACATTAAGCTTCAAGAGAGAAACGAAGAGGGTTAAGACATTTCATTATTGGCTCTCGAGAGGGTACATTAAACAATCAATTTGTGCTGTTCTTGTGAATATATTTTTTTTTTTTACCCTGGTCTCTTCCCTTTTCTCCCCTCTGTCTTCATTACCTTCATGGCCATTAGTCAGAGCGGCTGAACTTGGGAGGCTGGCCTTTAGGAGAGGGCTGCCAGTTAATGATTAGTAAAAAGCACCTATCTGCCATTATCTAATGTGCTGAGCATATTCTAGAGCTCTGAAGCTCCTTTCTAAAAGAAGTTGAAAGATTCAGCATGGGAGTCTGGTCTGCAGGGACCTAACAACAAAGCTGCTCACCATGGGTGGGTGATGCCACCATGCAGCACATCACCGGGTCAAGTTGTTTCTGTGCTTAGTCCTCTCTTGCTTTTGGTCAGCTGTGCAGAGTAAGCAGGTAGAGCTACCAGAGTTTCCAGGGAAACTATAAAAATGTCCTTGCTGCCCTTTAAAAAAAGTTGCTGTGGGCTGACAGTGCAAACAGAAAGCTCTTCCATAATGCTGGAGTCAAAATGCTAGGCCACCGCCTGAGACGTGCCAATTTCTGGAGCAGAGCAAGAATTCACAAGGATGAGCTGATCTGTGGTGCCCAAACTCTAGGACTGGGGTCACTTACTCTTACTCAGCAGGGTATCTCATGTCTGTCCTGTTTTGCTTCTTCCCTCTTCTCGCTGCAGAGACAAGTAACAAGAAAGTGGTGTCCCACGAAGCTGTGCTGGGAGGGAAGCTTGCTGCCAAGACAAGCTTTACTCTAAACCGCTCAGGGAGCTTGAGAGCAGAAGATTTAACAGGTAAGACCCTGCTCCTGTGAGGCTGGAACCTGTAAATTCTAGCTGGAGGTCTAATGGTGTGACTGAGGAGAGCAGGAGCTGGCTGAGCATGAAGTGCTGTGATTTATCTGTGGGCCAGAGTTCTCAGTTATGATAAGCTCAGCGCTGCGGAGCCGCTCGGTGAACCACTGCTCAGTGCCTTCCTTCCTTCCCTGCTTTGGGTTGTGAGTTCCCTGTTGCAGTCTGCATGGCTTTGATGTAGCATCAGTAACTGTTCCAAGCTGCCTCTTGTGTTTTGGGTATTACTAACTTTCAGGCTTTTATTTCTATCTGGATTTTCCTTTAACTTCCTTACCCTGCAGCAGTATTTTACAATGTGCCTGTCAGATTAAAAGGCAAACTTACAAATATCTCCATCTGCTCTGCAGGGCTCAATTTCACACTGACAAATGTCATAGTAAGGTCATCTCCTAGCCAAAGGGTTGTGCCACAAGCATGATTCACGTTGGCTCCAATCTGTTATGGGTATTTTGGTTGCCAAGAGATGTAGGCAAATTGTTGAGGAGATCAGAGAAGAGACAAGGAGGCCACAGAGCAGAAGGAATTGACATGGAGAAAGCTTAAAAGGGCCTGGATAGCTCAGCTAAGCAACATCAAAGGCTCCACAGCAATATTGGAAGGGTTTAACGGAGCAGCAAAAGAATAGATATTGACCAGAGTGCAAGAAGTTATAATTATTCTGTGAAATGAAATGAGCAGCCTGAAATCGAGAGCAGGAAGGAAGCTGCTGATAATGAATTTTGTATTAGCTGGGGTTGGCATTTGAGGGGGGCTCTGTGGGCTGTGTGGCAAATTATCAGTTACAGGTTTTCAAACATTAAAATGAGAAAAGTCTCACATTGGTAACGAAGAGGCCTGAAGATGGATGGACCCTTTGGGGGAATTCTGTTTCAGCTGTGTTTTCCAAACTGCTGGTTGTTGAAGATGATAAATCTTGTACACCAGTGGCCAGATTTTAATAAATACTGCCCCAACACCTGTGTCCCTGTCCATCCTGAACAAAGGCAGTGGAAGCAGGTTCAGAACAGCAGGGGTCCCTGCCAGGAGGCTTGATAAAGCAAAAAATAGTGAGAGAAGCAGCTCCTCCTGAAGTGATCTGGTTTCAGCATGGTCTTTGTGCACAGGAGCTGCCTTATACCGGCGACTGAAGGAATATCTCATGACTGAGGAGCAGCTGAAGGAGAATGGTTACCCAATGCCTCACCCAGAGAAGCCCGGCCGCGCTGTGCTCTTCACTGCAGAGGAGAAGAAAACGACTGACTGTGAGTTCTGCTGGCTCTTCCATTCTGCAAGGTTTGCTAGATACATTACAGCTGGAGCTGCCTGTCCTGCTTGCAACTGCTTTTTTTTGCATGAAGGTGTTCTGGGTCTCAGTGTGGAGCCATTTGCTCCTGTTGTGATGGGTCTCCTTGACTGTGACCTGTCTCTGCAGGCCAACTGGTCACGGAGGAGAGGAGTGTGGCTGCAGAAGTCCCTGGTCTCTAGAGGATGAGTTTCTTCAGGTTGTGTGTCAGGAGAGCATTATTTTTGACACCAGGTTTATCCTTTGTGGCCTGTGGGGCTGTGAGGCTGAGTGAGGTTTCTCATTGCTGACAAAGAACATGATAATTGTCACAATTCAGGTTGCCTCCCTGGAGAAGCCACCTTCACCACCCCCTGTGAGGACAAGTGTTTTGCACTTGCTCACTTAGTGCAGGTTTTGACTCCAAGTTTGTTGCACAGGAGCCTCTCTCCAACCATTTCCCTTGCAACAGCAGCAGGCAGGCTCCTTGGAAATGGTTGGAGAGAGGCTCCTGTTCAGCATGTGCTGCCACTGCCCTCTTCCAGGGGAAGGATTGTTTTGTGTCTCTGTTCATATGAACTGCTGTTAATGGTGGGATATGGACTGACACTGGGCCAGGCTGGTTTTGCAGTGGGTAGTGCCTTGCTGGATTAGATTGCCCAGTTTTCTGCTTGATCTCTTGGTGGTGCTGGGCCAAGTAGTTCCTAAAAGCCCTTTTTGCACCTGGACAAAATGATCCCTCAGGTTTCCTCAAGACAGGGTGGGGTCCTCCTCTGTCTTCTGAATGTTTTTAATGGATTTATGCTTCTCAAACACTGATTAGAGCAGGCTGTGAGGCAGCAGGGGTAAAACACACACTGAGGAGATATTTTTGAGGTGCCTTGCCACACTCCTCTGAGCATCTCTTTGGAGAGACCTTGCTAAAGTGTGCTAAGTGCTTGTCTGTGTTAGCACCTTGTGTCTACATTTGTCCCGTGGTTGCTGAAGCAACCTGGATGAAAGCTCTCTTGCATTAACATTGTCAAGTGCTGTGTTTGTCAGAGCCCTTCTCTCCAGTTCACCAGCCAGCTCCTTCATGTCATTCTGAGACCATGTTCTTCCTTCTGTTTCTGTAGTTTCCTGCAGATGTTTTGGGATCTTTGATTTTGTTGTTATTTAACTAAAGCTGCTGCTGGTCTGTTAATGCTGTGACCGTGCTCAGTGCACAATAATGGTCTAGACTGGTGTTATTGCAGAGCTGGGAATGTACCAGCAGCTTAAATGCTCACACTAGAACTCAGGGAGTTGCATGGAGATGAGAAGCACGACAGTCAGCTCCTTCACTTTGGCTTTTTGCATCTCCCTTCTCTGAATTGTGGGCAGTACAAGCACAGGTGACAGGAAAGAGGAGTCCTAACTGCCCCCTCGATGGCCAGGCTGTGCTGTAAGCATTCCTGGTTTGAGAAGTTGGAAAATCCTTACAGAAAAGCTATGCCCAGGAAATACTCCAATGCCATTTGGAAGTGACAAGGCACAGATCCCCTAGAAAACAGGCTTCATTAGCTCTGGTGTCCAAAGAATGACTTATTTATCCTGTTTCTTAAAATAACTGTGTTAAAGTCCAGCATAATTTGCTGTGGATGGAGAAACAATGCAGCAAATGTTGATGTGAACTCTGTTGGTGCTGATGTCCTGCACCAAAAACACAAGGGAGCCTTATGTTTGCTCCCTAGAAATGTTTTGGGGGGGCAAGTGCTACGGGATTGTGTTTTTGGAGGGATTGTTGGTGTCTTTATGGGAGTTTGAAACAACATTTGGAATCCTTTTTAACAGGAAAAGTTGTTTCACTAGTGTTTGGGGCTCAAATAATTCTGATTTAACATGTCCTTTGGCCAAGTTTAACAGGTGAAAGGATTTCTAGTGACCTGACTCTTGCTTTTCCCTTCTCTTAAAGCCTCCTGCAGGATTTGTTGTCGCTGTGGCACTGAGTACATGGTCTCAGCCTCTGGGAGCTGCATTCGCAAGGAGGAATGTGTCCATCACTGGGGGAGGCTGCGCAAGCAGAGAGGTGTGTCATGAGGGCTCAGTCACATCCTAGCTGTGCTGGAGCTCCAAGCACAGAATCTGCCCCTGGTTTGAGCTGCTGTGGAATATTTTGTGGCTTTTTTGGGGCTGGTCACGCTCTCAGGTTGTGACAGTTCCTGGTTGTGTCACTGGGTGGCCCTGCTGCTGCTGAAATCATCTTGCAGAGAGCTGCATGGTACAGGTCCTGGAAATGTGGCTCTGGGGCTGGAGCAGAGGTTGTTCATCTTTCAGTTTAAAAAAAAAGAGAAAGAAAAAACAAATTTCCCTGTGCCTTTAGAAAAAATCAGTCTTTTCACGAGGCTGACTTGGGAGCACTGGATGTCTGTCACAACCCAGCAGAGGCTACTGGGCTTGATTGAATTCATTTGCAGCAAGACCCTAACCTAGTTTGAGCTCTGCTGTGGTTTTCTGTCAGAGCATCCAGGTGGCTTCTGGAGTTTGTCTGGCTGAGTATGAGAGACTTAAACTCTTTAGATTGCTGCATTCAAATCCATACTTATTTTTCCCATTTGTTTGACACATTATTCTTGCTGTGCTCATCCAGGGTATTACTGCATGTGAGAGCTGAAGTTTAGGTCTTTTGTTAACAGGATTCTTCTCTTTGACTCTTTATCTCTTGCTGTTTCAGTGCCAGGAGGATGGGAAACTCATTACAGCTGCTGTTCAGGAGCTGTGGGTTCACCAGGCTGCCAGGTTGCTAAAGTAAGTTATTGAGCAACATCTTTCTATTCTCAATGACATTTGTCCTCTACTTACAGAGGTGGTGGCTGTGTAATTGTTGCTTAAGCCTTTAGAAGAGTGGTGGCTTCCTTTAAGGGGGTAAAGCAAGTACTTCTTAAATATGCTTTGCTGTGTAAAGGTAGGAAAATTCAGTGTTTGGCAGGAAGGAGGAGACTCAGCTGTCTGGAGTGAGGAGGTTTTGTTTGTTCTCATAGAATCATTTAATGGGTTGGGTTGGAAGGGACCTTAAAGCTCATCCAGTGCCAACCCCCTGCCAGCAGCAGGGACACCTTCCACTAGACCAGGTTGCTCAAAGCCTCATCCAACCTGGCCGAGAACACTTCCAGGGAGGAGCAGCCACAGCTTCTCTGGCCAACCTGGGCCAGGGTCTCACCACCCTCACACCAAACAATTTCTTCCTAATATCTAATCTAAACCTTCCCTCTTCCAGTTTCAAGCCATCCCCTTGTTCTGTCACTCCCTGCCCTTGGCCAAAGTCCCTCCCCAGCCTTCCTGGAGCCCCTTCAGGTACTGGGAGGCCACTGGAAGGTCTCCCTGGAGCCTTCTCTTCTCCAGGCTGAACAGCCCCAACTCTCTCAGCCTGTCCTCACAGCAGAGCTGCTCCAGCCCTGGCATCATCCTCGTGGCCTCCTCTGGACTCGTTCTAACTGGTTGATGTTGTGTTGGGGGCTCCAGAACTGGACACAGCACTCCAGGTGGGGCTTTACAAGAGCAGAGTACAGAGGGGCAGAATCCCCTCCCTCGACTGCTGCCCACGCTGCTCTGGGTGCACCAAGGATACAGTTATTGGCCTTCTGGGCTAAAGCAAATGCCAGTGGATTAAGCTGCCCAGCAAAAGCTCATACACAGATTTCTTTATGGAAAGACTGAAGAAGTGAGAAATAAGGGATTTCCTGTTTTGGAGCAGTCTTGGGGCCTTGATGACAGTGTGCCAAAAGCTTTCCCCATTTTTTCCTTTCCAGATGCCCACACTACAGTAACTTTCTGCTGTTTTCTTTTCTTAGTTTTCCATTTCCTGCATGCCCTTTGTTGTATTAAGGGGAGGAACCTTCCCAAGAAGCCTGTTGTAACTCAGAAATATGACTTCTTTTGATGAGAATGGGGGGAAGAGATCCCAGCACTAGAAAGGAGAACAAAAAACTTGCTCAGGAATGGAGTTTTGGCCCTTTGATAGAGCTGAACACTGCCTGGATACCTTTGCACAGGTGCTTTTTTGTTTCCTTAGGCAATGGGAGAGTTGGCTTCTCAGCCTGGCATCACTGGTCCTCTTGAACCATCAACTGAAGGGAGCAATCTGTTTTTTGCCTCTGCCCTGGTCTCTGGGGATGTTCCTCATCACTTGTTTCAGTGGCATTTTTCTATTTGGCAGCTGCCACACAGGGGAGAGGAGTGTGATGCAGATCCAAGTGATCTAAAGGGATCTAAAAGGGTCCTGCCCAGTGGAAGGGGCTCCCAGAGCCTGTCTGTTACACAGCATCTTCCCATCCCACTCTTTGAAGGACCTTGAGCCATGCAGGGCCAGCAAGGCTGGCTGTAGGTTCTGGAGAGGTGTGAGCCCTTGTTCTGGCCAAAAGTTAGAGCTGGGAAGTGAATTCTGAAGCAAAATCCAAGGCTTGTTAAAATAGGCAGAGTTGTCTGTATGCAGAGTGTGAAGCAGGGATGGGATCAGCAAGGCTGCTGCTCTCCTGTTTATTTTTCCACGTGCAATTAGGATCTCTCTTTAATCAGTTTTCCAAAAAACCTCCAGCAGGGAAGTCAGGAGAAATTGATGGGGCTGTAAAAACATGATTTCTCTGCATATTTTTGCATGGCTGTGATAGACCATAAAGCCTCATGGCCTTTGAAGAGAGAGACACTCTCTGTAATAGCCTCGTACTCAATGGAGCGTGCCAGCGCTCCGGGGCTCAGGCATCCTCTCGCATCTGCCTCCTGGTTGCTGTGCTGCTCCAGCTCACTCTGTTCTGCCTTTCTTGGTTTTCTCATCCAAATCAGTGAGTTTCACAGTGTCCTGTGGTAGATTTAAGGTTGGAGTCCACAGCTTGCTCAGGGTGGGAATATGCAATGTGATATTGGGATGTTTGGGCTACTGGGGAGCCCAGTATCTTTCAGCTTTGAAGGAGGGTGTTGAAAACAACAACTATTTGTAGTCAGAAACTGTTTTAAGTAACTAGATCAGTAGCTGGTTAGAAAAAACAAGTCTTTTCCTTCCAAATACATTTGAGATGTGCCTGTTGGGGTTACACTGCAGTTAGCCAGTGTGGCAGGAGATGGCAGGATGGAGCTGTGCTTGTACCTACTGCTCCCCTGAAGCTGCTGTTCTTTGTGATCACTGAGTCTGCTGCTCTCTGTGGTCTGAAAAACAGAAGCAACTTTTATGCTCCCCCTCTCAACAAGGAAGAATTGGACAGTTGCAGAACATCAGCTAGAAAAACACCTTATTTATTTATTTCATTAGCTGCCCAGTTATATTGTGTTACAGACAGAGGGAAGGGTCAAGCTGCAAGGGAGGGAAATGTTTACTATCTGTTTGCCTGGTAATCTCTACCTATTTCTTTAGCAAAACAGTCAGATCACAGGCACAGATGCAGAATGGACAAGTGTAGCCTCTTGCTCCTGGGAAGCAACAAAAAATGCAGCCTTTGAGCAGTGCTGCTTTTGGGTACAGGGAGAGATTTTCTCATGTTGGTCCAGCTGCCTCGTTAACTTCAAGTGATGGAGTTCTCTGTCCTCTGGCTGCACCTGCAGTAATAACCTGTGCAGGAAAGGGGCAAATCCTTGCTTTGGTCATCCCACTGCCAAAAAGTCCACAAGCTCTCAGCTGTACAAGTGCCTCAGTTCCTCATCCAGCCTTTCTATCCTGAGAGGAACAAGTCCAGTTTGATTCCTTGTAGGGTGAGACCTGCGAGAAACACGTGAAGGAGGCTGGACACAGGCTGCTGTGATTGTGCAAAGACCTTGAGATTTAGGGACAGACAAACAAAACAAAACAAGAAACCCACTGGGGAGTAAGGGAGCCAGAGCCTCACCTCTGGGTGTGGTGCAGCAGTTTAATTTGACCTCAGCCCATGTTAGTGGGCAAAAGGGCAGCTGCAGCCTCTGCCTTGCCCTCAATGACGCGTCCCTGCGTCCCCAGTGGTGCAGCGGGGCAGGTCACTGGATCAGCGCCATCACCCAGGTTACAACTCCCCCTGCAAAGAGGGCTGTCAGGGTGACCAGGTAGGGTGGGATCTGTGGCTGTAGGGGAGAGGGGAGTGGGACTGCCTGTTGCAACAGTGGCTTGGTCTTACATTGGCTTCAGACACTGGTGAAATCACTCCCTGAGTTTTCCTGTGAACCTGGGGAGCCCATCTGTGCTGGATCCTGCTGACCCTAGAGCTTTAGCTGGGGGTAATGAAGAGTGGTTGGAAATACTCTCTATTTATTGCCTCAAGTGCTGGTAGGCAGAAGCTCCTGTTTGTCTGCAAACTGTCTCATTTTGGGATACAGTGGCTTTTATTTTTAGGCACACATTGGCATTTTCTAGTACTTCCTTACCCCGGTTTCTCGTGCTGTCTGGGGGCTGTGAGACGCTGATGCTCAAACAGGGATGTCTGGGATTAGAATCCTGCACCTGGGCTGAACCAGGAACCAGCACCTGGAGTTAGAGCAGTGTAAGACCTCAGTGTGACCCTTTCTGAGTAATTCTGCTCTGAATTGAAAGGTGAAAGCTGCTTGGCCCCAGGTGTGTGGTGTCTTGCTCCTGTGTGAGCTGTCACTATGATGCCACTAGCCCTGGTCTGGCTTTGGAGTCAGGCTTGCACACAGCTACGTAAGCTGTTGTGGTGAACTTCTCAGACCAACTGGAAGGCAAAACTTATTCCCCATTAACCTTTAAAAATGATTTAAAAAATCTTTTTCTGCAAGTAGGAGGTTCTGTTGAAGTGGACTTTTTGGATTCTTGTTCCTACCATCAACAATAATCCCCCCTTTTCTTTGTGTCTTTAAGCAACACGTCCACGATGGGCGAAAGGAGAGCCTTGATGGCTTTGTGAAGACTTTTGAGAAGTTGCCTACAACAGATGGCTACCCTGGGATCTACGCCTTAGACTGTGAAATGGTGGGTCCTGAACAACAGAGGCAATGCACAAGCAAAATAAAGCTTTTTGGGGAGGGCTGAGGGTGTGATACAAGGCTGAGGGAAAGCTCTGTTTCCTTACCATCTTCTTGCCTCTCTGCTGTGGACTCTTAATTCATATTGGTCCTGTGCATTTAAATTAGCTCTTATTAATTAGTTTTAGCACTGTGTGCTTCATGTGGGGACTGCATGCACCTTGAAAAGCTGTAGCTAGCTGGCAGATACTGAGCAGTGTTTGCTGGCTGGCCTTGCTGCAGTAGATGTGCTGCGTTTTGGGAGCTGCAGCTCTTTGGCTCTGTTGATACCGTGCTGGGGTTGGCCTGCGTGTGTCTTCATGTCTGCTCTGTCACTTGCAGTGCTACACCAAGCAAGGACTGGAGCTGACAAGAGTAACTGTGATCAACTCTGACCTGAAAGTGGTATATGACACCTTTGTCAAGCCAAACACCAAGGTGGTGGACTATAACACCAGGTAAGGATGGTCCTCCTCGGGTCAGAGGTCTGTGCTCAGAGTCAGGAATTCCAGGGCAGTGGCTGGGAGCATTTGTTGAAACTCCTTTGACCACCACTTCCTACTGGCTGAGACACTTTGGGCCTTGAGGTGTTCCTTTAGTGGAAGAAGCCCTTCTTTCTGCTGTTGCTCTGCAGATTCTCAGGTGTGACAGAAGAAGACCTGGAGAACACGAGTATCACCCTGCGGGATGTCCAGGCCGTCCTACTGAACATGTTCAGTGCAGACACCGTCTTGATAGGGCACAGCTTGGAAAGCGACCTACTTGCACTAAAGGTAACTTGCACACCTTGGGTTTGCATCTCCCTCTGGTTCTTTCCCACCCTGGTGTGTGTTTTAGTGACAGAGTCACAGACTGGTTTGGGTTGGAAGGGACCTCAAAGCTCACCCAGTCCCAACCCCCCTGCCAGCAGCAGGGACACCTTCCACTAGACCAGGTTGCTCAAAGCCTCATCCAACCTGGCCGAGAACACTTCCAGGGAGGAGCAGCCACAGCTTCTCTGGGCAACCTGGGCCAGGGTCTCACCACCCTCTGGGTGAAAAGTTTCCTCTTCATATCCAACCTAAATCTCCCCTCTCAGTTTAAAACCATTTCCCCTTGTCCCATCACTCTCTGCCCAGGTCAAAAGTCGCTCTCCCTCCTGTTTCTAAGCTCCCTTCAGGTACTGGAAGGCCACAATGAGGTCTCCCCAGAGCCTTCTCTTCTCCAAGCTCAACAAGCCCAGCTCCCTCAACCTTTCTTCAGCAGAGAGGGGCTCCAGCCCTCTCATCATCTTCCTGGCTCTCCTCTGGACCTGCTCCAACAGCTCCACATCTTTCTTGTGCTGGGGGCTCCAGGCCTGGACACAATACTCCAGATGGGGCCTCACAAGGGCAGAGTAGAGGGGGACAATCCCCCTCCATTGCCCGGCTGCCCACCCCTCTGGTGCAGCCCAGGACACAGTTGGCCTTTGGGCTGCAGTCACACACTGCTGGCTCATATCAAACTTCTCATCCATCAGGACTCCCAAGTCCTTCTCAGCAGGGCTGCTCTCCATGAGTTCTTCTCCCAGTCTGTGCACACACCTGGGATTGCCCCAATCCCAGTGCACAACCTTGCACTTGGCCTTGTTGAACCTCAGTAGGTTCTCATGGGCCACTTCTCCAGCCTGTCCAGGTCCCTCTGGCTGGCATTCCTTCCATCTCTTGTAGCAACTGCACCACCCAGCTTGGTGTCATCAGCAGGTTTTTTTATTTCCAAGAGCCAGGAGGACACAGCCAATTTGTCTTATCTCTGAGCCAGTGTGAAGCTGTCAGTGGTGGAAGAGCAAGGGACAGGGTCATGTGTGTCACTCCAGCTTTTAGTGACCGGTGCTGCCCAGGGTGACAGAGCTTTCTGGAGGTGACTGGGGAGGGTGAATAGAACAGGGCTGGCTGGAAGGACCGATTTCAAATCGTTTGCCTTTCACCCCTGTCCATATAGTCAAGAATCCTCTGTTGGTGTTGGTGTTCTTTGACTGGCTTGAAGATGAGCTCAGCCAGGGCCAGGGTGTGAAGGGGGCAGGCTCTCAATGTCCTGTGCCCTCTGGGTGTCCACAGGAACTCTTTTAGGAACAGGACAAGGCTCTTGGTTGTCTCTGCCTCTGGAGATAATTCTCATGGTTTCTCTTTCAGTGTTACAGTGTCTGTTTTCTGTGAGTGAGGTTCTCAGCCTGCTTTGCTGTGGTTTGTGGTGGTACTTTGATCAAGTTTTGACCTTTCATCTGTCTTGTTTCCCACCTGGCCCTCATCAGTCTACTCTGCAGGTCTCTCAACCCTCTGTGCCAGGGAGGGCTGTTCTCTCCCCTTGCACTCTGAATGTAGATCCCCAGGGGCTTGTCCAGGGTCACCAAGAAAGCACGAGGCAGGCAGGAGCTTAGTCTTGACGCTCACAAGCCAGAACTTCCTCCAGCCATTCCTCATCACAGTTTCTCTGATGAAGAAGCCGTGGCTGCCAGCTCGCGGCGGTGGTTTGGACGCAGGAGGTTTTAATGCCCGCGAAGCGCTTTACCTCTCCCTGGCACCCTTCATCCCAGCTTCTCAGCGAGCTCATCAGCATCATCAAAACATTATTTACAGGTTTATCAGTCCAAGATGACTGCCTTGGCCTCTCAGAGGCACGATTTTCTCTTGAGAGTCACAGATGCTGCCAAGAGAAGGAACCCCAGAGCGACACCGCGGAGCGTGACAGGCGGTGGCAGTCGAGTCGACGTCTCGCTAATGGCCGTGGCAAGCTCCAAATACTGAGAGCATTTCCATTTTTATTTAAAGCTATATTATCCTGTTTCCTCAGCTCTTCCTGATCTACATAAGTCATTATCACTGTGCCTGGGTGAGTGCCAAACTTGACTGCAGCCTAGGAGAGGTGATCCATAATGTTGGCAGTTTTATACTCCGAAGAGCGGAGCAGGTTGTTTCTGTTAAACCCCAGCTGTTCTCAGACACTTCCAGAGCTGGGCTATGAAACTGTTCATGACCCAGGTTATGGATTGTCATGCAACATTAGCTGGTGCCTAGGAAGAGTCGAGGCAGATGAGGAGACTGGGTTATCAGGGTCCTGTCTGAGTCACCCAGTGTCGGGGCTTGCAGAGCCGTCTTTTGGTCAGGCACACAGGTTCATCTCTTCAGACCTTGCATTTGACTCCTGTGCTCGTGTTGTGGGACTGCCTTCATCCACGTTCCTTTATCTCTCACTGAACATGTATTTTGGCAACAGAGGATCCATCTTGTCTTAGCCTCAGAGTAAGAAATTAGGATTAAAAGCAGCCAGCTCACCCCATGTTCATGGACTCTCAGGTGTGTGGGGTAGGCAGTGTGTTGACCTGTTCAGCATCTTCAGTTCCTCCAGCATGATGACACTTCATACCTGGAGGGCAGCAAACCTTGTGCCCAGACACTTTGATCCGAACATGGGACTGGCCAGGGCCTCCCTCCCACCCACTGTGTTGTTCCTTACATCCAGAAGTACAAGATCTCCTTGTCCCATTCCATCCTTGATAAGCTGGTGCTGGTTAAGAGCTTCCTGTTGACTCATTGCTGACGAACTGGAGGTTTTCAGGTTGGTTTGCACCTTGGGGGTTAGGCCTCTTCTGTAGAAGCAGAGTGATGTACAGTGGGTTAGGTACAGTTTTGACTTGCACATCCTTCCCACCTCTGTCCACGTGTTGAGAAGCTGTTGAAAGGCTGTTACAAGCTGTGTGGGCTCAGCTGGTTCCTCAGCTTAGTTTCCCATTGTGAAAGACACTCAGAGGTGTGCCAGCTTCTCCAGGCCAGGGTATTAAGGCTTGACCTGTCCTGTCATTTGAGTTATACCAACTGAATCAGCCCTGAACTGCTGCTGCTTTGAGCTGTGCATTAGGCAGGGCTTTGGGGGCGGGAATGTTGGCTGGCAGGGCACTGGGAAGCCTCTGTGCACGCACCCTTCAAGGGGGAAATCGTCTTTGATTCAGCCAGAGCCTCTTGCAGGACTGGTTGGGTAGGAGCTTGGTGACAGCATTACATGGAGAGGCTGACCAGGCTTTAGCCTGGTTAATCCTAAGGAGTGTCTGTTCCTGTGGGAGGGGGAAATAAGCACGTTTCTGTCCTGCTCCCTCCCTGCAGCTGATCCACGGCACGGTGGTGGACACGGCCATCGTCTTTCCCCACCGGCTGGGTTTGCCCTACAAACGGGCTCTCCGGACGCTGATGGCAGACTACCTCAAGCGCATCATCCAGGACAACGGTGAGACCAAGGAGGAGCTGAGAGTGAGGCTCTTGTGTCCCATCCCACCTGGATATGGGCTCCTTGGACCTACTCTGCTCTCCCCAAGCCCCATCCTCTTGCTCCTAGTCTTTCCCCCCTCCCCCTGCATGGAAATGGGCCGGTGTATGAAGTCTCCGCCACAGTTTCAGTTTGAACCCTGTTCTGAGGGCCAGCAGCACTTGCTTCTTCCCTCTCTGTACTACATGGGGACCAGAGAAGTGGGGTGACAAGGCCAGAGGTAGCTCTGTCAAGGCCATGTCATTCCCTCCCTTCTCTCGCTGGCAAACTGAGGTTGACCTTTCTGTTTGAAGCACGGCATGTTCCTTTCTGTCTTCCTTGAGCACATTGTAAACATAGTGCTGGGGAAATGGAGGCCTCTCTGAGCAGCTACTCCATGACCTGAGGGCCTACAGTCTAGCAGGACTTCAGCCTGGCTTCGTTCCCTTGTTTAAATTAAGGGCTGAAGTCCAGCAAAAAATATGTTTAGTGGAAGTTCTTTTACTTCAGATCTGTCACTGGTTCCTGGTGATCACAGACACCACTGTGGCTGCTGTGGCAGGGGACAGTGAGCAGCTGGGCAGCAGTGTCAGGCAGGACCTCATCTCAGGAAGCCTTCTTCTGTGCTTTGTGCTGTGAGCTGAGGTGGTAACCACCCTCCTTGTCTTTCTGTCCCCAGTGGAAGGGCACGACTCCAGCGAGGATGCCAGAGCTTGCATGGAGCTGATGGTCTGGAAGATCAAAGAAGATGCTAAAGTGAAACGATGACTTGAGCTTTCTCTCTCTCCTGTTCCTCCTCCACCTCTTTGAAGCAGTGCAATAAATGCCCAGAGTAACACTGTCCACCTGTACGCAGCAGCATGCCACCCCAGCTCCCCAGGCACAGGTATCTATGGGACTTGAGGACCACTGTGGGCACAGCTGAATGCCACCAGCTCACTGCTCACAGGTCCCTGCCTCCAGGTAGTGGCTCTCAGATCCTCTTCACTCCACCTGAGGGATGTTCTGTGGTACAACAATTGCCTTGTAGGCATGGCAAGGTGGTTTTGAGTAGGACAACCAGAGAGAACTTCTTGGTTCCTAGGAGAAGCTTTTAGAGGTAGGTTGGATATGTGCAGAAGGATCTTTCTGGTTCAGTTCAAGGTAGATATTTTTCTTTTTTTTCTTTTTTTCCCCCCAATGTAACTGAAGTTGCCTCTGGACTCCAGAGCTGGTAGATTCCTGCAGTTGGAGATGGGGGAAATGGAAGGAAGTTGGGCAGGAAGCTGTAAAGTGAGTGGATTGCGTAGCTGGTGTGTGGACGGCGAGTGAGGGGTGGTGAGAGCCGAGGATTGAGGAGTCTGGGAGGAGATCCTGGTGCAGACCTGTGGTGGAGGAGAAGGCCAGAGCTGCACGAGAGGGCAGCTGGCTGTGAGAGCATCGCTGGGAGCAGCAGGTCGGAGAGGAATGAGGTGGGGTCAGGGGAACTGCTCGCTGTGACCCCGGCGATCTCTCCGCTGAGGGCTGGCATCCTGGCTCTGCAGTTGCTGGAAAAGGGAGAACCCACAAGTGTCAGACCTTGCCCAGAGCTCAGGGAGCTGCATGTGTCACAGTGAGGCAGGGGACAGCGGGGCTGGGACAAATTGGGCTCCTGGAGCCACGCAGCAGCTTCCAGCCTTCCAGGGCAGGAGCTGTGTTGGGAAGGACAGTGTCTCCAGGAGCAGGCATCCTGTCTGTGTGGGTTAGGACAAGCTGTCCTGACCCTGGGCTTCCAGCGTGTCTCCAGTGAGCTCATATGTAGGGATCAAGGTTTTTGGGGGGACCTGGGTGCAGCTGAGGTTGTACCTGCTGGTGACCCCTTGCAGTCTGCAGGACTCCCCACCAGTCTGGCCCTGATAGCTGGGACTTGATGCAGGCATGAGCAAAAGCAATAGGTCAAAATGAGTCTTTTAAACCAGTTTACATGGTGGGTGTTTTAAGAAGAGCAGAAGAGCCAGTGACTGTCCCCTGGACAAAAGCAGCTGTCAGGAGCGTGTCTGTCACTCCCAGCGACTGGGGCAGGGGCGCAGGCGGACGGTGGCTCGAGTGGTCTCTCTCTGCCCGGGCTCTGTTGCTGTTTTGGGGGAAAACCAGCCGATTTCAGCAGTCCCAGACAGATCCCAGATCTTTTAGCTGAGGTGCAGGCAGCAGCTCAGCCCGGTCAGAGCAGCCATGGCCTCACCCCTCCCGGGCAGGACTGGCTTCGCTTCCCAGCGCTGGCTGGTGTGGTGCCAGCCCCGTGTCCCTGGCACAGCCTGGCCGTGCTGCCCTGGTGGCAGCGGGGCCGGGGAGCTGCTGGGCTTTGGTTTGTGCCAGAGCCGGGTGCAGCTCACTCTCTTGTGCCCTGGCTGGTGGTGGTGGGCTCAGAGCTGGGGCACGTGCTCTGTGTCCCCCAGCATGTCCTGGTGGCCTGTCCCCTCTCTGTGGCCAGTGTGGCACTGGGGAGGAGCGCGGGGCTGGGCTGTGTGCCACAGGCTGGGGTGTCCTGCTCGGACCCCTCTGCATGGGCTGGAGGGTGCTGGGACGTGCACGAGCCCTGGGAGTCTCTCCCTGTCCCACTGCTGTCCCCTGAGGTCAGGATGTGGCCTGACCTCTGCCAGGCTCTGCTGAAGCCACCAGCAGTGGGGACTGTCACGGCTCCTGTTGCTGCTGAGCCCTTGTGTTTCCTCTCCCAGCCTGTCCCTTACCCTGAACTTCAGGCCATGCACCTCCCAGCACCCCGTAGGGCCCGTCACACCCCGCTGTCCCCGCTGCCACCTCCTCCCCTGCCCTGGGGCTTCCACCAGCAGCAGCCTCAGGACGCCTTGTCCTGTCCCCGTCTCCCATCTCCAGCAGGGGATGACGCTGTCCCTGCCCAGGCCATGGGAGAGGCAGGGAGCAGCTCAGTGCTTCCTCACCAGGGAAGGGAGGTTTGTGCCCATTTCTGCCTTTTTCCCGTGTTTATCCCCGTGTTTGTCCCCCCACCCCAGCTGCAGGTCCTACCTGGAGTCCCCCCACCTGCCCTGCAGCCACGTCCCATTCCAGAGCTGGCTCTTGCCCCCGGGTTTCCCCGTGACTCCAGGCAGTCCCAGCTCCCCAGCCCCCTCCTGCAGAAGCCACTGTCCCGGGAAAAGCTGGGATGTTTCTGCCATGGACCCCATGCTGGTGTCCTGCTGGGGAGCTGCCTGCTGGGCTGGGCCTGGGGGAAAGCACAGCATCACTGTTCCTCCAGACATGGGTCCTGCCAGGCTGGGGAACCTCAGTCCTATCCCCTGAGACCCCCCAAAATGAGATGTTTGGAGTGGGGTGTGTGGGGAAGGAGGCTGCCTGTCCTGTGGGGTGTTAGTGGGCAAGGGCTGTGGGTCAGACCCCCCAGGCTGCCGTTGCCCCCACCCCCGGGCGCCGTGACAGTCAAGCCAGAGGTTTGTGGTTGGTGAGAGGTTTTGGGTTGTTCGGAACTGTTGTAACCTGTAACTTTTGTAACTGTTTTTAATAAAAGGGTGTTGACTGGATGCACGCTCCTGAGGCTGGGTCTGCTCTGGATCGGGGAAGGTGGGTGCTGGAGCCATCGCGGAGGCAGGGGGGGCCTGGGCAGGCCCTGCTGGACCATCCCTTCAGCTTGCAGCCGCTGCTGTTTCCTCTGTGTCCTCACAAAGTGCGGCTGAGCCCGGCCCTCCCCCAGCTCTTGCAGCTCTCAAGGGTCCGTGCCTCCCTGTGGCACATCAGCCGAGGAGCTGGAGTAAATTCCAGTACAAGAATGATGGGGAGGGACTTTTTACAAAGGCAGTTAGTGACAGGACAAGGGGAAATGGCTTTAAGCTGTTAGAGGGGAGGTTTAGATGAGATATTAGGAAGAAATTCTTTGGTGTGAGGGTGGTGAGACCCTGTCCCAGGTTGGCCAGAGAAGCTGTGGCTGCTCCTCCCTGGAAGTGTTCTCGGCCAGGTTGGATGAGGCTCTGAGCAACCTGGTCTAGTGGAAGGTGTCCCTGCTGCTGGCAGGGGGGTTGGCACTAAATTATCTCTAAGGTCCCTTCCAACCCAAACCATTCTGTGAAAGGGGACAAAACCGGAGCCACTCGGTGGCTGTGACACAGCCCAACCCTCTGGGACCGTGAGGGGAGGTGATGCCCGGGGTGCTCGGGGTGCTGTGAGCCGTGTCCTCGCCCTGTGCAAACCCTTCTCAGCCCCAGGTGCTGCCCTGAGCCATGGGGCAGCTCCCAGCTCCTCTTGCCCCTGTCCCGGAGCCGGGGTGAGAGCCCAGGAGCTGCCCTTGGCGTCTTCCCGCCGCCTGCGCCGGCTCCCCAGGAGAGCCCGTATCAATCTCACAAATGGGGCAGGAATTAAAGTGCCAAGGGAAGGAGCTGACTCAGCACGGAGGAAGAGGTGAAGGTAAAAAGTTCAAATCAAAAAATAATGGGCTATTAGATGACCTCACTGGCAATGTGTTTTATTTAACGTGCCGCTGATGGCTTGGCGATGGCAGCGCTTACTTAGGCTGCTGTAAAAGTCGCAGCTGACCTGTGTTCTCAGCCACCTTGATGGGCCCTGGAGGTGCTGGGTGTGCTGAGCTCTGGCATCAACCTCCCAGGGTGTCACCCTGTCCCCTGCGGGATGGCTGAGCCCTGTCCTCCCGTGATGTCCCCATCTTGCAGGTGTCTGACACCCCACGGTGACACCAGCTGTCAGGGACCTCCTGTGCCTTCTCTTCCCTGCTTTTTTGGAGCCTGGGGGGTGGAAGGGACTTGTCTGAGTCCCCTCTGGGTCAAGGGTGGGATTTTTGGGGTTGCAAGAGCCCTGGTCACAGGTGAGCTCTGGTCTCACTGATGGAGAGAGAGGATCCAAGGACATGAGGGGACACAGGGGACACCCCCTGCTGACACCCCGGGGGAAACTGAGGCACGGGGCAGAGTAGCTGAAGTGCCCCAGCTCAGTGCTGCGGCTGAGGACCGACCACGGGTCTGGCCAAGCTGGAGTGAGGAAGAGTGTGGAGGGAGGGGATGCACAAGGGCCGCCACCAGGTCCCTGTCCCCATCAACTCACTGGTCTCTCTGATGGAACCCTGCCCATCACTGGTCCCAGCAGATGGACACATGGATGGACAGACGGACACCAGTGCTGCAGGTTGTGCATTCAGTACCTGGTCCTGGAGCACCTCCTGTCCCGTGGGCACTGCTGGGGCATCACCAAGGATCGGCAGCGAGGGGCTTCTTGCTCTCAGAAACCTTTGTCCCTTTGGGGTCCTTCGCCTCTGACTCCGAGGGGAGCCCCTGAGCTGTGACCCCCTCCCAGGGATGCTGGAAGGGTTCAGCCAGCTCCTTCGGGGTGAGCTGGAACCTGGGGAGGTGAAAACCAGCAGCTTGCTGGGAAAAAAGGCTCCGTTTCCACCCAAACCCCCACTTCGTGTCCCCCCACGCTGCGCCCGCATCGATCTGTGGAAACAGCCTCCGGCCCCTGGCCCAGTCCGAGCCCTTTCCCAGTGAACTGGTGCCGCTGGGCTGGCCGTGTCCTTGGAGCTGTCATGGGCACGGTGACCTGCCGGGTCCCTGGGGGTGCTGTCAGAGCTGTGCAGGGGCAGCGAGGAGGGGGAGGAGGAGGAGGAGGAGGGTCCCAGCCCTGCTCCTGCCCCTGCTGCGCTGGACGCAGTTTGGGTTTGCTCGGCTGCTCCTGTGGCTTTTGCCTTCCCAAGCAGGGAGGGAACTGAAGCAAAGTAGCCTTGTCCCCAAACCTGTCCCTTTGCGAGGAGGGGGGGACAGATTTTGGGCAGCCTGGGGCCCTGGCTGGGCACGTGGGAGTCATCCCATGTCACCCTTCTGCAGCTGAGACCGGGCAGCTCATCACATGCACCCCGGCGTCTGCAGATGCTACCGGGGATTGCGCCAGGGCCTGTCTCATCCTGCAGCGCTGTCCCCTGGCGAGGGACATCCATGGGGTGTCTGTGTGGCACCCCCTGCCACCGAGCCACCCAGCACAGGGCAGAGGTGGCCGAGGTCATCGACCCTCCCTTTAAAAAGCCTTTTACTGCGGTTTGTCTGGACCCTCCCGGGGGGGGGGGATGGATGGGGGGGGAGTGTCCATCACACGTCGGGGGTCCCACGGCTCGTGTGGGCGGGAGGCAAAGCTCTTCATGAGGTGACATTGGGCGGTGACACCAGGGTTGATGGGGACAGGGACCTGGTGGCAGCCCTCGTGCATCCCCTCCCTCCACACTCTTCCTCACTCTAGCTTGGCCAGGCCCGTGGTCGGTCCTCAGCCGCAGCACTGAGCCAGGGCACCTTGGCCGCTCTGCCCTGTGCCTCAGTTTCCCCCGGGGTGGCAGCAGGGGGTGTTCCCTGTGTCCCCTCATGTCCTTGGATCCCCAAAGTGCCCTGCAGTGCAGGGTGTCTGTGGGGCTCCCCAGGCACAGGGGTCCCTGTTCCCAGCCCTACACCTGCAGCAGGGTGAGGTGGGGACACCAGTGTCTCCGCAGGGACCGGGGTCCTCCTGCACCCTCCAGCCACCAGTCAGAGAGGGGAGCTGGCCAGACTGGGGAGCAGGGGCTGGTGGTGGGTGGGAAACAGGGTCACCACCCGTCACCAGTCCTGTCCCCTCCCCAGCACTGTCCCCTGGCCCAAGGTGGCTGCAGGGTGGCCAGGAGCCGAGGAAGATGAAGAGGAGGGAGTGGGTGCTGGGCAGGAAGGAGGGCAGCTGCTGACCAGTTGTGCAGATTTTGGGGGGCTGTGGTGAGGTTTTGGGTACTGGAGGTGGGTGCTGGGGACATCACTCGCTCCTTCCATCGCCTCTGTGGGTGGCAGTTTTGGTCTGGGGGCTCGTGGGAGGCAGCAGCTGTGTCTGGAGGCCTCACTGCCTGTCCATCACCCATTGCTCACCCATCACCCATCACCCATCACCCATTGCTCACCCATCACCCATTGCTCACCCATCGCTCACCCATCACCCATCACCCATTGCTCACCCATCACCCATCACCCATCGCACCGTGATGGCCCCCATGAGCCAGGACCAGCGTTTGGGACATTAACGGGAGCCCGGGGAGGTGGTGGCTCGAGGCCACCCAGGCTGAGAAACACCCCCTGTCCCGCAGAGAACCCGTTCTAAATGATGATGATTATTATTTTCCCCGAACAAATGGGGCTTTGTGGCTGCTCGGCCGATTGGAACCGGGCACCTGGAGCTGCCGGGTCCTGAGTGGAGCTAAAAACCCGGCTCAGGGGTTTAACTCTTCCCTGCAAGCGCGGGAGGCTGCACACAGGGTCCAGCTGCCGTGGGGCAGCACCCACGGGGGGTCTTCTGCACCCAGACATGGGGACACACTGGGACGGTCACCGTGGTGCCCAGAGGAGCATCCTCTGCCCCAGCGCTCACTTAATTGCACGGGGGTGGGTTCAGCTAATTGCAGGGGGTGATTTGATGTCACCTTTGCCAGCTGTGGTTGCTGGGGTGACCTCAGGCGTTCTCTGCTGGGTTCCTGGGTGCCCAAAGCCACCCACCCTGTGTCCCTGGGCAGGGTGTTGACATCCCTTTCCTTCCTCTGGATCTGGGCAGCTGCTGATGGAGCAGCGAGTGGCTGTGAAAGCTGATGGGACACAGAGGTTTGGGGACAAGGCTTGTCCCCTGCGTGCCCAAGTGGCCACTGGCCCTTCCTGGCAGTGCCAGTGCTGCCTTTGTCCAAGGGTCTTCTCCAGTGCTGCGCTGGCCGCTGGTGCAGAGGAGCAGCAGGGCTGGGGCAGTGGGTGGGAGACAGCAGATGAGAGTGAAAATGCCAAATTTCCTCGTGGGTGCTGCCAGGGATCAGCGGGGAGAGCCGGGGTGGAGGCAGCTGGTGACCATGGGACGTGGGAAGGTAGAAACTCTGCTGGTGGATGGAGAGAGAAGTTGGGTTGCTGTCACTTATTGTTGTCTGGGGCTGGGAAAATGCAAAAAATTGGTCCCAGTGGGGCCAGCCAGACCCCACCATGGCCAGGGATGGGGACACGCTGGCCCCGGCCCCGCCCCGGTGTGTGCCCGCTGTCACCGCTGCCATTCGCTCCGAACACTGAACCAAAACGTCCCGTCCTGCCCCAGAGCTCTCCCACGCCTCATTTCCAAATGCTGAATGGTGACAATTAACAATAACTCATTAATTTGGCTCCTCTCACAGCACCAGCCCCTTGGCGGGGGGGCGAGGGGGGTGAGGTTTCCCTCTCCCTTTTCAGGAGGTGAGGGGCAGCCCCCGGGATGGGGATGCACCCAAATCCACACCCACCGGCGCAGGTTGGGTGCTGGCCATCACCCAGCGCCCCGTGGGGATGTGGGGACACAGGGACACGGCGCAGCCACGTTGTTTATGGACCCCAGACGAGTTATTCCTGACTGCGCAGTAAATGCTTTATGGACTGTCGGGCCAGCGCTTGGTTAATTGCCTCCGGGTTTCTGTGGTTAATTGCAGTGAGCAATTAATCTAATGATGGCCAACGTGGGACCACTGCAGTGGGGCCTCTCTGCAGGTGTGTGGGATGGGAGAGCCGGGGGACACTGGGCTGGCTCTCCTCTCCTGAGCTGCCATTGCTCAGGAGGTGGCCTCTGTCCCCAGCTGGGTTTGCTGTCACCTCAGGACTGCTTGGAGGTGGCTGGGTCCTTTATGCCTTCAGCCTCCTCTTCCTCAGCTGGCCCCTGCTCCCACTGTCCTCGGTCTTCAAGGCCTGAGCTGCTGCCAGACCCTGGGGGCTCTGGAGGGACTGAGTGAAACCAGTGAACCACCCCAGTGAAACCAGTCCAGCCCTGGTGCAGCCCAGCGCTCCCGCTGCCCAAATCCGCCCGTTTTCTGCCTAAACACCAGCCCAGCAATGCTCGTGCCCACCCGTTGCCTCTGGACCCAGTCTGGGGCCACCAGCCTCTCCACTGGGTCGGTGGCAGGGATGTCCCAGCCGTGACGCTGTGTCCCCATCCCCTGGCAGATCCCACGGGAACGGCTCCTGCAGCAGCAGCTCCAGGTTGTTTTGAATCAGGGCAGGTTTTGAGCTGTGCCCGCTGCCAGACCCCGGGGAGCCCAGCAGTGCCCAGCCAGGGACCCTGGCAGGCAGCAGGGAGAGGCAGGCAGGTCCCTGCGGAGGCCAGGGCTGGAGGTGTGGCATGGGCTGTCCCCATGTGTGGGGCAGGACGGGTGGCAGCAGTCCCGCTTTCCACCACGGCGGCAGGAGCTCGGCGGCTGCCCGGGGCTGTGGGCAGGATCGGTGCAGGTAAGGGGGACCCGGGGGAGGGGAGTGTGGCACGGTGATGTCCCCCACCTCAGGGCAGCAGGTCCCAAGAGCTGCCATTCTCTTGCTGCTGCTTCGGGGCACCCATGGGTGCTGACTGGGAGCTGAGTGAGCGGTGGGTGCCGTGGGGGGGTGGGTCTTGGTGCTGGTGGGTGCTTCAGGAGCTGCACCTCTCCCTGTGGACCCTGAGGAGGAGGAGGGAGCCCTGGGCAGCCCCTTCCACCAACGCTGGGGTCGGCTGCTGGGCAGGGAGGAGTGTTCCAGGGATGGGGGTGAAGGAGCCGCCTTTTCACCTGGAGTCACAGCAAAACAAGCGGAAAAATAGGGCAGGAGGAAGGAACCTGAGAGCCCAGCCACGTCCTCAGAGCTGGGGAAAAAACCCCCGGGAGGATTTAATGAGCCATGATCCACCCGGCCGGGGCGCGGGGGCGTTTCCGGCGTGACGAGGGCAGGAGGTGGCATCAACCAGCACACGAGCCCACCCACCTGCTCGTCACCCACGGCTGTCGCGACGGGGTGATGCTGGAGCTGTGGTGAGTGGGGGGTTAGTGGAGGGGAGTCCCCAGGGTGGTGGGTCACCAGCCGGTGTCCCACGGGGATGCTGCCGTCGGGTAAACAACAGCAGCGCTCACAGGGCTGGTCACGGCCGCGCCCGCCACCCCCGGGCAGGGGACAGGGGGGTCAGGGTCCCGTCCGTCCCCCCCCCTTTTTTTTTTTGTCTAGGAAGGAGCAGGAGGGGCAAAAAGGTGACCAGCAAGTCCCAACCATGGGCTGCACTGGGTCTGCTGGGCGCTCCCAGGGAGCCCAACACCTCTCACCCTAATTCCTGGACCGAGAACAGCTCAACACTTATCCGGAGATTTCAGGAGCAAAACGGTCCCCAAAGCCCCGCAGCAGCGGCCGGGATCAGCCAGGGACACAAATCTCAGCGTGTTTCACTGACTGAGGCCAAACCCTGGTGGCACGGTGCCCGTTCCTGCTTAAAACTGGTTTGTGTTCAGCTTTGCAAACTTCCACTCACCTAAAACTCTGGGGTTTGGGGTGAGAAAGTCCCTTTTTGGGTCTCGTTAGCCAGCAGCGCCGGCGTCACCACCTCACAGCCGAGAGCTGCGGGACCGGCGGGACGGGGCGGGACGTTCCCTGCCGGGCCGGGTGGACCGGCGGGTTCATCGCAGGCGTGGAGTTGGAGGAACATCCCGTGGGTCAATAAATCACTGTGGGTCTAGATGGGGCGTGGGGCAGCGGTGGGAGGGTGTCTTGTCCCTTTGGCCATCGCTGGCCCTTTCTGGCCCCGGGAAGCTCCGGGGGCTGGGGTGGGTGTGGGGTTTGGCCGCCCGCCTGGGGCTGGCAGGGTGCCCTGGCACCCACTCCCCGCCTGTTCCCGCCTACCCAAAGTGCAATTATTATTTCTAATTATTGAGGTGATGAGTGAGATTTGTCGAGAGTTTTCTTGGAACCGAGGTTTCTTGGATCCTTCCTTGGAAGTGTTTCTCCAGCACTCTGAATTACTATTTTTTTCCCCATTTTTTCCCTTTCTCCTGCCCCTGGGCCCCGGGAAGGGGCTGTTTTCCCAGGAAGGGGCTGTTTTCCCAGGAAGGGGCTGTTTTCCCGGCTGCCTTTGCACAGGACTCAGCTCCATGGAGTGTCCCACATCAGCCAAGTGCAGGTGCTCAATTAGCTGAGCTTTGGTTTGGCATTGCCCAGGTGCTTTGGAGCAGATGAGCATCTGCTGGGAGATGCCAATGCCAGCAGGGACATGATGGACAGTCAACTTCAGGCCAGATCCTGAGCACAGAGGGACCTTCTGAAAGGATGACCATGGACAAAACTGATGTCTTCCAGTCAGGGAGACTCAGGGCTGGGCAGGGTTAGACCCATTGGTTGAAGCAACCACACCGTTTGCTGGTTTGGAAGCAGCAAGCCCAAGCAAACATCTTGGCACACATCACTGTCAGCTTCAGTTTTACTATTAATGTCCTGGAGCGAGGAACAAGGTCAGAAGATGATTGCCTCTGCCCTGGAAGTGCTCCAGGCCAGGTTGGATGAGGCTTTGAGCAACCTGGTCTAGTGGAAGGTGTCCCTGCTGCTGGCAGGGGGGTTGGCACTGGATGAGCTTTAAGGTCCCTTCCAACCCAAACCAGTCTGGGGTTCTGGGATTCTATGTTCTGGGCGATGGGTCAGGGCCCTGAGGGCACTAACAGGCGTTAATGGCCCAGAGCAGCCTCACCTGGGCCCTCTCCCACACCTGCCCAGGGCTCTATTGAAGCTCAGCCCTGGGGCTCAGTCTAGGTGGGGCTGTGTCCAGCTTGGCCATACGCCTGCTCCTGAGCATGGACCCAGCCCTCTGCCCATGGACTCACTTTCTGGCTTGGCCTTGGAGCTGTTTTGTCCCAATGGACCTGCCCAGAAACCACTGGACAAGTCTCACATGCCCACAGAACTTGTCTCACCTTGGCCTTTATCACCAGACCTGATCTTGACCTGCATATTGACTTCCTGACTTGAACCAGGACCTACTTCATTATCATGACCTTGACTGGAGATCTGGGCTCAGGGTTGACCCTGGCTGCCAGCCCTGGCTCTGCCCTACTTGCCCATGGTTGGGGACTGCAGGATGGATGGGCTGGTGAGGACCTTGCTGTGCCCTGGCCCAGCCTTGGGAATGGGGTCACAACACGGTGGTTACCTCCACCAGTACGAGCCAAGGGGCACTGGCTGGTTTAGAGGGGTGTGAGCAGACCACTCAGTTTTCCCCATTCTGGGTACCCTGAGGTTCATCTTGTCTCCTGTTGGCTGTTCCCTACAGTGCAGGTACCTCCATCTAGCCCATGTCCCTTGGCCCATTTATGGTCCATGAGGAGGAGGTTCCCCTGTGTGGTTGGGTATGGAAGAAATCTTGTCCCTCCAGGTATCCCTGCTCTTCCTGCTCCTTCTGCTCTGTGGGACAAATGGTAGCTGGAGCTGTGGGATTGTCCTGGTTTCAGCTGGGATGGAGCTAATGTACTTAGTGGTGCTGTGGTTTGGATTCATTATGGGATGTGGTATGAGAAGAATGTCAATAACACACTGGTTGCTAAGAAATCGAGGACTTTTCAACATCTCATGTTCTGCAAGAAGGACTTGTACGAGCTGGGTGAGGAGCATAGCGAGAGCACCGGGCCCAGACTGGCCAATGGGATATTCCAGCTCCTCGAACGTCATGCTTGGTACATAAATGAGGGTTGGCTGGAAGGCTCTCCCTCTCCCTCTCCCTCTCCCTCTCCCTCTCCCTCTCCCTCTCCCTCTCCCTCTCCCTCTCCCGGGATTGTGGTTTTGGGATTTTCTCTCCTCCGGGATCGCTGGCCGGGAGCAGCCTGGGCATCGGTCAGCAGGTGGTGAGCGATTGCACTGTGTCACTCATTTGTGTGCTCTGGAATCTTGTGTCCAGTTCTGGGCCCCACAGTTCAAGAAGGACAGGGAACTGCTGGAGAGAGTCCAACACAGAGCCACCAAGGTGATGAAGGGAGTGGAGCATCTCCCTGATGAGGAAAGGCTGAGGGAGCTGGGGCTCTTGAGCTCGGAGAAGAGGAGGCTGAGGGGGGACCTCATTAATGTTGATCAATATCTGAAGGGTGAGTGTCAGGAGGATGGGGCCAGGCTCTTCTCAGTGGTGTCCAATGGTAGGACAAGGGGCAATGGGTGTGAGCTGGAACACAGGAGGTTCTGCTTGGATTTGAGAAGGAACTTCTTTGCTGTGAGGGTGCCAGAGCCCTGGGCCAGGCTGCCCAGGGAGGGTGTGGAGTCTCCTTCTCTGGAGACATTCAAGACCCACCTGGACACCTTCCTGTGTGATCTCATCTGGGTGTTCCTGCTCTGGCAGGGGGATTGGACTGGATGAGCTTTCGAGGTCCCTTCCAATCCCTGACACTCTGTGATTCTGTGATTCTGTGTTCTATTTTTATTGTTATTATCATTATTACTTAAAATTTATTTTATTTCACTTATTAAATTGTTTTTAGCTCAACCTAGAAGTTACCCCTCCAATTCCCTCCTCTATTCCCTGCTGTAGGGTGAGGGTGAGGGAGCAGCTGCTTGGTGTTTGGCTTCTGGCTGAGTTCAACCACAACAAGAGTTTAACCTGCCAGGGTTTAACCTGCACAAATGTCCCACCAGGCACAGCAGGTCCCTGAGACCCTTCCTCCCTTCTCACTGGGAAAATGTGAGTGGGCCCCCAATGTGCTGAGGTCATGGGTGTCATTTAAGATCCAAGGACAGTGACAAATATTGAGTCCTGAGTGGTAAAGGAGGATGATGTTGTGGGTCAAAGCTTTTTTTGGGGCAAGAGATCGACGTGCTGCCCGTGTTGCTGTTCAGAGTCTCTTTGACCTGGGCTGAGGTGACAGCTCTGGCCCAGCTGGTGGCACCTGAGAGCACCTCAGAGCAGCGTCACGTGTCGGGCAAACCAATACTGAATTTGCCTGGTAGCACGAGGAGCAACAGGGAGAGAAGTAGACATTTTGGTGAAAGAATGAACAAAAAAAGAAGTGATCAAAGGAGTGAGATAAAAAATGATGGCAGGGACAGACCCCTGCCCGGGATCATTTAATAATGAGGTAATTAACGCTTCACACCTCACTGGCTCCTTTCATGTAGGGATCACAAAGCGCTTCACAAACATTAATTAATCTTCCCTACCACCCCTGCAGGGAAGGTCACTGAGCCACTGAGCGTGAGGGAAATCTTGTCATTGATGGAGGTGGCTGCTCTCTGGGCACGAGGGACACTCGGGTGTGGTGGCAGCACGGGGAGAGTTTCTCTTCCTCGCTGGTGACTTCAGATGATTTCCCACGACTTCCTCTGAGAGGAGAAATATCTCTGAGTTGTCACAGGCAGCTGGGACTGGGACTGAAAGATGACCCACCCCAAAGCTGTTGAGGACACTGAGGAGGTCAGGGGTCCACCCAGGCAGCCCCCAGCACCAATGCACAGGCAAGGTTTGAGTGAACGTAAGGGACCTGTGAAGGGCAAATCTGTGACTGTTGGGGAAAAAAGTGGCTTCCAAATGAGATCTGAGCTGTGGCTGCTCCTGCAGAAGGCAGGACAAGGAACATCAGGTGACAAAGGGAGAAAGAAGACCTTTTCTGATGGTAAATATTCAGCCTGGTGTCACTGATCTGTGATGCTCAGTTGGCCACAGAGGATTGCGTGTCACTGTGGGGTTTCACATCTTTGGGGCAGTAAAAAGGTCTAAGTGAGTTTGTGGCTCCAGGGCAGACACTTGTCCCCAGCTGTGCCCAGAAGAGTGTCCCCTCTGCATGATGTCCTGCCCTGGAGAGGTGGATGGTCCAGCTTTGGGATGCTGGAGCATCCTGGTGGGATCACACTGTCATTGCTCAGCATTGCAAATATCTTTGGTTGTCCTTGTTCCCAGAGCCTGGCAGTGGTGCCACCATGGCTGCACGAGAGCTGGCCTCGGGCTGCCAGCGTGGGAAGAAGCAGCTGCCAGGTCAGTGTGCCAGGAGGGTGTTTGGGGGGTTTTTCCTTTTTTTGAGGCATTTATGAGAAAGTTGAATATGGGGCAGAGTTGTGAGATGGGGAAAAACCAGATTTGGGATGAAACGGTCTGGAAGGATTGACCATCAGCTGGGGTGCAGGAGTTGGGAACGTGGCTGGGATGTCTCTTGGTTGGTGGGATCTGCACTGGGATAGCAAAAATGAAATCAGGAGAGGAACAACCAGTCCTCAGAATAGCAAAGACTGTACTTGGAGGAGTTGTCCTTCACCTGGCCTCATTGTACCATTAAAACATTTGGGCTCAGGTTTTAGTTAACAACCAAAGATCTTGAAGCCCAGAAAGCCAACAGCACCCTGGGCTACACCCAGAGCAGCGTGGGCAGCAGGGCCAGGGAGGGGATTCTGCCCCTCTGCTCTGCTCTCCTGAGGCCCCACCTGCAGTGCTGCCCCCAGTGCTGGGCTCCTCAGCACAAGAAAGATGTGAACCTGTTGGAGGGGGCCCAGAGGAAGCCACAGAAATGTTGGAACACCTCTCCTGTGAGGACAGGCTGAGAGTTGGGGTTGTTCAGCCTGGAGAAGAGAAGGCTCCGGGGAGACCACATGGTACCTTTGAATACTTGAAGGGGCCTCTGAGGATTCTCAGACTCTTTGGCAGGGCCTGTGGTGATAGGACAAGGGGTGATGGTTTTAAACTAAAAGAGGGAGATTTAGACTTGATGTAAGGAAGAAATGTTTTACACTGAGGGTGGTGAGACCCTGGCCCAGGTTGCCCTGAGAGGTGGTGGATGCTCCATCCCTGGAAACATTCACAGTCAGGCTGGACGGGGCTTTGAGGAACCTGATCTGGTTGAAGATGTCCCTGCTCACTGCAGGGGGTTGGACCAGATGACCTTGAAAGGTCCCTTCAACCCAAACCATTCTATGATCCAGCTCTGTCCCAGTTGTCCCCCCAGCTGCTCTCAAGGTGTAGGTGCACTATAGAAAGCCCATCTCGCCAGCCATGAGCCCAGTGGCACCATCACTGGTCCCCATGTCCCCAGAGGCCAGGGGTGGATGGCCAAGGCCTGGCTCTGGTGAGAGCTGGTGGACATCCCCTTGCTTTTCCAGCTTTCACCTGGGAGGTGAGGGCCAATGACAGAAACTACCACATGCAGTTCAAGAAGAAATTTGCCTTCTGTCTGACCAAGAGGAAGTACGCGGTGAGTCACCTGGGCCAGGCCTGGGCCATCTCCTTACTCAGCCCCTGCTTCCTGAGCTGGTGATGGTTGGGGGTGACACAACACAGATGCTGTAGAGTTATCCCCATTAGGATGGAGATAACATGATCCTCAGTGGAGAGGAAGGGGCTGCTCCCTGCCTGGTGGCCCAGATACCTTCTGAAGCTGTCAGACAAGGAGCAGAGCTCCATGGAGGACACTTTTGAGTCTGATGGAACAGTTCTGATGGAACAAAACCAGATTTTTTTTTTTGCAGATGAATAATGACCATCTTGTTGGGGGTTGGTTGGACATGCTTTAGATGATGAGAAGCAACATATTTTGTTTCAGTTTTAAGCCATTTGGCCCTTTGCTCTCAAAAATCTTCTTGTTCCTATTTGTAAGTTTTTAAAGGCCTCTCTTCTGCCACAAAAAGTGGAGAAGTCCCCAAAAATACCAGAATGTCTTTGGCATTTTCAAAACACACCCTTGATTTCACGTGGCTGGACTCCCACTGTGGCTTTGTGACCTGCCTTTCTTCTGCAGGGCAATGCCATCAAAACAGCCAAGTACAACATCTTCACCTTCCTTCCACTGAACCTCTACGAGCAGTTCCACCGCATGGCCAACCTCTACTTCGTCTTCGTCATCCTCTTGCAGGTGAGGTGGACACCGAGGTGAGAGGCAACTGTGTGTGAGACTGTCAAGCAAAGGAGGGTTGTCTTCTGCTTAGAGTAGGGGACTCTGGTCTAAACTGGTGTCCAGGCTGCTGCTTTTCAGTGGTGTCCATTGTCTTTCATGAACTCTGAGGGGTTTGTTAAGTTTGGTTTGGTTACCTTCATTACCTTCAACTGATTGGATGTGGAGATAAGCTGAGCTCATGTATGCCACTCCTAAAGAGAAGTTCTGCCCTCCAAATGCAGTGACCAACGTGCATTTCACACCTCCAGTTTAAAAACAATGTGGAAATTCAACAAACCAGTTCCATGTAGACAGAGATGTTGATTTGGTTCATCTTAGATGGGTTCCTGCCATCCTCAGGTGCTGGCTGGGGAGGGGAGCTGCGAGTGAATGGGAGTTAGTCACCTCAAGTGTCACATAGGAGAATAAAAGTTGTGTCAGTAGTGTAAAATTCTCCTTCTCTAGACCTTCCCTCAGATCTCCACGCTGCCCTGGTACACCCTGCTGTTCCCCCTGAGCTGCCTCCTCACCATCCGGGGGCTGCGAGACCTGATCGATGACATTGTGAGTATGGGTCAGAGTGAGAGGCTGTGTTGGGGGTAGGTCCTGAGGGGGATGGTCAGCAGAAAGGGTGGGATGAACTGAAAAGCTTGGGAGTTGCTGTCATTCATGGTTCCTGAGGTACCATCAACTCTACCGTGTCCAGAATGCTTTGTGGTTTCCCTTGGGAAGGATGTGACTGGGCAGTTGCTTTCCTTGGGTTCCAGACCCCCATCTCTGTCATCTTTAATATCTTAACCAAGGACTACATTCCCAGGTTGGTCTCCAGAAATATCTTGGGGAAATTTTGCCTCTTTATTCATCAGAATATATCTTCTGATTGCTTCAGAAAGCAGATCTTGACCTGGGGCTGAGGGCAGATGGTGGCATTGAGGATTGTTTTAATGGGACAAGGAAGTCTGGCCTGGCCCATCCCTTTCTTTTGGCCTCTTTTTTTTCTCTCCTCTGTGCAGGGTCGTCACCAAAGTGACAGAAACATCAACAGCAGACCATGTGAAATCCTGTCTGGGAAGAGGTGAGGGCCTTTCGGAAGCTGTACCCGTGCTTTCCAGGGCTGTGTGGAACGCTGGATCATCTGAAGGGCTGAGCATCCTTGAGCATAGCAGCTGAGAAGGGTTTTGGTGGGAATGTCCCTCACTCTGCAAACTGCCACCATCTCCCAAAATCTGCTGCAGGTCCAGCTGCTCCCCTGTAGGAATGACCATAAAAGCCCTGATTTGCTGTGATGTGCTGGGAGGGGGTGTCCTGGCCACAGAAGTTCTTCCAAGTCTTCATATCCAACCCATGGAAGCATATTCCTGCTAAACACTGGTCCAGGGAAGGACCAACATTTCCCACCTGCAGCCAGGGGCTGAAAGTCCCTGACACCTGTAGGTTCAGGGGACATGGATGTGACAAATGGGTCCTGTGCCATCCTTGGTGCTCAGCCATCCTTCGGTCACGCAGATGGTACCACGGTGGCTGATGAACCAACAGTCTGGAGACCTTGGTTCATGCAAGAAGTTGGGACAGACACAGGCTGGGCCAGAGGACAGATCAGCAGTGGCTCCTGTTCTCACTGCTCTGCAGGGATGAAAATTCCCCCCCTAACTGATCCCCTACACTGATCTCCTAGAGAGCAGTGTAGGGGAAAGGGATCTGGGAGTCCTGGTGGACAGCAGGATGACCATGAGCCAGCACTGTGCCCTTGTGGCCAGGAAGGCCAATGGCATCCTGGGGTGCATTAGAAGGGCTGTGGTCAGTAGGTCAAGAGAGGTTCTCCTTCCCCTCTACTCTGCCCTGGTGAGGCCACATCTGGAATATTGTGTCCAGCTCTGGGCCCCACAGTTCAAGAAGGACAGGGAGCTGCTGGAGAGAGTCCAGCACAGAGCCACCAAGGTGATGAAGGGAGTGGAGCATCTCCCTGGTGAGGAAAGGCTGAGGGAGCTGGGGCTCTTGAGCTTGGAGAAGAGGAGGCTGTGGGGGGACCTCATTAATGTTGATCAATATCTGAAGGGTGAGTGTCAGGAGGATGGGACCAGGCTCTTCTCAGTGGTGTCCAGTGGTAGGACAAGGGGCAATGGGTGTGAGCTGGAACACAGGAGGTTCTGCTTAAACTTGAGAAAGAACTTCTTTCCTGTGAGGGTGCCAGAGCCCTGGGCCAGGCTGCCCAGGGAGGGTGTGGAGTCTCCTTCTCTGGAGACATTCAAGACCCGCCTGGATGCCTTCCTGTGTGATCTCATCTGGGTGTTCCTGCTCCGGCAGGGGGGTTGGACTGGATGAGCTTTGGAGGTCCCTTCCAACCCCTGACACTCTGGGATTCTGTAATTCTCCTGCAGCTTCCGCTGGCAGACGTGGCGTGACATCTGCGTCGGGGACATCGTCCGCCTGCGTAAGGAGAGCATCGTCCCGGTGAGCGGGGTCCCAGAGCGAGGGTGGGAGGGGACAGTTTTGGTGAGGAGGGGCTCAGCCAGGTCCTCTCTCCTCCTTTTTGCTCTTCAAGGCTGACATCTTCTTGCTGAGCAGCTCGGAGCCCAGCAGCCTGTGCTACGTGGAGACTGCTGACATCGATGGGTGAGGAGCAGGGCAGGGGACCACTGCTGCCATGGGGGGAGAGGGGCAGAGACATCCCAGCCAACAGCTGAAGCCTCCAGTTTTGGGGACCCCCTGGCATGGAGGGGTCAGGCATGCTGGGAGGGCTGGAAGACCAGCAGAAACCATGGCATGGAGGAGATCCTCCATAAGCTAAACCTACAGCCACCTCAGAAACGGGCTTTGAGCCCTACATTTGGAAAATGGGAAGCTGAAAACACCTCTGAGGCTTCCACAGAGCAGCTGGTGACCTCCAGCATCTGTCTCCATCTCTCAGCTCCCTCCCAGCCACGCTGAGGACAGTGACTGCCTGTCCCTCCTGTCTCCATCTGCAGGATGATTTAATGGCAGGGTCTCTGGGCCAGAGCTTCCTCCCTGCTTGAGTGCTCGATGTCTGGTGTGATAGGTCCATATCTCACTTTTCATTGCCATCACTCATGTAATCACCTGATAATTAATGGCCATCTCTGTCCCAGGGGTCTGGCAGCAGAATTAACAGCTCTGTCAGCCCTCAGCTCTGTTTTATTTTTCCTTCCCTGGTTCCTCTTCACAGGGAAACGAACCTGAAGTTCAAACAAGCCCTTCTGGTCACCCACCAGCAGCTGGTGAGCGAGGAGAGCATGGCTGCCTTTGATGGTGAGTCTCCTGGATGGGTGAGGATGCTGTTGTCCCATCCCTGAGGTTGGGATTGGTTCAGCCTTGGGAAGTCTCTGTCCCCCCTGGCCCCACGTGCCATCAGCCTCACTGGAGGTTGCACTTGCTCCTGCCTACAAGGCTGGAAGGTGGTTCACGCCAAAAGACCTTGTGTGGAGGCCCTTCCCCAGCAGAGTGGCTCTGTGATGGCTCCACTGGGGTTGTGCACCTTCCCCCTGACCTGGATCTTGATTTTCCCACTAGAATCAAGTTTTTGACCCCAAAACCTGAGCTCAGGCCCTGGATTTTTCCCCTGTGGTCCTTCATAAGATGCAAAGTCCCCTCTCAGAGCCTCTGGGGATGAAGGAGGTTGTGTTTGTACCTTGTCCAATTCCACAGCCTGGTGCTGTTCCTGGACTGACACCCTCCAGCACTGCAGGGTGGCCCTGCAGCTTATCCTGACCTTCATTTGAGCCATTCCATATCCCAACTGCATCTGGAGATGCCCTGGCAAAATCTGAATCTCCCCTGAGAAGCCCCCAGCACCTCTCTTTGGAGGGGGCAAATGTGGTGAGGGGGGCAGAGGAAGGACTTCTCATTTCCCTCCAAGCCATGACCTGAATTGTGTCTTCTGCTCAAGGGAGAGTGACCTGTGAGGAGCCCAACAGCAGGATGCACAGCTTCACGGGCAGGCTGGAGTGGAGGGGTGAGACCCACTCGCTGGACAGCGACCGGATCCTGCTGCGAGGCTGCAAGCTCCGCAACACCGACCTCTGCTACGGCTTGGTCATCTACGCAGGTGAGTGCCCAGGTCCACACCAGGAAGGGCAGAAATACCCAGGTCCCTGCAGGTTTTAAGCTGCCTTAAGAACTTCTAGCACCAGCAGGTCCCATTCTCAGCTGATACCAAGTGGGAAGACCTGCTGCTGTAACCCAAGTCCTCCCAGAAGTTTGTCCCAAGCTTTGCTGGTGTTGGGCTTGCTGGCAGGGAGATGATGTGGTGGTACCAAACATCTGGTTATCATCCCAGGTAATATTTCAGCTACATCATGTCCTGGATCTATTTCACCTGTGGCCTCCTGCACAGGTCTCAGTGCAGTGGAGAGCTTGGCCATGAGCAGCTGTGGGTACAGGAGTGGGGTAAGACCTGGTGTGAGCAGCACTTTGAGGGAACAGCCTTGATTAAGCACTGATCAAGGGCTGTGGTTCTCTGAAGTCTTCAGAGGTGGGGAGATGTTACGGAGGAAACCAGCATCACTTGGCTGCAAGTCAACCTTCTGGAGGCTGTGGACTTGTGTTTTTACTTCTAAAATGTTTCTTGTCCAGGGTTTGATTCCAAAATTATGAGGAACTGTGGAAAGATCAAGAGGAAGAAAACCAAGCTGGACCGCATGATGGACCGGCTGGTGATCATAGTGAGTGTGGTGCAAACACCTCCTGCTCTGGTCCACTGGCCTCCTGGGGTTGCTCACAAGTCTTCTCCTGAGAGCCTGCTTGCTTGGGTGATGCTGATTTTCTTAAGCTTGCAATATTTGGCTCAAAATATCTTGGATTTAACAAGTTATGGGCAAGTACCAAGCGGTGTTCCCAGGAAGTGGCAGTTGCTGGGTCTGGAGCAGTCTGTGTGGTGGTTGTGTTGCTTAAACTCTGAACCCTAGCAGCTCTGAGTCCTCAGCTCCTCAGTCCTTGGACCAGGGAGCTGGAGTATTCAGGATCTCCAACCCCTCCTGGCCTGTTTTACTCATCCATAACCGTGCAGGTCCAAGGAGGTGGTTTGTGCTGAGGGACCTGCAGGCTGTAGCTCAGCACAAATGAGATGCAGGATGGGGGAAGGAGGAGCCTGTCCTCTGTGGGAAGCCAAGCAGTGTGGTCATAACAGTGAACTGGGTCACTCTTACCCTGGTTCCTGGTGGTTGAGGGTCATCGCTCCTCAGACTGGCCACAGGCATTCCTCTCTCTGCTGGGAACTTCAGCAAGAAGTCTGCAGGACACCCCTTGTCCAGGGAGATGGTGCCTGGGGCAATTAGGGGGGTGGGAAAGTTGCCTTTGGCTGTGTGTGTGGGTTGTGGATGTGTCCAGCTGAAATACGTGCTGAGATCCTTCACCTCTGCCCAGGATGAGCTCTGAGGTTCACCTGCAGGCACAAGGACACCTTTCTGCAGGTTTACAGCTAAATGAGACAAACAGTCTGGAAGGGGCAAGGGTTGGTCCTAGAAATGAGTTAGGTGGGCTCTGTGTCATGGGCCATTCTCATCCTGGCTTCCCATCTCAGATCTTCCTGGTGCTGTTGGTCACGTCGCTGTGCCTCGCCGTTGCCTCTGGGTTCTGGGCCAGGATGTTCCAGGAGAAGCACAGCTACCTCTCTGCTTTCTACAAGCACACCACCCCTGCCCAGCAGGCCTTCTTCAACTTCTGGGGCTTCACCATCCTCCTGAGCATCATCATACCCATGTCCATGTATATAACGTAAGGACATCAGAGATCACTACCCCGCTCCCTGTCCTTGGCCATCCTCTGGCACCTTGGTTTGCAGCCACAAAATGGGGCTGCACCAAAGATCCAGCTGTGGCCCTGAGCAGCTTGTTCCCATACAAGCCATGAGAGGGGAAGGATGGATGGGGCTTGTATCTCGGAAACATTGATGATGTGCTTTGAGATCTCAGGAGAAAGCCAGAAAAGAGGTGCAAAGACACGTAGTGATGCTGGCGGTGGTGGATAAGCTGAGGATGAGGCTGGTGAAGGTGGTGTTTCCTTCACTGAGCAGCAGCAGGGTGGGGAAGAGAAGGGCACAGCCGTTGTGAGCAGCCAATAATCCCAATTTGTGCTGGGAGAAGCAGTTTCCAAACTTTTCAGCCCTTCACTGAATCTCCAGAACTTTGAATGTTGGCATCAAGGGCCAGATTGCCAGAGGGGAGCCCAGTTGCCAGGGTCTCAGTAGGGTCTCAGTCTGGTGTGCTGAATGTTCTGGAAACCTGACCATGAACAATGAAAACCCTCTTGCTTCCCCCAAGCTCTGAGCAACAGGAGTGTCCTCTCTGCCCTTTCTTCCTGTGTCACATCCCCAAGTGTCCCTGGGATGGGACCGACACCATCTCCTTCCCCGGTGTCAGTTTTCTCCTACCTGACTCCCTAGGCTGGAATTCATCTACCTGGTGAACAGCTTCTTCATCAACTGGGATCTGGAAATGTATTACCCCCTCAAGGACATCCCAGCTAAAGCCAGAAGCACCAGCCTCAATGATCAGCTTGGCCAGATTGAATATATCTTCTCAGACAAGACCGGCACCTTGACACAAAACATCATGAGCTTCAAGAAATGCTGCATCAACGGGATCATCTATGGTAACTTGTGGTGGAAGCAAGTTGGTGGGGACTCATGGGTTAGGTAAACCTTGGATTGGTTCTTTCCCCTGCTCCTGGCTCGCTAGGAAGGTTGAGACATGTGGATTGGTCTTGGTGGCCCAGCATGTAGACAGAAGATGCTGTAGGAACTCGGCTTGTTCTCATCTCCTGTGTTATCAGTGCTTTGCAGGGGCCACCACACCTGTGGTCACAGTTGTGTTCCCAGTGCATGGAGTCAGGGCACAACTCTGCCCTCCTAAAATGGGTGTCTGCTGTTCAGGAGATGTGTCATGCCCCAAACTCATCTGAGATCAGGTTCTCCCTGATAAAGAAAAGGAGCCTGAGGTTAGGAACCCAGCACATGGCCAACACAAAGTCTGGTTGAGGTGGATCCTACCTGGAATGATTAGCAGGTGCTGGCCCAGGTGGCCACGACAGGGCAGGCAGAGGAGCCACAGAGTGATGGGCCAGTGAAGCTCATGGATTTTTATTTTCTGTGAAGATCTTGGGAGAAAAAGGAGGTTTTGCTTTTCTTCTTTGTATCATTTTTTGGTGAATCTCCAGCTTGGCCTCCAAATCTGGGCACTTTGAGGCTTTCAGGTGACCTATGGAGGAGGCAAATAAATTATCATTGCCCTTGTGGTGTTTCTTTACAGTGAATGCAAATAATTGATCTTTGCTTTGATTTTTTTTTATGGTTCTTCTTGGTTTTTCCTTTAGAAACCCCCAAATTGCCAAGTTCTGCCTCTGATTGCTCCATTTCCATGAGCTCTCAGCTGGCTGTGGGAGCCATCTCAGGGCTTCATTAGTGAAATTAATGAGTTTTAGGTGGACCTCCTTTTTCCTGAGATAAGTATCAGGTACTTGAGACAAATGGACAGTGATAAAAACAAAGAGGAGGGGGGAAAAAAAACTCTAACAAAGTTTTTGAGTAGAGATAAAACTGTTTTCCCGCTGCCTGATGAATGGTGTTGCACCTCTGTGACATCTACACCATGGTCCCACCAATCTCTGGCCAACTGCTGGGTCTCCCAGGAGAAGTGAGTGAAAACTCATTTTTTACTTTTTTTTTTTTTAACCTGAATTTTTAACATTAAAAAGGTGCAGAAATTCTGAATCCTCCAAGAGACAAATAAAGTTGAACCTGGATATTCTAACGGAGCCCAGCTGGTGACCAACACCGAGCAGATGATGAAAACCTCTCCCTTGTCCCAGTCTTGTGGCCAGCAGATGGACTGGGGGGTAACAGAGCATGGGACAGGCTGCCCAGGGAGGGTGTGGAGTCTCCTTCTCTGGAGACATTCAAGACCCACCTGGACACCTTCCTGTGTGATCTCATCCAGGTGTTCCTGCTCTGGCAGGGGGTTGGACTGGATGAGCTTTGGAGGTCCCTTCCAATCCCTGACACTCTGGGATTCTGTGACTGATCCCTCCTAGAGAAGCCACTGGAAGCCCCCAGGGGTGATGGTCCCGACCAGCTCCCATAATTAACGGAGTTGTTTTTATTTTGGCAGGTGCAGGCACGGGCCACCAGAAGAAGCAGCCCCCGGTGCGTAGCTCCCCCTTCCCACCTCGCGCGGGGCCGGGCGCTGCTCCTCGTCAGGGCCAAAGCCAAAGTGGTTGTTGGTTGCACCAGCAGCAGGACCAGCTCTGTGTCCTGGAGCAGAGCTTGCTGACCAGAGAGGCACGTGCTGCCTCGGGCTGGCCAGTTGGCCAGGTCTGAGTTAAGGACAGGGGAACTGGGTTCATAAAATCATCCAGTTCTGATCTCTGGCTCCCAGAGGAGGCCACGAGGATGGTCCAAGGGCTGGAGCAGCTCTGCTGTGAGGACAGGCTGAGAGAGTTGGGGCTGTTCAGCCTGGAGAAGAGAAGGCTCCAGGGAGACCTTCCAGTGGCCTCCCAGTACCTGAAGGGGTTCCAGGAAGGCTGGGGAGGGACTTTGGCCAAGGGCAGGGAGTGAGAGAACAAGGGGTGATGGCTTGAAAGTGGCAGAGGGGAGATGGAGCTGAGATGTGAGGAAGAAATTCTTTGCTGTGAGGGTGGTGAGACCCTGGTCCAGGTTGGCCAGAGAAGCTGTGGCTGCTCCTCCCTGGAAGTGTTCTGGGCCAGGTTGGATGAGGCTTTGAGCAACCTAGTCTAGTGGAAGGTGTCCCTGCTGCTGGCAGGGGGGTTGGGACTGGATGAGCTTTCAGGTCCCTTCCAGCCCAACCCATTCCATGATTCTATGATTTTTATATATATTTTTAATTCCCAACCTTTTTATCCTCCCCCCCTTGGTGTCAGCAACGCAGAGCTCGGCTTACGGACTCCGACCTGGATCGGACCGAGCCAGCATCACCACCCAGCAGCATCCCTGGGGCAGATCCCCATGCTCAGAATCTTTCTCCAGCCTGATTGTGCCTCTTGCAGGGATCAGGGCTGACCTGGAACCACCACGGGGAGAAGAAGTTGGACTTTTGTGACACGACGTTGCTGGAAGCCGCCCGTCAGGACAGTGACCCTGTGCTGAGGGAGTTCCTGAGGCTGCTGGCCCTCTGCCACACTGTCATGGTGGAGGAGAAGGGAGGTGGGTTGGCCACAGGGGTTGATGTGCTCGGCACAGGGTTGAGCTGATGTTCAAGGTGTTGAGGCCACGATGGCTTTTCCATTGCCCAGCAAAGCTCTGCTGTGGAGGTGCAGGTGGTGGGAGAGCCTGGAGATGCTGTGGGTTCCTGTCCTGGCATCATGGATGTGTCCATTTGGGTTTGTTTTACAGCTAATTAGTTGGAACAGAAGCACAGGGGGGATAATCTGCCCCTGTCTATGCACTGGTCCTTCCTGGGGCGATGAGCAGAAGAGATGAGACAAGTAGGACTGAGTTTCCCTAGCCTGATGGCTTGGACTTTAGGGTCTTCATAGAAAATGTTGGTGCTGAGCAAGAACAGGGTGCTTCAGAAGTCCAAGAGTTGCTTGGCTGGGAGTGTCCTTGTCTAACCCCTCCTCTTCTGCAGACCAGATGGTTTATCAAGCAGCCTCACCGGATGAAGAAGCGCTGGTGTTGGCAGCCAGGAACTTGGGGTACGTCTTTCTGACCCGAACACAAGACACCATCACCATCAGTGAGCTGGGGGTGAAGAGGACGTACAAAGTGCTGGCCATGCTGGACTTCAACAGCGACCGCAAGAGGATGTCTGTCCTGGGTGAGCAGGACGGGGTGTCTCAGGGGGCCCCTCCAGGAACACAGAAGGTCCCTTCCTTGCTCCTTCCATACTCAGCCCTACCAGGGGTGGCACTGGGATGGCTGCCATTGACTGCAACCGGCACAGGAGCTCCAAAGGATCATCCAGGTCATCCCTGAGGTTTTGTTTGTCCCCATACCTTGGTGAAGGCAGCTGAGAAGGGTTTGAGCAGCCAAGAGAGAGCAAGTAAATCAGGGGCTTGGAGAAGGTGTGTGAGGAACTGATGGTCCTTGAGGCCTGACCCTGCCTCGTGGTGGTGTGGATCTGGGGACAGTCCTGTGCTTCCTAGAACTGTGAGCAGAAAAGCACTGGTGTCCTCTGCGGTGTCTTCTGCAGCATGGCCATTGCACGGGGACAGTGATGAGTGGGAGCCATCTCTCTGGGTACCTAAGCTGTCCTTCCTCTCCCTCCCAGTGCGAGACCCCCAGGGCACGATCCGGCTCTACACCAAGGGGGCTGACACCGTCATCCTGGAGAGGCTGCAGAGGCGTGGGCCCAACGAGACCTTCACCGAGATGGCGCTGGATGTGAGTCCCACGCCAGCCTGGGGTGGAAAGGGCTGGTCTCCCTGCTGCTGGCTTTGGACTGGGTGTCCTGGAGTCCCCTGCTGCTTCTTCTCCCTCTGGCTTCAGGATTTTGGTCCTTTCTTCCTTCTGCTCTAGGAGTCTCACCTGCATATGGGACAGGGGCTAAGAAGGCATCAAGCCCACCTTCAGTGTTCTTCATGAACCAGTTGCACTGCAAGGATGCTCATGGGGATGCTGTAGGATGAGGGAGGGAGTCAGAGCCCAGAGGGAGACCCCCAGATTCTGGAGGGTCTATGGCTCTGCCCATGGGAGCATCGTGGCTGGCTGGCGTGATGCCCTGGTCCACCATGAGAATCATCCTGGTTGAGAGAAGGGAGACCTGATGTCTCATCTCTGCAGCGCTTTGCAGAGGAGACCCTGAGGACTTTGTGCCTGGCCAGCAAGGAGGTGAGCGAGGCCGAGTACAGCGAGTGGAGCAGGAGGCACCGCGAGGCCAGCGTCCTGCTGCGGGACTGCGCGCCGGAGCTGGACAAGCTGTACGAGGAGATGGAGCAGAACCTGCAGGTGGGATGGAGCTGGGGTTTAGGAGGAACTGGCTGTGCTGGTCCCACAGAGGGCAGGATTGTGGGGTTTGGCTCTTTGGGATGAGGAGGGGGTGAAGTGTCCAACCCAACACCCATTCCCTGGGTGGGAGGGCAGCTGGAGTTCCCCCCAAGGGTGACTTTGTGGCATGCCAGTGGACACTGGGTTAGAGATCTGTCAGGTTGTGTCCACCCATGGGCAAGAACCTTTGGTTGGATCCAGGGATAATTCCCACCTCTGCATCTTGCCCTGTCCCATGTCATGACACCTGCTCACCCTCCTCCCAGCTGCTTGGGGCCACGGCCATTGAGGACAAGTTGCAAGATGGAGTCCCTGAGACCATCCAGCTTCTGAAACTGGGCAACATTAAAGTGTGGGTGCTGACAGGAGACAAACAAGGTCAGTGGAGGCAACCCCAGATCCCACCAACACATTTCAGCTCCTCCTCTAACCAGGACCAGAAAAAAGATACGAGACTCTGGGGGTGGGCAACAACCTCCAGGTTCTGCTGTTCCCCTTAATGTCAAATCATAGCTCGTGCCACCCACGGGGACACGAAAGCAGGGGAAGCCATCTGCACAGTGGCACAGGGCTGGAGCAGAGGCCCCAGCAGCTGCTGCCCACCAAGGGCTGTTGGACCCGAGGGCTGGGGGCTGCCCTGGCATGGGGGAAGGGGTAGAACCATGCAGCCATCGGCGTTGACATCTGCATGTTGCAGAGACCGCCATGAACATTGGCTACGCGTGCAAGCTGCTCACGGACGACATGGAGGTCCTGGAGGAGAAGGAGATCAGGTGAGGAGCTGTGACCTCCTGGTTCAGGACATTGTTGTCCCACTGAAGACACCTGAGGGCATAGGAACCTGTGCAGGGTGGGCAGAGCTCGATGCTGACAGAGATGTTTCTCCTTCCCTGTCCCAGCCTGGATGTCCATGGCCCTCATCTGCTGATGCTTTTCTAGGCGTCCCCATCTGTTTCTGTCCCTACAGCATTCTCTTCCTTGGCAGGCTTTGACCAGGAAGTGGTGAAGCTGTCTCTCCAGCCTCCAAACCACAAGGACAGAGGCTGGTTTTTCATATCAGTGAGCCCCTGGGGCTCCCTCTCTGTCCCCTGTTTTCCCACCCTGAGTACCAGCCCCATGTCCCTGGAGCTGGCTTTGAGATGGCAAAGGCCAACTGTAGGTCTCAGATGAAGCCAGGCAGCATGACCACTGTCACCAGCTCAGCTCCAACCACCCCTTCCTCATACAGTGAGATCCTCAAGGATTACTGGGGGAGCAACAACAACCTCAGCGGGGAAGCCCCGTGCAGTGGGCACCTCTCCCAGCAGCGCCCAGAGGCTTCGTGCCACAAGAAGAGAGCTCTCATCATCAGCGGGGACTTCCTGGTAAGGTGGCACTTGGATGCTCTTCTCTGCTCCCTGCCTGTTTCTGCCCTGGTGCTATCAAAGTCCTGGGTGGCACCAGGACGTGGAGGACATGATGTCCTTCCTGCCCAAGGGGTGGGAAAAGCCCATTTTTGGGGTGGGGAATGAAGAGTGGAGACAGGGACAACCTTGCACCAGTCATTTGCTGTTGGGGGCTTCCACCACATGTGCCCAGCTGGTCTTCTGGGATGACACAGGCTGGCAGGTGATCACATGCTCTTCTGGTCATACTGGGACAAACTGGTCTTGTGGGCACAGTGCCTGCTATGTGATGAACTTGAAGATAACTGAGGTCACTTTTTTGTAACATCTACAAAATTTAAGAGCTTTATTGAGGACCTGGGGGCTCTCATGCTGTGAAGGCTACAGGTGAGGTCCCAACCACGTCTGCTCTCCCCTAAGGACAAAATCCTCCACACGGGAGAGGTGCTGAAGGAGAAGAAGGGGCGGCTGTGGCGGTGGCTGGCTTGTTGCAGGGCTACAGGCTGGCAGGAGCAGGCCAGTCTGGTGGAGAAGGTTTTTGTGGACTTGGCCACCAGCTGCCAGGCAGTGATCTGCTGCAGGGTGACCCCCAAGCAGAAAGCCCTCATCGTGCAGCTGGTGAAGAAGCACAAGAAGGCCATCACGCTGGCCATCGGGGATGGGGCCAACGATGTCAACATGATCAAAAGTGAGGCTGGGGGCTGGGGGAGTGGGGGTTTCGGCCAGCACATCCCACTGGTGGGGAGTGGTGGTGCTCCATCTGCCATCTCCACCACCTCACCCACTCCTTTGGGGTGAGGAGCTGGGAGGGGAACCCCCAAACCAGATCTCCACATTGCTGTGCCAGGAGGGGAGGAAGAGGCACAGAACCAGGACCAGTGTGGGTCCCCTGACATGGGGCTGTGCTCTTCACACGCCCAGTCATATCACAGAACCCCAGACTGGTTTGGGTTGGGAGGGACCTTAAAGCTCCTCCAGTCCCAACCCCTCTGCCAGCAGCAGGGACACCTTCCACTAGACCAGGTTGCTCAAAGCCTCATCCAACCTGGCCGAGAACACTTCCAGGGAGGAGCAGCCACAGCTTCTCTGGCCAACCTGGGCCAGGGTCTCACCACCCTCACAGCCAAGAATTTCTTCCTCACATCTCATCTCCATCTCCTCTCTGCCAGTTTCAAGCCATCACCCCTTGTTCTGTCACTCTCTGCCCTTGGCCAAAGTCCCTCCCCAGCCTTCCTGGAGCCCCTTCAGGTACTGGGAGGCCACTGGAAGGTCTCCCTGGAGCCTTCTCTTCTCCAGGCTGAACAGCCCCACCTCTCCCATGCCTGGTGTGTCACTCCCACAGCCATGGCATGGAGTGATGGAGGGGGCTTCTTCCCTTTGCCCACCACTCCTGGATTCACCCTCTGCCCATCAGCCTGGGGACAATCCACAGGGAAATGGAGGACTTGGCTCCCCAAAACCCTCCCCCTCTGTGTTTCACACCTCCTGTCTCTGCAGCTGCCGACATCGGGGTGGGCATCAGCGGGCTGGAGGGCGTGCAAGCCGTGCAGTGCAGCGACTACGCCCTGGCACAGTTCTGCTACCTCCAGCGCCTCCTGCTCGTGCACGGCCGCTGGGCGTATCTGCGCATCTGCAAGTTCCTCCGCTACTTCTTCTACAAGACCTTTGCTGGCCTCATGGCCCAGGTCTGGTTTGCTTTCCACAGTGGATTCACGGCTCAGGTGAGGGATGCTGCCATTAGCAGAGGTCACGTCCATCACACCAGGCTTGTGACCTCCCTGCCGAGGACCCTGTGCAGGTCTTGTGCCCGGTGCTGCCTGGTGGGCACATGTCCACTTCACTGCCCTGGTGTCCTTTCTCCCTTGCCCTGGTATTGGGCTCTTCAAATTTTTGTGGTTACCTGCTTGAGATACAACTGGTTATCTGCTTTTTGCTTGGCTGGATCGGGAAAAGCACCCTGAGGAGATCTGGGGTGTCTTTGTGAGCTGCAGCTCAGGCTTGGACAGATGGAAGGAAAAATCCCATGTGCATTAAGCTGGCTTCCCCCAGGATGGGAGTTTTCATCCCAAGGGCCATCAGTATGACTTGGCCAATGCTGTGTGTCTCCAGCCCCCCATCTCCATCTGCTTCACGTCCCCATAGCCCCACAACCCCATCGCTGCAGACAACGTGGGGCTGATGCAGATCCTGGGTCAAGTCCATGGAGGTTTCCCCAGTGTTTGGATGTGACTCTCCTGGACTCACCACTAGCACCTGCCCAACCTTTTGGAGTCTTTACAAAGCACCACTGAACTCACAGCCATGTTCTTCTCCCTTCTAGCCTCTGTACGAGGGCTGGTTCCTCGCACTCTACAACATCTTCTACACCGCCTACCCTGTGCTGTCCGTGGGCCTTCTGGAGCAGGTAGGGGTTCACTGGAGCAGGTAGGGGTTCACTGGAGCAGGTGGGGGCTCACTGGAGCAGATAGGGGCTCACTGGAGCAGGTGGGGGTTCACTGGAGCAGGTGTGGGTTCACTGGAGCAGGCACAGGTTCACTGGAGCAGGTAGGGGTTCGCCGGAGCAGGTACAGGTTCACTGGAGCAGGTGTGGGCTCACTGGAGCAGGTGTGGGCTCACTGGAGCAGGTGTGGGTTCACTGGAGCAGGTGGGGGCTCACTGGAGCAGGTAGGGGTTCGCCGGAGCAGGTGGGGGTTCGCCGGAGCAGGTGTGGGTTCACTGGAGCAGGTGTGGGTTCACTGGAGCAGGTGTGGGCTCACTGGAGCAGGTGGGGGTTCACTGGAGCAGGTGGGGGTTCACTGGAGCAGGTGTGGGTTCACTGGAGCAGGTGGGGGCTCACTGGAGCAGGTGTGGGTTCACTGGAGCAGGTGGGGGCTCACTGGAGCAGGTAGGGGTTCGCCGGGGCAGGTGGGGGTTCACTGGAGCAGGTGTGGGCTCACTGGAGCAGGTGGGGGCTCACTGGAGCAGGTGTGGGTTCACTGGAGCAGGTATGGGCTCACTGGAGCAGGTGTGGGTTCACTGGAGCAGGTGTGGGCTCACTGGAGCAGGTACGGGCTCACTGGAGCAAGTGTGGGTTCACTGGAGCAGGTGTGGGTTCACTGGAGCAGATAGGGGCTCACTGGAGCAGGTACAGGTTCACTGGAGCAGGTAGGGGCTCACTGGAGCAGGTGGGGGTTCACTGGAGCAGGTGGGGGTTCACTGGAGCAGGTGTGGGCTCACTGGAGCAGGTACGGGCTCACTGGAGCAAGTGTGGGTTCACTGGAGCAGGTGTGGGTTCACTGGAGCAGATAGGGGCTCACTGGAGCAGGTACAGGTTCACTGGAGCAGGTAGGGGCTCACTGGAGCAGGTGGGGGTTCACTGGAGCAGGTGGGGGTTCACTGGAGCAGGTAGGGGCTCACTGGAGCAGGTGTGGGTTCACTGGAGCAGGTAGGGGTTCACTGGAGCAGGTGGGGGCTCACTGGAGCAGGTACAGGTTCACTGGAGCAGGTAGGGGTTCACCAGGCTGCATCCAGCCCCTGTGCCTGGAGGCTGCGTCCTCGGTGGGTGTGAATCAGCCCAGCAGTGGTTGCCCCCCATCTGCACGGTTCTCCGTGCTGGGACGTGGTCCCAAGCAGTCTGTCAGGCATTTGGAGCTCACCCCTGGTCTTGGAGTTCCTCTGTTCCCCGTCACCCCAGAGACAGTGGGTGGAGGGACTCCCTGCAGCTGCCCCAAGGGGGTTTTGGGTAGAGTGGCCCAATTCTGCCCCCCGCTGTGGGTGGGGAGGGCAATGCTGGGTGCCCTCCCGGCAGGACGTGAGTGCCAAGAGGAGCCTGGAGTTCCCGGAGCTCTACGTGGTGGGGCAGCAGGACGAGCTCTTCAACTACCGCGTGTTCGGTGTCACCGTCCTGCACGGGGTCAGCACCTCGCTCGCCAGCTTCTACATCGCGCTCTGGGCCTTCGAGGACCGCGTTGGCAGCAAGGCCGTGGGCGACTACGAGTCCTTCGCCGTCACGGTGGCCACGTCAGCGTTGCTGTCGGTGCTCATGGAGGTGAGCACCCATCTGCCCTTCCCCATCCTGGCCCCGGGGCAGATGTTCAGGGACTGCAGCCCTGGGGTCTCTGACACCATCCCCAGCAGCGTCGTGGCTGGGGGACGATGTCCCTTGGGGCAGGGGAGGAATTTGGGATGAGTGTTTGAATGGAAGTGGCCTCCATGAGATGCTCTGTGCTCTGTCCTCCTTTTCCCTGCAGATTATCCTGGACATCAAGTTCTGGACAGTGTTGTCCTTCCTGCTGGTCACAGCCAGCCTGCTGTTCTTCTGCCTCTTCTCCTTCCTGACCCAAAGCATCGATGCCTTCAGGATAGCCCCTGCCATCTTCCGCTTCCCAGGTGAGATGCCCCAGGGATCCTCATGGTCTTTCCCTTCCCAGAGGCAGGGGACCCCAGCTTGGTGCTACCAGCTGTTTCCCACCTCGTAGATCATCTCTTTGTCACCATCTCTCAATCTTGCTGTCTGGGTTTTTGACTCTGGTTTAGGTGCCATCTCCTCTTTAGGCTCCTCAACACCTTTGTGGGTGGGCACTTGTCCCTCAACTCTTGTTCCCTCTGTCTTCTCCACCTTCCCTACATCACCCACGGACTTCTTGTGTTGACAGACGCCAGCTGGAATGCCCTGACCGACCCCTATGTCCTGCTCGTGGTCCTGCTGTCCCTGGTGGTGAACACCGTCCCCTCGCTCACTGTCCGCTTGTACTGCACCATCGTGGGCAAATCCACCACCCAGCAGGTGAGGGTGGAGTGGGGGCTGGTGTGGGGAGGGGTCCTGCACCCAGGGTGCTGCTGATGATGGGGAGGGTGAGGTTCCCTAGGGAAGCCACTGCCTGAGCTGTAGCAGTGGGATGTCACCTCTCCTTGGTGGCATCACTCAGCTGGTGGTGGTCTTTCATGACATTGGTGTCCAAGTCTGATGACAGAGACCTCTCCTCAAATTGTTCCATGGCCTGACAGGAGACCCTTGAGGCAAGAGACCTGCTCCAGCTCTTGGAGAGAATCTGCTTTTGGCTTTTGGCTGCTCCTGGCCTCCTTGAAGCTGCTGCTTAGGAGGCACTGGGGTCTGGTGCAGGTCTTGGTACCACCCGCAGCCTTGGTAGAGCTCACTCCCATCTGAGTTGTGGGTCACACCTTGCTGGTGGTACAAAGAGGTCCCAGATGAGAGCAGGGGTTGAGCTTGTGCTCCAGAGGTCTAAGAGCTTTGAAGACCCCCATGAGGGTCCCCATGTTACATATCCCATCACATAGAATTACAAACTGGTTTGGGTTGGAAGGGACCTTAAAGCTCACCCAGTCCCAACCCCCCTGCCAGCAGCAGGGACACCTTCCACTAGACCAGGTTGCTCAAAGCCTCATCCAACCTGGCCCAGAATACTTCCAGGGAGGAGCAGCCACAGCTTCTCTGGCCAACCTGGGCCAGGGTCTCACCACCCTCACAGCCAACAATTTCTTCCTCACATCTCATCTCCATCTCCCCTCTGCCACTTTCAAGCCATCACCCCTTGTTCTGTCACTCCCTGCCCTTGGCCAAAGTCCCTCCCCAGCCTTCCTGGAGCCCCTTCAGGTACTGGGAGGCCGCTAGAAGGTTTCCCTGGAGCCTTCTCTTCTCCAGCCTGTCCTCACAGGAGAGGTGCTCCAACCCTCAGGTCAACTCAGGTCATGGTGGAGCTGGGAGCCAAACTGTGTCTCAGTGGAGGGTGTCCCCGCCCTCCTTACCCCGCTGTCCCTACCTTGGGGTGAGGGTTTGCCTGGGCGGTGGCCACAGCCCTGATTTTCTCATCTCCTTGCAGAAGATCCACCTGAAGGCCAGGCAGGAGCCGGAGCCCTCGGTGGAGCTGCGTGCCCACGTCCCTCGCGGCTCCTTCCACCACCGCTCCAGCTACGCCTTCTCCCACCAGGAGGGCTACGCCGGCCTCATCACCCGCGGGGACAGTCTGCGTGCGGGGGGCACCCGCGGCACCGCCCAGGGTCTCCTACACCCAGAGACCCCCCCGGCTTTGTCCTCCCTCCCCAGCCCTTCGGCGTAGCTGCTCTGGCCCAGCATCAACCTCCCACCATGCTGGGACAGCGGAGGTGACATCAAGGCGCAGAACTGGCCGGCTCCTTCCTTTTATGGGCATTTTTTTAACCTTCTTTGGATGGGTTTGAACCCTTCTTTGAGGGGTTGGCCCAGCCTGGGGGTGTCCTGCCAGCAGCTCCATCTCCCCCATGCATTGTGTGCACGGACTTTGCAGGAGCTTGTGAAGCTGTGAAAGCCACCACCCTCTGCTGCCACACTCACCCATTGCCCTGTGACCACCCTGGCTGGCTCCCCAGCCCCCTTCCCTCTGCTGAGCCCCCTTGGAGCTGGGGCTTCTCCTGCCTGAGGCTGATCCTGCTCCAGGCTGGACCCACAAACAGCATCTCTGCTGCCCCAGGCTTGTCCTGTCACCTCCCAATTAACAACATGTCCCAATGCAAGACCAGGGCTGGGGCTGGGGGGCAAGGGCAGCTCCTGGCCCCTCCTCGCTCCCTCCTGCCCCGGGGGCCTGAGCTGCAGTGGCTGCATGAAAACCCTCATCTTGTCTTCCCATGGCTGTGAGGACCATGGGGCAGAGCTGCCCTCCCCACGCAGGGCTGGACTCGGTCCCCGTGGCCACCCCGTGCATCAACCCAACGGATCAGACTCAAGTGGTGTCATTTTAAAATGCCCCCTATTTCCTGGAGAAGGACCCAGGGGTGATTGATTACCTGCAGGTTTTTCTTCTCCAGCTTCTTGCAGCCTCTCCTCGTCACTCCCTGCCATCTCCACCTCCTTCTCCCTTGCCATCCCTGCACAAGGTGATGGTGTCTGCTATGTGCCATGCCCCGTTTCCTCAGCAGCCACGTCCCACACACCCCAGGTCTAATGTCCCCACCTTGATGGCCACAAGCTGATTGCTGCAAAGCCCTGAAAAGTGCTTTTTTGGGGTGATGTGCATCAGCTCTGCCCAGCGGGGATGGGAACACACGTCCTGCAGAGCCACACTTTGGGGACATCTGTAGTGGCTGCTGGAGAAGTTGTGTGTGAACAACTGATGGGTGACCGGGTCACCCTTTGTATTGTTTTTATTTTTTAAATAAAATTACTTTATAGAACCACAGAGTCCCAGACTGGTTTGGGTGGGAAGGGACCTTAAAGCTCATCCAGTCCCAACCCCCCTGCCAGCAGCAGGGACCCCTTCCACTAGACCAGGTTGCTCAGAGCCTCATCCAACCTGGCCGAGAACACTTCCAGGGAGGAGCAGCCACAGCTTCTCTGGGCAACCTGGGCCAGGGTCTCACCACCCTCACACCAAAGAATTTCTTCCTCACATCTCATCTCCATCTCCCCTCTGCCACTTTCAAGCCATCACCCCTTGTTCTGTCACTCCCTGCCCTTGGCCAAAGTCCCTCCCCAGCCTTTGGCTCTTCTCTCCTCCACTGTAAATCTCTCCTACGCCACCAAGGGTGAAAGCTGCACAGAAAGGTCCTGTGGTCCCTTGGTCTGTGCCACCAGCTCTTTGCCACCTCTCAGTGCTTGTGCTGCAGCAGGACAAGCTACACAGGTAACACCAGAGCCAATGACATCAGCGGTGGGGGCTCAGCCCTGCCCGCGGCTCACGCCGTGCGATGAGTTTGGTTCACAAGTGCTTTGGCCTCATCTGCACCGAGTTTGGGGGAATTAAAGGGTTTTCTTTGGGCTCTGGCCAGAAGGGAGCTGGATGGTGCCAAGAAATAAAAGTATCTGAAGCTTCATGCAAGGCCAGGTTGGATGAGGCTTTGAGCAACCTGGTCTAGTGGAAGGGGTCCCTGCTGCTGGCAGGGGGGTTGGGACTGGATGAGCTTTAAGGTCCCTCCCAACCCAAACCAGTTGATGAGTTTATGATTCTCCTGAGGAAACTCTCACAGGTGCAACTACCAGGTGGAAAACCAGGAGGAGAAACCTTCCCAGCTGCCTGGACATGACCCCCAGATCCCTGAGGGGATCCCCTACTGATTCCAAATCCCCTGATGATCCCCCAAAGCCCTGAGGCTCTCAGGTCAGGTCTAAGGAGAGGGGTTGAGATGGGGCAGCAGCTCCTGGAGCAGCAGGAGGGAACTGACCCAGGAACATCACTGCAGGTCACACACACACACACACCCCGGGGGTGAATGACTAGAAAATAATTTATTGAAGAAACAGAAAGCTGCAGAAATACAACACAGTCATGACCAGTAGAGGATGAACAAATAGAGATTAAATTCTTATTATCATTTTTTTTTTCCTCTTTTAAAACCTGTTGACAGGCTGGAGTTCAGGTTCCTCGTCACTTCCCCCGCGTGAGGCATCGCAAAGGAGGAGGAGCAAACCCCAGAGCACACAGCACAGTTTGGATAAAGTGCCTGACACATAAGACTCTTTTTAAGTATTTTTTTTTCCTTTTTTTTTCTTTTTTTTAACCATTTGTAAATAGCTTAAACAAATAGAATTGCAAGACACAGAGGAGCAACAATTGCATTTCGCTGTAGAGTAAAACCTATCCCGTGAGAGAAACAATGAAGCAGCAGCAAAAAAATAATAGAATAGAATAAAATAGAATAAAATAGAATAAAATATAAAATAAATAAAATAAAGTAAAATAAAATAAAATAAAACAAAATAAAATGAAATAAAATAAAATATAAAATAAAAAATAAAATAAAGTAAAATAAAATAAAATAAAATATAAAATAAAATATAAAATAAAATAAAATAAAACAAAATAAAATAAAATAAAATAAAACAAAATAAATAAAATAAAATATAAAATAGAATAAAATATAAAATAAATAAAATAAAATAAAGTAAAATAAAATAAAATAAAATAAAATAAAAAATAAAATATAAAATAAAATAAAAAAAATAAAACAAAATAAAATAAAATAAAATAAAATAAAATAAAATAAAATATAAAATAAAATAAAATAAAATAAAATAAAACAGAATAAAATAAAACAAAACAAAACACAATAAAATAAAATGAAATGAAATGAAATAAAATAAAATAAAATAAAATAAAATAAAATAAAATAAAATAAAATAAAATAAAATAAAATAAAATAAAAATCAATTGAATTAGAAGGAAAAAAAGTCATTTAAAAACTCAGAGACGTGGCCCTCGGACCGTGCGGGGCGAGAGCGAGCGTCACCTATTGCTATGCAGAAAAATGAGTGATGCTTTCCAGAGGTGGCTGGATTGGCAAACCCGAGGCTGTGGGTTCTTCCTGGCCAGGATTAAATAAAAAACTTCTGGTTTTAATTTGGTAATTGAAGGGGAAAAACCAAACCAAACAAAACCAAACCAACCAAACAAAAAAACCCCAAACCAAACCAAAAAAACCCCTTGAATTTTGTTCTTTGCATTTTAAATTTCCTCTCTTTAAAAAAGCCCAAAGAAAGACCAAAGCAGAAGTGGATTCTGCACAGCAGCATCTGCAGGTCCAGCCCCATCTCCTCAGCTCCAGGTGTCCTCTGAGACAAGGGAAAAGGAGTTGATTGAATGCCAGGGACGTGTGGTGGTGATGGGCTGGCAGCCAACGGCATCTTCTCAGTGCCCAGAGCCAGTTGAGGAGAGAGATAACAAGGAGCTGCTCATCCTCCCCACCCACACTTGGGGTGCTCAGGAAGGGGGACGAGTGATGATGTTTTTTGCAAAGCCATTTCCTGGCACGGCCAAATGCTCCTGGCCCACTCTGTGCCAATGTCCCATCGGTGGAGACATGGTTAGAGCAGGAAAAGCTCAGCTCTGGCTGTGCCTTAGTGGGGTGACAATGACTAAAACCCAGCTGGGCATCCCCCACTCCTCCTGCTCTCCTGGTGGGATGGAGACAGCTCTGCTCTGCTGCCAATGGTGAGTGTTCAAGGGAGTCACCCAAGGGAGAACTGGACACCTGGGGAGCATCACGGGGAATGAAATGACCCAAAGTCTTGAAAACTTCCACAAGTGAAGCAGGACACAGTGGCCAGGCTGAACCAGCCTCTCCTCTCCTCAGTGGGAGGAGATCTCAGGTCCCCTCCTCTTCCTCACCCTCTGACCATCCGCTCTCCATCACCCTCAGAGGTGCCCCTGCAGCCCTGGTTTTGCTCCTGCTCCCCACAGCACAAAAATGCCCTTTGGGGGCAACCCTGGTGGAGAGAATTGTCTTTAGGACAGAGCTCGGATTGTCATTACCTGCAGGGAAAAAAAATCTTTGGTATCGTGGCAAGTTGCTCCTCAAGGCATTTTTGGTTGATGTGGGCAGCAGACACGGCCAGATCTGGTGTGGGGCAAGGCTCAGCCCAGCTGTGGTTGATCCAGCAGGTCCTGGTGGGCTAAAGGACAGGAGAGAGTGCTCAGATTTTGGCTTCTCTGGGGTTTCTGAAGCCACTTGGTTCATGACTCGTGATGGAAGCCAGCTGGTCTCTGTCTCCCTTGTGACTGTGGGTTGCATCCAAGCCTGGTGAGACCTTCTTGTGGTTGGAAATGAGGTCTTGGCCTCCAAGCACCAAAGCATCTCGTGCTGGAAAAGGTCTCTTAGGAGGACATGGGACATGGTGGGGGATGCAGAGCTCCTCAAAGAACAGGAGAGTTGGTCACTAGATGAAAGGTGCTGCTGGAATAAACATGACCTCTTCCTATATGCCAGGTCCTTGGTCAGTGGGTCCCATGTCTCCCCCACCACCTGGTACTGAGCTGGCCATGAAGAAGGTGAAGGCTGCAGGGACACAGCATTAGACAGGAGACACAGATTAAAAACCCTTACTTTGCTTTTGGGGGCCACTTTGGTGGGGTCCAAAGAAGCTGAGATCTCTTTCCTCGTGTTGGGTTGGGGCCACCTCTAGTGACAGAGGGGAAGGATGGAGGGGTGAAGGGGCTGGAGAGGGCTGAGGAATTGGCATTTTAAGGTAAATCACAGAATCACAGAATGGTTGGGGTTGGAAGGGACCTCTGGAGATCATCTTATCCAACCCTCCTGCCAAAGCAGGGTCACCTAGAGCAGGATGGCATCCAGGCAGGTTTTTAATATCTCCAGAGATGGAGACTCCGCAGCCTCTCTGGGCAGCCTGGCCCAGGGCTCCAGCACCCTCACAGGGAAGAAATTTTTCCTCATGAAGTGCTCTGGTAATGTTGGGGAAGCAGAAGGAGCAGGTACCAGAGCCTCCTCTGGGCTCCCATCACCTTCCTGATGACCTCTGAAGATGAGACTCCTTACAGCTACTCTCCTCCCGTCTTTAAGCAAGGAGAGGAGGAGGAGCAGAGGATGAAGGAGCAGGGGATGTAGCCCCGTTCAGGGGGGTCTCTCTGGACATTTGCAGAAAGCTCCCTGGCTGTCTGAGGCAGGTAGGGAGACCTCCCAAAGTCCCCTGAGACCTGTTGGTGGGCTGGGGTGCTCCAGAACCTCTTCCACTGGCTGGACTCTTCTTCTTCTTCCTCTTGTTGTTGTTGTTCTTCTTCTTCTTCTTCCTCCTTCAACCAGAGCAGGTACCTCCATGCAGGGTGAGAGCTGGGCTGGGTGACAGAAAAGCCTGTCAGGGGCAGACACTGTGTGCTGGGTGGTGCCTCTGACCCAAACCACATCCTTGGGGAGAAAACCCTCAGAAATGGGTCACTCCAGTCCATCCCTGGGTCCAGATGGGCGTTGAGGTAGCACCATCTTCAGCGTCCCTTTCCAGGCAGGGCAAGGGCAGAGGTGGGGCTGAGAGGTCACCCCAAGGGACGGGGATTTGGGAGCATCACCTGGAAAGGTCTCAGCCCCAGGGGGAGGTTTGGGGTGTCTGGGGGACCTTTCCCTTGTCTCAGAGCACGCGAGGAGCCCCGCGGCGTTGCCCACTTGGGTGGTGGCAGCTGATTGTCTCTCCTTCTCTCATCTGCACTTGGGCTTTGACCCACAGAGCTGGATAAAGAAAAAAAAACAACCCTCAAACCCCCCCCAAAAACCCCAAAACCCCCCAAGCCCCCAAAGCACGGCGAGGAGGCAGACCTCCCGGCAGCGGGTGGGCTGGGTGGGCGCGTGCGCGGGGGTCCCGTGCCCCACATGCCCTTACCCTGTTTGCTGGGCACAGGGCCACGCCGTGCACCCCGTCCTCCCCAGGGGTCCTCTGGGGACCTCCCTGTGTCACTGCCACACCATTTTCAGGGTGAAAAAAGGAAGAAAAGAAGCAAAGGAAGAAACCAAAGGGGATAAACAACGACTGTCCCGTGGCGGCGTGAGTTGGAGAACCAAAACAAACCCAAACCATGATCCATGCAGAGAAATCCTGATCAATCAAAACCTCGTGGACAAAAAAAAGCACAGTTTGTCCCCTCCCGCTCCCACCCAACCACCCCTCCCCGAATAATTATTACATTACTTCAAGAAAGAGTATAATTTTTTTTTTTTCATGCATAAATCAAATTCTCATCTTGTCTTTTTTTTTTTTTTGTCTTTTTTTTTTTTTTTTTGGGTCTTCTTTAAATTACATTTGAACACAGAACACAGAGAATAAATACTCTTGTACGACAGGAAAAGTAACACACCCGAACGCAAAGGGATCGTCAGCAGTTGTCGTTTTTTCTTCTTTTTTTTTCATTTTTTTTTTTTAAAAGGACTTGTCTAAATATGAAATCTGTAAACTCCAAGGGTCCTTTTTATTTTTTTTTTTAATCTTTCTCTCTTTCTCTCTCTTTTTTTTTTCCTTTTCATCATGAAACTCTCCAGCTTTCATCTCCTTAACATTCAATATGTCTCCCACTGAACGCGTCAAAGAAATAAGAACATGCCGTCTTCTGCAAAATTATAATTTAACAGTATAAAGCTTCAAGTCACAAATTCCAAAAACTAGCTAAGTCATTTTTTTTATTTTTCTTTTTTTTTTTTTTTTATCACATAAACTATACATTAAATATTTTGAGGTATTTCAGAGAACATTGTCAGAGGCTTGTAAGGTCTGTGCTGGGTGGAAAAGGCGGCTTTCTCCTGCATAGAGAATGTCTTTGGTATCACAAGTCTTGTGGGTATCGGGTAGAAGTGGGGTGGCACGGCCATGGGATCGGGCAAGATCTGGCCAAGGCAATAGTGTGGAGTGGGGACAGTGAGGACAGGGAGGGGACGAGGTCAGGGATGCTCTGACAGAATCACAGAATCACATTAGGGATTGGAAGGGACCTTGAAAGATCATCCAGTCCAATCCCCCATCCCACTGGGTGACCTGCTCTGTCAGGTCACCCAGTGGGATGGAGAACCATGTGGGGGGTCTCCCAGCTGGGTTTGTTGTCACCAGGGGGGATTGACCCTGGACAAGTTTGGTCCAACTCAAAAGGAGCCACCTCAGCCGGAGCCTGAGCCAAGTAGGTACAATCCAACCCAAGGTTTCCCTAAACCAGACATTCTGGGGGTTCCTTCTCTGGTGGGTCCTCCTGTTGCCTTTTGCTAAAGCTGAATGGTGGAGTGGAGCAGAGCTGGCTGCACCCATCTGCCCCAAGGAGCCAAAAATGCCCCTTTGAGGACTTGGAAACGGTTCCTGCTGAAAGGTTCCAAAGCTCCAAACCATTCCCTAAAGAAAGGTTTGGAGAAAGCCCAGGGTGAGCCTTTCTGCTGCTCCTGCCTCCGTCTTTCCAGCCATGAACCCTCCCTGTGCTACCAAAAAGGGAAACCAAAGCCCAAGTCTGAGCTGAGCAAAGAAGAAAAAACCCCCGTGATGAAACCAACATCTTCACCTCGTGGGCTTCTGCAGGGTCCCAGCGCCGAGCGGGGCTGACGAAGGACACGAAGCAAAGCGATGCCCCTTGAGAAGGGACCTGGACACCAGGTCACTCAGTGCTCCTGGGGCAAGAGGGGCTGGATGGAGGGACCCTGAGGACCATGCCAGGTTGGGGGACAGAGGGACATCTGAGAAGAGGGGGGGACACACCGGGGAACCAGCGCCGTTCCCGCAGCGGGCAGCAAGGGGGATGCTTCAATGAGGAGAAGGGTTGGGGGTATCTTCTCTCCATCCCAACACCCAAAGACTACAAAGAGTTGCCAGAATCCATCCCTTGGGAGAGCTGAGGTAATCGTGAGTCTGGAGGATCAAAAGCAGAGGAGCAAAGAAATGGCCACACACCTTTGGTACAAGAAAAAGGCACTCATCCACCACGCTGCCATCCCGGCTCGCTCACTCCCTTCTCCCTCGCTCTCTGGGGGCTCCACGGGGCTGTCAGGGGTGGGGGGGTTCTGGGGGTGGCGAGGGGCTCTTGGCCAAGGTGGAGGGATCTCGGCCGGCCCGCCCGCGGGGGAGCAGGGAAAGTGGCGTTTCCAGCACAGACCAGACAAGGCAACAAAATCTTTGGTATCAGACGTGATTTTCAAATCACAAACATTGAAAACTCAAGTGAGGTAGCCTTTATTCTCGGGTTCTCACTAGAAATGTCTTTGCATCCTTGAGGGCCTGTGGCATTTACTCTTGGGTTTTGTTTTTTTTCCTTTTCTTTTTGTTTTTTTTTTTTTTTCTTTCCTTTCTTTTCCTTTTTTTCCCCTTTTTTTTTTTCTTTTTTTTTGTTTTTTTCCCTGTGTGTTTTTCACTTCCCAAACCAAGGCCCCCTTTGTGGCTTTTTCAGCCCTTGAATACAACTCGATGGGGTTTCAGGAATCCACCACCACCATTGTCACCACGTCACAACAAGACAAGAAGAAACAACTTTAGGGGAAAAAAAACCTCAGTGGTGGGGAGCGGGGTCCTGGGGGGATGAGATTGGCTTTGCCCTCCAGTTTGTGGGTTGTGGTTGGCAAAATACGCAGCGGCACACGCCCCTTCCCGCTCCTTCCCTCTCTCCCACCCGCTTTTTCCCAGTGATCAACTGGTTAATTTGGTGTGACCGTGTCCAGTCTGACACCCCCGACCCCTCCACCACCCACCTACCCCAGGAGCTCTTTGGTTCAAGACGTCCTCTAACCCCGCCGGGTGACCACAGCCGGGCAGGGCTTCGTGTGCAGGGTTTTTGGTGTTTATTTATTTATTCATTTCTTTTTTCTTTCTCTCTTTCATTCTTTTGTCCTTTCTTTCCTCTTTTTTTTTGTGTTTTTTTCTGGGGTGCTTTTTTGGTGAACACATCCTTCTTTTTTTTTTTTTTTCATTCTTTTTTTTCTTGTTTTTCCTTTCCTTTTTTCCTTCTTTTTGACAAGGTGCCTTCCTGTTACACAACAGATCGCTCTCAAAGTAAAGTGAATCGAAGAAACCATAGCGCTAGAACACAGATGGTACAATTTTACCCGCATAAATTCAATAATGTCCCTTTTTTTTTGGTTCTTTTTTTGATTTTTTGGTTGATGATTGGTTTTGGAGGAATTTTTTTTATATTTTTAAATTTTTTTTTCCCCATGTGATGGAAGAAGGAGTGGACTTTACCTTCTCCTCCATCCCCCAAACCTCTCCCAGCCCTTCCCTGTCCCCGGTGGTACCTCCTGCTCCTCCCGAGGACACCCCAGGCTGGCAAGGAGCCCACACGGGGGTGTGCTGGGATGAGGGTTGATTGCAAGGGTTTGGCCTCGTGATTGCTTTTATTATATGGCACAAGTCACCATCAAGAGCTTGGAGGAAACGCTCGTTTTGAAGCTAGTACCATCGCTCCAGAAAATTCCCGTTTTTAAGGCAGGTTTGTTAATTGGCACAAAAAAAAAATAATAATAATTAAAACCAAAAAAATCTGGCGTCTTTCATTGTTTTGGTGAGTTGCCGGTCTTTGTGTTGAGCTTGTTGGGTTGTGGCTTCTCTTGTTATTCCTGGGTTTGGGTTGGTTTTGGTTGGTTTTGGGGTTTTTTTTTCCCTTTCGATCTCGTCGGGGACTTTTCCCCCTTTTCACACCCAGGGCTGGATTTCGCCACCAGATCCCTCGGATTTTTTCTTTTTTCCCAGGAGGGAATTTCTTTTTGTTGTTGGGTTTTTGGTTTTGTCATTTCTTTGGTAACAGAGATGAAGAGGGGGGATGAGAGGGAGCAAATAGAGGGGTGGAGGGGGTGAGACACAAAGCCAACAAATCTGCTTTGTCTGAGTCCGTTCCTCAACCGAAAATGAACCAGAAATCCAGCGGCAAACGGTGGAGCCAAGTCACCAGGTGAGATCAGATCCTTCACTCCAAGCCTCTCCTCCCACCTCCTTTCAAACAATGATGATTTGTGTTAAATACCCGATTTCTGTAGCTAAAATGTGCTTCTTTGACCTGCTTGGGCGCCAGGCGACGCGGTGCAGCCGCGGTTCCCCCTTCGGCCACGGCGCTGGGGGATGCTCGGGCGCACGGAGGCGGGTGGCCACGGCGAGACGTCTCCTTGGCCGTGGAGTTTCTTTGGGAGGGATCCAGGGATGGGTGCTCTCGTGGGTCAAGGTGAGTGTGTGTGTGTGTGTGTGCATGGAGGGGGGTTGGGGAGTGTGGGTGCTCTTGGGGGGTGTCTGGGTCAGGGAGGTTGGAGGAAGATGCCCGTGGAGGAGACTGGGGCTGTGGGGATGCTCTCAACTGGCTTTTCCAACCCTTCAAGGGAGAGAAAGGCCCGTGTGACAATGGCAGAGAGGGTCTGGCTGCCTTGGGGAACCTCAATGCACCTCAGCAGAGAAAAAAGCTTCAGCAGTCAGAGACCTGGCAGGAGCCCGGGGTCATTCACACCGGGAGCATTTTCCTGGTTCGTCCCCCTTTGAACCACGGGGCGTTTGGCCCTGGTTGGGTGGGGTTGTGCCAGAACCCAGCCCCATGATTCCACTTCTTGTATCTCCCTCACCTTTAATCCTCCACCATGGGAGCCCTAGGGGTGGCTGTGGCAGAGATCAAGGTTGGTGGAGGGATCAGGGGGTGCTCCTCTCCCCAGAGACCCTGGTGGGCAGCTGAAGACAGGGTTCTGTGGTCCCTGAAGACCAGGGATGCTTCCAAACAGCACCTCGCTCTCTCCCTCCATCCCACATCATCCCTTGCTCCACAGGGGTTTCCTCCAAGCCCTCCTGGGGATGGAGCTGACCTGGTTGCAAACCCTATCCCAGCTCCAGGAGCCGGGAGGACATGGCAGCAGGACATGGCACAAGGCCCACGTCCATGGGTGATGCCCTGATGAGGGTTTGCTGATGGACCCACAGCATCCAAAAGCACCCACCCCAGTCGGCTCAGGGCATGTGTGTGAGTCTGGGGTTGGCTTTGTCATGAGGAGGATGTCTGGGAAGGGGCAGGGAGGGCTGAGGGACATCATGCTTTGGAGAAAGTGCTTGTAGAAGAAGAGGGGACTCCGGGGTTGGTGCCTGGCTCCTCCTGCCAGCGGTTCATACACCGCCGGCGGGCATTCATGAAGAAGTTGCTGACGGTGTTGAGCTCCAAGCCAAGCTGCTGTGAGATGGTCATCTGCATCTCCTTGGATGGGCGCTTGTTCTCCTTGAAGATGGCGATCAGGGTGCGGCGCTGGAGGTCCGTGAAGACCAGCCGCTGCTTCTTGGGCTGCAGGCTCCTGTCCTTCTGCTGCTCTTGCTCTTTGCGTTTGCAAGCTAGACGTTCAAAAGAGAGAACAGGGCCATTAATTGGTGCTCACCACCCTGGCCCGCTTGCAGGTCACCTGGCTGCCTCCCAAAAACCAGGCCCTTCCCTCCAGGAAATCTGCTGGCTCGTTGCCCACCACTCCCTAGGTTATCTCCCTCCTCTTCCTCCCTGTGCCCCCTGAGCTGAGATGGGATGACAACCTCTTGCGACACCAGGATGAAAAAAGCCTGGGTGAAGCCCATCACCTCTTCAGACGCCCAAGGAAAAAGCCCAAGTCTCAGCATATCCAGCTGACCCTGGGATTAGAGACTGAGGAAACCCCTGGGCTGACTCTGCTCCCGCAGCCTGGCTACTGGGACCTGCTCCACTCCTAAATTTTGGGGGTCATCCATCAGCCTCCCTCCCTCGCTGCACTCTGGTGTGATGTCCCTCACCTCCTCATCACCTCTGTGGCTGAGACTGAGCCCTTTGCTATGATATTTGTCTAGAAAATTATAGAATAAGTGAAGTTGGTGGAGGTTGGTGGTCCAGTTCCTACTCAAAGCAGGAACAACTTTGAAGCTGTCAAGGTCAGAACAGGGTGCTCAGGGACTTTGCTGGGTCAGGACTTGGCCAGAGATGTGCAGGCACTGTGGGAGTGCAAGATGCCCATGGGCAAGGCAGGGTGTGGATCTGGCCCTCCAAGGCTGGGGACACAGCATTTCCTCCTGGAAAGCTTGGAAAAGAATCAGGAAATGGGGGGGCTAAAGACTTTCTGAGGAAAGCCCTCCCCTCGCCCCAACCAGCAGTTTTCAGCCTTTGGAGTCTCTTGGTTCAGATCTTCCCAAGGATTTTGCAGGGAGGGCGCAGGTCCTTGGAGACATTTGCTGTTGGAACGTTGCTGGATGACAGATTTCAACTTGCTTCTCTCAGGCGCTTCCAGGAACCTCTTCCAGCTGGTGCACAGACCTTGGAGGAGCCAGATGCCAAGGCTGAAAGCTGCTGCCAGTGCAATGGGATGGCATTGTGGGTCCATGGGATGAGTGTTCCTCTCAGGCTAACTCCCTGCCTGCTACACAAACACAGCTCCACGGCCAGGCTGAGTACAAGGGTGGGCAGCCATGGAACCTAGAAGCAATGGGAAGGGGTTTGAAGTCACTTCTGCCTCACTAGAGAACAAGGAAGGTCTTCCTCTGATTTTTCTTCAGCTGGCCTGCACTATGAGTCTACCTTGATCTAACAGAGAAGGAGGATATCCACCCCTTCCACCCAAAGCTGGGGAGATCTAGAGCTCAGTGAAGCAGATAATTTATCCAACATATTTATCCTTGTTCCCTTGGCTGCTGGGCTCGTCCCCATGGGGGTGGTGGGAGCCATCAGTTCTTTTCCTGCTGGGGCAGGGGACAGGAGGCACCAAGCTTGGCACAACCAACCACACTCAGTCAAAATCAGCCATCCCTGGTGAAGATGGTTAGTGGAGAGCCTTCCCCTCCCCTACACCCCCCAGACAGGACTATCTGCAAACCACCAACCTTAGGGACAAGGGACACTCAGAGCCTGGGGGACCCTGTCCCAGGGGTATCTTACTCAAACAGCCAGCAGAGAATGGTTTAGTGGAAACCTACCCTATGACCATCAGATGCTTGCAAAAAGAACAAAAAAAGCCTTTATAGAAAATTTGACTTTTTTTCCAGACATTAATTAAACTTTTTTTTAAAAAGACACCCTCCCCCCCCGCCCCAAACTCCCCCCAAACCATCAACAAACAGACAAAGTGCCCCCCACACCCTACGTGCACATTCAGAGCAGCACATCTGCACCCAGCCAGACCCCTCGCCCACCCCCTGTGTGTGCCCTCCCGGTGTCCCCCTGGCATGCTGGGCCCTGTCCCTGTGCTGCTGGGACCTCGTGTCCATGGTGGGCACCTCCCTGTGAGCACACCCTGGGTGGCACTGACACTACAGCTCTGCCACATACACACCAGGTACACAGAGGTGTACAGGTGTGTACACACACCCACGCCCCGTGGGGGTGATACGCTGACCCAGCTATAACCCCAGTAACACCACTGGGAACCAGTTTGTCCTCCCACTTTCCTGCCTGGGAGCACCCATTCCCCCTCCACCCCAACACAGCCAGCCCCAGACCCAGCGTTTCAGCTTTTGAACCCCACGTTCCCCCCCTCACCATTCAGTTTTTAGGAGTGATTATTACAAACCAGGCACCCATTGATGACCCCAAACGCGAACCAGCGGGCTCGTGCTGCTCAAAATGGGACCCAGCATTACAACTGGTGCTGAGCATCACAGAATCACAGAATCCCAGAGTGTCAGGGTTGGGGAGGGACCTCCAAAGCTCATCCAGTCCAACCCCCTGCCAGAGCAGGAACACCTGGATGAGTTCACACAGGAAGGTGTCCAGGTGGGTCTTGAATGTCTCCAGAGAAGGAGACTCCACACCCTCCCTGGGCAGCCTGGCCCAGGGCTCTGGCACCCTCACAGGAAAGAAGTTCCCCCTCAAATCCAAGCAGAACCTCCTGTGTTCCAGCTCACCCCCATTGCCCCTTGTCCTACCATTGGACATCACTGAGAAGAGCCTGGCTCCATCCTCCTGACACTCACCCTTCAGATATTGATCAACATTAATGAGGTCCCCCCACAGCCTCCTCTTCTCCAAGCTAAAGAGCCCCAGCTCCCTCAGCCTTTCCTCATCAGGGAGATGCTCCACTCCCTTCATCACCTTGGTGGCTCTGTGCTGGACTCTCTCCAGCAGTTCCCTGTCCTTCTTGAACTGTGGGGCCCAGAACTGGACACAATATTCCAGATGTGGCCTCACCAGGGCAGAGCAGAGCGACACCCCATTCCCCACCCCTTGATCCCCCCGTTATTTTTGGGTGTTGATGCTGGCAGCAGCCACATCCCACATTTCCTCTGCTCGTTTGTTTATTTATTTATTAATTTCTTTTCTTTTCTGCTGACGCAGCCCAACACCAACAGCTCTTCCCCAGTTCAATCTCATTACAGCTCCGCACAGCAGCGATCGATAGCGGCGCTGCTCAGATCTGTTCACGGCGGCCATCAGCCCCCCAACGAAGGATCTTTTTCCTACTCCCCATCCCCTGGACACTGCTGGCCCAGGTGGGCTGGTGGTGGCTGTCCCCATGTCCCCAGAGGTGGTGGGAGCCAGGGACAAGGGGGCAGCCAGGGGCACGGCTCTGACTGCCACCCAGGTCAGGAAGGTTTTTCTTTCCTGGAGAAAAGGAGGCTGAGGGGAGACCTTCTGGCTCTGTGCAACTCCCTGAAAGGAGGGTGCAGAGAGGTGGGGGTGGGTCTGTTCAACCAAGGACCAAGGGACAGGACAAGAGGAAATGGGCTCCAGTTGTGCCCAGGGCAGCTGAGACTGGATGTGAGGAAGAATTTCTTTGCTGAAAGGGTTCTGAGGCATTGGAAGGGGTTGCCCAGGGCAGTGGTGGAGTCCCCATCCCTGGAGGGATTGAAGTGTCGTGTAGACACAGTGCTGAGGGACATGGGTCAGTGGGGACTGGTCAGTGTTGGGTTCATGGCTGGACTCAATGAGCTCAAAGGGCTTCTCCAGTCGAGGCAATTCTGGGATTCTTTGTGCTTCAAAATCCCCTTTTTCCAAGTCCCAAGCTCCAAACGACTCATCCTTGCCTTACTGCTGTTCCTTGGTCGCATCCCTCCGGGGTCTCCAGGCCTGGCCATGGTCTGTGGGGATCAGGACATGCTTCCACCCCTGCCTCTGCATTATCTTCCCAGCAAAGGTCCAAAGCACAAGGTTTATTCCCTGGCTTGTTCTGCTCCTCCTCGGGCAAAGGAGACCCTGGCAGTACCAGGACCAGTTGGAGAGATGGGCTGGGATCCCCTGTGGCTGGGGGGATGCTCTGTTGGCCAGTAAGGGGTTGAGCTCAGCCACAATGGTCTTTCTCTCCTCTCTCCATCTCCCCCTGGCTCATTTCACAACACCTGCACTTCTGAGACCTCCACAGCTCAGCCAGGCTTGGCTGAAACCAGCCAACAAGGGCAGAAGTGCCAAGGAGGGAATGCCAGACACAGCGGGACAGGGTGACTGCACGGAGCCCGACACCAGCACACAACCCCAGCAGCATTTCATCCCTAAGGGACCTGACCTAGCTGTGGAAAAACCACAGGGAGCAAAGGCAAGGAGGAACCTCGAGTGGGGAAAGCAGGAAGAAAGCCCTCTGAAAGCAGAGGCATCCCACCCACCTCCCCCGCTGGATTTCTGCTGAGGGTTTCTGCCTCCCTGGAGCCTTTCAGCCGGGGGAACGCGTTTTCCTTGACTTCACCTTGACAAGCTCAAAGCAAAATATCTCCCAAATCATTTCTAAAGGGGACATAATAGAGACAATCAAATGGCCGCTGTTCAGAAGCTGCGATTATGCCTCGCAGCGTGAACTCCACCAAGCATTTAACTAATACCTGATGGCTTTGCAGGCTTCCGCAGCCGCCAGCCGCTGCCTTCGCTATTATACCCGCGAAGCTCTGTTTGCTCAGCCCCAGCGTGCTCTCCTGCTCCATTCACTTGCAATACAACCTGTAATTTTCTGCCCACTTTGCTTAAGTGCCGGTGATTTGTTGAAATCACAAAAGACAGCCAGGGGCTTTCAGAGCCAGCATGCTGGCGGTAAGCGAGGTTAGGGAGAAACATCAAAAAAACCCCCCCAAACCACCACTTTTTCTCTTTTTCTCCTTGTCAAATAGGCTCACAGGGGTGCAAGGAGACGGAGGAGCATTTAGAGGCTCAGAGGAAGGATGGAGAAGGGGTACTTGGATGAAGACATCCAGGTTGGGACAGGTTTCTTTAGTGCAGAGGTGGAATGGGCTCTTTCACTGGTGGGCACTGGGTGGGAAATGGCCGAGCAAAGCTGGCTTCTCTCCACGCCTTGGAGATGGGTTTAGCCCCTGGGCTGCCTCAGTTTCCCCCTCTCCTTGAAGGGGCTGAGGGATCTCGACCTCTTTCACAAGGAAGTGCGTGTAGGTTTGTGTAATTGTGGGTTCAGACCCTGCCCTGATATTCTCGAAGGTTTTGGGAGCTGCAGCTCTGAGCAAACTGGGATGAGCCCAGTGCCTCCCACAGCACAGCCACTATCTGATCCTGAACTGAATTAACCTCATGGCATCTTCTCCCCCAAAGCTGGAGCGGAGTCTGGACCAGAGATCAGGGAGCTTCATCCACAGAACAGAAATCCTTTGGTCCACAGCTGGGCTGCCCCAGAGCCGGGGTGACTTAGTGACTGCGAGAGGTTTGTTGGACATTTCTTTACATTGTAGGAAGAGAGCACCAAGAGATTTGTCACAAACAGGCTTCTCCAGTGGAAATCCAGGTCTTCTCTAGCTGGGAAGACTCAGTGCTGACAGGATAGTCAGCAGCATAGAACACAGGAAGAGACAGTGCTCAAAAACCAAACCCCAACTTTCTTTTTTACTTTTAGTTTTGCTGAAAACCCATTTGATTCCAAAAGGTAACGAGCACCCAGGCAACGGGGACGCAGCACCAACCCCACGACTGCCAGGGCAGAGCCTGCCCCGTGCTGCTCATCCCTGCCACCCCCCCACGACTGAAAAAACCTTCTGGGCTCCAGATCCATTTTGATCACTGTGGTTCTGCAGCACTCAACAGCTTTGAACCACACTGTGGTAGAAACTGTCCCGCTCCAGAAACCCACAGGTTCAGAAAACTCTGTGCCAGAGGCCGTCCAGAACCACAGAATCCCAGACTGGTTTGGGTTGGGAGGGATCTAAAAACTCACCCAGTCCCAACCCCCCTGCCAGCAGCAGGGACACCTTCCACCAGACCAGGTTGCTCAAAGCCTCATCCAACCTGGCCGAGAACACTTCCAGGGAGGAGCAGCCACAGCTTCTCTGGGCAACCTGGGCCAGGGTCTCACCACCCTCACACCAAACAATTTCTTCCTCACATCTCATCTCCATCTCCCCTCTGCCACTTTCAAGCCATCACCCCTTGTTCTGTCACTGCCTGCCCTTGGCCAAAGTCCCTCCCCAGCCTTCCTGGAGCCCCTTCAGGTACTGGGAGGCCACTGGAAGGTCTCCCTGGAGCCTCCTCCTGAGGGATGTGGTTAGAAACTGCGATGTGTCTGCAGCGCTGCAGCCTCACAGCCCTGCTGGGTTGGAGTGACACGGTCCAGCCAGAGCTCCTGGTCCCACACGTGTCCCTGAGCCACGTGTCCCTGCCTCGGTGGGGACAGGCTTCCCCGCTGGTGTCCCTGGGAGCTCCAGAGGATGAGTCCTGAGGCCCAGGGAGAGCCCCTGGTCATTGGTATGCAGCCAGCGCGCTGCAGGGTGAGCTGCTTCCCTGAGCCCAGCAAATTAAATCTTCCTCTGAATGCTGCAAATGAGGAGATGAGATGAGACAAAGCACTCGCCCCCGCGCTGCTGGGAGCATTCTCCTTCCCTCACGAAGGCTCTTGGTGAGTCCTTCCAGGGAGCAGCTCGGATGGACCCACACGGGGCTGTGAGGCACCACCAGCCACCCGCACGGACATCCCCAGCCTGGTCCCTGGTAGCCCAGGGGCTTCCAGAGCAGCACAGGCTGGCAGGAGGCAGGAAGGGACTGGAAATGAAAGCACAAGTCCTTGGTCCTCTGCTTGGGTGATGATGGTCCCTCCTGAGAAGGTTTAGCTGGGACTGGTGGAGCTGGAGGAGACCAACAGAGCCATCCAAATGTGTAGCAGAGCGGCAATGCCAGCCCCATGGGACACCTCGTTTTGCCTCCCCTGCACTTCTCCAGCTTTCTCTGGTTTTTCATGGTATTTTCTGCTTTTCCAGCGCTGAAGCAGATGAGTTTGTCTGGTCTGAGGGCAGATGAAGGGACACAAATCACAGAATCCCAGCCTGATTTGGGTTGGGAGGGACCTTAAAGCTCATCCAGTCCCAACCCCCCTGCCAGCAGCAGGGACACCTTCCACTAGACCAGGTTGCTCAAAGCCTCATCCAACCTGGCCGAGAACACTTCCAGGGAGGAGCAGCCACAGCTTCTCTGGCCAGCCTGGGACAGGGTCTCACCACCCTCACACCAAAGAATTTCTTCCTCACATCTCAGCTCCATCTCCCCTCTTTCAGCTTAAAGAAGAAGTGGTGGTGGCTGCAGGGGTGCTTGACTCCATCCCTCCACGTTTGCTGTATTTTTATTCTTGTCCTTTCCAGGTCAGCTGCCACCAGCCCCACCAGAGACAGCCCTGGGCTGAGCCAACTGCACCAGCCCCCTCTCATGGACACAGAAATGAACAGATGACTTAAAATCGTGGGGTTCTTGTTAAAACCATTTCCTTTCTGCAGAACTTGGGTTTTTCACTCCCTTTTCTGGAGGTTTTCATAAAGGGAGACCTGGTGGCCTGCTCTGCTCTCCCCAGCACCTGGGCAAACTGGGCTCAACCCCTGGCTCTGCTGGCAAAGTCACTGCCCCCAGTTTGTCCCATTTCCTCTTTTTCTAGGCCATTTTTTGGACCAGGGTTGGCTGCTTCTTTTTGTCCCAGTGGAGACCACTGCTGTCACAAGCTGCTCGGTGCTCATGCTGCCAGCATGGCCCAGGACAGGAGCAGCTGCCTGGTGTGAGGCAGGGCTGGGCACAGGTGCCCTGAGAGTCCTCCCAACTGCTCCATTCTCCTCACTCCTCTCCCCAGTCATTGTCACTTAGTGTGACGAGAGCAAATTGGTGCTAATGAAGTGCTGGAGTCGGGCAGGCAGAAGCCGGCAGCGCCGCGAGGGATGGCAGCAGCAGAGGAGGTCGCTGCCTTCTGGGAGAGGGGGAAGACATGGGGATGGGTGAGGAGAGACAGTGGAAAACCCTCCAGCCCCTGAAATAAGTTTTCCTTGGAGTTTGAGACACTTGCTCACGCTCAGCTTCGGTGCAAGAGCCCCAGCTGCAGAATCTGGGAGGGGAAAAGGGAGTTTGGGGGTGGATTCGTGTCACAGTGACAGGGAGAGCCGAGTAACGCCAGGCAAGGAGCTTGCCCTGGGACTCTGGGACAAGTGACATCCCCTGTGACCCATGAGGCTGTGGGTCCTGCACAGTCCACCTCTGTCCTCGCTCCTCCCTTTGGCATCAGCACGAGATACAGTCCGTGACTCATCTGCCTGTTCCTCTCGGGCTCCTCCTGCCAAACTCCTGCTGCCTTCAGCAGCTCCCAGACCTGGATCTGAGTGGGGACAAGCACACGCGTCCCCAGAACCCCTCTCAGTGCAGACATGGTGTCCAGAGAGGGCCCAGAGCCGTTAGCAGCCAGGGATCATCTGCTGGAGAGATGGGAAAAGCGGTGGGGGGAGAAAACCAACAGTTTTCTGCATTTCCTGATTAAATCTGGTCTCAGGTAGATTTATCGGGTGTGAGATGCGAAGCTCCCTCAGGGTTTGGCTGAGTCAATTCTCTGGCTGCTGGTTTTCTTGCTCTGCCGTGCTGTGAAAAATAGGACAATCTGTAATCTTCTGGGCTGGGGTTTGCTTTGCCAGGGCTTGAGACCCTCTGAAGCCAGCAGGGTCTGTGCAGGGACCTCAGATGCTCTCGGTTTATCCCTTTGCTCCAGCAGGGCACTGCAGGAGGGACCTTCTAGATGTTCCTTCCTTCCAGATATTCCCTCCCCATTCCTTCTTTCTAGAGCTTCCTTCCCTGTTCCTTCCTCCCTTCATGTTCCTTCCCTGTTCCTTCCTTCCAGAGCTTCCTTCCCTGACACCAAGCCCCGCTCCAAAGGCCCCAGCGCTCTCAAGGCAGTTTCCAGCCCGAACTCAGCGGCTGCCACAGCCCAGCTCCAAGCAAGACCCAATTCCCAGCTCTCCACACCCAGCACAAGCCATCGCCATCACTACTGCCATCACCATTGCCATCACCATCATCACCATCATCACCATCACTATTACCATCCCCATCACCATTGCCATTGTCATCACCATCACCAGGTAGTGGCCAGCGCAGATGCCACACGCCCCGGTCACCGTGTGCCCAGGAGGGGTCTGGGGGCAGCAGCGGGTCCCGGCGCCCCCGTTTTGCCGCTGCGGGGGAGCCGGGGGGTGACACGGGGCAGCTGCTCGGACCCCCGAGGGGGGTCCCTGCCCGGTCCCTGGGGCCGTGTCCCCGCAGCAGCCTGGCAAGGGCGCGGGGCGATGCTGCGCCCCCCCGGCCGCACCTGCCCTGGGCTGGGCTGGGAAAGCGGGAGGGGCCGAGGCGGGGCGGACCCCGGCCCCACGGCCCCGCTCCTGCCCCCCGCCCCCTCCACCCCACGGCCCCGCCGCCATTTCGAAGCGCTGCTCCCGCCCGGTGCCCCCCGCCCGGCGAGGAATGGTTTATTCCGCCCCCTCTCCCCCCTTCAGCAGACACCATGGGCCGTCCCCGCCGCGCTGGCGCCTCCCCGCGGATGAACAGGCGCATTTCCCACCCCCCCGGGAGCGGTAGCAGTGGTACAGCCCGCCCCGCCCCACACGCTGCTACCCAATGGCGCGTTGCGGCCGCCCCCCGCCACGAGGGCGATGGGCCATTCCCACCCCCCCCACTCAGAGCGATGGGCCGTTCCAGCTGCCCCAGCACACACACGGGGCTCGCCGAGCTGGAGCGGTCCATGTGCGCCCCGGGGGGGGCGGCGGTCGGGGCCAGGCAGTTACGGGAGCCGCGGGAACGGCACCTCCTGGGGCGGAAAACTTCCCCGTGCCCCGCGGCTGCCCCATTGTCACCCCCTATAGTGCCCCATTGCTGCCCCACACATTGCCCCACATTCTCCATCACTGCTCCACATGCTGCTCCATCACTGTCCCATTGCTGCCCCACACAGTTCCCCATCACTGTCCCACACATTGCCCCATCGCTGTCCCATTGCTGCCCCGCACAGTTCCCCATTGCTGCTCCACACATTGCCCCGTTGCTGCTCCTTTGGGGCCCCACACAGTTCCCCATCACTGTCCCACACATTGCCCCATCGCTGTCCCATTGCTGCCCCACACATTGCACCATCGCTACTGCACACATTGCCCCATTGCTGCCCCACACAGTTCCCCATCACTGCCCCACACATTGCACCATCGCTACTGCACACATTGCCCCATTGCTGCCCCATTACTGCCCCACACATTGCCCCATTACTGCCCCATTACTGTCCCAGACAGTTCCCCATAGCTACTGCACACATTGCCCCATTGCTGCCCTGTCGCTGCCCCACACATTGCCCCATTGCTGCCCCATTGGGGTCCCACACAGTTCCCCATCACCACCCCATCGTTGCCCCACAAACAACCCCACAGCTGCCCCACAGACCGTCACCGCCTCCATTGCCTCCCAGCCCAGCTCAGCCCGTCCCCCCACACGCGTGGGGCTGGCGCGGCTGTGGCCGGCACTAAGCCAGTGGCTGCTCACACACCGCTCCGGTGTTATTAGCCGGGCTCCCCAGGCATTTCCCGCAGTAATTGCACTGATCTGCCCGGGATTACGCGCTGCCGCCGTCACGATGGATGATGTTTTAATTCAAGTCGGGCACCTCCGGGGAGGGCAGGGCCAGCACTGAGACCCCTGAGCGCTGGGAGAGGACGCAGGAGCCCGGCTGGACGCCCCCGCTGCTCCCGTGGGTGGGGTGAAGGAGCTGCCGGGGTGCAGACAGCAGCACCCGGGAGGGGTTTTGGGGTGAGAAACAGCCGGAAACCTGAACCCCACCGAGTGACTGAGCTTCAAGTGATTCCCCGGCTGGGAGCTGGGCCAGGAGATGCTCCACGATGGGCTCCCGGTGCCAGGACACCAGCGATCCCGACTGGCCGGGGTTCAGCATCACCCCTGGATGCTCCCGAGCGGCTGGGGAGGGCCCTTCCCAACTCCCCAATAACGGCCAAGAGGGGAACAACCAGCCCAGGCTGTCCCTTGCTGTCCCTGCCCCCCAGGTCCTGCTCCCTGCCCCGCTCCGACCCCATCCTGCTGGGTGGGAAGATCCCCCAGGAAAAGGGCTTTTGCTCCCCCCACTATGTTACCTTTAAAAATGACCCCCACGCAGAACTGTTCCTTCTGGTAAAGCAGCAATTAATCACGGCAAGTACGGGATAGATTTGTAATCACCTCCCCCCCCCGCTTCCCACCACCCCCATTTCACAGCCCTGGGTATTTTTCCTGCCCCCCCCTTTTCCCAGGGTGGGGTTGGGGCCAGGCTGGCGCAGCCCATTGATCCTGCCCGCTCGATTTTATTGAAACTCCCACGAGTGGCTTTAAGGGCGCGTTGGATATTGCTGGCACATCACTTTGATGGCGACGTGACCGGCGGGGAGCTCACGGGAGGGTTCGTGGGGAGGAGGGTGAAGGGGAAGGGGCTGCGGGAGGGGGGGATGAATCCCGCTGGAGCTGGGTTATTCCCTGCGTGGGAGCTGCTTGTCCTTGGGGCTTGTCCCCGAAAGTGGGAGAGAGAAATGTCACAGTGGGGCTGGGGAGGGTTGGGGGGGTTACAGGGAATTTTCTTGGCCAGATTCTAACACTGGCTGGGCAAGGGGCTGCAGGGAGCAAAATGGGATGAGAAAGAAAGGAGGAAAGAAAGGGGGGAAAAAAGGAAGAAAATGGAACAAAAAGAAGAAAAGAAAAAAAAAAGAAAGGGGAAAAGGAAAAAAAAAGACAGAAAAGGGAAAATGGAAAAAAGACAGAAAAGGGAAGAGGGAAGAGGGAAGAGGGAAGAGGGAAAAGGGAAAAGGGAAAAGGGAAAAGGGAAAAGGGAAAAGGGAAGGGAAGGGAAGGGAAGGGAAGGGAAGGGAAGGGAAGGGAAGGGAAGGGAAGGGAAGGGAAGGGAAGGGAAGGGAAGGGAAGGGAAGGGAAGGGAAGGGAAGGGAAGGGAAGGGAAGGGAAGGGAAGGGAAGGGAAGGGAAGGGAAGGGAAGGGAAGGGAAGGGAAGGGAAGGGAAGGGAAGGGAAGGGAAGGGAAGGGAAGGGAAGGGAAGGGAAAGGAAGGGAAGGGAAGGGAAGAAGAAGAAGAAAGAAAAAGGTTAGAAGAAAAAGAAAATAGGAAAAAGAAGAAAAAAGAAAAAGAAAAAGAAAAAGAAAAAGAAAAAGAAAAAGAAAAAGAAAAAGAAAAAGAAAAAGAAAAAGAAAAAGAAAAAGAAAAAGAAAAAGAAAAAGAAAAAGAAAAAGAAAAAGAAAAAGAAAAAGAAAAAGAAAAAGAAAAAGAAAAAGAAAAAGAAAAAGAAAAAGAAAAAGAAAAAGAAAAAGAAAAAGAAAAAAAAGAGAAAGCAGAAAAAAATAAAAAGAAAAAGAGGAGAAGAAAGAGAAGAGGGACGGAAAGGAGAGGAGCGAGCGGATCCCAGCTGGGTGTCACAGCTCAGTCCAAGCCCAACGCCCACAGCCACCAGCCCCTTTGTTTTCCCATTCCCGTCCCCTTTTCCCTTCCTGTCGGTTTTCTCCCGTTTCTGGAGAGCAGGACCCAGCCAAGGGGGGGTCTCTGCCAGGTGATGGTGATGCTGCCTGGGGGGTCACCCCCTCCCACCGCCAGCAAGCCCCAGGACTGGGGCATCAGAGCCACGGGTGAGAACGAACCCATCATCCAGAGGAACAACAAACCCGCCCTGAACCACCAGAAAATCCCTCAAACAGGAGCCTGAGGGGGACGCCTGAGCCCCCTGACCATCAAATGTCCCCTCCATCATCAAATCCCCCCGAGGTCCCTTTTCCAGGGGAGGTGATGGTGCTGGGATGGAGATCCCGGCTCTGCACACTGGATCAAACAGTGTCTTGTCGTGGGGCGAGTGGGACTGATCCTCCTCCATGCCTGGGCACCCGCCAGTGGGGCAACCTCCTCATGACAAAGCCAAAAATCAAAGCAAATAAATAACTGGGGTGTTTTCTTGGAGGTGTTGAAGGCAGAGGAAGGGCTGAGCATCATCCATGTGGGGTGGAAAGGGCTGTTTCCATTTTGGGGAGATGCTTTCAAATTTTCTCCAGGAAACACAAATGGGTTTGAAATCAGGATTATTTTGGATAAATACCCTGATTTGGATTACTTATTTTCAATGTATTGTTTTCTCTTGGTGTTCAAAGCATTTGATGTTACCAGCACCCTTCACCCCATCTTTCACTCGCCTCCTCGTGCCCCGTTCCCGACCCACCCGAACCGAAGGCAGCTGCAATGCAGACACGTGTGGCAAGAGCCCCCTCACCCCACACCCACGATGGAAAGCAAATTAAATGCCCTAAATCATCTGTTGTCCCACTTCTGGCTGCTTGTGTGCGTGGGCAGGCAGGCAAGTGGGTTTGGGGGGGGTCCGGCAGGAGCCCCCTCATAAAAGAGCTCCCCTGGGAATGTCAGGGTAGGGGTTAATTGCCTTCCATGTCACCAAAATCCTGAAGTTTGGCCCCAGAAAGAGAACTAAAGGTGGGATCTGTTGATCCATGGCTCCATTTCCAGAGGCTTCTTGTGAAAGTCTTGGCTCACTGGGTGACTCCAAAGCCTGATGACACAGTGTCACTGTCCCACCCTCCCTCTTCCTCACCCCCTGCAAGCTGGGAGGCAGATGGGGAAGGGACCCCCCTCCATCCCAGGGGAGATTTGGAAGCACAAACCACCACAGCATCCATCCCATCATTTTTCTGAGCATCCCATTTAAGCCAAACTGGGCCAAGTGCTCGTCCATCCACCAAGCAACCACTGAGCCAACACCCAAACCCACCCCATCCTGGGGTGTAATTTATCTAGGGAGGTGCTGGGTCCAGGGCAAACAAGGGACCTTCAGAAAATGGGGAAAAAAAAGAAAGAGAGTTGATCCAGCTCTCCAGAGGAATTCCAAGGGGTGGGATGCTCTTTGCTGGCACCGGTGTGGTCGCCACGCGCTGCTGCGTTCCCGGTCCCTGTGCCAGGCGCTGAGCGCCGGCGTCTCCCGTGCTCGGTGGTGGGAGCAGAGTTGCCGGCGGCGGAGCGGAGCCGTTGATATCTCTGTCAGCCCCTGATACCATCGCCCGTCAGCAGCTCCTGAGACGTCTGCAATGTGATCCCTAATGGAGGGAGTTTGCTCGTTACCTGCTCCTTATCGGCCGAGGGCAGCGTGACTCCCACAAAGGGACGTCGCTCTCCAGAGCTCCTCTTACAGCTTCAAGGCTTGGCCTTTCACACGACATCACGAGTTCCTCAGCTTGAATCACCTGGTGTTGGTGTCTTCATGCACTCTGTGAAAGCACCGTCACCTCCGTGCTGACATGTGGGGAAACTGAGGCACGGAGGGATTTGCGGATGCTCAGTCAACCCATGGCCAGGTCATGGCTTGTGTTCCTTCAGCTGCGTGGTGGCACTTGCTGTGGGGAGGTGAGACGAGGCTTTGGGACGTTTTCTGGTGGCCAGGGCCTTGCTGTGGCTCTTGTCTTCCCTGGGCTGTGCCAGGCAGCACTGCAGAGGCTCCTTGGGAAGACCATCACCTTCACAGCCCTTTGAAGACCACTTTGGCACAAGGTGTTTCCCCTGATTTTGCTCCACTTTGGGGTTTTATAGGGTTCCTGGAAGCCAAACCTGACTCCTTGGCTTCCCACTGTGTCCCCCAGCACCGTGCCACACACCCAGCCCTCCCAGCACGCCCCAAGCCCACCAGCCCCTGATATTTAGGGCTCCCTGGATTCATGCCAATAGCAGGACACCTCGGTTCTCCTCCAACCTGGCTGGGAGCCCAGCAGCCCCCTGCTCCCCTTGCACCTCCTCCTGCCCAGATCTGGGTTGGTAACCACTGCCCGTGCCATCCCCAGCAGAAAAAGCTGCAATCTGCTTTTCCTTCCCATGTTTTTTGTCAAGATGTTGGGGTTTTTCTCGCTGCTCTGCAGCAAGGAGATGACAGCCAGACCCGGTGAGCGCTTTCCCACACCCAGCCCCTGCTTTCCCCTCGGCAGGATCCTGCACCGGGATTTTCTGGCTTCTTCTCCCAAGCTGGGCAGAGCCAAGCCACCCCCAGGTGACAATGTTTCCAGGACCCCAAAGGGGTCACTCCAGCTTGGTCATCTCTCTACCTTGGTTTTGGGAGCAGAGGAAGAAGAGCAACAATAAAAGAGCTACAGAACCGAGGCAGGACGGCGGGTCCAGGTCTGCTGACAGGGACATTGCCCAGCGCAGGGTGGTGACATCCTCCATTCCCCAGGTGAGAGGCCAGGCAGCACATTCCACCCCCAGCACCCCAAACTCAGCTCATGGTGACACCAAATTCTCCTGCATGGAGGCAGAACTCCAGGGGTGAGGAGAAGGAAGGACCAGCCCCGATCCCTAAGGAGAGGCAAAGGGTTGGCACCCACAGCGGGATGGGGCCGGGGAACACGAGCATCCTTGCTGGGGTCGTGCCCAGCTCAGGCTCCCGCATCTGTCTGCATCCCACCCTACATGGGTGCACGTGGGTGCACGTGGGTGTATGTGGGTGTATGTGGGTGCATGCAGGTGCATGTGGGTGTATGTGTATGTGGGTGTATGTGGGTACACATGAGTGTATGTGGGTGTATGTGGGTGCATGTGGGTGCACATGAGTGTATGTGGGTGTATGTGGGTAGACATGAGTGTATGTGGGTGCACATGGATGTACCTGGGTGTATGTGGGTGCATGTGTGTGCATATGGGTGTACAGGGGTGTACCTGGGTGTACATGGGTGTACCTGGCTGTAGGTGGTTGCACATGGGTGTACATGGGTGCAAGTGGGTGTATGTAGGTGTATGTTGTGTGTGGGTGTACCTGAGTGTACCTGGGTGTACATGGGTGTACCTGGGTGTAGGTGGTTGCACATGGGTGTACATGGGTGCAAGTGGGTGTATGTGGGTGTACGTTGTGTGTGGGTGTACATGGGTGCACGTGGGTGCACGTGGGTGCACCTCCTCTTGCCACGCAGCACCTCCAGCTCTACTTTTGCTCTGGCAAACCATCACCTTCTCCATCCTTTAACTTCACCACCTGTGAAACACCTTGAACCCCACTGAATCCCTTTCAAACCATTTCTGGTTCTCCTCGCCTTGTGCTGCAGAAACCACCAGCACTCAGAGCAACGTGCAGACCCCTAACAGAGTGTGTATATATATATAAAGATAGAGTTATTAAGGTCATTCTTGAAATCCTACCCATTTTTGTGCAGATAGATCTCAATTTTAATATTGGGTCTTTATCTTTTGAAATGTCCTGACCCCTCCCTCCAGCACCAGAGAATCCAGGTTCCCTTTTTGTTTCGCTATTTTTTAACAATCACAAATGGTTTTAAAAAAATCCATCGTCCTTTTTGCCCGTCCAGCCCCCACCTGGGTTTAAATCCTGCTGGAGATGCTCTGTCTCGTTTGAAGGATTAACAAGATTTTGGAATTTCCATTTAATCAACCAAATCTTGCCACTCGGTGGCCACGGTCCTGTGTGGAGCCCGTAATAAAGGAACTCAGCTGCCAAAACCCACTGCCGGCTGAACACCAGCCCCTGGGCGCCCCGGCACGGACCAGCATCGCTCCCACAGCACCCACCCAGCTTCGCTTCCACAGCACCCATCCAGCACAGCACCCACCCAGCATCGCTCCCACAGCACCCACCCAGCATCGCTCCCACAGCACCCACCCAGCTTCACTCCCACAGCACCCACCCAGCTTCACTCCCACAGCACCCACCCAGCATCGCTCCCACAGCACCCACCCAGCTTCACTCCCACAGCACCCAACCAGCTTCACTCCCACAGCACCCAACCAGCATCACTCCCACAGCACCCACCCTGCATCGCTCCCACAGCACCCACCCAGCTTCACTCCCACAGCACCCACCCAGCTTCACTCCCACAGCACCCACCCAGCATCGCTCCCACAGCACCCACCCAGCTTCACTCCCACAGCACCCAACCAGCTTCACTCCCACAGCACCCAACCAGCATCACTCCCACAGCACCCACCCTGCATCGCTCCCACAGCACCCACCCAGCTTCACTCCCACAGCACCCACCCAGCTTCACTCCCACAGCACCCACCCAGCATCGCTCCCACAGCACCCACCCAGCTTCACTCCCACAGCACCCAACCAGCTTCACTCCCACAGCACCCAACCAGCATCACTCCCACAGCACCCACCCTGCATCGCTCCCACAGCACCCAGCCAGCTTCACTCCCACAGCACCCACCCAGCATCGCTCCCACAGCACCCACCCAGCATCGCTCCCACAGCACCCACCCTGCATCGTTCCCACAGCACCCACCCAGCATCGCTCCCACAGCACCCACCCAGCATCGCTCCCACAGCACCCACCCTGCATCGTTCCCACAGCACCCACCCAGCTTCACTCCCACAGCACCCACCCAGCATCGCTCCCACAGCACCCACCCAGCTTCACTCCCACAGCACCCACCCAGCATCGCTCCCACAGCACCCACCCAGCATCGTTCCCACAGCACCCACCCAGCATCGTTCTCACTGCACCCACCCATTGCTTTTGGTTGAGGATGGATGGGCTGGAGGAGAAAATTTTGGGCTCCAACTTCCCTTTTTGGCCAATTTTTAAAGCCAGGGGCTGAGCTGTTGGTGCTGTGCAGGAGGAGGAGGGTGATGGCCAAACGCACATCCTGGGTTGATGGGATTCATCTGTCCTGGGTGGATGGGACACATCCTGGCATGATGGGACATATTCTGGGTTGATGGGACATGTTCTGGGTGGATGGGACACATTTTGGGTTGATAGGACACATTTTGGGTTGATAGGACACATCGCAGGTGGATGGGACATATTCTGGGTTGATGGGACACATTCTAGGTGGATGGGACACATTTTGGGTTGATGGGACACATCCCAGGTGGATGGGACATATTCTAGGTGGATGGGACACATTTTGGGTTGATGGGACACATCCCAGCTTGACTGAAGCCTCAGCTGGACTCTGAGCCATGGGATCAGCATTTTGGGGAAGCTGAAGGTTCGTGGATGTGGGTTGAGATCAGACCAAAGGTGCCAAAGCCTCCTTCCATACTCGGAGTGCCCGGCTCCCTCTGCCTGAGCCTTTCTGAGCAACCTCAGGGAATCGGGAGCAAGAGGGAAAAACTCTTCCCCCAAAGCCAGCAAGGTGCTGGGGCTGGGAGGTGACGGGTCCGGCTCCTGCTGTGGCCGAGGAGGCAGCGATTCCCATGGGAAACACGGCTCGTCCTACAGCAGCAGCATCCCAACCTGCACCCTGAGGACAGGCTGGGTCTCCAAATCCCCAGGAGCTGCAAAGCCCTCCCCAGCCAGGCTTGGGTGGGTTGCTTGGGGGGGGGTTTGTGTTTTTTTAGAATTTCTTTTCAATTTTTCCTCTTATTTTTATGTTGCTGTCACAAATCGGCCGTCGCCACCCGGCCACCACCCCTGGGAAGGCTTCGCACCAGGAGACCCCGCGTGCCGAGAGGTTTCCATCAGGGATTTCTGGTTCCTCTCCACCCAGGAATGCCACAAGGATGCTGGGGTGGTGAGGAGCAGAGCTCAGGGCAGGGTGGGATATTCACAGGGCAGGAAAACAGGCACCTGGGCCCAACTTCTGCTCTTCTCCTGCCTTCCCCATCCCTCCTCTTCCTCTGCCTGGGCAGACCCTGGGTTTGTCCCCAGTTTGGGTGTTCTCTCGGTGACACCCAGGGAGCTGGGTGGGAAAGCTGCGATGGGAGCAGCGGCAGAGCCTCCTCCGCGGTCACTCCCAGCGCCGCAGCCTCGCCAGCGCTGCAACCGCGTCTGAGCGGAATGAAAAAATATTGGATTTGATTTCTGAAGGAAGAAAAAATAAATAAATAAAAATAATAATCATAAAAAAAATCCAATATTCTGTCTGCCATCCCAGACTCCGTGCCTGGTTACAGCAGGGAAATGCTGTAAATCTCCCTTTTCCCCACCAGCTGGGGAAAAAAAAGACAGATTTTCTTTTAATATTCTTATTTTCTCTCCTGGTTTAAGCCCCATCATTTTGTAGGCGCCTCTCCAATCTCTTTGTTGACCCGGGTTTAAACCTGCTCTCCCAGCTTCTCCCCGAGCCCGGGAAGTCGCCTCGCACACCCTTCCCAGCAGCTCCCGGGCAGCGGCAATGAGATTTTAATAGATGTATTTTCAAATTAGTTCTGGGCCTTTCAAGACTTATCAGTTAAATGAGGTTTTTCAAATTGATTCAAAGGTCACTCGGAGAGTTTTCTCTTCTCTGTTATCTCTCCCTTATGGTTTCAGTGGCGATTGACAGGACAGAGAGAAAAAAATAAATATCACACCCCCACCCCCCACAATGCTGAAAAAAAGAAAAAATAAAACCCAGAAAAATAAATTTAAAAAAAAATCACAGAAACCCACCCAAAAATGAGGAGGTGGCAAAAGAAAAAAGAAGCCCTGGGTTGGGCCCCCGGTGCTGGCTCTGCTTTGGGGTGGGGGGTCCCCCTTGGGCAGGTGATGAGTCCGTGGGGACCCCACGGACACGGGTGGGTTGTACCTGGAGCTGAGAGGGGAGGGAGGGGGGTGCGGGGGGACTTGATTTAATATTTAACCGACGGGAGGTTTATTGGCCCCTTCGGAGGCGCAGATTAGGAGCAAACAGAAAAACAGCCTCGGGCGGAGCGAGGCGGCCCCGCCGCGCTGATAAGGGCGGGGTGCGGAGTCGGGTGCGGAGAGGAGCGGCAGCCCCCGCGGAAGTTGCTCCAAGCAGTCGGCTCCGGCGGGCAGAGAAAGTTGCCTGTTACTAGCGTGCTAAAAAATAAATAATAAATAATGAAATTAAAATAAAATCAAATTAGAGCAAAGAAAATGAAATTAGAGAAAAGAAAATCTGAAATAAATTAAATGAAAATGAAATAATGAAATAATAAAATAAAATAAAATAAAATAAAATAAAATAAAATAAAATAAAATAAAATAAAATAAAATAAAATAAAATAAAATAAAATAAAAATAATTTAAGAACTTTAAGAAAATTTTAAGAAATGTAATTTAAGAAAAAATTTAAGAACTATAAAGGATTTTTTTTTCTAATGGGGGAAGCGGGTTTCTCTTCCTTCTGGCTTTCTCCCACTGTATTTTCCTGCGTGGACACCTCTCTCCTGCCATGCGGGCGGCGCTGGGCGCCTGGAGCCCCAAACTCTCTTTTTTCCCCCATTTTACGGGGGCGAAATAATTGCGCTCCCGAACCCACAAACCTCCCCCGCGGCCGCGGAGCGTTTCCCCTGTCGTCCCGCGAACACGCGCGGATCGAAAGCAACGAAACCGTCCGCGATTTCCCGCCGCTCTCCCGGGCTGGAGCAGCGGCCGGTGCCCGGTGGTCGGTGCCGAGTGGCCGCGGGCGGGAAGGAGCCGTCGTTGGGCCAAAGTCGTTTGAAAGAAGCTGAAATTGAAACAAAACTCGTGGGGAAAAAAACATAGAGAGATATATAGAGATAGAGAGAGATATAGAGATATATTTAGATATATTTCCCGAGTTTTTACGCGGCGCAGTCTTGTCCCTGGTTCTGGCAATTCGCTGTGTTAATTCGCAGTTTTAATTAGCGGCATTAATTAATGGCGTTGCCAAAGCTCTCGGGCATTTGCCTCGGCCCATTCCCGCGACGGTGCTCACAGTTTCGGGGTGGTTTTAGTGGTTTTGGTTGGTTTTTTGGGGGTTTTTGGTTTGTTTGGGTTTTTTTTTAATAACGATGGTTTGTGCTGCAGTGGAAATTTGCTCGGGGGAGAAAGTCCGGGGAGGAGAGGAAAAAAGAAAAAGACGAAAAGAGGAGAGAGAAGAGAAGAGAAGAGAAGAGAAGAGAAGAGAAGAGAAGAGAAGAGAAGAGAAGAGAAGAGAAGAGAAGAGAAGAGAAGAGAAGAGAAGAGAAGAGAAGAGAAGAGAAGAGAAGAGAAGAGAAGAGAAGAGAAGAGAAGAGAAGAGAAGGAAGACAAAAGAAGGAAAGGAAAGGAAAGGAAAGGAAAGGAAAGGAAAGGAAAGGAAAGGAAAGGAAAGGAAAGGAAAGGAAAGGAAAGGAAAGGAAAGGAAAGGAAAGGAAAGGAAAGGAAAGGAAAGGAAAGGAAAGGAAAGGAAAGGAAAGGAAAGGAAAGGAAAGAAAGGAAAAACCCGAAAATAAAATAAAACACGAAAAGAAAATGAAAATTTAAAAAATGAAAATAGAGAACGAAAATCGGGGCGAGAAAAGGCCAAAGACAAAAGCAAAAGCAAGATGGGAGCGGGAAAGGGAAACGAAACTGGGAAAGGGGCACCCCGGCCGCAGCCCGTGGGTCCCTCCCGGCCGCCGGCTCCCACGGGAAACACTCTGGGGCAGAAAGAGCCGATCCCGGGTGCGGCGAAACCCACTTGGGACCCCGGCCGCGGGCAGCGGCTCCTCCGGGGCGGCCTTACCCCCCACTCGCAGCCCGAACGCTTCACGCCAGCGGGGGAATTTCACGCACAGACACGCGTCTCGGGGAAAAACATGGGGGGACGGGTCAGCAGAGCGCTCGTTGGAATGACGGACGAAGGAAGGCGGACAGCGGGGAGCCGCCGTGTCGCGAAAGGGACACAACGATGTTGTCGCCCTCCCGAGAAATAATCACGAGCGAATTTCCCATACCTGAGTGTTGGAACAAATCTGTGGCGGGGAGGGGGTTTCCACCGTTTTTTTTTTCTTCTGACAGGGTGGGAACGCACCCACAGACACGCATGGTGGGAGGGCACCCAGGGCCACGCATGAGGGGAAGGGACCCACGGCTCTCCGCGGACACGCGGGGATGGGAGGGCAGAAGCCCACCCGCTTCCCACCAGAACGAAACCGATGCCTTTTTAGCCCCCAGGACACGAGAGACCGGGAAGGCAGGTGGAGATGTCGCGGGTGGGTGCAGAGACTCTCAAAGGTGTCACGGTGGGAGCTCCCCGTCACCCACGGGGCCCTCGCAGATCTCGTATGGCGGGTCATGAAGTTTGTGGAGCTGCATCTGGAGCGGGGGGCGGGGAGGGTGGGCTGTGGCCGTGACAGCGGGTCACGGAGATGGATGACCCGAGGGGACGGGCACCGCCAGCTGCTGCCCAGATGTCCCCCCGTGGGACACCCCTTCTTTCGCAGAGCCCCATGGAGGGGGTGGGAGTGGAGCCGGAGGGAGCCCGGGACGGCGGGGGGGCCCTGCCTGGGTCCCGGCTGAATAATTAATGGTTCATCTGGGGAGGGGGCGGCGGGGGGTGGAACTCGAGTGGAAAGAGGAGAAAAGCGGCGATTTCCATTTCGAGGGGCCCGGCGTGTTTATTGATCCGCGATTTATTGACTCGGACTGATCCATCAGATCGGTCCTGCAGGACCCGGACCAGGACCAGGACCATGATCAGGATCAGCCCTTGCCCGGGCCGTGCCCCTCACCTCACACTCGTGTTTTTTCCTTTCACTGGAGAGAAAAGGCGATCGCTCCCCAGGTGGGAAAGGGTCCCAAGGGTCCCTTCCCTGCTTGCCATGGGGGGTCGCAGCCCTCCGGGTCGCCCCCAGCCCCGGGGAGGCTGAAAGGATGAGGGGGCTCCACAGGCGGGTTCGGTATGGGTGGGGTTGGGATTCACCTGCATCGATGGGGCAGGGCTGGCACAGCCGTCCCCCCAGCGCGACCCCCTCCCACAGAACCCACTTCTCGGGGTTCAAGAGGCTTAAACCTGCCCCACGCGGGGACGAAACGAAAGCGGGTCCGAGGGGAGGGGCAGCGGGGACAAAGCGGCCGGACCGGGGGAGGCCGCGGGGAGACCCCCCCTCCCCGGGGTGGGGTCTGGCCTATCCCCCACAACGGGCCGGCGTGGGGCGGCTGCGGCCCGGTCCCGCGTGTGGAGTCGGGGTTCAAGGCGGGTGTATTCATGGCGGGGTGGTTGGTCTGTTGTCTTGGTGTTTTCTTTTTTTCTTTCCTGTCTTCGCAGAAAGAAAATAATTCAACCCTTTCCCCAGGAAATTCGGGGATTTAATTTCAGTTAATTAACGCCTCCAAGGCCGCCCTGGGGCCGAGGGAAACTCGGCGCTGGGAAATAAAAGAAAAAAAAAAAACAAACAACAACCCATAACATTTTAAGAATAAATAAAACATTTTAAGGATAATAAATAAAACATTTTAAGGAGAATAAATCTCCCTCGACGCAGCGAAAAGAGCGGAGCGATAGCAGCGGGGACAGAGCCCGAGCCAAGCCGGTGGGTAAGGACCAAACCGAGCCTCCCCCAGCATTTTTCTCATCACTATCATATTTATTATTTCCATTTTTTGGCGAGTCAGAAACCAGCCACCCCGCTGCTCAATTAGCCCGAACAACGGGGGCATTAAACGGCTGAGCGCGGCAGTGTTTAAATCTTTATTTACCAGAACCTTGTAAAGCCAGCAACAATTTGCATCCTATTAACTGCTTTTCAATAGGGCATCGACTGGAACTAAAAGATGCCACTACCCAGCCCTAATTAAAGAGCAACTGAATTACACTAAATACATATGAACGTTGCTCTCCTCCATAAATAACGGCGGGTTCCTCGTCGTGCTGAATGCCCGGTGGGCCGGACTCTGCCCGGTCCCACGGGGAAGTCAGAATTTTTAATATATATATTTAAAAAAAAAAAAAAAAAAAATGAAAAATTAAAATTTAAAGAATAAAATTTAAAAAATAATAATTGAAAAATTAGAACAATTAAAAATATTACAAAATTAAAATCATACACGCGTGTTTTTTACCCCAGGGCCACCCCTTTGGCCCCGCTGAGGAAGGGCTGGAGCGGTTCCGTGTTCCGAGGGTGCCGGTCCCCACTGGGTGCTGACCCCTCCGACAGCCCCCGGCTCTTTCCCCCGCGGAGGCTCCGCGCAGCGCGGAGGAGATGCGACCCCCGCCCGCCCCCCGCAGCCACGCAGAAAAAAAACCCCCGCGTTGCTCCAGCAAAACCCTCGGCCCCGCACCGGCCTCGGGCCGAACCAGCCCCGCAGGGAGCAGCTGCGGGGACCCAGATCGGGAACCGGGGGCACGGGGACGGGGGGGGTGGTCGCTCCTTCCGTGCCCCGGGGGAGCAGAGCGCGGCCCCGGCAGCGATTCCCGGGGAGCGGCGGGGGGAGGCAGCGGCGGGACCGAGCGGAGCTTCCCCGGAGCGCGGCTCCGGTACCGGGCGGCGGTGCCAAACCGACGGGGCTGGAGCTCCGGGAGCCGCCGCGGTTTTGCCCACACCCACGGGAAGCGGGGAGCGTGGGCCGGGAGCTGCCCGCGGGACAAGGGGCCGGTTCGGCGGGTGGGACCGAGCGGGAAATCGCCGTCGCGGCTGTACGGATGGGCCGGGGAGCACCGGGCAGCCCCCTATTTCCCGCAGGCCCGGGGCGGCGGGATTTGCCTTGAATATAATTCCCTTTAACCGCGGTTTCCTTCCCGTTCTCCCAAAGGCGGCTCGGGAGCAGCCCGCGATGGCTCCCCACGAGCGAGGGCTCCCCACGAGCGAGGGCTCCCCACGCGTGTCCGCAGCCAGAGGTGCGGGATGGGTGGCCGTGCCCGCAGCCCCCGCCGGCTCTCACCTGCCAGCCTGAGCGCCGACATCCGCTGGAATTCCGGCTCCTGCAGCCATTTCCACATCCTGCGGAAAGTCTCCCGGCCCGACTTGAGCTTGCTCCAGGGCTTGGGGTTCCGCAGCAGGTCCGAGAGGGTCCCCTGGGAGCGGCACAGGATCCTCTGCGCGAAGATGGCTTGCGGGATGCTGTACCGCTTCAGCTCGGCCGTGATCCGCTGAGCCACCTCCTTGGTGTTGATCTCCTCCACCTGCCCGGAGCCACCGGGCTGGGAACCGGTAGCCGAGGCCTGACGTTCCCGTTCACCCAAGAGAGAACCACCGGGTTGGGTGTGCGGGTGGCCGTGCGGGTGCATCCCGTTGAGCGGTGGCATCATAGCCGAGCTCGGTGCCCCCAGCCCCCGGGCCAGGTGCTCCTCACCCCGGGCCAGCATCGCGGCGTGCGAGTCGAAGCCGTTGGGCGAGAGCATCTTCTCGTTGGGCAAGTGACCCCCGGGGCCGTAGGGGGTGAGGGGCTGCTGGGCGTTGTGCAGGGTGCCCAGCCCGTTGGGCAGCGGCGAGAGGGGCTGCCCCATGGCCGGCATGTCCTTGGGGTAGTGGCTGTAGAGGTTGCCCATGGAAGCCAAGCTCCTCTCGTCACGCATGAGGGTGAAGCTGCCGCTCACGTTGCCGGTCAGACGCTGGTGCGGGTGGTGATGATGATGATGGTGATGAGGGTGGTGGAACTTCTCGGAGACGGTGGAGATGGGCGGCAGGTGCTGCAGGGGGGTGAGGGTGGTGTAGGTGCTGCTCAGGCTCATGCCGGAGGGTGACTCGCAGGACATGCTCATGGCGGGGTGCAGCGGGGTGGCCAGGCTGTGCTCGGCTCGGTAATCTCCCCCTTCCAGGATGGAGGCCATGCCCGACACCATGGCTGGCCGGCCGTGCGGTACCAGGTTGCGGTGCGAGCCTTGTCGCCCGTGAGCTGGGCTCAGCAGCTCGGCGGGCTGCGAGTGCGGGACCCCGTGCAGGCTGCCCAGGTTCTCCATCGCCAGCTCCATGGTGGCCGCCGGGCTCTGCCGCTGCCTCGCCCGCTCGCTCGCTGCCTTCCTCCCCCACCCCCCCCCGCCGCCTCCTCCTCCTCCTCCTCCTCCACCGCCCCCCCCTCCCCGCCCGCACCGCCTGCCCGGATTAATTCAGACTGGGCGCTCGGGGGGAATCGATCAGCATCATGCGCCGCGTCCGCCCGCCCCAGCCCGCCTCGGTGCGCTGCGGGGCGCGGAGCGGTGCGGTGCGGGAGCTTGGGGCGGCTGCGGTGCGTCTCGGCCGCCGGCTCCCGGCAGCCTCGCTCTGGGCCGCGGCGTGACGTCAGCGCCGCCCCGCCCCCCTCACCCCCCCTCCGAACCGAGCTGCGCCGCCCCCCCCCACCTCTCCCGGTGCGGTGCGGGGGGGGGGGGGGGGGGGGCAGACGGGGGGAGCGACCGGCACGCGGCGGAACTGCACCCCCCTGCCCCCCGAGGTGACACCCCTCCCCGCACAGGGGTGACACCCCCCCGTCCTGATCCCCCACTCCCCGCAACGAAGTGACCCTCCCTCCTCCGCACCCGGCACGCAACGCTGCACGGCTATGTCCACCTGCGCCCCGCACATCTGGCTGCCCCAGCCAGTGGGTGCGCCTGTCCCCAGGGCCCCCAACACCCCTCCGCTGCCCCCCCTTCCCTGGGGTTCCCCCAGTCTGTCCCTCCCAGGGGCCTGGCTGCCTCGTCCACCCCGACACGCCTGTCCCCACGCACCCGTGTTTCCCCATGCGTGTGCCCAGCACCCCCACCTGCACCCCCAGCTTCCCCCATCCCGCGACTGGCGCTGCATCCCGTTCCCGAGCAGCGGGGAGGCTACCGGGAGGTGCGGTTTGCCTTGCCATGTGGCGGGGGCTGGGGGGTGACAAAGGCACGCGTGGGGTGGCATATGGCCCTGTGCTGCAGGGCCCTGGACAGCGGTGGTGGAGAAGGGAGAAAGGAAAGAAGGGAAAGGGAAAGAGAAAGGGAAAGGGGAAGGGGAAAATGGAAAGGGAAAGGGAAAGGGAAAAGCGAAAGGGAAAGGGAAAAGGGAGAATGAAAGGAAGGGGAGGATGACGGGATGAAGAGACGACACGGGCCGGCTTTCGGCCACCGGACGGGCTGGGACTCGGTGTCCTTCCAGCCGGTCCCGGCCCCGCCGCACCGAGCCGGGTCCTGACGCTAGGGACAGCGGCGGCGGCTCCCGGTGACTCCGGCTGAAGCAGCTCTGGCGGTTCCCGGCCCTGCCCGGTGCTCCAGGCCGGAACGCGCCGATTTCCCAAGCTTTATTGAACAGACCGAAAACTGAAAATAAACCCTATGGTTTCTCCCCGGGGGGCCCCGCCAGCCCCGCGTGGGCTGCTCGGTCCTGGTCACTGGGAGCTGCGGCGTGGGGCGGCAGCAGGACAGTGGGTCCCCGCTCCCTCGAGGCCGGTGCTCAGGGTGTCACCAGCTGCCCGGCTTCCCAGTGAATAATTCTGCAAAAATTAACATCCCGTCCGAAGTCAGTGCGTTTTAACCCAGCCCGTCATCCCAGCCCATCATCCCTTCCACCCCGTCCATCCCATCCCATCCCATCCCATCCCATCCCATCCCATCCCATCCCATCCCATCCCATCCCATCCCATCCCATCCCATCCCATCCCATCCCATCCCATCTATCCCAGCCCATCCCAACCATCGCACCCCAACCATCCCATCCACCCTGTCCATCCCATCCTAGCCCATACACCCCATCCCAATTCCATCCCACCCATCCTATCTACCCCACCCCATCTATCCCATGACATTTTATCCCAACCATCCCATCAAATCACATCCTGTACACTGCTCATCCCATCCCTCCCATCCCAACCATCCTATCCACCCCATCCCACCCTATCCCACCCCATTCCATCGCACCTTATCCCATCGACCCCAACAATCCTATCCCATGCCATCCCATCCCAACCCACCCCAGGGAAGTTGTTTCAGTGCCCAACCCAACAAACCAGATCCCTGCCAGTTCCCGGGACGCGGGTCCCGTGGAGGAGAGGAGGAGCTGGGGGAAGCGGGGAGTCCCTCCTCACCAGCTCCTCTGACCCCGCGACCCCCTCAAGCCGCGGCACAGCCCACCTGGAGCCGGGACGGGGGATGGGGGAGGAATCTGGCCCATTCCGCTCTCCCCCCGATGCTTCCCTTCGGGAGGGGCCACGGGACAGGAGCAGGACCCCGCAACCGGCAGAGACCCGCGTCCGGTGGCTCCTGCGGGGATGTGAAACCCTCGGTGTCCGGGTGGGCAGGAGAGGATCCGGGCCGGTAACGGGACACGGAACCGGGCAGAGGTGGGCAGGGGGGTCCCGAATCAAGGCAGGGGTGGTCAGGGGGTGCCGGAGCCGGACAGCGCCGGAGGGTGCTGGGGGTGGGGGAGGGTGGTGCCGAGGTGCAGCGAGGAGGAGTTGGGGACCATCCCAGAGGTAAAACAGCGTCCGGCCGGGTTTCATCGAGTGTAATAACGGCGATAACGCATCGGTCGCCCATCGGTAGGTCCAGCCCCGCAGCTGCCCGGTGCCGCCGTCCCGCACAGAGGCCCCGGCCTGGGCCCTCCACCCCCCGCAACAGCACCGCCCGGCCCGCAGCACCGGAGCCCCCTCGCTGGACTCTGCCCCCCGCCGAGAGAACAACAAGAAAGCGAGAGAGTTTTTAGTAATTAGTCCGGTATAATTGAGTAACGCGGTAGCCCCGCGCCCCCCGCCCTCACCCCTCCCGGCTCTCCCCCGATCGATGCGGTATCATCCGGCCAGAGACACGCGGGGAGGGTGTGCGGGGAGGCAGCGGGAGCCCCCCCGGCCCCGAGCCCTGCGGGGATGCGGGAGCCCGGCGGCGTTCGCTGCCTCCGCGGCCGCCCCAGCCCCGGGGAAGCCCCTCGAAGCGCCCAGAGGCTGCGGTGATGGGCCGGGGCTCAGAGCGGGGAGCGGCCCGGTCTCCATTCGCCAGCTGGATCCCATCGATCCCTGCCCGCGCCTCCTCTTCCCTCCGGAGCTCCCTCTGCCTATTGAATTCCCGTCCCTCTGCTCCGAGAGGAGCCGGGCAGTGCGGGCACCCCGGTAAGTGCGGAGGTAGAGCGGGGGGAGGCTGCCCCCCCCACACCCCCGGCAGCCCCCCCGGAGGGACCGACGGCTTCGCTTGGACGGGACGAGCGGGGAGAGGCGCAGCCGGACTGACCCAGTAACCCCACCCCGCATAAAAAAGAAACCCCTGCAACCCTGCAGAGCCCCTCAGCACCCCCCCGCCTCCACCTCTCTACCCCTACCCTGGGCGGAGCTGGAGTCCCGGGGCTGCAGGGCTCCCGGGACGGCCCTGCTCTCGGGCGGGCTGGGCAGGAGGCGGCGGGAGCGGCGGGGACAGCCCCGGTGCCCGGGGAAAGGTGCGGGCACTGCTGCCCGCTCCCTGCCTGCACCCCACCCTGCCTGTGCCTCTGCCTTCCGGGGCCGGGCCGCTGCGCTGCTCCGGCGTGGATTTACCTCAAATCTATTGAACTTTTATTTTTTTAGTATTTTATTTTTAAAATATATAATTTTTAGTATTTTATTTTTTCAGTATTTTATTTTTTAGAGTTCTTTTAGTATTTTATTTTTTAGGGTTTTTTTAGTATTTTATTTTTTAGTATTTTATTTTTTCAGTATTTTTTGTATTAATTTCTTTTTTATTCCTTTTAAGTATTTTTGCCTTTTTAGTATTTTTAATTATTTTTTATTATTATTTTATAATTATTTTATTTTATTTTTTTTTTCCCCCTCACTTAGGAACAACTCGAAAACCCAAACACCACGACCAGAACTAAACCCAGCGGACCCACGGGCGATATTTCTCACAACGGGTGAGCAGGTACAAATCAGGGGACAAACCATTTTGTTTTACCGGGCAGGGAAGGAGAAGGAACCAACAACGTGTCTCTCGCTCATCCCACCACTGCACTGCTCCTCTCCAAGCCCAAGTTCCTTAAAGTTCTTTAAAGCTTAAAAAAAAAATAAAAATAAAATAAACCAGCACCATCGCCCGGCAGGTGAATTATTTAGCGCCTATAGATTCCTCGCAAACCTTTTATTTCGGTTCCAAATCTTCCCCAGCCCAGCTTTTGCCTATGGATATCTCGATTTTTACAACAATCAAGCGGGAGGCAAAAGAGCGTGGCAATTTCTGCGAATCGATTTTCCATACAATGGGCCCCAGATGATGTTTTAAAATGTGAGAAACTCAAATGTGTTGGTTTAAATAAGACTTTTTGCAATCAATAGCTTTTAAAAAAAGAGACTTTGATACCGGTTCTTGAAGGGGATTCAAACGCTTTCGCTTCTAAAACAAAACCAGGCAGGAAAAAGCAGCGACGCCTGCAAAGTTCCGCTCGGATTTGGGGTGATTAAAGTGGGAAATGGGGAAATCCGCTGCGGGGGGGAGCGGACCGAAGTCCCCCCCATCCCCTCAGCTCCCGTCGCGCACTCCCGTCCTGGGGCTCCGCGCGGCTCCGCGCTGTTTCCTCACATCCCAGGAGGATGTAATCCCGCACCTTCCCAAGCACCCCGCAGCCTTCCCAGCATTTTCGGGTGCGATCGTCCCTTCCCCAGTGTCGGGCCGGGGTTTGCGGAGCTTCGGGCCGGGATCCAGAGGGGGAAACTCCGGCCCTTTCCCCACCGACCTTTTCCTCTGCTAAAAATCCCGCCCCCCCAGCCCCCTCTCGCAGCTCTACGCCCTCAGTGGCTTTTTAAAAAGAAAATTAAGACAATTTTAGCTGCAAGATCAGGCCCTTTCCCCGCCGCTCTCGGCTTCTTTTCCTTTCCCTTTTGCGGGATATATATTTTTTAATTATTATTATTATTTTAAAATTTCCCCCCTGGGTGAAAAATTTCCCCCTCTCAGTAGAATCGACCCCGGAGGCGTTTAGGGGCAGGGACAGACCGGGGGGCCCTTTGGGAATTGCCCCTCCACCCCGCTTGCCCTCCCCGGGGCTCGATGGGTCGGGCCGGGGCCGGGCTGGGAGCGGGGAAAAGCGGCGGGAACGGGGGGAAATGAAGCGGTGGGGCGGCGGAGCGGGGGTGGGGGGACAACCGGCTCCTCCACGGCCTTTCCGGAGACTTTTCTCGTTTATCACGAAACTTTGGGCCGCCCCGAAACTCGTCGGTCGGGAGCTGCGGGGCCGCGGCGGAGGCGGTGAGTGGCCCCGGGGGGGTGTCTCTATCCAATTTCTGCCCGGGGGGGCAGTTTGAGGAGGGGCTGTTGTTCTTTTCGATGCCACCCCCGCACGTTTCCCCCGAACGAAGCTGCCCTGCCGAGCCCCGGTGCCGCCCGGGCCGGGGCCGTGCACCCCCGGGGCTCCGCACCCACCCGCGCCTGGGGGTCGGGTCGGGTCCTCCCCGCTGCCCCCAGTCCCGGGACAACCAACGGGGGCCTCCGGGAGCCTCTTTCATCGGCAATTTGTTTTCAAAACTTCCCGGCGGAGCAGCTCTGAACTTTACACCCTGGCAGCGGCGCGGGGCGGGCTTGGCCCCGCCGGGCTTTTGGGGGAAACCGGTGAAAATCGCTGAGATTTCGCTCAGCTCCGAGGTGGGATTTTTAATTATTTTTTTTTTTTTTTTTTTTTTTTTCCCATTTCCCCCCTCCCTCTTGTCCTCTTTCAGCCTTTTCCCGGTCGGGGCCGACAGTCCCCGGGCCGGGGTGGATTTATAAACTACAACGCGAGACCTGCAACGCGTTTGTCAGTGCTCTGCGGGCGGGGGAGTGTCCCCCAGACCTCCGAAATGCCCCTCGCCCTCCCCGCTTCTACCCTCTCCCACTTTTCTTTCCTTGTGCATTTGGGGGACCCTCAAGTCCGAGTCTCCGAGCAACCAAAAAGCTCCCCGAGGGCTCACGGGGGCCGGTCTGGGGCCGGGGCCGAGGAGCCGGTGCCGGTGTGTTGTGAAACACCGAGGAAACGAGACGAACCGGACGCTTTCTGCCACGTTCCTGCATCGCTCCGTGCACCGAGAGCACGCGAATGCAATAGAGTTATTTTATACATAATATATAAGGGTATATATAGAGAAAGAGACCATATTTATTTTATATATATGTGATATATATATGTATAGATGAGATATATATATGTGAGGTATATATAGATATGTGAGAGATATACAGATACATGCGATATATATGTATGTGTATATATATATATATATATATATATATATATGTGAGAGATATATATAGATATGTGAGAGACATATATATTTTTTTCCTCTGTTTCCCTACATTTCCCGCAGGTATTTTCCCGTCGCCGCGGGGCTCCTTCTCCCGGCTCGACAATCGTGTCTACTTTTTCGAAAAGATCCCAATTTTGGAGACTTTGCTCCCCAAGCCCGCGGGCAGGGGGAAGGTACGGCCGGGCCCCCTCGGGCGATCCTGCTCCGGCTCGACCGCACCGCGGAGGGGACCGGGGAGGGGGTGCGGGGCCGGGGGCGGGGGAGAGCGATGCGGGGCCCGGAGTCTCCCCGGTCCCTGCGGTTCAGCCCTCGCAACCGGCACCTCCCATCCCCGGGGCTGCGGGGACCCGGCGCGGCCCGAGACAGCGCGTCCTGCGGAGAGACCCTGGGGTGGCAGTGGGGGGGACAGGCAGGGATGGGGACAGGCAGGGATGGAGGTGAGGGAAAAAGGGAAATGAGGTAGAGACCGGGACAAGACAAAGATGGGGACAAGGCAGGGACAAGGACGAAGCAGGGACAGAGATGAGGCAGGGACAGGGACAAGGCAGAGTCAGGGATGAGGTAAATCAGGAACCGAGGCAGGACCAGAGGACGAAGCAGGGACAAGATGGGGACCTGCCACCCCCCAGCCAGACCAAGCAGCCACCCTGGGCACAGTGGGTCCCCGTGGGATGGGGTCCCCAGGCCTGTGCCTCACCCAGCCAGGCTTGCTTGGGTCTTGCTGTGCTGTCACTGAAGTAATCCATCCAGAGCTGTCACAGACAGACAGACAGACAGACAGACAGACAGACAGACACCCCCAGCGCACTGGCCAGCCACAGCCCAAACCCTTCACACGGACCTGTCCAAGGGAAACGTGCATCTGCTGCCCCCAAACCCACGCCCCACCACCAAACTTTGCTGCTGTCCTGAGCACAGAGCCACCCCCATGGCAGATGACACCCCCGTGGCAGATGGCACCCCCATGGCAGGTGACACCCCAAGAGCCAGCCTGGCTGGGGCACGAGGCGATGGCACCCTTTTCCCCGTGCCCTCCTCTCTCCCGCAGCAGTAATTGCTGCTGTATTTATCCAAACTAGGAGGGGGGTGGCAGAGAAAGACTTCGAAGAGTAATTTTCCGGGAATTCTCCTCGGTGTAATTGTCTTGATAATAAATCCAGACGCTTAGCCGGTGTATGAATTGCTTTTTACCATTTTCATTTATTATTGAACACAGTGGGGAGAAGGGGAAACGCAACAGGGCTCTTTCTTGTGAGAGAGAAGGGGCGAAGGGGCTGAGGAGATGATTTCTCTGCAGATCCGGGAAACCTGGATGTGTTCATCATCTTACTCTCTTGCTTTGTAATTTATTTTTTTTCTCCCCTTAATACATAACCCATTTCCCCACCCCTCACTTTTATTTTTTGGGGTATTGAAAACTAATTAAATAACCCGTTAGCTAACACGTTAAATCAAGATCCACTCTTGGATTTAATGATGTCTCCGGAAGAATTGACAGAAATGTGAAGACAGACTGTCAATAGATTCCTTCCCCTGGTTACACTGTATAAATGTGATTAAAACAGATCTCAAAGGGTGTCCCAACACAGTGCCCACACAGGGACAGAGCCATCAGGGCAGCACCCATGGGTGTCTGGGGACAAATATCTTCTGAAGTGGGTGCTGAGTGAGGAAATGGATAGCAGGATGATACTGCTGCAGTCTGTGGAGGATTGGGGATGAGAAACCACCCCAGTTTTGAGTTGGACCAAGATCTTGGTACGATTCGAGTTGGAGCAAGACCCTGGCAAAGGCTTGTGTGTCTGGAGATGGAGGAAGCACCCCCCAGCTGATGTCCCCAGCCATCTCCCACAGCCTGTGCGCTGCATCTCTGAGCCATACCGGCCAGACCTGCTCCTTCATCCCCAGCCCTTGTGCTCCAGGGCAGCCTCATACCATGCAGACAGATGTAAAGCTGAGCTTTCGCTTTGTCCTGGCTCCAGCAATGCAAACAGTGCTGGGTACGGTGAGCTTCCACCCATGGCTTTCTGCTGAAGCTCTCAGGTAAAGGTTACCTTAGCATCCAGGCTGAAAAAAATCAATGGCTGATACAGCATGAGACTCGGAAAGACAACATACATCTATCACTCAGGGATTCGATGGGCTTAGAATAGTCTTGTCAACAAATGATTGTTTAAACAGAATATCTCAACTGTTTATGGCACCCTTAATCCATACATCTAAGCACCACTGGAACATGTGAGCATGGATTGCTCTGTAGAAACCTCTGTTGTTAGATCCGGAGCTGTGGAACACTTAAGCATGTGCTTAAGTCTCTTAGACTTCAAATTAATCATGTGCTTAAGTGTTTTGGAACAGGGAAATGCCTGTCATTGTGTTAATGGATGAAGTTTTTGTTTCCTGCCCTTCATTTATGTAGCTTATAAAGGGCTAAATGCACACACGTGTGCTCCGGACACCGAGTCTTCTGGTGGATTTATCCAGCCAGTGCACAAACAGACCCTGTGTCACCCGGCCATGGAGGTTTTTTTATAGCTCTTCCTTCTCCCCTGGGTGCTGGAGTCCTTGATGTGGCATTTCAGGGAGGCTTTGGGCCAGTGGAACCAGTGGTGGTGGGTGAAAACCACCCCCAGGGGTTGTGAGTTAAATGATGCTGAGGGAAAGAGGAGAGGAGCAGATGGAGAGGGCTGAAAAAAAATGATGCAGAAGAGAGTGAAGAAGAAAAAGAGGCTGGAAAAGCATCACAGACCCAGATCAACAGCTATGGTGTCCACAGGGACTTGAGCAGGGAAAGAGAGGGAGGCTGGTGCTAGTTCAAACCAGCTTGGAGATCTTCTGGTGGAGACCTTCTAGAGGAAATCTTCTGGTAGAGTCCTTTTGATGGAGGCCTGCAGCCCTCACAGACCCCCAGCAGAGCGAAGCCTGGCCGTGCCACCACAGGCAGCAACGCATCTGCTGAGGAGATGCTGCCTGAGCAGGCACAGGCTGGAGCCCACTGTCCCCCTGGTCCCTACATGGGTGGCTATTTGGGAAGCAAATCCCAATGTTACCATCCCTTTCTCATGTTCATCACCTGCCTATGCTGCCTCTGAGGTCTGTGGGGCAGAGGAGATCTCTTGCTGTGGGTTCTGCTCTCAACAGCTCCTCTCACATTAATTATCCAACCAATTGAAGTGTGTTGGGAGGGAGGAGCTTCTGTTTCCTTCCCCAGATAACTGCAGCTGCAAGGTGCATTGGAAAAGAGTCTTCAGGTGTTTGGGGGTTTGCAAGGGGACAGGGGCTTATGGAAACACAGGACCTGCAGAACAAAAAGTACAGTGAGAAAGAAGAGAGAGCAGAAGAAATAAAGGAGTATTAAAGCACGTGTCAATATTTCTCCTCAAAATGTTGAATGTGTTTGCTTTTCTGAAAAATTCATAACCTCACTTTGTCAATGGACTCTCTCCCCCTCCCCACTCACCTCCCCTCCTCTTCCTCCCTCTCCTCAGCTGCAGATGTTCAATGGAAAGCAAGTAGAGAATAATAAAAAAAAAAAGCCAGTTAATCCCCAGCAATCCCAGACTTGAGCTTTTGAACGGCGCTCAGGGTTCATCCTCCAGCCACAAGACCTCTGCAGAGAAGGGGAACCCTCCCCACCGGCTGCCGACCGGCTCCTGGCTCCAGTTCAGCCTTGAATCTTCAGGCAGCACAATGCCCTGGTGAGCTGAGTTCAGGGAAATCAGAGCTCGTGGTCTGGATCCCCCAGGAGAGTGTCCCTGTGTGACATCGGGGCAGTCACGTGGAGGTTGTGGGCAGAGATGGGGTGATTTCCACTTTTCCTCTCCTATTTCCAGGGCAAAAGGAGGCTGAGGGGAGAGCTTCTGGCTCTGTCCAAGTCCCTGCAAGGAGGGTGGAGAGAGGTGGGGGTGGGTCTGTTCAACCAAGGACCAAGGGACAGGACAAGAGGAAATGGGCTCCAGCTGTGCCCAGGGCAGTTGAGGTGGGATGTGAGGAAGAATTTCTTTGCTGAAAGGGTTCTGAGGCATTGGAAGGGGTTGCCCAGGGCAGTGGTGGAGTCCCCATCCCTGGAGGGATTGAAGAGTCGTGTAGACACAGTGCTGAGGGACATGGGTTAGTGGGGACTGGTCAGTGTTGGGTTCATGGTTGGACTCGATGAGCTTAAAGGGCTTTTCCAATCGAGGTGATTCTGGGTTCTGTGAATTGACAAAAGGATTTGGGGACTCGATCCGTGTGCTCCAGCAAGACTTGGCCAGGTGCCTGCAGGGGCCAAGCACCTGGGTGCCTGGGATGCTGGAGCTTATGTCTGCATTTAATCTCCACTTACAGGTCGTTAAATGAGGCATTGCCTGAGCAGTCTTGTTGGAGGACACTGGGGTAAGCCCTTCCTGAGGTGCCACCTCCCTCTCTTCCTGCCAAACCCATACCTCAAGCTCAAACCCAGGTTCCCAAGCCCAGAGAGACCCTCACCAGTCTTGTGGGACCTGACCTTGCTGGAGGCAGTGGCTGGACCACCTCTTGTGGGACCTGAGTGACTGGCAGAGACCTTGGCAAGAATCCATCTTCACCAGCACTTCAGCACATGCTTGACTTCAGCTGGTTGTGAAATGCCCTTGATGCTGGTGTGGTGCCTGGGAGGCTGGGGGAGGGATGGCCACAGTCCTGTCCATGATGGGGACACTATGAGGGGCTCGAGCTGGTGATTCAAGTGTTCCAGGCCAGGTTGGATGAGGCTTTGAGCAACCTGGTCTGGTGGAAGGTGTCCCTGCTGATGACAGGGGCGTTAGAGCTGGATGAGCTTTCAGGTCCCTTCCAACCTAAACCAGTCTGGGATTTGATGAATCTACGATTTTATGATTAAAACCATTACCCATCACTCCAGCATCTTTAGAAGACAGAGCTGCTTGGAGGCTGCTGGACATGAAGAGATGGGGAAGGGTGTTCAGGAGAGCAGGGGAGCATCCACCCTGCCAGGACACTGATGCTCAGGGTCCAACCTGAAGGTTTCTGTGGCAGTGAAGACAGGATTATTTCCCTGAGACACTGCTCAGCACTCGGGGCCAGCGGACAGCTTGTCAAATATCGAGCAGGAACATCAATGTTGCAAGATCTAAGTGAAAGCAAAAATCAGTTAATGGTCTTCCCGAGCCGTCCTCTTGGCGTGGGGAGTCCTCACAGAACCTGGGACGGATGATTTGTGAGGGGGTTTGATGTCCTGCTTAGTCAAGTGATCCTTCAGCAGGTTTTATACATGTGTATAAACCAAAATATTCCCCCAAATCCCAGTGGGAAGAGGAAAGCACTGCCCTGATTTGAAGATGTGGTGCCATTCATCACAGCCCATATGGACCAGCTTGAACCCCTGCTGGGAACTTGGAGAAGAGTTTTGGGACCTGACAGGAGATGGGTTCCTCCTTCTGAGAGAATTTATGTGAATTTTAATTTCTTCAATTCAGAAAAAAAACCCAAAAACCCCAAGAAACTGAAAAGAAAAAAAACCCAAGCCCATTAGAGCCGCTGTCAATCAGAGCAGGTGGTTCTGACAAGCTCAAAAGTTGGAGCTAAATTTAAGCTTGGGCGGGTTTTCAAATTTCCTTTTAGTGTAAATTAATCATGATTTTAAAACAAACCCAAAATCACCCGGGGATGGAAGAGGAAAATGATTCTTTTGAAAAATGCTGAAACGGGACCATCTGACGACTCCCACTCTTTCCATGTGGCCAATGAAGTTGGAGAAGGGAGGTTTAATGAAGCAGCTGGCTCCTCTGGGAAAGGATTTGTTTTGATGAAGTGGCATTTTTCTGGTTTTCAAAACTTTTTGAGCATCCCTGGAGACTGCTCGATGGGGAAGGGGTCCAGATGCTCCTGGGAACAGAGCCCTACACAGACAAGCTGTGATCCTCCTCCTCCCAGGTTTGTATCCTGCCTTCCTCCAGGTGAAAAAATAGTGTAGGGCAAGAAAATCCAAAAAGACAACTGAAGAGGAGGAGAAAATTGTAGCAGTGGAGTCAGGACAACTCTTCATGGCAAAGGACTTGGCTCCTTTCATCACTCCATGGCAGGATGTGGCCCACAGATGAGGTTCAGCCCTACCTGGATGCCTCCTCTGAGTGAGAGCTTGTAGCCCTGCCTTGGGCTAAGGTATGTTCAGCTCTTCTATCTGAGATAAAACTCCTGGGATTTTTAATTTACAGTAAGATAATGATGTATCTTTAAAGACAATAACACATCTTTAAAGACAACAATATATATTTAAAACAGGATAATAATATACATGTCTTCTGATGCCTCTTCCTTCGGCTGAAGGACACATGGTCAGATGAGGGTCCATCAACCTGCACTCAGTATCTTTGGAGTCAGATCAAAGACTCATCCAGCCTGGTTTCTTGTCTCCAGCGGGGAGCTGTAGTCTACCCAGATGCAACTCAGGTGCTCATTGTCTCACCTGTCCATCAGGAATGGGTTAGTGAGCTTCTCCACTGCAGGTTGACCCTGAACTTAGGAAGGAGACTCCCAGAGTTGCCCATTGAACCCAAAAATTAAGCAAAGAAGTGACGCAAAGAACACTTGACCCAGCAATAATATGGAGATACCAGTGTGGGGAACCCTGAGATTAACTGGAGTCAAACAGGCTGGGCTGAGGGCTGAGGGTTGGGATCAGAGGTCCATCTTCACTAAACAAGTACTGGTCTCATGTTTTCTGTCTGGGAAGCACCTCTGCACATGAATTACCTCTTCTGGTAGGTAATAAAAGTGGTTGACTTTGATGACCTTGGAGAAATGTGGCTTTTCCTGGCTTTTGAGGGAAGTGATCTACACTTGTCGAGATGAGGCCACCTCACATAGGTGTCTCCCAAGGGAAAGCTCCACTTGTGAGCACTTGTGGTCTAGTGTTCACCCTTCTGCCCTTTGTCTGTGTGAAGATAATCATAGAATAGGGGTTGTAAAGCTCTTATACAAAGACTTTGAGATCTAGAAATGACATCATCGAGGCATCGTTAGAAGACACGCACACATGAGATGCATGGATCTATGATGGGATGGACTGAGAGCAGGATTGATTATCTGCACAGTAAACACTCTACAGCACCTCAGAAACAACCACCCCACCCCTGATCTTCATCTGATGGAAGAGAAGCAAAGCCTGGGAACTCACTTTTAGGATGAGCTGTTGAAGGCTGCAAAGATGACGCTGTTGGGGAGGCCAAGGGAGCCAGAGCTCGGAGGCTTTTGTGGCAGCGAGATTTGCCTAATGAATGGCTCTTTGGAGAGGAGGGATGGACCTTGTCTACACAGAAAATTGCAAGCCAAAATTGGTCTTGTGTAGACACTCTTAAATCATTTTAAAGCAGGTTGGTATTGGTTTGTATAATTCGATTCCTTTACCAAAGCGAAGCGAAATCGATGCAAATGGGGTTTCCATTGATTTCAGTACATCCGCACAAAGGTTTTGCCCCAGTTTAATGAAATCAGTTTAAAAACACACCTTTAGCTAAACTGGCATAACTCTGTGTCTGGCCAAGGTGAGAGAGAGAGAGGGAGAGAGGGAGGAGGACCGAAGGTGTTGACGGACCGAAGGTGGTGAAGGACCGAAGGTGGTGAAGGACCGAAGCTGGTGTGCTCTACCCCAAAGAGAGGCGAGGGGGAAGTGTTTATGAAGGAGATGTGCAGGCAGCGAAGCCCTGGGTGGAGCGAGCTGCAGTGGCACCCAGTGATAAGGGATGGGTCAATATAGTTCTTGCCAAGATTTATTTATTTATTTTTTTAAAGAAAGGTTAAATGTGAGGTGCTATCGATTTCCCTTTTCTCCCCATCCCTCCTCTCACCACCTCCCCCTTATCCCCTTCCCCTCCTCCCTGCCCTTTCCCCACCTCCTCAGCAGCCTGAAGCCATCCTTGGAAGAGGAATCACAACCCGAAGTGGCCAAGTGACCAGGGAGGACCACGGGGCCCGGCCACAGCGTTGACCAATGGCCGCCCAAAGGAGCCCCCGTTGCTTAGCAACCCGCTGCAGAGAGAGAGGCAGAGAGCGCAAAAAAAAGATGGATTTTCAGATTGCAGCAGCCAAGCAGATCAATTCTGCAACATGGGCTACAGTGGCCAAGCGGAATCTCTCTTGCTCCCAGCAGGTATTGATCCAGCCATGCTATAGGCATTGAATGAGCTCTAATAAGTCCTGAGTAAACAGGAACAAGGACTTAAGTGATAGCCCAGCAGTCAAACATCAACTCCCTTTGTCTTCTTCTTCCTCCTCTTCTTCCTTTTTTTTTTTCTTTTTTTTTTTTCTTTTTTTTTAATTGCTGAAGGGTTTGCAAGAGGAGGACAATCATGTTTCTTGGTAGGAAAAAAAAAAGAAGAGTCAGAATATCACTTCGTTCACAGCCTGAGAGGGTTTGGAGAGGAAAAGTTCCTGCCTCAAAAATCCAGGTTGGCTTTGCACAATGGTGAGCCATGTGCACACGTGGTGAACGTGGCTCCCAGCTTCCCTGAGCTTCTCTGAGTATGTCCAAGACTCAATGACAAGGTCCCTCAAGGTGAGTTTTGCCGGGGACAGGCTCATGAGCGAGTGCAGGTGTCCAGAGCTGCCCATTTGAAGCAGACATGGAGGTGGGCACGTTCAGGAATTTGAGTGATGACTCAGAGGATGAGTCTCCTCCAGATCTCCAGGGTTTTGGAAGGGGAGATTAAAACTCCCTGCAGGGAAACAAAACCCAGGCCAGCCATCAGGAAGGGTCTGGGAGCCACAGAGCTCCTTTGTAGACACCAGGGCAGGCAGCAAAGCTGGGTCTGAACGGTGCAGGACATGTCCAGAGCTGTAGGATGCTCAGGAAGTTGGAGGGAGCAGAGTTGGCCTTGGTTATCAGAGGGGATTTGTTTGCTGCAGGGAGGTGCCAGGGCTGAGAGCAGAACCAGGCAAGGAGTCTGGGCTGATCCAGGACCCTAATGTCCCCTGATGAAAGGGACACAGGGCAGCATTTTGGGGGAACACAACCAAGCTTGGAGAACCTGCTTTCGTCGGAAGTGTGGGGCTGAGCCCAAGGAAGAGCCCAGATAAACTCAGCTGACAAGGACTTGACTTGGTGGGTCCCCAACTCACAGCCAGGGCCAGGCTTGTGCAAACAGCTCCATTGCTTGGGGTTCTCCGGGTGCCTTCTACTCAGGGCTACAGTGACCAGAAAACAAACACCCTGTGGCCTTGTCAGAGCCCACTGCATTGTCCTTGTCCCCCTCCCTGTCCCTGTCCCCTCCTCCACCTCTCTGCACGTGGCTGCTTCACTCCCTGCTCCATCCCCACGTGTCCTGCAGCATCTCCATCCCTTCTTCATCTCCTCCCCCAGCCTTCACCTCCCTGCAGTGAGAAGCTCACAGGCTCAGGCCCCTCCAGATATTATTCCCCATGTCTCGTTTTTACCCGTTCTCTCCTAAATTTCCTAAATTTCTCCCTCCAGCTCCGTGCACGGTGAAGCCTCCAGTCACCACCATCACCCAACTGAAGAATTGCTGTGGTTGGTGGGGTGAAATCACCAGCAGGAAGGACAAGGCTCCCATCCAAAGGTCTGGATGCTGCTCTCCAGCATCGCTGGTAATTCCCAAGTGACACCAATTAAATAACTGGAGCTGCTCCAGATTTATGCCCGTGGAACCGGGATCCCAGGCCAGACCTGCCTGCAGCGATTACGGGACCGGGGCAGTGAGAGCTCTTTGCTTGCACTCTGAGATGTCTCAACCCACATTTCAGCAGCCTTCATCATAACAGGGCTGATAATTAATTGATCTGATATTAAGGTGCCTGGCTCCCGCGCTCACCCGAGCTCCCTGCCGTGGTTTAACACCAGTTACATTGAGTCCTTGAATCTTTAACGTGATTCATAAGGATCAGGAGCAAAAGGCAGATGGGCACCTCCGTGTAGGGGCACACGCGTGTGCGTGTTTGCCAGCGTGCACACGTGTGTCTCCACTGCTCCAGAGGTGGGAGGAGAAAATAGACCAAGCACTGGCCCATCCCCAAAGATATTTGCCATTTTCCAAGCAGAGGGAAGACGTAGGCTCTTTTTCTGAAGGTTTCTGCATTTCAAAGTAATATCAGAAGGGCTTGAAGCTTAATCTTCGTTACCCAGGAGGCTGCAGGAATCAGGCAAAAGGCGAAAAAAAATCGAATCGATACGGCAGTATGAATTTATTCCCAGGGGGGTCCGAGGCACCAATATTTTCTCTCCCCTCTGTTAAAGAGATAGCAGCAGCCCGGTGCAGAGGCCCCTCACGTGTTCGGGGCAGGAGTTGTGCCGCGGCGGTGGCTGTGATGACACGGGGGATAAAAATCACGGGAGGTTAAATGGTGTCACCCAGAGGGATGGAAGAAAAACTCCTGCCCGTTCCGTAGTAGCAAACGATGTCTTTTATTTTCCCTTGGCTCTGTGTGATGCTGACAGCTGGGGACATAAGGAGAGGGACAGGATGCTGGGCAGGTCACAGGGATGCAGAGCCAGAGATGTGGGAGGACTGGAATATCTGAGGGCTCCATGGTGTTGGGATTCACCTGAGCTGGTGCCGCGTAGCAGAGCCTCAGCTCCCTCCATAAGGGATCCATCACGGCAGAAGGGACTCATCCCAGCCACAGATCCCGGCTGAAGGCAGTGGGATGCACAGTCCTGGTGAGGTCCTGGTCAATTTTAACATTAAACTCTTCACCCTGAGGTGCCCACCCTGGGGAAGAGCCCACAGGGTCCCCACCAGCACCCAGGGCTGAGCACAGCCAAGCAGGGAAGTCTCCAGCTGCTCAGTGCTCATGTCCAGCCCACCAGAGCCGTGTCCTCAGCCCTGCCACCCAGCCCCAGACACACCAGGAGGGGAAAACAGGAACATCTGCCACCAAAATTGGTCCACGTTTTGCTTTATCACTGTCCTGGTGTGAGCTGGACCAGAGCTGGTTCTGTTCAGCAGCTGGAGCAGCACTGGGGTTGGGTTCAGCTGGGATTTGTCAGCAGAGAAACGCTGAGAACATCCCCATGTTGGCATTGGTGTCCCTGGCACTGAAGGACTTTGTGTTTGTCCCTCTGCAAGCGCAAGAGCTCAGGGGTGAGGAATATTGACATGGATCAGCTCCATGGGCATTGGGCTCTGCCAAGGGGCTGTCCCATCTCCTGTCCCCCATGGGCAGGAGATCCATGAGGGGCTCTTCCTCTCTGGCTCTCTCTGGCTCTCGCTCGGGCTCTGGCTCTCCCGGGATTGCGGTTTCGGGTCGGGATTGTCGCTGCTCCGGGATCGTTCTCTGGGAACGGGCCAGGCTGGGTGGGTGGGTGGTGAGCAGTGGCACTGGGGGTCACTGATTGGCATATTTTATTGCTATTATCATCATTACTATTTTAATATCATTATTATTTTAAGTTTTCTTTTATTTCCATGATTAAATTGTTCTTATCTCACCCTACGAGTCTCTTTACCCTCGCTCCCCAATTCTCTCCCCTATCCCCTGGGGAAGGGGAGTGAGCGAGTGGCTGGGTTTGGCTGTGTTTGCTGGCCAAGTGACACCACCACAATCACCCACCAGCAGGAACGTGAAGCCCCCGGTTCCCACGGGATGTGGGTCTCCTCTCCCAGCACAAGCAAAGATGGGCTGTGCACGTGGCTGGTGGTGGCAGAGGGGACCAGTGTGGGACCAGCGTGGTACCAGCTCTCCCTGTGCTCCTCTGCCACAGGTTCTTGCCCTTCAGCTGGGGCACGGGAAGCTGCTGACCCTCCAGGCCCAGCCTGTCCCCATGGTCATTGCTGGTGGCTGCTCTGCCGTGGGCTTCTCCTCCCTGAGCTCTGGCTTTGGCCATGATCTCCAGGGGATGGGGAGCATGGGAACACCAAGGATGGTGAAACTCACCTTCCCACCTGGGAAAAAACTAATTCTGCAGCCAGAGGGAAGGGACTCATCCTTCTCTCCATGCTACCAGAGCTGAGCCAGTGTCTCCCTGTGCCTATGGGGAGAAAACCCCCTCCTTTTCACTCGAGCTCCCCAACACTCAGGCTTTTCCTGCACAAGCCAAGTTTAGAGAAACCTCAAGGACTCCCCAGCCCTGAGCAAACCCTCCTGGGGCTGCACCACCATCACCTTAAATCCAGTGGAGCATCAAACCAGGTGCAGCTGGGGGAGCTGCTGGGTGGGTCGGGGTTGTATCTGCTGAACTTTGGGCAGGGCAGTGGGATCACGGGCTGGGGTGGCAGGGGAAGAGCACGGTGGGGATTTATGGTCTCTCTCCGCACAGCTCGAAGCAGAGCTATCAGCTTCCCACCACAATGTGCCCAATCGTTTGAAATTTAAAACAAAATGTAAAACAAGGAATAATGGTAACAAAAAAGGCTTAATTAATGGAAGTAAATTGCATCACAATAGTGATTTCTCAGTAACGCAGCTAAGTGCCCCATTATTCTGATTTCACTCAGCATTCATGGTTACGAAATAAATCACGGGCCCTCCACTTACAGCCGGCTGCGGAGGGGCAGGGGGATGGGGGTCCTGCCATCTCCTCGCTCTATACATCGATAACCCCAGCACTTCCCAAGTGTCCACCTTAAATGGCAGCCAGAAAAATGATCGTCAAAATACATTAATTGTCCAGCAGTTTGGGGTTTTTTTTTTCGTTTTTTTTTTCTTTTTTTTTTTAACCTTTGGAAAAATTTCCCCTGGAGATTCACCAGGAAGCTTTTTCCCTGCTTGTTTCCCCTCTGTGCTGCCCTGGTCTGTTTATCAATATCCTATTAATACCAGTTTATTTGAAATCATTTATTTTCCTACCGCTCGGGCAGCCTGGCTGTGCCCAGGAGCGATGGGTTTGGCTCAGCTTGGAACTGGAGCTGGCAGCTCCTGGGCATCATTTGGCAGCAGTTTGTTGGAAGGGAGGGATGAGCTGGCCTGAGACCATGGTGAAGGGCAGGGACAACCTATAGACTGGGTGGAGGAGTGCACATGGGAGCTCAGCAAACATCTGCTCGTGGCTTTGCTCTTTCCACCCGTGTCCGTGCTTTATCCAGGGTGGATACTGGGATAAAGCACTGGGAGCAGATCGGAGCCCGGCCAAGTGCCAGCCCTGGAGCAGCTTGGAGCTGACAAACAGCTATTTTGGGTGCTTTGATGGGATGCCAGGTTGGAAGGATGGTCCTAAAGCTGAGGTGAGGAGGAGGATGCTGGACCACAGCCCTGCAGCCACATCCCACTGATGCCTGGAGCAGCATCCTCCATCCCAGCATCCCCAGTACGGACCCCATTGGGGCACCAGCAGCAGCTTTGTTCTCCTGCCCTCACTAATCAAGCCAGGCTGGGAAGCGCTGCTGGATGTACCAAACGTGTGCAGCCCAGAGGCACCTCCTTCAGGAGCCTCATGATGGAAAAATACCTCTGAGGTGCTGCAGCCCCGTCCCTCCTCCCCGCCCGAGCGGGGCTTGGTACGGCCAGTATCGATTTCGATAGCGGGTCGATGGAAATCAGCAGCGGGGAGGCATGGGGTGGGGAAGGGGGGGTGTGCAGACCCTGCAACAAAGAGGCTTCATCAGCCCAGGACTCAGCAGGATCCCATCCTGGGATCCACTCTGGGGATCTCATCAGTGTCCCCAGGTGCTGTGCGGTTCCCGGGGTCCCCAGCAGCTGTGTCCCCTCTCTGCCGTGGGTGGCTGCATGGAGGAGGTGACGTTATTTAGCCAGTGTCACGGCATTAACACTCAGGCACGGTGGGAGAGGGGACCTTTGCTTTTCCCCCTCTCTTCTTCTCAAAAGCCATGTCCCCTCTCTCCTCTCCAGCACCCCCTGAGCCCCTGTCCCCAAATCTCAGCTACAGCCAGCCCAGTCACCTCACCACCGTGCAATTCCTATGGAGGGGCGGCTGCTGCGACGGGCCCAGGAATCAATTAATCAATTGCAATCAAGATCCCAGGGTGTAATCATAATTCATGTTCATCCCTGATTGATCATGTCATGATTTTGCCGTGTTCACGTGAGCTGGGATGATAAAACCGACTGTTCCATGGTGCTTATGCAGATCCCTTCCCTTTCCCAGCCCTCCCCAGGGCTGTCCCCTCAGTCAGATCCAGGACTGTCCCCTCTGCCACTGCAGGGACAGAGGTGATCCCCGGGAGACCCAAGGGGGCATCTGGGGAGGGGGACAGCATGGTGGGGCCATGGAGGGTCTGGCTCCACCAGGATCAGGCAGTTGCAGGATGTTTGTGCACAGGGTGGGTGACAGCAGCGCTATGGGTGGGCACCCTTGCCATGATGGAGGGCATCAGGATGACACCTATCAGATGGGTGCCACCACTGGGTGCTGCAGGTGTGTGTGGGGGGTGTCAGCAGCCCCTTCCCCAGTTTGTTTCCCCCAGGAGCAGCTCCCAGCTGTACTGGTCTCCATCCAACCGAAATCACCGGAGCTGGCAGACGCTGGCTGGGAGCCTCCGAGTGTCACGAGCAGGGTGTAACGAGACTTGGATCAATCCATCAATGCGCAGCGCTGCTTAAATAGTGCTGTGCTCACCTCTCGCCAATTAAACGATCATTTCTGATAGATCCCTTTGTGTCTCCATCTCCTCTCCAGGCCGCTCTGGCCGAGGGTGATGCTGATGGCTCTCGGGGTGCTCCCTTCTCCTGCCACAGTCGGACGGACGCTGGCTGCGGGCAGGGTGCATCCAAGTGATGTGGAGTTCCCATCATGGCTCGTGTTGTGTGGACAGGCTGCTGTGCTCGGGAGCCTGGGAGAGGACAAGCCCTGGGGACCACCTGTAGCTTCACCCCAAGGTGCAGAAGGCAGTGGTGGGGAAGCAGACGCTGAGTTCCCAACACGTTTCTCCTGTACTCATGTGCTGGGTAGTCCTTGCAGCCCCACTCCTGGGCTGTCAACTGCTCTCTGCTTTCCACTCATGCGGAGCAGGGACCCCACGTTGGAGCTGGGGGTCCAGACCCTAACCCCCTATGCAGGTTGGGGCTGCTTCCTCAGAACCATCCCGGATCCGCTGGGGAAAGGCAGCGTCTGGGGCTCAGCGTGGCTGCGAGTCCAATCCCTCCGGTTCTTCCAGGGATTCAGGGCACAGCTCATCCCCATCCGAGCGCCCCAGAAAGCCCAGAGCCCCCCACAGCCCATTGCCCTCAGCCTTGTGCTAGTGGCTCAGTGGAGCTTCTCACCAAGATGCCAAAATTTCTCCTCCTCCCTCCCTGCTGAGGGGTCCCATGGGGGGTGCCCGGGCGGGGGGGTCTCACAGGGGGTGGTCCTGTGGGAGGCTGGGAGCGCCCAGGGAGCGCAGCGGCAGCGGGGCCTGGCGGGAGCCCACGAAGCAGAGCTGGGTATTGATTCCCCATCGATCCCACGCAACCACATTCTGCAGCGGCTGCTGTCCTACATTTCAATCCCACACCTTTGCCTCTGACTTTAATGGGCTTCATCACAGCCCAAAGCTTTATTTAACCAAAAAGGAGAGGGAGTCAGCAGGCAGCTGCCAGAAATCAGAGTAAAGCAGCCCCCGGGGTCTGCCCAGACACAGCCGCATCCTCCACATCCCTCCCAGCTCTGGGGACCTGCGGGTAAAGCACCTCCCGGGGTATTTTGGGGGATGCAGATGCACCCACACACCCACAGCCCTAAAAATCCCAGCCCTGATGGGAGGGTGCTGTGGGTATCAGTGACAGCACCCAGCTCTCCAGCAGCTCTTCCATCTCCAGGTCTCTCTCCACCCTATCCTTGCTGTACCCACACAGCTCCATCATCCAAACAAAGGGCTTCAACTGCTGCTGGAAGGGTAAAATCAAGCTCCACCTTAATGGGGATCTGCATAATTATGTGTGAGGGTGGAAGTGCTGCACACCCACCCACCCACCTCCAGATGTGAGGTTGCAGACAACACGTACGCCCCCGCGATGACTGGAGGATGAATATGGAGGAGCTGGATCTGGCCGAGGACGCCTGCGTCTTGCTTGGGCGTTCCTCAAACACCCGTCACGGCAGCAGACAGCCCTGGCACCCACCAGCCGGGCCACAGGCGACCCTGATTTATCCTCCCCTCCCTCCTGATCACATTTTTAAGCCTCCCCAGATCGTGGCCCTGATGCTCGGATGAAAGAAAACACAATTGTCCTTTCATGTTTAAATGACTGTCCCCACGCACACGGCCAAGGCCCCCGTGGGAGTCCATGGTAGGGGAGGTCCTTCCATCACTTCAGAGCAAATCCATGTTAGGACAATCCAAAATGTTGGGGACCAGCTCCTGCAGGCAGCACAGGGACTGGGCAGTAGGGAACCAGAGCAAGGATTGGAGAGAAATACAGAGAGGAGCAGCTGGGGACAGGGTTGCCTCCAGGAGTGTGGGTGGAGAGGACAAGAACTTTGGTAGTTCCATGCTCCAGGTAAAACCCTCTTGGGCAGAAATCCCAAAGGGTGGGACAAGGAACCAGTGACAAGGAGGGATGGTTGGTGCTCAAGACCTGCTCAGGCAGGTGACCCTGGTAGAGGCAGGGCAGTGTCCTTACTCTTTCTCCTCCTTCCTTTCCAGGTTTCCCTGGACTGTGCAGGTGACAGGCACTGTTACTCCAGCTCCAGCTGGTGACTTCACCCAGCACTATTCCAGCAACCCAAAAATGTCTCCTCAGAGTCTGCTGGTAGCTCAGGCAAGCCACAGCTGGGGGCAGGAAGAGATAGAGGACCTGGGAGCAGGAAGGATGGAGGATCTAGGAATGGGAAGGTTGGAGGTCCTCTGAGCAGGAAGAGTGGAGGACCTGTGAGCAGGAGGGATAGAGGATCTAGGAGCAGGAAGGATGGAGAACCTGGAGCAGGAGGAAGGAAGGACCTATGCTCAGGAGAGGTGGAGAACTTGGGAGCAGGAGCAGTAAAGGACCTGGGAGCAGGAAGGATGGAGGATCTGGGCTCTGGAAACACCTCAAGCTTTCCCTCAGCAATGGGCTCCCAGCTCAGCTCCATTGTCCCCTTCAAAGTCTCATCCCAAGAAGCCTTTTAGTGCCAATTTCAATGGGAGGAACTTGAAGCCAACACCAGCTTTTTCCAAGAACCCCCAGTGCCACCCCAATCTCCTCCTGTTCCAAGGCAGCTCGGAGGGGCCGTGGGGACGTCGCTGCAGTGCTGGCTCAGCCCCCCTGGGGCAGAATACGGCTGTGGTGTTTATTTTTGATTTATGCCAAGCCAAAAAAGAAATAAATTGTCTTCAATTATTAATCCGGGAGGTGTGAGAGGGGGACACGAGCTGGAATTAACTCGGTGACCTTCAGGGGTGGGTTTTTACCTCCCTGCCTCCCTCCACTCTTGAGCCCAGTGTGTTTTACAAGCTCCTGGCAGATGTTCCTAAGGCTGCTGAGGGTTTTGGATGATGAGGACGATGTAGGGTACAGGTGACCCAGCCCAGGCTGTTTGGACATCCAAAGCTGTCCCACCCACACGGGTGTGCGTTCACACATCCCTGTGCCTGAGCCCAAAGGGTGTCTCTGATGCCAACCCACCTTCCCTGCTCTGCTGCGTCCCAGCACACCTCTCTGGATGCCTCTGGGTATCTGACTGCCCCTTGATCCTCCCATGGACAGGTTCTTGGGCAGGACAGGACATCCCAAACCCATAACTGTTCCTGTGCAGACTGTCCTATAGAGAGACATGGGCCCTCCATGCTCTGCAGCTCCCCACGCTCAGTTGGGTGCCCTCAGTGAGCTCCAAGGCAGGACGGAGACCACATCTGCCTCTCCCTCCTTGGCTCTTGGTTTCGGCTCTTGGTTTCTGCTCTTGGTTTCTGCTCTTGGCTTTGGATGGACATCCAGTTTTAGGCACCTAAGGATGCTTTGGCAAGAAGGCTGGACAGGAGAGAGGAGGCATTTTGGACTGTTCTTCCACTCTCCCACCTTGAAAACACGCCCTGAGCCAACGTGCGCGGCCGGAGCTCAGCCTGCCTCCTGCAGAAGGCAAGATGGCCCCGAGGCCAGCAGGAGAAGACAAAGTTGGCCTTGGGAAGTTGGAGCATCTCCGGCACAGGCGTGTTCTCGCCTCCCTGCCCCCTCCTCTGCCTCTCCCTCCCTTCCCGAAAGCAGCACTGCGGCAGCGCTCGCCAGCAAACCGATCGAGGCGCAGGGCCGATCAATAGGAGTATTGAGCACTCTGCAAGGTACGGGGATTTTTGCGGATTCAGTGCTAACCTCCCACCAGAGCCCCAAGACACCTCCTCTCCCCCAGCACCATCACCCCCAACACCAGCACCGACGTCCCCTCCCAGCATATGTCCTGGCCACCCGCTCCAGGCTGGCAGAAGCACCCAAGCTCCTCCCAAGGAAGCAGAGAACTTGCAGGCTTGAGTCACTGGTGGCACTTTCAACTGGAGAGAGAGAGAAGAGTTAGCAGCTTCTGGGGGGCATTTCTTCACAGTGGGTTCATACTGTAGTCTTGGGGAGCACCTTGCTTTGGGACAACTTGTGGGGTCCAGAGACTCTTAGAGAAGTGCATCCAAGCTGTGAGATTCCCAGGGATGGGGATGGATGATCTGAGGTCAATGTGATGGTGGGGAGAGGAGATGGGGATGGATGAGTTGAGGTCAATGTGATGGTGGGGAGAGGAGGTGGGGATGGATGAGTTGGGGTCAATGTGATGGTGGGAAGAGGAGGTGGGGATGGATGAGCTGGGGTCATCATGATGGTGGGAAGAGGAGGTGGGGATGGATGAGCTGGGGTCATCATGACGGTGGGAAGAGGAGGTGGGGATGGATGAGCTGGGGTCATCATGATGGTGGGAAGATGAGTTGGGGATGGATGAGTTGGGGTCAATGTGATGGTGGGAAGATGAGGTGGGGATGGATGAGTTGGGGTCAATGTGATGGTGGGAAGATGAGGTGGGGATGGATGAGCTGGGGTCATTGTGATGGTGGGAAGAGGAGGGCTGAGGACAAATGTTTGTGGTTGAACCAAAAGTAATGATGAGGGAGCAGAACCCTTGGGTAGCCTGTACTTCCCAACAGTGTTTGAATGGAAAGGGCAGGACAAGCAAGGACCTACCCCATGCTTGGTGGCATCGCAGGAGATAAGGCTGAAAGGGACCTTTGGAGGTCCTCAACCCTGGCTGAGTGTTCCTGAGCTGCAGCTCCCAGGAGAAACCCATGGGATGTGCTCCTGGCTCGGTCAGGCTGGCTGAGAGCTGGATCGACATCGTCTGCATTGAGGTTCTGATGGAAAAAGATCTTTGGATTTAGCATCCTCCAGCTCCTGACAGTCCGGAGGGGAGGGGTCTCCAAGGCAGACAGCCCAGCGCGGCTGATGAGGTGCTTGGAAAGATAACACAGAAATGAAACAGAACTTCATGGTAAGAGCTGCTGCTTTAAACATGTCCCAACCCCTTCCCTACCGAGGCATGGGCAGATATTACACCTTGGAAGGTAAAAATAGCACATTTAATGAAGCTGGGAAAAAAAGTCAATTGTGTTTGGTTGGAATTGCAGAGACCTCATTTCCACGTTCCCCGTGAAAACGCTGCGGCCTTGGAACAGATCTGAAAACCCCCCACGCTGATCTGCAAAACGTGCTTTGAGGAGGAAAACAAGCAGAAACCAAAGAAAAACCCAATGTTGTTCCACACCCCCAGGTCTGACCTTTAGCGCTCTCACACAGCCCAAACCAAACCAAACCAACCCAACCCAACCCAACCCAACCCAACCCAACCTGTATTTTAACCCTTCTGAATTTTTAATAGCAATTTGCCATCCAAACAGAATTCTGCTCCAAAGTTGAGGGTGTTTGGGAAATGGTGGAGGGGATGGGAGATCAACCTGTGCTGCCTCCCCACACCTGGGGACACGTGCTGCTCAGGGGGGTGCAGGTGCATTTAGAGGGGAAGGGATGGACCGTTTGCCTCGGATCTGGGAGAAGGGAGATATCTGTATCTGGAGAGGAAGGAGAAGTCTTTGCTCACTTTAACCAGGAGGGAAGGAAGTGTCCTGGCCCCTGTCCCAACGCCACTCCAGGAAGACGGTGCTGGTATGGATTTTTGAGGGAGGAGAGCAGTGGGGAGGGCGAGGGACGCTACCTAATGCCATTTCATTTCACTTAGCAGCACTCGGCTGGCGTGGTCTCCAATAGGCCCATCCGTCACGCTCCTCGTTAGGGAAAATCTATTTTAAAAATCTCTAATTTTTATTTTAAAGTCTCACAGAGCTGGGTGGTAATTTTCACTTTAAATAACGATTACACACTTCGAAGTACAAGGTGTGCCTGGGCTCCAGAGCGAGTACCCTCGCCAGCAGTGAGGAGCGGTCCCTGCCTGCTCTCTCCCCTCATGGCAGGTCCCCAGCGATGGTGCTCAGTGCTCTGCAAGTCCTGTTTGCACCCGTTGTGTCAGTCCTGCTTGTGTTTAGGAGAGGGCTGAGGCACTGTCGTGGTGTCACTTGGCCAGCAAACACAGCCAAACCCAGCCACTCACTCACTCCCCTTCCCCAGGGGACAGGATTGGGGAGCGAGGGTAAAGAGACTCGTAGGGTGAGATAAGAACAATTTAATCATGGAAATAAAAGAAAACTTAAAATAATAATGATATTAAAATAGTAATGATGATAATAGCAATAAAATATGCCAATGAGTGACCCCCAGTGCCATTGCTCAGCATCCACCCACCCAGCCCGGCCCGTCCCCAGAGAACGATCCCGGAGCAGCGACAATCCCGACCCGAAACCGCAATCCCGGGAGAGCCAGAGCCCGAGCGAGAGCCAGAGAGAGCCAGAGAGGAAGAGCCCCTCATGGATCTCCTGCCCATGGGGGACAGGAGATGGAACAGCCCCTTGGCAGAGCCCAGTGCCCATGGAGCTGATCCATGTCAATATTCCTCACCCCTGAGCTCTTGCGCTTGCAGAGGGACAAACACAAAGTCCTTCAGTGCCAGGGACACCAATGCCAACATGGGGATGTTCTCAGCGTTTCTCTGCTGACAAATTCCAGATGAACCCAAACCCCAGCGCTTCTCCAGCTGCTGAACAGAACCAGCTCTGGCCCAGCTCACACCAGGACAGGCAAACCTTGTATTTGGAAATATGGATGCCAGGCTTGATGCAGCTCTTAAGCAGAGCCGGTGAGATGGGTTCCATCACTGCCTGCCATGAGGCTTTGCTGGAGGAGCATCTCTGAAACCCAGAGCACCATGTGGCACCCCCCAGGCAAAGCCAAAGGGCTCCCAAGAAAAACCCTTCTAGCCAATAGAGGGACTGCAAGATGAAAGGGGCTCAGCCCCTGAGGTGTCTGACCACACTGCCCACCTCCTCCCATCTCCCCTGCCCTCTCCTGCTCCATTTCCCATCTCCCTGACCCCAAACTCTGACCCAGTTGTGCACCAGTGCCTCTGCAGAGCTTCGTGTCCCCAGCAAGGCTCTCTGCTGAAGGGTGGCTTTTCCCAGGGGACATGCCAGGCTGCTCCAGGGGGGATTGTCCAGTAGATCGACTGGGGAAATCCCCTCGCTTGAAGAATCATCTACCCAGCCAGCATCTCCCCATCTAACTGAGACCTTGCAGTGCCCAAGTAAAACACAAAAGCTCTGCCTGGGGCTCTGCACATTTCTGCTGCAACCTGACAAAAACCTTTGCAGGACCTGGAAGCTTTTCTGGAAATCACAGAACCCCAGACTGGTTTGGGTGGGAAGGGACCTTAAAGCTCCTCCAGTCCCAACCCCCCTGCCAGCAGCAGGGACACCTTCCACTAGACCAGGTTGCTCAAAGCCTCATCCAGCCTGGCCCAGAACACTTCCAGGGAGGAGCAGCCACAGCTTCTCTGGCCAACCTGGGCCAGGGTCTCACCACCCTCACACCAAAGAATTTCTTCCTCACATCTCATCTCCATCTCCCCTCTGCCAGTTTCAAGCCATCACCCCTTGTTCTGTCACTCCCTGCCCTTGGCCAAAGTCCCTCCCCAGCCTTCCCGGAGCCCCTTCAGGTACTGGGAGGCCACTGGAAGGTCTCCCTGGAGCCTTCTCTTCTCCAGGCTGAACAGCCCCAGCTCTCTCAGCCTGTCCTCACAGCAGAGCTGCTCCAGCCCTGGCATCATCCTCATGGGCTCTTCTCAACTTGTTCTAACTTGTCCATGTCTTTCTGGTGTTGGGGGCTCCAGGCTTGGACACAGCACTGCAGGTGTGGCCTTACAAGAGCAGAGCAGAGGGGCAGAATCCCCTCCCTGGCCCTGCTGCCCACGCTGCTCTGGGTGCAGCCCAGGACACAGTTGGCCCAGATGGCCTCCACCAGAGCAGAGCACCCAGGGAGCAGCAGGGAGAGGGCGACTGTTGGACACCCCCCCTGCACGGCTGGAGCTGAGACAGCGACTGGGCTTCGACAGAGCCGTGTCGCCCTCCCCGAGCACACGACCTTCGTCATCCTCCCTCCTCCTTCTGCATCAGCTCCTCTCCTGCACATCAGCTTGTGACACAAGGTCTCAGCCCACCGAGCAGGGCTGAGCTGGTTGAATCTCCCAGACAAACAAAGTCCCCTCCCTCTTTCCTGCACCCATCAAACCCCGTCCACCCCCACCCGCCCCGACAGCTGCCATCTCCCCTTTCGCCCGGCTGGTACCCAGCGGATGCGCGGGGAGGGACGAGCGGGCATGGCGCTAACCCACCCAAGCAACAAGCAGAGAAAGAGATGCAAGGATGGAAAATTCCCCTTCATAATTAATAAATGAAGAATATTGTTGTTAATCGATGTAGCTGTGAAGAGAATATCGATCCCAGCCGCATGCTATTTTTTGTGCGGCTTAGATTTTTACACCTCATTTAGAGGCAGGTCTCTCTGGGGACCTCTTAACACCAAAAGATATTTGCAAGAGTCCAAAGTGAAGGGAAGAAAAGGGGGGAAAAAAAGATTAATTATTACCAGAGCTGGAGAATTATGTGTGTGTCCCGTTGTGGCCAACTGCAGCACTGATTTGAATATTTGATTAATAGCGAATTATAGCCGCAGTTGATAACTTATCTCCGTGCTGGCTATTTAGTAAACAAGTGGGAGCCATTAGAAACATTTTTAATATTAATACGAGGAAATTATGTTCATGAAGGCAGTGGCTAACCCTTTGTGTGCTGGGGCTCTGCGAGGAGGCTGCTCTGCTCTGCCTCATCCTACCCTTGAGTGGTTTAAATCTCTCCGTGCCTCAGTTTCTCTGCTTCAAGATGAGATTCCTGAGCTGGAAGTGGCACTGGTGTAGAGCACTGAGTGAGGAGCTTTCGTTAGCACTGAACCTTTAATGAACTGTCCAGGAGATGGTTGGGGATGAGTGGTGGGAGCAGCTGAGGGGATCCTGCAAAACCTTGTCCCAAGGTTGGGTTTGTTCCAGGAGGGGTTTCATGATGGCTCTTGGTTCCTGGCTCTGGGATGACACAGAGGAGTGAGTTGAGTGTCTCTGTGCCAAACCACACATGACAGGGAGATGTTTGCAGCCTTCAGAGCACCTGAAGTGGTAAGAGCAGGTCAAAGAGGTGTCAAGAGCGGTGACGTTCCTGCAAACCCGCTGCTGCCTCCCTGGCAAAACCCACATCAAACATAGCAAGAGGTCCCTGGGACACGGCGGGGACTGTCACTCAGGGACAGGACAGCTGTGGACCTGCTTGTCCTGACTTCCAGGCTGTGCTCCTCCAGCAAACCACGCTGGGGTGGTGCAGACCATTGGCTGTGGTGTTGGGGAAGGGTTGGAGGGTGAGCACTGGTCCTCAGGACCAGCTGGAGCACGGGATGCACGGAGCCCTGGGAGATGGGAAAGTCATCTGTGAAACCTCCAGCACTGCAAACCCTCCTGCTGCAGGGGCTTGAGAGGGGTGAGGAGGGGAGGAAATAATCCCTGAATGGGAGGAGGGTCTCTGCTGGGTGCTGGTGCTGGGTCCTGCCCTGTGCAGGTCCTGTCACCCGCCCCAGGAGGGTGCAGAGGAGTTTGGGGTTTGTAGGATGTTCAGAACAGGTTTGTGAATTTGGGTCAAGTTTTGGAGAGGGAGGAAGGGGAAAATGTGTGAGAAGGAAAAAAAAAATATTAGGAAATGCCAAATATTCAACTTTCCATCATCACAAAATGTCCCCTAAAATAAACACAGGGGGAAAGGTCCCCAAAAAGAGGAGGCTGAGCCTGCCTGAGGTGGAATGAACCTCGACATCTGGGCACGATGCAGAGAGTTGGATTCTGTTGGCAGGAGGGGTGGGATTCACCTGGACAAGGCAGGGGGGAAGCAGCAGCCCCCAGCACCTGGGCTGGTATGGGTGGGCACCCAACCCCAGAGTGTTTGTGGGATGGGAGATGGCAAAGGGCACCCTTGCTCCAAACCCCCCCCCAAGATACCACTTAAGAGTTGGGGGAAATAGGAAAAGGAGTGGGAATATCTGCCAGGACAGTCACAGGGGCCAGAAGAGGATGGGACAAAACCCACTGAGATGCCCCACCCTTGGCAGAGTGTTCCCAAAATGAACCTCAGCTCCTTCACCCCCTGGCCCTGCTTCGAGGACAGACCTGTCACCTCTGGTCACAGGTCTCCAGGACAGGGTGGAGCGGGATGAGCCATCAAAGCCGGGCTGTGGAAACGGGAGCGGCGTGCCCGGGATGCGCTCCCCCCTCCACACTTCAGCAGGGCTCACACATCCATCTCCTCCTCCGCCCGTGATAGGCCCTGGTGCTGCAGATCCATGCAGATCAATGCAAAATTAATTAGAGTAATCAACTCAGCTGTACCACAGAGATCATACAGGCAGGGTTTTAGGTGACTAATTGTTGGAAGCTGACAGCCAGTGTCCCCGGTGTCTTAGAGGTATTAACACTTTTTTCTCTGTAGATTAATTACCTTTTTCCACCTTTCACGTGATGGGTCTGTCCGTGCAGCACTGTTTGGGGGGAGCAGTGATGGAGGCCAGGTCTGAGGAGCATCCCATGGGGTGGGGTGCCTGGATTTGAGAGAGGGCAGGAGCCCAGGTTTGCATTGTGGGTGACAGCTTAGGAGGGATGAGTGTCCCTGTTCCCACTCCTGATCCTCCAGCCCTGTCCCATGGCAAAGTCCCCTCGTGCACATACAGCACAGGGCCACCCTGCCCTTCCCAGCTGATGCATGGCCACTTCAGTGGTTCATCCCCCACTTCTGGTATCGGAGTTGGACACCACTGGGCCATCTTTCATCAAAGGCTGATGTCCACGTCGATCTGAGTCTGCTTCACAGTTCCACGAGAAGGTTAAAAGATGGGTTTGTTCTGCGAATGCCAACGTGGGGTCTCTGTGACAGAGACCTAATGAGACATTTGTGCTTCTGGCATCCAAGCTGAGAACAGGTTGGAGACTCTTAATAGCCAGGGTAATTAATCACCACCAGTTATCTAGCGCTACAGATGAGTTTTCCATCACTTGGACTCTAAGTCGCCACAGGGCACCTTCATGCTGAGTGTGCCCTGGCTCAAACAGAAATTACAGCTTGAGAGATGGACATGCAGTGGTCCCTTGTGATAGTCCTGGTGGCCTTCACACCACTGAGCCTGGGGAGCAACGGGGAATCTCCCCTTGGCTTCGACAGACAATGGGTCAAACCACACCTGAGTAACCAAAGATCCCTGCTGCCTTAGGGAAACATGTACAAGGTGTCGTTAGACATGGAGGAGGGTGGCAGAGTCCTCCTCCTGGTCCAGGACTGTCAGGACTGAAAACCCAACTAGCTGACCTCTTGGGTGGCACTTGTCCCCTCAAATCATGGGAGTGGTGGCAGAGAGGACCCCCACTAAGTCAGTGGCTTTCTCCAGCTGAGTCTTGGGCTTTGGTTGCCCAAAAATAAGGTGTTAAATCCTGACTGGTCACCCACATCACGCTGATGGCTGACAGAGAAGGATCACCACCTCCAGAGAGCCATTTGTCCCTTCTGACGGCTGGTGTCCGATAGCCAGGATGAATTGTCCTCTCGAGGAGGTCACGTCTTCCCACCCAGCCACCCTGGCCACCTCACTCCATCCCGCTCAGGTGATGGGAGATGGATCCTGCCATCATTGATCAAGGGCTCAATCTCAGAAGCAGGTTTTATTGGCAGAGAAAACAGAGAGGGAGAGCGGGAGGTACAAGTCAGGGAAGCAAAAGCATCCCAGTCCAGTTGGTCCATCTGGGCACGGCGTGGCCAGCTCCAGGGAGATGGTCTGACTTGTTTGAACAAGCAGGTGAGTGGAGTCACCAGAAGCTGCTATTCCTGTGACAGGAACATCCTGAGAGGGGAGTGATACCCAGGGAGAGTCAGAACTTGCTCCGAGGAGTTCAGCAGCGTGAACCATGGTGAGCCATGGTGATGGTGAGCCATGGTGATGGTGAGCCATGGAGCCAAGGGCTGGTTAGTGACTCTGTGGCAGAGCTGACACCTGACTCCAGATCTCAGGAGCTTCAGGCTCAGACTGAACTCCTATGATCCTGCCTTTTATCTGCTTCTCTTAAAGTAAAAATGCAAAACCTCGTATGTCTCTTGCAAGGGAAAAGTCCCTCCCTTTCCATTTGGCTTCAGGAACCTCTCTCCAAAAATGAAACTTCCAGGTGTCCTGACTTCCCTGGGGAGGGTTAAAGGTGATGGAAGGGGTTGTGTAGAGAAGGTGACACCGTGAAGCTGAGTCCCACAGCAGCTCGCCTGGTCCCCCCCACCCCAGCGGGACATCATGGAAATCACTGCTCCAAGGCGGAGGAGGCAGAGGATGCTCACCCGTGTTCTTGGTACCCAGTTCCTGGTGGCACCAGGTAAGTCACACAACCCCAGTGGGCTCAACACCTCCATAAGTCACTGACCCACACCCCGCACAGGCTCCAGTCTGCTGAGGAGTGAAAATTCACTCCCGGCTTGTGCCGCGAGGGCTGGTGCGAGCGCGGTGACCCCGCCGCGCAGGCAAGGGGGATGAAGGAGGGGGCTTGCTCGCTGCGGAGCTCCAAAGCCAGGAGCCAGCACTTTAGAGTGCTTTCATCCCTGAAAGCTTTGGCGGGGAAGAAAGGCCGGATCCCCCCACAGCACCGTAAGTGCTTTCTCTCTTTAACAAAGCAGCAGCCAGGCGGGAGGACGGGAGCGGGGGGACGGGAGCGGGGGGACGGGAGCGGGGGGCTGAGCAGCGCCAGGGCCCCCCAGCGAACCCCTCCCGCCGTGGGTTATCGAGATTTGGCCAACCTTCAAAATAAATCTTCCCCTGTTTCCTTTTATAGGGCCTTTCAAGCTGTATCCCCCAGGTCCTCGTGGAGGGTAATGAACGCGCAACGCTTGGCTTGGAGCTGCTTGAATTATTCATCGAGAATAATATTTGTTGCCCTTTTCTTCTCTTGGTGAATCAATGGCGATTTATGGTGGAGGGTCTCTGGTATTGGGGGACCATTTGCTGCGTGGACAACAGCATTTGCAAAAACTGAGGTGTTTGTCACCCTCTCCCTGGGCCTCAGAGCACAGAGATCCTCACTCCAGGTTTAGTTGGGGACTTGTCACTGTTGGGTTAATGATCTTAAAGGATCTTAAGACTCAATGATCTTAAAGGTCTTTTCCAATCAAGGCCATTCTGGGATTCTGTGGTTTCACTCGCCTGTGGCCAAAGTCAAGCCTGGTCTTGCCTGGAGGTGGCACAGAAGCAGAAAGGGAGGATGCTCCATCATGGGAGGGATGACTTCAGACACCCCCAGCAATACCTGAACATCCCAGGGGAGCACTCCATGCACCTGGACATTTAGGAAACACGTGCTCAGAGGTCTAATGGCAGAGCCCAATGTGCTCAGAGATGTCTCCTCACATCCTCGCTGGCTTAGTTAGGAAGTTGGGGTTGCCAGGCTGAAGCAGGGGCTTAACTTTGTGAGAAAGCTCTTCTAGAAGAATTTAAAGCAGAGAGATGTTCCCAGGAAAGATCCATACATGTGCAGCTACTCTGGTGCTCAGGAGTCCAGGGACACTCCTAGGAGAAGATCTGGACCCTTTTCCCAGCTCTGCTGCCAGCTCTGAGGTCTTGGCTTGCGTTTTATTCAGCCTGGAATGGGGCAAGAGGAAATCTTGTTCCTGCCTCTGTGCAGGTGTTTAATGTTGTGTTGCATCCCATCTCATCCATCCCATCCCCTTCCATCCCCTTCCATCCCATCCATCCCATCCCATCTCATCCATCCCATCCATTCCATCCCTTTCCTTCCCATCTCATCCATCCCATCTCATCCATCCCATCCCATCCCATCCCATCCCCTTCCATCCCATCCGTCCCATCCCATCTCATCCATCCCATCTCATCCATCCCATCCCCTTCCATCCCCTTCCATCCCATCCATCCCATCTCATCCATCCCATCCCCTTCCATCCCCTTCCATCCCATCCATCCCATCTCATCCATCCCATCCCCTTCCATCCCCTTCCATCCCATCCATCCCATTCCATCTCATCCATCCCATCCCATCCCATCCCATCCCATCCCATCCCATCCCATCCCATCCCATCCCATCCCATCCCCCGCATCCTTAGCCCCAGTCCACGTCCAGGACACCAGAGGGGCAGATGAGGAGGGGGGACCTTCCCTTCCCAGCCCAAGCCAGAGTGAATGAAGTTATTTCTTTGGGTGATTCCCAGGAGTCAGATCTTCATTAGAAAATGAAGCCGTGGCACAAGCGCAGCCACAATCCCGGCTCACTAACGGGCAGGGGCAGGCGTGGAGGAGTGGGGTGTGGTTTCCACCTTTGGCTTCTTCTCTGTCTGATAAATCCCAACTCTGCAGCTCCCTGAGCTTGCTGCTCTTGGAGGGAATTTTTCTGAAGGGCAGGAGATGGTTTAGCCCGGTGAGGTTCACAGCGCATGGGTCCACACCTGCCCACACAGTGGAAATCAGCAGCTCTCTGCTGGCTCCTAGGGCCAATTTACAGCAGTTGAGAAGCTGGAGACGTGTTTCTGAGAGCTTCTTTTTGAGGGAATTGCAGTTTTAACACAGATGCCCACTGAGCTGAGACCCTCTGGGGAGGGACTTTGGCCAAGGGCAGGGAGTGACAGAACAAGGGGTGATGGCTTGAAAGTGGCAGAGGGAAGATGGAGATGAGATGTGAGGAAGAAATTGTTGGCTGTGAGGGTGGTGAGACCCTGGCCCAGGTTGGCCAGAGAAGCTGTGGCTGCTCCTCCCTGGAAGTGTTCTCGGCCAGGTTGGATGAGGCTTTGAGCAGCCTGGTCTAGTGGAAGGTGTCCCTGCTGCTGGCAGGGGGTTGGGACTGGATGAGCTCCAGGGTTCCTTCCAACCCAAACCAGTCTGGGATTCTGTGATTTTGAAGGGATTCATCCTTCCTTTCTGCTTTCCCTCCCACCAAGGACGAGGCCCCCACCAGCAGCTCTCTGGGCTGACACCAGAGCAGCTGAGTGAAGGCTTCATGGACAGGTCTCCTTGCAGAGCCACTGAGGAGCTTTGGGAAAAGGCTCTCAGCCCCTTGTGGGCTTTTTGGAGCAGAGGGACCTCACCAGGTGAGTGACTGCAGGTGTCTCAGAGCCAGCAGAAACAGCACCCTGGTTTTAAATTTAAACAAAGATCAGAAAGCGGGCTCAGTCCCCTGCAAACTGCACTGAAGATGGGGGACTTGGATTTCAGATCAGCTTTTCCTTTAGTGATGTTTCCTGAGATGTAAGACTTGGCTTTTGGATCTGAGATTTGGACCTGCATCCCCTCCACCCCAAAAAATCCAGAATCACACAGAATCCCGGAATTGCTTCGACTGGAAAAGCTCTTTAAGCTCATCAAGTCCCATCATGAACCCAACTGACCAGTCCCCCCACTGACCCATGTCCCTCAGCACTGTGTCTACACGACTCTTCAATCCCTCCAGGGACAGGGACTCCACCACTGCCCTGGGCAACCCCTTCCAATGCCTCAGAACCCTTTCAGCAAAGAAATTCTTCCTCACATCCAATCTCAGCTGCCCTGGGCACAACTGGAGCCCATTTCCTCTTGTCCTGTCCCTGGTCCTTGGTTGAACAGACCCACCCCCACCTCTCCCCACCCTCCTTTTAGGTAGGAGAAGGGCTTCACAAACCTCCATCCCCAAGCGTCCACACAGCCTCCCTGGCTCTTGACACCCAGCTGCAATGGGACCGAATCCAGGGTCTCATCCTTCATCATCCATCACCTCAAAGTGACAGCAAGGTGGTGGCTCTCACTTGTTAAGGTGGCACAGTGTCATGCAAGCGATGGCCTGGGGCTGGCCCACGGGAAGGAGAAAAGCCCTAATGCAGGTTTGACAACGCGGCTGTCGGTTAAGTGCTCCACATGGATATTTCCCCCCCCTTTCTATTGTTTATTATTGGAAGTTACAAGTAGCTAAAGACCTCCCCAATTATCTGGGAGCCACTTAAGAGCAATTGAGCACCTGTCACCCTCTGAATGGGCTGCGTGGCCCTAATGACAGGAGCAGAGAAAAGATGCAGGTCAGCAGTGACGGGGACGCCGGCGATTTACAGCTCTGCAGTGCCAGCTCGCAGCTCTGCGAGGAGCAGAAAAAACCACCCAAAGAGGCAGAAAGAGCAAAGGAGCCATGAGAAGTCACCCCAGGGGGCCTTCATGATGTCCACCATAGCTTGGTGAGAGACTCAGTGACCATCCATTGGTCCATGGAGGTCTGTAGCTCCCAGCATCCCAGGGGGTGTGGAGCAGGTCATGCCATCAGCTGCTCAGTCCCCTAAATAGGAAAGAAAAAAGATGAGGAATCGTTCACTGATCGTCAACCAGCATAAAAAAACATTAATCTACGTGATTTTTTTTCTGCTTTCAACAAATGGCTGCCCATGGGGGTATCCATCCCATGCTGGGGGGGGTCAGAGGCTACTGGGAGGGCTGGAGGTGCTGCAAACCCCCAGACACAGAGCTTGAAGCTGTGGGATGAGCTGCAGCCTCTGTGTAGCAGGAGCACGGTTGTGTTTCCCATACGAGGTCATTTAAGATGGTTTTGGATGTGGGATCATGAAAATGGTTGATCTTGAGGCATTATTTTGGTTAGATTCCTTATAATTTCTGTGTAATATGGACGTATTAAGTGGGTCAATTTTATAGAGTACCGTGAACATTAGACACAACCCAATACCAGCAACACCTGGTGTGATGTAGCCCCATCAGGAATGAGAAGATAGGTGCAAAAAATCATCACAAAATCCTATCCTAGAGGGTTGCACTCGGCTCTGAAACAAAGCCTGGTGTCTGTTCCCCAGCAAACCAAGCCTGAAACCCACCTCTTCCCTCCAGCTGTGTCTGAGGAGCAACTTCAGCTGGGGGGAAAAGCAACTTTCTTGGGGAAAGCAGAGGTTTTCCTCCTGAGTGGAGAAACCTGCCTGTGTACAAACACCCTCTTCTGCAGGCAGCTCCAGCTTTGGACACGGCTCTTTGGAGAAAGGATGAGAGAAGAGGTTGGCAGAGCCCCACTTTGTCCCCCAGCAGTGATCACCCAAGCCAGGGCGCAGGCAGTGGGGTGTCCCTGGGTATTGGGGGTACAGGAGGTGTGGGAAGGGGAGAGAAGGTGCCAACTTGGAAAAGTTCATCAATAAAAACATAAAATTAAAATAATTTGTGTCAATTCTGCTGAGTGGCTGTTAGGTCTAATTGTTATTGACTCGTCACTGTAATTATGAAGGCTCACACAGAGCTTGGCTGGTAAAGGAGGTGGGTTTGGGACCCCCACCCCCCCTCCAAGGATGTGTTCCCCCCCATGCTGGACAAGGCTGGGAGGGGAATGGCAGTGACACTGGTCCCACTGCCGCGCAGAGACACGTGAGCTCCTTCGTTCTTGGAAATAGTCCCCAAGATGTCACCTCTGGAGGAAAGGGGGAGATTTGGGGCATTTTGGGTGGCAAGCGAGAGGGATGGATGGCAGAAGGGGAGATGGAGAAGGGATAAACGAGGGGAAAGCCGAGGGCAGGTGGCAGGAATGGGAAAGGATGAGGAGGTGGCTCTGGAGAGACCCCGTAGACGCTGCCAACGCTATTTGCTCGGTGCAGTGCTGGGTAATTTTCTCCCCTCCTTCCTCCAGCCTTTGTTTCTGCTGCCAGCACCGACCCCAAGCAGCAAAGGAGCCTGATCAATAGGAACACGGTGTTTGCATGGATCATACATGCGAAGAGCACGTTCCCGGATCAATGCCGAGGTCTCGCAGAAGGAGAGGAAGGGAGGGGAAAAGAAAAAAATAAAAAACCCCAAACCCCTGCCAGGATGTGGAACGCCACAGGATGGACCGTTGCCATGGCAATGGGCTGCTCTCCCGCCACCCTGTCCTCCACAGCGATGCTGGGGACCCTGCTCAGCACCCCAAGGCAAGGCAGCTCACCCACCAGGCTCTCCACCAAGGGGTGATGGGGGTCCAGCTGCCCCCACGGCCACAGCAATTGGGGTCAATCCTCCTGGTCAGCTCTGCCCACAGGCTGGATGAGGCCCCTCACATGATGTGACACAGGGTGTCACCACAGCATGGCCAGCAGCAGAGAAAATCTTCATCCTGTTTTTCCTCCTTCCAACAGGCCACAGCTGAAGCTGTGGTTCCCAATCACCCATCACCCCTGTAGCTCCACCGCAGCTCCACCTCCCTACCTGCCTCCTCCCCGGATGGCTCAGAGGAATTAATTAGATCATGTCTTTAAAGTGCTCTGGAAATGCAAAGCACTTGAGAAAAGTGGTCAGGAACCTTAACCAAGAAGTTGCCCAGCCAAGGATGGACATTCCCTGCTTTGTTTCCATGCAAGGAAAGACATCCTGGGCCATATATCCTACCAAAGCCCCCCAGGGCATCCCATTGGGGCTTGTCCAGGCCATGAGTTCCTAGGATTTTCTCTCCCACCGTTCACGCTGGCCTTCACCAGTGGCTGGCCACATGGAGAGGCAGGAGGCTGTCTTTGCAGCAAAGCCAGCCAATACTTCTCAGCCAATAAAGTTGTCTAAGGGTAATCATTAAACCCTTACGAGCAATGCGGCTCCTGCGGAGCTGGGGGAGATGGTGAGCAAGGCTCTGCTGCAAATGTCCTTGCAGAAAGCGGCTGACCTTGGCAAGGCAGAACCATGTGCTGGCTCCAGATCTCCTCTGAATTTAGGGATGGGCAATCTCTGCAAGATAGCTTTCCTCATGAGGAATCAAAGGTCTTATGGTGGCAATAATGGCCAACCTATGCCTGAAGCAGTCACACCCCTCCTACAGCAAGGAAAGGGCACAAGGGGTGGGAGGAGGGCAGGGACAAGTGTCCAGAGAAGGGAACGGAGCTGGGGAAGGGTCTGGAGCACAAGTGTGCTGAGTGCCCGGCTGAGGGAACTGGGGGTGTTGAGCCTGGAGAAAAGGAGGCTGAGGGGAGACCTTCTGGCTCTGTCCAAGTCCCTGACAGGAGGGTGGAGAGAGGTGGGGGTGGGTCTGTTCAACCAAGGACCAAGGGACAGGACAAGAGGAAATGGGCTCCAGTTGTGGCCAGGGCAGTTGAGATGGGATGTGAGGAAGAATTTCTTTGCTGAAAGGGTTCTGAGGCATTGGAAGGGGTTGCCCAGGGCAGTGGTGGAGTCCCCATCCCTGGAGGGATTGAAGAGTCGTGTAGACACAGTGCTGAGGGACATGGGTCAGTGGGGACTGGTCAGTGTTGGGTTCATGGTTGGACTCCATGAGCTTAAAGGGCTTTTCCAATTGAGGCAACTCTGGGATTCTGTGATTCTGAGTAGGTTTGAAGAGGGGCAGGCTGGAAACACACAGGATCACAACTGGACAAAAGCTTCAAGAGCAGCTCCTGAGCATCCCTTATCCATCTCTGAAATTGGGCAGTTGTCCTCCATCAGGGCAAATCCCACCCTTGGAGCCACCAGAGGTGGTACCCACAGCAGCTGCCCCAGGTGCTGGCAGCTTCGAAGTGTCTCTGCCAGGGTTTGCCTCAGCACCAGCTTGGCCTCTGCTATTGCTTAAAACATTTTTATTTTTTTTTAATCAGCCAAGAAGTAAATTTTAAAAGTTTGCTGTGCAGGAATTAGGCCTTTTGGCTGACACTTTGGGAAGCATCTGTCTCCATCATCTGCAAATGAGTCTTCCACAGGAGAGTAATCAGATGGTTAATGCAGCCACAAATGAAATCACCCATCATTAACTATTCAAACATGAGGTCTGGAAAGGATGGGCCCAGTAAAAACCCTCTGGAACGAGGGCAAGGGGAGCTGGAGGAGGGCTGGAGTCACCTCTTTAGGGCCATGAGCTGGGGATGGGGACACCGGGGCCACCTGGGAGCACCAAGAGCTGTGCTCTGAGCATGAGCTCTGAGGATTTCACCAGCCTGAAAAGCACGTGGAGGGGGAGGGCTTTGAAGAACCAAGGCCCAGCTGGTGTGTTTCATAGAATCCCAGACTGGTTTGGGTTGGAAGGGACCTTAAAGCTCATCCAGTCCCAACCCCCCCTGCCAGCAGCAGGGACACCTTCCACTAGAGCAGGTTGCTCAAAGCCTCATCCAACCTGGCCGAGAACACTTCCAGGGAGGAGCAAAAATTTGGAGCAAAATTAGAGATACTGGTCAAAAAAATACTGGTTTGGGAAGGATGAGGGGTCAGTTAGAGCAAGTCCCCAACCCCATAAACACTGTCCCCTCACCTCAGGGCTGGTCACAAGCACCACATCTGTGAGGCAGCATCCCCTCCCCCCCCTCAAAGCCCCCTGCCCACCCATCACCCTATTCCAGATTTCCAGGGTGGCCCCACTGCACCCATAGGTGTAGGTGGAGGAAGGGACACGTGGAGCTGGGGACGTGCCAGGGATGTCCAAGGAGAGACAAAGCTTGTAGTGACATTCTGGCTGGTACAGCAGAAAAATTGCTCAAGATCGAAGCCTGGGTGATGGGCTGGTGTTTTGGAGCTGGGAAAATTGAGCACAGGCACCAAAAGGGTCTTTTCTCCTGGTTTTGATCTCTCCAAACTCTTGACCAGAAAGCTCCTGAGAAAGAGGTGAAGGAGGAAATGAAACCAAGCAGCAGAGGAAAGGGGAAGATGCAGATGTTGCCCCTGCACCCGTGGGTGCCTCTGGTCCATAGCACCTGTTTGGGCTGGAAGTTCATCACTGTGATATAGGAAATAAAAGGGAATTTTCATCTCACGCTGACACCACCACGTACACATAACAAACACGGAGACCAAGGGAGACATTTACCCCTTTGAAAGAGGTCAGCACAGAGGTTATGTAGCCTCCAAGCCCTGGGGACGCCGTGGGCTGTCTCTGCCCACAGGGTTGTGCTTTGCCCTTAAAGAATAATCCCTTAAAGATGACTTTACCAGCGGAGAAGAGGAGGAGATGGAGGGAGTGTGAGAGCCTGCCTGTTGGAGGAATAAGTTCTTTGTTGCCTAGAGCTTGTTAAATCCATACATTGAAGAGAAGAATAAATAAAAAATCAAATCTCTACTTCTGAAAAGCGTTTCTGTGGGGAGCTGCTTCCCTGAATCTTCCAGCCCCGGCCTCTGTCAATAAATCAATAGCTGATGCAGGTCGGCTGCAATCGGCTGCAGGAGAGCAAGCGTGTGATGGATGGACAGGAGAGAGGCGAATCTAAGAGATAGGGCAGAGGTGATGCTCACCTTGAGCTTTATTGTTTGCCACTGCCAGAGAAGGTAGTGTGGAGGCATTCACCAAAGTGCTAACAGCAGGAGAAGTACCACCAACACCCTCTCCCCAAAACCCACTTCTAAAGAGCCGGCAGTGCCTCTCCTCTGGCTTTTACCCTGTGTCCTGTGGTCTTCCTTGCCATGCAAATGGGTAAACCAAGGTGAGAAGAGAAGATAAGTGATGCTCCAAATGGCTGGGAAAGGAAGGGTGTCCCTCAGGCCCCTGCCCAGGTGTTCCTTGTACATGAAATCTTTCCAGTCTTGGCTGCAACGGGACCTTGTTGCTTCTGCACGGTGAGGAGGGAGGTGTGGGAGAGAAAAGTGGGATTTTCACAGCTGATTTCCTGGTTTTCATGCCCAGTATCTGCTCATCATCAAAAAGGGGGCAACTATACTGGGGAATGGAGGAGCAAATCTCCTGGGTTTGGAATTCACTTGGGGCAGCACAGACCAAACCCAGCCCTTGCTCCCAGCCCAGCACCAAGATCAGCCTGGAGCAGCGATTGGCTTCCACAAGTCTGTCCCATGGGGGGAGGTTTTTCCTTTTGCCACCTTTCTCCTGCCCCACAGATTCACTCTTCCCTTTCCTGAACTCCAGGAGATCTTTGGGACCCTGAAGCACATCCCTATCTCCAGGGACAGATGCTAGGGGAAAGATGATAACAAATAAGATGCCACCTCTCAGGCTGAACCACTTCTCCTTATCTTCACCTCAAGGACTTATTTAGCTGGGGCTGCACTGGCCATCCCATGGAACCACCCTCACGGGGTTATTCCAGCCCATCCAAACACATTTATGCCCCAGAGACAGGGAGCTCCTAAACACAAGGAAGCACAGAGAGAAGAGGATTCCCTTTGGTTTCCTCTGAGCCTGCTTCTCAAAGAGATCTGGGGGTTTGCCTCATTATTCTGTCAGGAAAACAAGAAAATAACTCAGGAAAACAAGAAAAGAACCATTTCCCTTCTTCTCCAGGCTGCTCACACCCTTCAGGGCTCCTCATACATCCCTTCATGTCCCCACATGCAGGTACCAACCCCACCCTCAGTGCCTCTCCTTTCCCAGAGCTTGAGGGGATGGGAATATCGAATATGGATGGAGACAGGACCATAATGACGTGTTCTGATTTCTCCTCTTGATCATTGCTAACCTCCCATTTGCCTTTTTGACTGTGGCTGAACATTGAGCTGACATTTCCCCAGGACTGCCCACATTAACTCCAAGAGCTCTTCCCTGAGCAGTAATAGCTCATTTGGAGCCCACCACGGTGTGTAGGTAGTTAAGGTTGTTTTCCTCATGTGCATGACTTTGCATTTATCAACATTGTGTTTTATCCACCCTTTTATTGCCCAGTCTTCTCGTGTCCTTAGATCCTTCTACAAACTTCTTCGTGTCAACTACCCTGATTATTTCTGCCTCCCCACCAAGCCTTATCCTTGTTTTTTCTGCTTTTTTTTACCCCAGATTATTGAAATTGTGTGGATCACACTGGGTCCCAGCACTGATCCCTGTGAACCTCACATTGAAGTCCTTCATGAGGCTTGGTCTCAGGCTGAAGGAATGACATCCAGGCATCACCTAACCATGTTCCTGGTCCCACACTCTCCAGAAGCAAACCTATTTCAGGCCCAGGACACTGCATGAGAAGAGGGCTAATTCTGGAGAACATGGAAGTGAGTAGCAATAGATGCCATAAGATAATCAGAAATGTTGAGGAAGGTCCTTCACCCAGGCACAAGGCTTCTCCCATTTAGATGTTGTCTTCAAGCCCTTGTTGCTGTCCTGCATGGGCATGTGCATCCTGAGGTCTGTCTGTCCAGTTCGTCCATCCCCTGGGCTGGGATCCCACATGAGGAATTCTGTCATGGAAACATGCAGAGCAGGGTTTTCTCCTGGGATGTCTGCAGGGCCCTTGACCCTGGTGTTGGTGCCTGGTGATCTCCAGGAGCACGTGGAGGCAATGCAGCCGAGATCCTGGGGACCAGGTCCATTGGGGAACAGGGTAGGGCACCAACCCCAGCTGCCCTTTCACCTGTGTCCCACTCCACCTTCCCTGGCACAAGTCTTTGTCCTCTCCTTGCTACTCAGAAGTTTGTAACAGCAGGATGGAGCAGCCAGGCTGACCATCAGCCTGTGCTTGTGGGCAAAGGCAAATTCCTGCCTAATCCAGGGATCTTTTCCCCAAAGGGGATCCGATTGCTCTCACAGTGCCTACATAAAGAGCAAGGGACTGGGATTTGCTATGGTGAGACCCCCCCTGCAGTGCTGCCTCCAGTGCTGGGGCCACCAACAGCACAAGGACATGGAGCTACTGGAGCCAGTGCAGAGGAGGCCACGAGGATGATGCCAGGGCTGGAGCAGCTCTGCTGTGAGGACAGGCTGAGAGAGTTGGGGCTGTTCAGCCTGGAGAAGAGAAGGCTCCAGGGAGACCTTCCAGTGGCCTCCCAGTACCTGAAGGGGCTCCAGGAAGGATGGGGAGGGACTTTGGCCAAGGGCAGGGAGTGACAGAACAAGGGGTGATGGCTTGAAAGTGGCAGAGGGGAGATGGAGATGAGATGTGAGGAAGAAATTCTTTGGTGTGAGGGTGGTGAGACCCTGTCCCAGGCTGTCCAGAGAAGCTGTGGCTGCTCCTCCCTGGAAGTGTTCTTGGCCAGGTTGGATGAGGCTTTGAGCAACCTGGTCTAGTGGAAGGTGTCCCTGCTGCTGGCAGGGGGGTTGGGACTGGATAATCTTGAAGGTTTCTTCCACCCCAAACCATTCCATGATTCTATGATCTATACCCCTCCCCATGCCATGAATGAAGGTATCCCATTTCATCTCCACTCCTGACCAAGTCATGGAGTTGCTGCATCACCTCCATGCCCTGAAGGATGCAGCAGCTCCCACAACCATTCAGTTTGCCCAGTAGCCTTTTGCCATACACCTCCCCTTGACACAGGGAGAAGCAAGTGAATCCAGCTTTGCTTTGTTTCTCCCTCCACCTCATTCTTGGTTTCATTCAAAACCAGCTTGGAAAACAATAGCCAAAAATAAAGCAGGCTGCCAGGGAAGCTGGCGGGAGAGGACTGTGCCCACTGCTATGGCAACTGCAATCACTGCCTGCCCTGCTGTGGGAGGCAGAGCTGCTGCTTTGTCTTTATTTCCCAGAAGATTGGCTCAGCCCCAGCCTGAGGCATGTCCTGAGATGGTGTCTCCTGGGGTGGGCAAACGGGCATCTCACCTGCAGGCAGCACAGCGAGCCCCGGGCATCGCCGCCAGGGCAAGGGGCAGCCAGAAGCAAATCCAATCTCAGGCTTGTAAGGTTGTGGAGCTGGGTGGAAAGGAGCAGAGCTGTGGTTTCAGTGCTGGATCTCCCCCTCCATCCCTGCAAAGGTCTCATGTGCAGAGTCACAACAAGACCGAGATCCTGGCGTGCCTAAAAATAAACCAGCCAAAGGCAAGGAGTGCTCTTACAGCGGAGGCAGGGCTGGATGCAAGCAGATGAGGAGTTGAAAGGGTTTGAAAGCAAACCTAAAACCAGATCAAAAAGGCAGCCACTGCGAGGTGTTAAAACACCCCAGGCTCCTCCAGATCACTTCAGACTCCTCGAGGAGATTGTTGATTGAGACTAAAGAAACGAGATGGGTGAGATTTGGCCTGCCCAGCCACCCTGCCTTGCACCCAGGCAGTCATCACCCCTTTGGGTCCTTGGCCAGCCCCAGCCCCGTCTCTTTGAGAACATGGGGAGCCCAGACCTCACTCACAAGCTCCCTCCCAGAGTTGGATAAGGAGATTTTTTTGGTGCTTTTTGTTCCTTTCATGCTGTGGGCACCTTGCTGAGATAATCCTAGACTTTTACCCAAACTCCTTCCTTTTGGGGTGATCTAAAATACCCCTGCAAAGTAACACCTGCACTTGAGGACTCTGTTGGCTTTTTCCAACCTGTCATTTACTGCTGAAAACAGAATTTCAATAGGTTTTAAGATCTGTTCCAAAGTCTGCAAAGAGGCCACATCCTTGGGTCACACTCTGCTTCCATTAGGATCCTTTGAAACAAACAAGCCACGTTCAACCCTTCTGCTGAGGACCAGGGTCACCAGCCCAGCACAACAGGGCTGAGTGGGAGCAGCAAACCTCTGCAGGTCTGGTCTGGATTAATGAGAAATATAATCTTCAGCTTTAGGTTTTTTTCCTAAACTAGAACTTTTCAACATTTCCTATGAAATAAAACTGGGGAAGATACAATTAGGTTAAAATCTGGTAACTTCTCAACTCCCTCAGAAACATTATAGGCATCTTCAACATGAAAATTAAGTATCATTTGAAACATCCTCTGTTGGCAGGTCAAAGTATTTCATTTCAGCTTCTAAGTGGCATTTCCTTCCGGAGCTGTTCCCTCACACAATTCATTCAGCTGAAGTCAACACCGTTCCTGATGAAGGACTTGTCACTGCACAGGTTCCAAAGCCATTTCTGCTCATCTTTTCTTTGATTTTCACATCAGTTTTCCTCAAATGGAGCAGTCAGGCTCCTACCTCACTGACTATTTAAAGCACAAGGTCCATAGTGCCTGGCACACTCCTCCAGCTCAATTTCTCCTTAACCCATCACCCTGGGCCTTGACATTGGGGTTGACATCGCTTGACATCACTCCTGGGGTGCCTTCAGAAGTGTGGTTGAGGGAAGTTCTCCCCCAGAACTGTTCTCCACAGAACTACTGTGCCCCAGTGAGGCCACATCTGGAGCGCTGTGTCCTGTTCTGGGCTTCTCAGTTCAACTTCCAGAGAGAGTCCAGCAAAGGAGTACAAAGATGATGAGGGGCCTGGATCATCTCTCTGATGAGGAGAGGCTGAGAGAGCTGGGACTGTTTAGACTGAAGAAGAGCAGCCTGAGAGGAGATCTGATAAATACTTATAAACACCTAAAGGGTGGGTGTCGAGAGGAAGGGGCTGGAATCTTCTCAGGGGTGCTCAGCAACAGGACAAGGGGTCATGGGCACAAATGGGAACACAGGAAGTTTCAGCTGAAGATGAGGAAAAACTTCTTCACTGTGAGGGTGCCGGAGCCCTGGGCCAGGCTGCCCAGAGAGGGTGTGGAGTCTCCATCTCTGGAGATGTTCAAACCCACCTGGACACTTTCCTGTGTGACCTCCTTGAGGTGACCGTGCTCCAGCAAGGGGGGTTGCCCCAAGAGGTGGTGGATGCCCCATCCCTGGACACATTCACAGTCAGGCTGGATGGGGCTCTGAGGAAGCTGATCTGGTTGAAGATGTCCCTGCTTGCTGCAGGGGGTTGGACTAGATGGCCTTTAAAGGTCCTTTCCAACCCAAACATTTGATGATTCTCTGATTCCCTGCTGACCTCAGGTGAGCTGCACCCTTGTGTCTAGGATCAGGATGCAGCTCGTGGTGCCTAGAGACCCAATGGTGTCTGCAAACCCACCAGCAGCTGGTTTGACTGGAGGAAGGGAATATTTTGAAGACAGTGCAACTCACCTGGCCCACAGAGTGGGAGACAGGAACATGTTTCTAGTCATGATAAACTTAGAGCCGCAGCATGAGGCTCTTTGCAGGATTGCCACCCATGTGGGCATAAAATATTTTAGAATCATAGGATCATTAGGTTGGAAAAGATCTTTAATATCATGGAGTCCAACCTGCACCTCTGCAGGTGCACCAGCACCAGCTGCCTTGGGCACAGCAGGACGAGCATCTCCCCAAGGATAACCCAGGGCAGGCTGGTGGCTTCCTGAGACACCTTGCTGTGGTGTCCCATGCCATGCACAAGCGTCCCACATTGCTCAGCACCACCAGGCCTGGGCAGACACGTGTGGCACATCATGCCATGGGATGTGGGTCCCTAGATGCCACCTGGGAGTAGCACACACACTTTCTTCCTCACAAGTGCAATGGCAAAGCAGTGGCGGGGAACCGAGCGGGGGAAATGGGCTTTTTTTGTCCTCTTTCCATCCTTGCATTGACATCCCCTGGGTCAAGACTGGATCCTTCACGAGACCAACACAGCTTCAGTCCTCCAGAGCTGTGTCTTGGACCCAGACAAAGTCCCCACCGCTGGGGACAAAGTCACCTCCTCCCAGCTGTCACCATCTGCAGCAGAAAATCCCCGGTGTCCCCGCTTTGGCTGGGCTCTGCTGCCCGCCCTGCCTCTCGGTACAGTATCTCCAGGCCCCCTCCCTGCTCCTTGGGCTTTGTCAAAGCACATTTCCCAATTAGAGGATAAAAATATTCCATCCCTGACTCGGCGCGCTATCGATTTTGCCTGTAGCTGTGGAGGGGACGAGGGCGGGAGCGCGCGCGGGGTAGGGAGAGGTGAAGGGCTGGAGGCACCGAGTGCAGCTGCCTCCCCCCTACCCCTTGATGATGATTGTTATTATTCATCCCGGTGCAAAGCAGCGAGCGGGGCTGGTTGGCTCAGCTGACCACTGATAGAGAACAGGGGATCGATACTTAATTGACACAGGCTGGGCAGCCGGAGCAGGGATTGGAGATGGGGGAAGGCTTCTGGGAGGAGGGAGGGGAAGAGGAGAGAAGGAACAAAAGCCAGGGGAAAGGGAGGAGAGGCAGGGAGAGGGTGGGAGGAGCGGAGGAATAATGAAGGAAGAGGCAGAGAGGAGAGGATGGAAGAGGAGGTGGGAGGACAAAGCCCCGTGGAGCCCAGCTCAGCCCACGGGGGCTCGGCGGGTGGGTGCTGTGCCGGCACGTGGCCCCGGATGCTTTGCTTGCCGCAAGGTCTGACGGGATGGGAGAGGTGACAGCACGGCAGGGACCTCCTGGCGCCAGCGTGAATATCCAAATCCTCTTCTGAACGCCGGGTGTGGGCTCTGTCGCTGCTGCAGGTGTGTGTGCACCCTCGGCACCACAGAACCACAACCGCCCTGGACCAGCACTGCTGGATTGTGTCTCCTTGCCCACTGTGGCCAGGAATGTGAAGAGCCATGAACGTTGCTCTGCTGTCAGAAACACCCCAGCAAGACCCAAACAGCAGGCAGGAAATAACCTGCTGACCTCTGATCTTCTCTTCCACCACCTCATGGTGTGACTCCACCTCCTTCTGCTGGCAGGAGCCATCAGTCCCTTAGCAGCATGGCCTGTCCCACGTGGCTGGTGGTGCATCTACCTAAGCAATAGGTATGGTCTGGACTCCCCAAACCTCAGTTCTCCTCCTCCAGGTAACACCTCCCAGAGCTGTTAGGAAAATGAGCAAGTTGGAGCAAGGCTCATCTCATGAAGACTTGTTTTCTCTCACATTGGTCATCCAGGTCCTCTCTTTGCCCAGTGGTGCCCTGACACAGAGACAAGTTCAAGTACAAATGGTGGCAATGACAGGGACAAGCACAGCTCACAGAGTGGGGTCTCACTAAGGACCAACGTGTCACCTGGTGGCCATGGACATTCCCATCCCTCGAGGTGAGGAGAGAGTCCCGAGTGCTCAGCAGAGCCCACAATGTCCTGTTCTTTGGGAAAAAGCTCTGAGCAGGAGCCAGGTGAGGTACCAGACCTGTCAGTCACCCTCTTCTGGACTCAGCTTTAGTGAGGTCCCCACTGGAGCACTTCACCTGGGCTGGGCACCAGGTTTACAAGGAAAATGTAGACAACCTGGAGAGCCATGGAGGGAAAGAACAAGAATAAGATGTTTGGAAGATGTGACCTTTAAGGAAGAGTAGAAGACAGTGAGCTCATGTGCTTCAGAAGGGTGAAGACATTAGCAGCCAAGCCTGGTAGGACAGGACACTGGCTGGTTTCTTCTCTGTCTCTTTTGAGGGGAGGGCAGAAGAAACGGTGTTAGGTGGAAGATGAGTCTCAGGTGGGACACAATTTCTCTGAGGATTTTGGTGGCCAGTGGTGGCATCAAACATGATTGTTACAGAGGTCTGGGAGAGAACAAGGTAGATATTCCTGCAGGGCTCCAAGAGGCAGTGCTGTGGTATGGAGATCTGGTAAAGGGAACTTTGACCAGAAGGATGGAAAATTGCTGAACTTCTCCAAGACGTGGCTGCTCCAGGGGCTTCTTACTGCCCAGGGAGGGAAAAGCCAAAACATGTCTTGACCTTCAAAGCCTTTCAGCTGCCAACAGCATGGGCTGCTCTTCACTTTGAGCTGAGCTGGGCTCTCAGTCCTAGAGAGAGACAGCGAGAATCCTTTCTTGATCAGAGAGCTCTTCACCCCTGTCTGTAGAGTAAGAGCTATGACCTTTCCCAAGCCAGAAGTTCACTTTTCTTTCTCTTTCATCATACTCTGGACCTGTTCAACTCTCCCATCCATGACCTTCAAGAGGACACCCACGCACAGAAACCCTTCCAGGCTCTTCCTTCTGCCAACCTTCACCAGCAGCTCATGTAAACAACCCAACCAGCCAGGAAGAGGCCAGTTGGCTTTGAGCAGATCCCAATGGAGCCTTTGGCTGCTTCCCAGTCAACAGGAAGAAGAAAGACCTTCTAGGCACCTTGCCCTGCTCCAGAGTGTCCAACCTCAGCCAACGTACCAACCTGGAGACTCACATCTCCTGCTCGGCCCTGGGAGCTGTCTGGTTGGGAAACACTCAGACCCTCTTCCCATCCACGCAGCCAACCACCCACAGACGGGAAAGGCAGATATTTTTAGCTTCTGTTGGCAGAAAAAGAGCATTGAAGGGAGGGATGGGGTGGTGGGAAAACAGCCCTTTGATTTGATTTGTTCTTTTTATGGACTCTTAAAGGTACAGGCTGGCGTTTGATCCTTGCTAAGGCCCAGCAGGCCATGGCGCAGAGAACCTCCAGCCAGGGCCTGTCTTGTCACTCTTGATCTATAACTTGTCAGCCTTAAAAGGATCCTCTCTGTCTCCTTAAACAATGTATTACCGCTGTCCGTCGCTGCCATTAATGCATCAAAAACCATTAGGTGATTTCTATGGAGACCCGTGGCCATAAACACCCGTTTCCAAATGCATCGAGCGGCCAAAGTAAACCCAGGGCCATTGCTGTGGTGATTCCCAGTCACCCCCAGCCCAGCCCAGCCCTCCCCCGGCCCCCACTGCCTCTCTTCCCTCGATCAATTTTATGGTGCTTGCCTGGGGTTCATTAATGTTTCCGGAATCTCTTTCTATCCTGTTTAAAAATTCTTAATTAAGCAAAGGGGGGTTGTTGTTTTTTTTTTTTTGTTTACACTTGAACTAATTACACTTTTAAACCCGACAATAAAACATCAGCTCTGGGCCATTAGGGCCCGCGGCCGCCGGGCAATTCAGGAACTGCCACACTTTGCAAGGAGATAGGAAGGCTGGAGATGGAGCTGTTCTGCCTAGCTTCAGTCAAGAGGACGCCAGGATCTTCACCTGGTCCGTGGAGATGGGGGACAAGGGTTCCAGCAGCCAGATGTCCCCTTTAGCTCTTCCTTGTTTCCTCCGGATGCGCCTCCCCCAGATAAGGGCTGGCAGAGCGGCTGGGTGTCCTCTTCCAGCGCTCATCCTTGTTTGCCACGCATGGGTTCTCCACACAACCACCCCCATCTCTCCAAAGGCACATGGGTATAGTGGGTCCCAAGGGTAATGAACGATGGATGCAATGGATACCTGGAGAATGGGCCTACGTGGAGGATGTAGGCCTGGGATGTCAGTGGTTGGGTTGTCTCCAACAGGGTAGACTTGAGTGCTGGTCTGTACTGAAGGAGATGCTCTCCCAGGTGGCCAAGGAGAAGAAGAGATGGAGTAGAACCTCAGGGACACAGCTGTTTCTATCCTAAGGGAATGGACCATGGCCTAGTGGTGGGAGCACCCCATCTCGGGAGCTTGTACTCAGCTTCTCACTGCTGCAGGAAACTTTTTCTTCATTGCCTTTGTCTGCCTTGGGCTCTGTGTGTCCATCCATGGGGACAGGAGCTGCTGCTGTGGTGTTGAGTCCTCAGGGTGTTGGTACCAGGCTGGTGAAGACCCTTTAACCAAGAGTTGGCGCAGGTGATGGTGGACACAGTGTCACCAGTGACAGGGAGCTGCCCACCACCACTATGTGAATGCTTGAAAATCCCCAGGAGCACAGGAATAAGGAACACCCAGAGCTGTTCTGCTCCATTCAGGACCAGGAGATGCTGGTCATTAGTTCATCTTCCACCACAGTGGTGGATCTCCAGATACCAGCTCCAAACTGGTATTTCCTGCCCTCTTTCTGTCCCAGCTAGAAAAACCCTCTTACATCAGGAAAGTACATGGGGCACGATGAAGATGGGACTGGGGCTGGGGTTGGTGAGAGCCTTTGGGTTGTGTCTGCAGTAGCAATATGGAGGGGAGGATGGCAGGAGAAGGCAGGGTGCTGGTACCTGCACGTTGACAGCTCTTGGGACACTCAGGTTTCTCTGTGAGGCTCTTGATGTCCAGTGGTAGAGAGGTGGCCAATCCTTCACATCCCACCAGCCAGGCAGCCTCTCTCAGGTCCTCAAGGGACCCACCAAGAGGAGGGTGGGGAAACCAGGTCCTGATGGCCCAGCCTTTGCTCAGATGCTTTCCTGGAATCCTCACCAGAGGGGACACCAGAGCTCCAGGACTCCTCAGCAAAGGCAGTGTGGCATTTGAGCCTCCTGGGACATTTTCTCTTGTGCATCCAGGTCTCACCCAGCCAAGACCAAAGAGGGTTATTTACAATGCAATAAAGACCTTGAGCAAGACCAAACACTCAACAGGTCCTACAACCTGCTCCCCATGTTGCTTCATCCCAAAAGGTCGCCCAGCTCACACCTGCCTTTTGGAAACCCCTTTCCCTGGCAGTCACCACCAGGGAGCTTGGGAAAAACATCTCTCCTTGCCCTGTTGTTTCTTCTTCGTAGCCTTCCCTGGTCAGTTGGAGCAGCATTTGAGCCACCTCCAAAGCCCTTCATCACCCATTCTTCCCTGAGGAAGGTGAGTGGTGCAGCGAGCTCCTCCCTGGGGCAGAGTTTGGAGGCAGAAACGTGTCCATGCAGACCTGGGCTGTGCTTGGACATCTCCTGGGCAGAGCCAGCACTGGGGCAAAAGTGTTGTGAAGATCCTCTTGGAGACCCCTGCTGACTGACCTGCTTGGTGGAATCACTCACATGATGAGAAATGAGGTGTCAAAGGGGATTTTTTTCATAAAGAATTGTTTAAAAAAAAAAAAGTCCACATGCAAAACTTTTGGGGAGAAATATCACATTTTTTAACTTAAAAAACCCCAAGTGCACGAAGGTCTTTGGGAGCCTCATTCTCCAAGAAAGCAGTGGGGTTGCTAGGAAGGGCGGGAGGAAGACAGGACTGAAATTGTCTGTTCCAACATTCTGATCTTCCCTTTTTCCTCTCCTATTTCAAGTGGAAATTTTCCCATTTTGCACAAAAACCTGAAGCAAAACCTGAGCAAACAGCTGAATCCCCCCCTGCAACCGCTGCTGCCCACGGGAGCTCTCAGACCTCCTCCCGGACAGGACCACGCTGGTGAGGTGGTGGCAGCGAGGTGGTCACCAGCTCACCCATAAATCCCTTTGACTTTTGTCTTGTTTTTATTAATTCTGGACTCAATCTGCTTGGTGTTGGCTCCTGGTGGAGCAGGTTGGGGTGGAGGGGAAGTGCATTGTCCTCCTGGGTGATAAGGGAAACTGAGGCACAGAGCAGAAGAGCAGCTCCCCAGGATGCAGCACCAGCCTGGGGAGGGCACCCACTCCCCCCCCCCCACGGCCTCCTGCACATAGAGCAGCTGGAGCTGAGACCTGGCAGACTCGGTTCATGCAACAGCAACACAGGGAGTCACTGCTCTGCTGGACAACTGGAGCTGGTGACAGGGGACAAAGCCACCCCGGGCTGCTGCCAGGCCCCGTGGGAGGGAACTGGAGGGGAGTGTGAAGCTGCTGAGAGGAGGATGAGGAGATTGAGGAGGATGAGGAGGATGAGGAGGATGAGGAGGATGAGGAGGAATGAAGATGAGGAAGATGAGGAGGATGAGGAGGATGAGGAGGATGAGGAGGAATGAGGGTGAGGAGGATGAGGATGATGAGGAGGAATGAGGGTGAGGAGGATGAGGAGGATGAGGAGGATGAGGAGGGTGAGGAGGATGAGGAGGATGAGGAGGATGAGGAGGATGAAGAGGGAGGAGCGGTGGGGCACAGGGCTTGTGTCCCTCTCAGGGTGGCTGACTGGGGTTGCATTGGTCCCGGTGTTACTGGGATGTTGTATTTGCTGCACTGGGGAGGGGGGAAAAGCTCAGGAGAGGAAGAAAATAGCAAGAGGGGGAGATGATGGGCATTAAGGTCCCTTCCAGCCCCAACCATCCGATGATTCCATGAAAATCTGGAGCTGGGTGTTCTCCTGTCCCTTCCATTGCTCTAGAGGGAGGCAAAAAAAAAGACCCCCTCCTTCCTGGCAGACCCACCCCAGTGCCAGCCCTGAGCACCCCAAAAACACCAACCAGAAGGTGTGTGAGGACTTGAGGCAAAGAGCACAGCTGAGAGGCATCAGTCCCAGCTCTGGGGGGACCCAGACCCCCAAATTCAAGCTCTGTTCATGTTCACACCCTCCCTCAGCACCTTCTCCCCCTCCCAAACCTCCTCTCCCAAGACCCAACACACTTGGAGGACTCAAGCTGAGACCAGCCAACTCATCACACCTGTAGCACGTGGGCATGGTGGGCTCCAGCCCCAACAAAGCCACCACGCTGGGCCAACAGCCTGAAGAGCAGGAGTAAATCTTGGGGGTGCCCCATATCCGAGGGGTTTTTGGTTTTCCTGGAGTGCCTGTGGGCACCCTCGGGGCAGGGGGGCTGTGGGGAGGATGGAGGGGTGCTCACCTCCCCCTGCCCCCCCTGCCCACCCCCGGGGTGCTGAGGGGGGCTCACCCTTCCTGGAGGGGATGTGTGGGGAGATAAATTTTCTGGACAAACTGGGAGCGACATTTGGGGGAAGATTTAGAGCAGGGGAAGTGCCACGAGGGCTGGAGGGGGGAAACACCCTGACACCGTGTGGGGATTGAAACAGAGGGAAGGAGGATGAGGAAGAGGGAGAGAGATGAAGTAAATCAGTGCAGGGGGACTGCATGGGGACCATGGCCCTTCACACTTCTCCTGACCGTGTCCTCGCAAGAGGAGCCACCCTGGGGTGTCCTTCCGAGGGGTCCCACACGTGTTTTGGGCACGGAGGAGCCCACATCGCTTTGCCTGGCTGGACAGGGTGAGGAGAGGCTGAAGGCACCTGGTGTGTTCAGCCTGGAGAAGAGGAGACTGAGAGGAGATCTCATCATGGTCTGGAACTTCCTCCCAAGGGGAAGAGGAGGGGCAGGCGCTGAGCTCTTCTCTCTGGCCACCAACGCCAGGAGCAGAGGCCATGGCAGGAAGATGTGGCAGGGGAGGGTGGGGTTGGCCATGAGGAAAAGGTTCTTGAGGCAGAGGGTGGTGGAGCACTGGCACAGGCTCCCCAGGGAGGTGCTCATGGCCCCAAGGCTGACAAGATCCCAGCAGCATTTGGCCAAGGCCCTCAGGGACATGGTGTGAATGTTGGGATTGTCCTGTGCAGGGACAGGAGTTGGACTCCATCATCCTGGTGGGTCCCTTCCACCTCACAACATCCAATAATTCTGCAGGTCTATGACACTGGTGGGGAGGGCAGGGGCTTCCTCTGCCCCCCTCTCTTTTTTTCCCCCTAATTCTTCTCCTAAATATCTTTCCACATCAAGGTCTGGAAATGTGGGGCAGGGTTTGCTCCTGGGGGCCTGGGAGGTTGGAGGGATGGGATGGGATGGGATGGGATGGGATGGGATGGGATGGGATGGGATGGGATGGGATGGGATGGGATGGGATGGAGGAGCCTCTACCCTGAGAGGGGAGTGGGGACAAGCAGCTGTGGGCCCCACTTGCCCTGGGGGCAATAAGAGGGGGGGAGGAGGCACCTTCCACGTGTGTCTCTCCCAGAAATAAGTCAGGAAGCCACCGTTGGGCTGGGGCTGGACCCAGGGGTCTCTGCCCCCCGCAGAGTGCACCTGGCCCATGGGGGGTGCAAAGGGCTGGGGGGGGGACAGCACCCCAAACCCCCCCATTACACACAACCACCTCCCCCCCATGCCCACCCCTGGCCCCCCGCTGGGACATGGTTTGGTGCTCCCCTGCCCTGTGGGTTGGGTCTCCACCCCACATCCCCTCCAGTACCAGATCCCAAACCCTGAACACCCCTCCCAGGGTGGGCAGCTTCACACCCCACTTCACACCCCGCACCCCACCTTTCCCCTTCCCCCTGCCACCGCCACGGCCGGGCTGCAGCCCCCTCCCCTCTGCCCTCCTTTCCGTTTTATGAGCTTTTTCTTGCCATAAATCGGGCTTTGAGTGCCCATTTATCAGGTCCTGCAGCACCGGAGCCATCCCGCAGAGCCCCCTGACAGGCCCAGATTGACTCTGTGATATTAGAATCGTTATTGATCCCTTCGGCACCTCGCAACGCTCCCGGCTCCGTGACCCGGTGTCAGCCTGGGCAGCCCCCCCGCCTCCAGCCTGCTCTCATCTGCACCTGGATGGGGCCACAGAATCCCAGAGTCACACACTGGTGGGGCTGGAAGGGAGCTCAGGAGATCATCCAGTCCAACCCCCCTGCCAGAGCAGGGTCCCTACACCAGGTTGCACAGGAAAGTGTCCAGGTGGGTTTGAACATCTCCAGAGATGGAGACTCCACACCCTCTCTGGGCAGCCTGGCCCAGGGCTCCGGCACCCTCACAGTGAAGAAGTTTTTCCTCATGTTTAAGCAGAACCTCCTGTGTTCCCATTTGTGCCCATTGCCCCTTGTCCTGTCACTGGGCACCACCACCAAGAGCCTGGCCCCATCATCTTGCCACCCACCCTTTAGATATTGATAAACACTGATAAGGTCCCCTCTCAGTCTTCTCCAGGCTGAACAGCCCCAGCTCTCTCAGCCTCTCCTCACACAGGAGATGCTCCAGGACCCTCATCATCTCTGTGGCCTCCACTGGACTCTCTCTAGAAGTTCCCTGTCCCTCTGGAACTGGGGAGCCCAGAACTGGACACAACACTCCAGATGTGGCCTCACCAGGGCAGAGCAGAGGGGGAGGAGAACCTCCCTCAACCTGCTGGTCACACTTAATGCCCCCCAGGAGGCCATTGGCCACTAGGGCCACTCCCTGTCTGCTGACACCCTACAAGGACCTGGACATTGTGTCCTCCCATGGCCATGGGGTCTTTAGCCCCCCGTCACCTCCCTCTCGCTGCTTCTCAGGGTGATGCCTCGGAGCTCCTCTGTGCACGGCGCTGAGTGAATCCCAAAGGAAAATCTGGTCTGGGTGATTTTCAAGGCTCTCCACCCCTTGCTCAGGGACTTTGGAGCTGGGATGGGTGCTGCACCCTAAAAAGGTCATCAAAACCTCTGTGCCTCAGTTTCCCTGCCTGCAAAGTGAGCATCTTCCCTTCTCCTTTTCCTCAAGGTTCCCACACTGGAGGCAACCCAAGACCAAGGCTCAAGCAGCCCTGGGTGCTGCTTTTATCAAAATGGGCAGATGCCACCACCAATAAAAGCTCAATGAACCTGGTTTCCTCCATCCCCATTTCCTGGGGGATCCATGCAGGTTCCTGCTGTGCTGGAAGCTCTTCAGCAGCTTCCCAAAAGACAGTGGTTTTCACCCCTGGATTCCTTTGACCTCCTACCAAATCTTCACCCTTCTTGCCCTGTTTTCACCTGGAGGAGAGGAGGGAAAGACCACTTTATGGCCCTTCTCATACAGAATGAAGGGACATCAAAGGAAAAGAGCAGGCAGTAGGATCAAACCATGCAGGAGAAGGTCCTTCTCCACTAATATGTCACCCTGGAGTGGCAAGATGCTGTAAGCAGTGCAAAGGTGGTCAGGGCCAAGAAGCATGTTCATGGGAGATGAACGATCTGTGACGATGCATGGCCAAGACACCAACCCAGCAAGGCAATCCCTGCAGCTGGGGGACCGAGGGAGTAGCTGGGGCAGGGTGGCTGCATGTGTGGTGGTGGTGTGTGGTCATTTCACAGCCATCCATGGTCATATGTGGTCATCTACAGTCATGCATGGTCATCCATGGCTGTGCATGGTCATGCGTGGTGGTGGGTGGTCACGTGTGGTCAGAGTTGTGCAGGGTAATAGATGGTTGTGCATGGTCATGTGTGGTTGTGTGTGGTCATGGATGGTGCTGAGTGGTCCTGTGTGGTGGTGAGTGGTCGTGCACTGTTGTGTATGGTTGTGTGCAGTCATGGATGGTGGTGAGTGGACACACATGGTCACACATGGTTGTGCATGGTCACCAGTGGTTGTATGTGGTCATCAGTGGTGGTGAGTGCTCATGCATGGTCATGCATGGTTGTTCATGGTCCTACATGGTCCTGCATGGCAGTGAATGGTCATGCATGGTCACACATGGCTGTGGTGACATCCAGAGCCACATCTCTGTGCCCACAGCCTGGAGCAGGGCCAACCACCAAGGATGTGAGGATGCCACCAGCTCACCAGCTCCTGGGTGCAATGCCATGGGTGACCAAAAGCAAGACCTGGCTCTGTGAGGAGTTCATCTGGAGCCAGGGCTGGGAATCGATCGAGGGGAAACTCCGCGTCCTCCAGAGCAACCCGGGATTCATTCCTGTTTGTCTGAAGGACGCTGATTAAGCTTGTTCAGGAGAAAGTTCACTTGAACACCCTGACCAAGTTGATATTAAGAAGCTGCCAAGGAGAGCTGGAAGCAGCTGATCTCAGTCTGGATCTGCTCAGTATGGCCTCAGGGCAGGATGTGCCTCAGGAGAGACCATTCCAGAAGAAGGACCAGATCTGATCCAACCTGGTATCAAACAAGATCAAAAAATATTAATTTTTTTTTTCACTTTATTGGCAATTTCCTGTTCCCCACCTCAGAAAAAAAAATAAAATAAATAGAAGTAATTTGATTTGCAGTGAAAACCGGTTGGAAATCCTCGGCCAACCGAAGGTCGAGCAGAACCCGACAGTGCTGGGTTGGGAGCAGGGTTGGGTTTGATTTCATGGTTGGGTTTGATTTCAGGCTTGGAGGTGCTGCTCGAACGTTTTAAAGTCAAACCAAAGGGAATTCTTCCAAATCAAGTGGTTCTGGTGACAGAGCTGGAGCCACGTGGCACTGGAGCTGCTCCAGTGTGAGCTGGCACATGGCTGGAGCTCAGCACCCTCCTGAGGTGTCCCACCACCCAAAGAGCAGGGAGTGGGGCCTGATCCTGCTCCCCTGGGTGGTGTGGGAAGCTCCAAGCTCCTGATTCCCGTGGTCCCTGGTGTGTCACCGTTCACAGGAGCAGCTCCCCACACACCCTGCAGCTGCAGGAAAGGCCACCAGCCTGGGGACAAGCAGTGGCAGCAGCTCCTCATCCCACCACAGCCCCATCACCCAGGACAGGGCAACATCCATCGAGCCAACAAAAAAATCTCCTGGCAGCTCCATCTCTTTTTTTTTTCTTTTCTTTTTTTTTCCCCCCCTTAAAGCAAACATCTTCATTACAGCTCGGAGTTGTTTAAATAAATGAATTAATATTGACAAACCATCAACGAGGCTAATAAATGATTAGTTAAAGGCATACATACATCACATTACGGTTAGCATTAGCCAAGGCTTAATTACTTGTGGAGAGGATCCCATTAGAGTAGGTGCTACGTCGCCGTCACCCTCCACAACCCTCCACCCCCATAGGGCTCCCCCTCAGCCCAACCGGGACCCCCTCAATGTCACTGTGTGTGGCTGTGACAGGATGGGCACTGCTGGTGGGGTAGAGCACGGCAGAGGGGACCTCACGCTGCCACCAGCTCCTGGGTATGGCCCATCAGTGTGGTGAGCGGGGCAGATCTCAGCGGGTGGGGGCACCACCGAGGAGAGGGGACGGTTGTCAGGGGCAGGGGAAGTTCAGAGACTTGGGTGACACGAAGTGGTCAAACACCCAGATCCATGTGGCTGTGAAATGAGACAGTGACAAATAAAATGGGCAATAAATAATAATAACAATATCATAAAATTTTCAAACGTATCGAAGGCCGAGCGCTGGATTTCTCCGTTCTTCGCACAGCCGCGATTTCCTCTGAATATTTCATGCCCCATGGATTTATTTTTCTTTTCAAAGTACAAATCCCAACAATTTCCAAATTTAAAATCCATTGGACAACGTCACCCAGTGAGGGCCTGATCCTGCCACCCTCCCTCAGTGGGACCCAGCCCTGGAGCTGAGCTGGGACTGATGCTATGCCCAGAGGTGTCCGTGGAGGTGGGTGGTGTCCATCTGGATGGTGATGTCTTGGGTCATCCTCTTGGTCCACAGGTATTGGAGGAGTGAAGCAAAACCCCTTTTATGGGTGAAGCAAAACCCATAAAACCTCCTGATATCTTTCCAGCACCCTGTGCCACCCATCCCTGGGGACCTGAGGCCACCGTGACAGTCACACATGTGGTGAACCACAAAAAAAACCAGGAGCCAAAGAGCCCAAAAGGTGAAAATTGAGATGAAAGGCAGCGAGCGGAGGCTCCTGTCCATCTGCATCTCAGCTTGGAGAGGTTTGTTAGGACTAAAGAGGCTCTTTCATCCCTCTCCAAGGTGTGTAATGTATCCCCAGCCGGCTTTCATCTCTCCTGATTGATACTCAGGGCTCTAATGAGCGTGACGGGAAAAGTGGCCGAGGCTCTGGGGGGGGTGAGACCCCTCTGCAAAGGCTTCAAAACACGCTCGGTGCTGCAGCTAACGAGGGGGTCAGGAGAGGAGAGCTGAGGAGCACCACGGGAGGACAGGGCTCCTCGAAGGGTGATGGGTGCAGGTCTCACCTCCCTGGGGACCTGTCCTGGTGTGAGCTGGGCCAGAGCTGGTTCTGTTCAGCAGCTGGAGCAGCGCTGGGGTTGGGTTCAGCTGGGATTTGTCAGCAGAGAAACGCTGAGAACATCCCCATGTTGGCATTGGTGTCCCTGGCACTGAAGGACTTTGTGTTTGTCCCTCTGCAGGCGCAAGAGCTCAGGGGTGAGGAACATTGCCATGGATCAGCTCCATGGGCACTGGGCTCTGCCAAGGGGCTGTTCCAGCACCTGTCCCCCATGGGCAGGAGATCCATGAGGGGCTCTTCCTCTCTGGCTCTCTCTGGCTCTCGCTCGGGCTCTGGCTCTCCCGGGATTGCGGTTTCGGGTCGGGATTGTCGCTGCTCCGGGATCGTTCTCTGGGAACGGGCCGGGCTGGGTGGGCGGGTGGTGACAATGGCACTGGGGGTCACTCATTTGCATATTTTATTACTATTATTATTACCATTACTATTTTAATATCATTATTATTTTAAGTTTTATTTTATTTCTATTATTAAATTATTATTAAATTATTATTCTCTCACCCTACCCTTGACCCCCAATTCTCTCCCCTGTCCCCTGGGCAGGGAGCAAGCGAGCAGCTCTCTTTCTCTCCTAGCCCAGTGCTGGCCCAGTGACACCACCACAGGACATGGAACCCACGTGGCCACGGGTGACCCCCCAGGATGCCTCTGCCCCACAGCCAAAATGGAGCATTTCAAGCCAAAGAAGGACTTAGCCCCCTCCAGTTATTGCTCCTGTCCCCCGTGGCTGTTTGTCCCCAGACCGCAGAGCAGTGGGAGAACAGCCCCACTGGCCCTTCTCCCCTGGGAGGGGGAGGTTTGTACCCCTGTCCCTGGGGCAGACAAGTGAGAAAGGAGCCCTGGGACAGAGCTCCTGCTCCTGGGGAGGGTCAGATGCTCAGCACAGTCAATACACCTGAGGCTTTAAAAACCAAACCCCAGGATGGCCATCGACACCCCCTGTCCCAGCAACTTCAGGACTCCCCAGGACCTTGGCACCACCCTGTAGCTTGAAGACAAACGGCTCCCAGTCCAGCTCCATGGTTGCAGGGCCAACACTCTGGGCTTGGCAGGTCCAACTCAAGCCCAAGTTGGCAATTCCATCCCTGTGTTTCCCACAGAGAGCCGGGAGATGCCATTGGGCACCCAGGATGGAGGTGCCACAGGTTCTTCAGCCTCTGGCATTTTCATAGAATCATTAAGATTGGAAAAGAACTCTAAGATCATCAAGTCCAACCACCAACCCAACACCACCCTGCCCACTAAACTGTGTCCTGAAGCTTCACATCTACACATTTTTTGAACAGCTCCAGAGGTGGTGACTCCACCACTGCCCTGGGCAGCCTGTTCCAGTGCTTGGCCACTCTTTCAGTAAAGAAATTCTTCCTCACATCCAATCTCAACTGCCCTTGGTGCAACTGGAGGCCACTTCCTCTTGTCCTGTCCCTTGGTCCTTGGTTGAACAGACCCACCCCCACCTCTCTCCACCCTCCTTGCAGGGACTTGGACAGAGCCAGAAGGTCTCCCCTCAGCCTCCTTTTCTCCAGGCTCAGCACCCCCAGTTCCCTCAGCCTGAACTCAGCACACTTGTGCTCCAGACCCTTCCCCAGCTCCGTTCCCTTCTCTGGACACGCTCCAGCACCTCCAGGTCCTTCTTGGAGTCAGGGGCCCAACACTGAACCCAGCACTCGAGCTGTGGCCTCACCAGTGCCCAGTGCAGGGGGATGATTTTGACTGGATCTGTCCCCCCCATCGCACACGCGCTCGCAGCGCCCGGCTGAGCCATCGGTGGGTTTTTATGTTACATTGGGAGGAAGAAGGGGGAAAAAAAAAAGAGAGAGAAAGAGAGAAAAAAGAAGGTGAGGGAGGAGAAGATGGGAAGATGGGAAGATGGGAAGATGGGAAGATGGGAAGATGGGAAGATGGGAAGATGGGAAGATGGGAAGATGGGAAGATGGGAAGATGGCATATTTAGTGCTGGAGCAGTTGCTGATAATTGCCTGGAGTGAAACATCTCAATACCTGGTGGTTGCTGCACCCAGAGGTCCCAGTCTCGCTGCCGAATCACCAGCTGGGAGCACTGGTGCCAGATGCAGGAGAAAGCCCTGTGAGATGCAAGAAATTGCCTTATTCCCCCCCCCAGATTCCCTCTTCCCATCTCCTGCTGCTCTCCCACTGCCCCAGCACCACACATGGTCACCACCTCCCACCCCGAGGGTTCCATCCCCTTCCCTGTGCTCACTGTCCCCAGTGTGTCCCTGTCCCCTCCTGGGTTTGCTGGCCTGACCCCTGACACAGCGGCTGTTGCTCACAGAACAGTGGTGGGACAGTTGGGGACCCCCATGCTGGTGGGGTCCCTTGTTGGGCTGCAACTCCCCTGGGAGCTGGGGTACCCCCAGAGCAAAGGGGGGTCTTCAGGGCAGCAGGGAGTGGAAAAAGAGGGGAGCAGGCAGAGCTCCCACCCAAGAACCAAGGTGGGGACACCCCAAAGTACATCCCACCCCTGGCAGCTCTGTGACCTTCCCCTGGGCCGATCCCTCCTTCCCTCAGCTCCTCCGGCAGCTGCCTGTCCCCATGGCCATCCCCTCCCTCCTGGCTTTTAACCGATTGCCCAGGCTCTCATTTTCCAAGCCCAATTACCCCGGCACAATGCCCCCGGCCGCGCTCTGAGCACGGCCGCACGGTCCGGTGCCTCCCCGAGCTGCCCCGCGGCCGCTGCGGTCAGTGCCGGAAGGTGCCGGTGAGAGGTCGGGATCAATACGGCACATCCATCTCCTGGCCTTGCCATACAACGAGGTCCACACATCTCCAGGGTCTTCTTCTGGGAAGGACCATGGGCAGGAGCAGGATGAGCCACGTCCTGTCCCACCACCGTGACGCTGTGCCGAGCTTTTGCTTGGATTTGGGAGTTTTCTCTACCCAAATGGGTGCTGCTCCCTCCTGGCATTCCCAGCCCAAGGGGTGAGGTCACCCTCAGCCCTTCATCTTGCTCCCATGGATCTGCCCAGACTCATGGAGCAGGGCTGGAAGGAGCATCCCCTGCCAGGCAAGAGCGCACCTGAGACGCGGAGCTGCAGGGCTGGGAGACGCCGGGCGAGCCGGGTGGTGAAGGAGGGTTTGGGGTAAATCCTCTCACCTGCTCTGTGCCGTGGCAACAGGAACATCCATCCATGGATCATGGGATGTTGTGAGTTGGAAAGGACCCACAAGGATGATGGAGTCCAACTCCTGTCCCTGCACAGGACAATCCCAGGATTCAGCCCATGTGTCTGAGGGCGTTGACAGCTCTTGCAAATAAACCTGAGCCAAAGGTCTGGACGGGCTGAGGGAGCCTGGATTGGTTCTCCAGGGCTGGGTCCTGCCCTGGGTGTTCCATCTTTCCCAAGGAAGGTGGGAGGTGGTTTGGAAGGAGAGGGGCTGGCTGTGGGTTTTCCACAGGTATCCCCACCCATCTGATACCACCCCGTGAACACCCCTTCACCGTCCATCCCTTTGACCCAAAGGTGCCCCCAGCCGCCTCCCACAGCACCAGATCCCGCATTCCCACGCGTGCATTGAGCGCTGCCCGGCCTCAGCTCCGGTTGAGCTGGAGCTCTGTGGACCCTTCACAACCCAAACCCTCTGTGGGGAGCTGGTTTACAAGAAGAAGAGTGCTGGCTTCCCAAACAAGCCTCCCAGTCCACAACACATTTCCAGCCATACATAATCTAATATACGTTACCATAGCGCCAATCAATAACTCAGTAGGCCAGCTCCGAAATTATTCTCTTAAAGGGCCAGCACACCTCTTCCTCCCCCTCCCCAGGTCCACCTGCCTCATGGTACCCAGGGCTGGGGCCCAGAGGAGCCACCAGCCCTCAGGTCTCATGTCCCAGGTGGGACACGACGCCAGGCTGGTGGTGACACCCTTCTTCACCCATCGCATCCCCTTTGCGCTGTGTCCTTGTTGTGTGGCGTGGGATGGACACATGGGTGCCCATCTCCAGGGCACAGCTCTGCCTTCGCCACTCGGCAGCATCTTCCCTGTTCAGCAGCATCTTCCAGCTCCACCATGGATGAATCTTTCTCCTCCTCGACACGACGGCAGCATCCCAAGGGCGGCCTCTCCACGCGTGCACGCTCACACTAGCAACGTGCAAGAAGCTGGTGGTGACCTGTGGGTCGTGCGCTGTCCACCCACCTCCTCCACTGGGATTTTCCATCTCTCCAGTTCCCAGGAGTTGACGGTGTCTGGGCTGCAACTGGAGCCACTCTGGCCCCTGCCCAGCAGCTCCCCACACCCATCACCGTGGGCTTTGGGGCAGACGTGGGGGACCTCAGCACCCTGCCCTTAGCAAACCCCTGGGGACCTGCCCCTCCAAAGCACCCCAGACCCCCAGAAGGCCCCAGGGCACATTCCCAGCCCAGGTCCCAGAGTGTCATCAGCAACAGATTCAACACCAAGAGGTGAAAAGCTCCAAAAGCCCCAGAAATGTCAACCACCTCCCCCCACCCTGGGGAAAAACCCCCTGAGAGCGACCTTGGCCAGGACAGCCATCACCGTAACAAATCCCGTCCTGCTCCGGGAATTCCCAGCCCCAACGCCGTCTCCTCAAGGCACCATCCCCTCCCTCCAGCACCCACAGTCCCAGCTGGGGCAGGTTTATGAATGGGCCCTGCTGATGCTCCCCCAAACTCAACTCACCCGCTTTGCACCCATTACAAAGGCAAAAAGAAGCACCAGGACCTGGAGACGCTTTCTCAGGTGGCTCTGGTGCCTCCCCAAGCACCTCAGCAGAAGGAGCCAGACAACCCCAACCTGAGTCTGCATAGGTGGGGACTCTTCCATTCCCCAAGTGCCTTAACACTGAAACCCAATGATGCCAACCAAGGTTGCTTCTTCTATATCTCAATCCCAGCACAGACACACCAGAGAGCTGAAGAGCAATTGTGCTGTCAGACCCTGAGGAGCCCCAGCAAGTGGCAGGGGCTGCGTGTTGGGTGGGATCTGGGGGATTTCTGCACTAACCACATGCTCAGCAGGTGATTCTGTTTAATTTCTATTACCAGGAACAGGAATCACCCACCTGCACCCAAAACCTGTGTGAGAGAAACGCCGGTGGTAGCGGGTGTTGCTCCTGACCCCTCAGCAAATGCTTTTGGGGGGATTTTTGAGGCTTTGGGGTTTTTTTGAGCCCACAGCCCAATGCTGTGTGAAGGGAAATGAGATGTTGGAAACCTTGACGCTTGCTCCCAGCTGGTCGTGGGCAGGGTCTGGGTTACACCCGGCTTCCCTGGGCACGGGGGCCTCTCCTCAGAGAAAAATGACAGATTTCCATCAGAAGCCGGGGGTTTTCCTCTCCTCCTTTTATTTTCAACACATCCTACCAAATGTTTTAATTAAAATTCTGACCAAACAGCCTCCCTGGGAGCTTTTTGTTTGCCACAAGAAAAAAAATATAAATGTTATTTATTTTTTAAACCCAAGATGCTGGGCTGTGGGGAAAGTGGCTGCAGACGCTCTGGCAGAGCTGGGGACACTGTGGTGCCCTGGGCACGGGGCTCAGGCTCTCAGGAACTGGAGAATCCCAAATTTTTTTGTCGAGGAGAAGCACTGAAGACACATCCCCTTGGATGTCCCCTGCCCCACTGGTGTCCCCCAGCCCCTGGGCAGGGTCGGAGCCAGGATCCCCAAGGACCCCTGACGGCATCGCCAGCTGCCTTGGAGCAGCCCCCGAAGGGCAGCCCGGCTTCGGCAGCGCTGTCAGCCAGGCTCTACGTCTTCCATTAATTCACTTCACACTGTCCATATTGATCGGTTCTGCTCTCTCCCCGGTTCCCCCCTCCCTCGTACGCCCCCTCCCTCCCCCCCCCCGCCGGCTGCTGCACCGCTGGGCAGCCCGGTCTGCGTGATCCATACAAACCCACTTACTCAGGGAAATCAATGGGCTCGAAAGAGCACACGCAGCAAGGCGAGGAGTCTGTCTGGGGATCGACCGCCCAACAAGGAGACACAGAGAGCAGCAGCCCTAACCCCGCCTGCGCCCGGCGCCCCGCGGGGTGACCGAGGGACCTGCTGGTGCCACCTCTGCTGCCACCCCCGCTGCCACCCCTGCTGCCACCCCCGCTGTCACCCCCACTGCCACCCCCGCTGTCACCCCCGCTGTCACCCACACCACAGCTCCTCCGTGCCCTGGTCATTTATAGGTTGGGGTGGTGATGCTTAGGAGATGGGGTGAAGCTGTCCTGGTGAGGGGGGTTCCCACTTTTCCAACAAAGCAGTGGGGTTGGCAGGGGATGGTCCCCACCAGGACACCCACCTCCTCCTCCCAAATCTAAGACAAAGCACATCCCAAGGAGCGGGACCCTGTTTTGGGGAAGATTTCCCTGTGGAAGGTGTCCCTGCTGCTGGCAGGGGGGTTGGAACTGGATGATTTTTAAGGTCCCTTCCAACCCAAACCAGTCTGGGATTCTGTGACTTCAGTGCCCATCCCACCCCCCTGCCTGGGACAGGGCTGCACTGCCCATACTCAGCCCAGGCTCCCGGATCCCCACTTTTGTTCTCTTCTGCTTCAGACAACTCACACTGCATCCGTGCCTCAGTTTCCCTATGTTTAACTACCACAATGCCTCCCTCCCATCCAGTTTTGGGGTGAGAAGAGGCCCTGCTCTGCCCTAGTTTGTGGCCAGGCCTGTTCACAGCAGCAATAAATGATTCTGGAGTGACAAAAGAGCTAAAACTGAGGATTTTTTGCCCCCTCTCAGGGCACTGCCGGATCTGTTTGCCCAGGGAAAGAGTTGCCGCTGCACGAGCAGCATATCGGGGTGATTAATAAATCCTGCCAGAAGAGCTGCTGCTGTGCTGAGTTCGCCCATCAAGGAAGGAAATCTTTATTTATATATATTCTATAAACTAATTTTTGCATCATTGCAATAAATCCATCTTCCAGCCGTCAGCTGCAATCTGCCGTCGGTGCCGCTCACGTGTGGCTCCGGGCGGGATGCTGGGATGGGGGGCGGGGGGGAGCAGGAGCAGGAGTATCCTGGCACCAGTGTCCCCAAGGGGGGATCCCCCAAGGTCCCCATTGGGGCTGGAGCCAAAATGGGAACTTGGGGTGATGTCAAGGGGGTCAGAGGCAACTGCTGGCACCCAGCTCCCTCCCTGCCAATCCGTCATGGCTCGGTGGAGGGGTCCCCAGTGAGTGGGGTGTCACCACACGTAGGACATGGGATCCCCAGTGAGTGGGGTGTCACCACACATAGGACATGGGATCCCCAAGGGATTTGGACCTGCTGTCTCCCTGGGGAGGCTCTGGAGGAAGCGGGAAGACCCAGAGACGGCGCCGTCAGCCCAGTACCGGTAAATCCTGGCGATGCCCCTGCCTGCGGGTGACCGGGCAGAGGTGGGGGGAGCCTTTTCCCAGCAGCCCCCTCCTTTCCGAGGGGAATCTTGTGGTTCTTCACTGGAGACGTCGTGTCTGTTCTCTGCAGGCTCCAGCCCCAGACTGGAGCAGTGGGGAGTTGGGGGGGGGAGCACGGTGGGCAGCAGCAGAGCTCTGGGGATGGTCACTGCCCCCTCCCCAAAAGCCACCCCCCACCAAAGCTCTGGTCCAGTTTTTGAGGGGCAGGAGGTGGCAATGGAAGGCCCAGTCACTGAGCAGCCTCTGCTGGGACCTGGTGGCTTTTTCAGCTGAGACCCCATCCTGGGGGCACCCGCACCCCAGGGACACCTGCACTCCAGGGACACCTGCACCCCAGGGGTACTTGACCCCTCACACTGTGGAGCACCCTGAGATGGGGTTTCCACCCTGTTGGCCTCCCAGACAGTCCCCATGGTCACCCCCACGCCCTGCCAGGCTGGGGTGCTCCGGAGGAGTGGGACCCCACTTTGGGGAAGATCTCAGTGCCCCATCCCACCCCCCCTGCCTGAGACAGGACTTCACTGCCCAGCCCAGCCCAGCCCAGGCCAGGCCGGGAGCGGCGGCAGCGGCCGATCGAAGCCGGGCAGCGGGCGGGCAGGGCGGGCAGGGATCCCACCGGGGAGATGAGTCTGTTGGGTCTCAGCCAGGGCAGGAGGCCCCGCAGCCACGGCGGCTGCCCTGGGCTGGATGTGGGTAGAGGAGGGTGAGGAAGACTCAGAGCCATGGGGGTGGAGGAAGGCTGCCAGCAGCTTGCCTTTCTGGCAAGCAGAGACCCGTGAGCCCTCCCTGGGGTGGTTTCTCCATTGCTGGGGGGCACATGGCTGCCTGCTCCCCGGGCAGGACGCTGGTGGGGTGCAGAAAAGCCCCCTCCTCCCCTGCCCCTTCCTGCAGCCGCCTGCTGATGCTCTCTGGCAGGATGCGGGAACGCCAGTGGAGTGGGCTCCCCTCCATGGGCAGGGGGGGCGGGAACCAGCAGCCCCCAGACACTGGTGTACTGAGCAGCATTGCTGCCCTGCCACCTCAGCCCAACCCTGGGCACTCAGACCCCCACCCTGCCACCTCAGCCCAACCCTGGGCACTCAGACCCCCACCCTGCCACCTCAGCCCAACCCTGGGCACCCAGACCCCCACCCTGCCACCTCAGCCCAGCCCTGGGCACTCAGACCCCCACCCTGCCCAGAGACACCCACCCAGGCATGTTCCTACCTGGCCCCAAGACCCCCACAGCCCCTCTGCCTCCAGCTCTCTGGAGGGACCCATCTCGGAGTCCCTCCAGAGAGGGACTGGGGCAGGAGCTGGGAGGGGACGGGGGGAAACTGGGGGGACTGGGACAGGCTTTTGAAACAAATATTTCTGAGTTGCTTTTATAGAATTCCCCCCCAGTTTATCCCATTTTCTCCTGTTCCCGTGCTCTGCCAGCCCTGGCACTCGTTACCCGCGCTGGGGTAACGAAGGGCTCTGTGCATAGCAATGAGATTGATTGACCCCGCTGACCCCGGCCAGGGCCAGGGCTCCCTCCAGGGCACCCAGGTCACCGGCTGCTGACCATCACTGGTTGCCACGGTGACACCAGTGGTCCCCAGGGATGGATGGGGGGCTGCGGGATGCTGGGGGGTGCCAGGGCAGGTCAGCATGTCAAGGCTGGTGTGTTAGTGGGATGCTACTGGCTTAGGGAGGGCAAGGGTTAAATTCCCAGCCCGGGTGGCACCCCAAGGGACAGGTCACCTCCAAGGGGAGCAGGACAGGGGGTACCAGGGGCTGCCAGAAGTCACCAGTGAGGGTTGGTGTGGTGTGTTCCCTGGGGAAACTGAGGCACAGCAGGAACCCAGGAGTGGTGGCCCTGGGTGGGAGTGGGAGGATAGGCTGGGGGGGGGGGGGTGAGGGTGAGGGGGTAGGGAGGGTGGAGAGGGGTGGAAGTCGGGGGGCAGGGATGGAGGGGTGAAGGGTACAGGATGGAGGGTGAGGGGTGCAGGATGAGGGGGTGGGGGCGCAGGATGGGGGTGCAGGATGGAAGGATGCAGAGTGCAGGATGGAGGTGGGGGTGCAGAGTTGGGTGCAGGGCAGGGTGGAGGGGTGGGGGGTGCGGGATGGAGGATGGGGGTGCAGGGTGGGGGGGTGCCGGATGTGGGTGCAGGATTGGGGGATGCAAGATAGAGGGTGCAGGATGTGGGAGGTGCAGGGTGGGGGTGCAGGATAGAGGGGTTGAGGGTGCGGGATGGGGGTGCAGGACGCGGGTCCCTCTCGGGTCCCCATTCCTGGGTCCCCGCTGCCCTCTAGCGGGCGGCCCCGCCCGGCCCCTCCCCGCTTCCCCCGAGGCCACCGCGCTGTCCCCGCGCCCCGTCCCGCTACCGCCGCCGCCGCCGGGGGTGTCCCGGCCGCCACCCCCACCCTGGGAGACGCGTGGGCTGGTGGCGGGGCTCGGCGTCCCGCGTGTCGTGGCGCAGCCGCCCGAGGGGACGAGTGGGGCGGAGGGCTGGGTCCTGCGTGGGGCCATTACCACCCCCCGGGGGGACACGTCGGGGACATGTCCCCGGGGTGAAGGGGAAGGGGTGGGTGGGGGGGGGATGGGAGCTGCGAGAGGGGGTCGGGGTTAAATCGACCCACCGGGGTCCTGCCCCACGCACCCACGGGCTGCTGCTGGGCGTCCCACTGTCCCGTATTCCCCCTCCACGGGGTCCCCTCCCCAGCACCCAGCGTGTCCCACCGCCCCCCCCCCCCCCCCCCCCCATTCCTCTCCCAGCACCCCGGGGCTCCCGTTCCCCTCCCCCGGCCCCGCGCCCCCCCGCAGCGCCTCTGTCGGCCGCCAGGTGGCGCCATGAGCCCCCCCGGGCCGCAGCTCCAACCGGCGCTGACCCACCCCCCCCACCCCTCCGGCCTGTCCCGTCCCTTGTCCCTGTCCCTGTCCACATCCTCGTCCCCATCCCTGTCCTCGCCCTGCCCCCCTGCCCGCCACCCTGCCCAGTGCAGCGTCCCGCGGGTGTGTGACCCCCCACAGCCCCCACTGCCCCGGTTGTCCCTGCATCGGCACTTGGTGGCCCCGGGGCCGGGCTGAGTCACCCTGGGCAGCCCCGGGCTGGTGGCCCCGGGGCCAGGCTGCCCTCAGGGGTGTGTGCCCACCGCACGGGCTTCGGCCGGGACCGGAAGCTCTCGGTTCTGCTTCTGCCCCTCTGACCTGGGGTGGGGGTGGAAAGGGACCAACCCAATGTGGGTGTTGGGTGACAGCAGCTGAACATGAGCCAGCAGTGAGCCCAGGTGGCCAAGAAGGCCAAGGGCATCCTGGCCTGGATCAGCACCAGTGTGGCCAGCAGCACCAGGGCAGTGATCGTCCCCCTGCACTGGGCACTGGTGAGGCCACAGCTCGAGTGCTGGGTTCAGTGTTGGGCCCCTGACTCCAAGAAGGACCTGGAGGTGCTGGAGCATGTCCAGAGAAGGGACCGGAGCTGGGGAAGGGTCTGGAGCACAAGTGTGCTGAGTTCCCGGCTGAGGGAACTGGGGGTGCTGAGCCTGGAGAAAAGGAGGCTGAGGGGAGACCTTCTAGCCCTGTCCAAGTCCCTGACAGGAGGGTGGAGAGAGGTGGGGGTGGGTCTGTTCAACCAAGGAGCAAGGGACAGGACAAGAGGAAATGGGCTCCAGTTGTGGCCAGGGCAGTTGAGATGGGATGTGAGGAAGAATTTCTTTGCTGAAAGGGTTCTGAGGCATTGGAAGGGGTTGCCCAGGGCAGTGGTGGAGTCCCCATCCCTGGAAGGATCTAAAGGACGTGTAGATGTGGTACTTGGGGACATGGCTTAGTGGTGAACTTGGCAATGCTGGGTTTACAGTTGGACTAGATGATCATAATGGTCTTTTCCAACCAAAGTTTTCTATGATTCTATGATTCAAAGGACAAGGGTCAGGGCATGTCTGGGAACTAGCCAGGGGTCCTGGTAGCATGGGAAGCCCTAAACAACACCCTGGGACAGTGACACACGGGGTGGGGGCTCACTGCCACCAGGGAAGCTGGACCAGGGGCAAAGCACCCCAAGCAGCCCTACCCATGGCCCCAGGGCTGCCCTGTGCCCCTCTGCCCGTGGGGCAGGAGGGTGGCATGAGGGGGGCTCAGCCATCCCCCCCCCCCATCCCCTGCATTCCCCTTTTTCCCCTCAGTTATTTCTGGGGGTGACATCTCCATCCCCAGCTGTGCCCAGCCCTGTCCTGGGGTGCCAGCAGGAGGAGGGGTGCACAGGGCTGGCGAGTGGCCGAGGCTGGAGGGGACACCAAGCCCCCCTACCCTGAGCCCCCCTACTCCTCCCCACCCCGTTGCAGTTGGAGCTGTGGAGTGGAAGTAACAGGCGGTGACACCAACTGCCCCGAGAGCCGCCACCAGAACAATAGTCGGGAGCGCGGAGGACGCAGGCGGCCACGCTGTCCCCAACGCCCGCCGAGGAGCTGGGCACATCCCCAGGACACCCCGTGAGGGCACCCAGCCTGGGGCATCGCACGGCGCTGGGTGGCCCGAGCAGGTGACGAGGGCACTGTGCTAATGAGGAAGGCTCGAGGGTGGCACTGGGACAGGGCTGTCACACTGGGGTCACCACCAAAGAGCCACCTGATGAGCTCCAGCCCTAACGGGGAGAAAGTGAAGGGAAAAGAAAATGGCAGGCGAGCCACGGGGAGCGGGGCTGCTTCGCCTTTAAAATAATGCAGCAAAATTAGCAGCTCTGCAGTCATTAATATGCAAAAATGCAAATGAGGAGGTAATTAAGCTGCAGTCCTCCGGAGGATATTTCCATCATAATGAATTCTATTGTCAGGGAAAGAGCAGCCAGGCGGATTTATGTTGCTTACATGAATATAAAATATGAGTATCAAAGCGTTGTCCTTGCTGCCCGCTGCAGTCCCCTGCCCCAGACGGGAGGGCAGAGGGCACAACGTCCCCGTGGCTGGCACTGCCCATAGCCAAGGCAGGGCAGCAGCCAGGGGACTTGGGTACCTGCAATGAGGGGGAAAAAAACAGCCACGTGGCCTCTCCTTCCCCCTCCTGCTCTGCCACGTCCCTGGCAAACCCCCAGCCACCCGGCATGGCACCGATGCCATCCCCTGCGGTGCCCACCAGCACTGAGCCTTGTGCCGGGGCTGTGCTGGCTCTCCATCTCCCCAGGGGCCAAAGAGGGACTGAGGACACTGAGGTGAGGAGGTGACTCGTCTCCACGTGGTCCTGTGTGGTTGGGCTCTGCGAGGACCCAGTGTCTGAACCCACCAGGGTCCCCCGTCCCACTCCCGGCCACGCTCCCGGGAGCTGGGTGCTGGACAACGCTTTGCCCGTCCCTATGTCCCTATCTGCCCACCCTGTGAGTGCCCCGGGGCCAGCACCCAGCCCAGGTGGGCACTGGGGACATGCAGGGGCCCTCAGACACAAGGACAGCAGGGACCCCAAACCGGGGAGATGACCCCCAGGATCTGGGGCAGCCGGATCACTGAGCCGTGTGAGGGCTGCACCAGCCAAAGGGCCACCAGCCCTTGGTCAGCCCCATCTGCTGGATCAAACCCCACCACTGACCTGCCCATGGGTGCCAGGTCCCCCCAGCACCCCCCACCGCAGCCCCCAGACCCAGAGGGTGAGAGCTGGGGTGCAGCTTTCCCCTTTTACTCCCGCCAGCGGCGTCCGCTGCGGAAAACAAACCGAAACCCACCCAAAACCGAGGCAGTTGGCCCGGTGCCACCCCACAGCTGCCGCCCCCCGGCTCAGCCTGGCATTTTTCAAATGTCAAGGCGAAAGGCTGCGGGGCCGCCCGGCTCGGGGGGCTCGGCAGTGGGGTGAGGGGGCTGGGGACGAGGAGGGGGACGGGGATGGGGACGGGAAGGGGTGCAGGAGAGGGGGAAGGGACACCCGCAAGGCCTGCAGCTGTCATTGTCATCCCCCGCCGTGGAGGTGGGAGGTTGGGGGAGGCGGAGGGAACCAGAGAGGGGTTGGATGGGAGGGAACAGGCTCCATCTTAGCGGCGCTGTGGGCGAGGGGAGGGAAGAAGAAGATTTAAAAAAAAAAGAGAGAAAAAAGAAAAAAAGAGAAAAAAGAAAAAGAAGAAAAAGAAAAAGAAAAAGAAAAAGAAAAAGAAAAAGAAAAAGAAAAAGAAAAAGAAAAAGAAAAAGAAAAAGAAAAAGAAAAAGAAAAAGAAAAAGAAAAAGAAAAAGAAAAAGAAAAAGAAAAAGAAAAAGAAAAAGAAAAAGAAAAAGAAAAAGAAAAAGAAAAAGAAAAAGAAAAAGAAAAAGAAAAAGAAAAAGAAAAAGAAAAAGAAAAAGAAAAGCAAAAAGGAGCCGGGCAAGCAGGAGCAGCTGCTCCCCGGAGACACGGGGCTTTTTTCTTTCTTTCAAAGCCACAAAAGTTCTTGCTCGAAGGCTTGGGAGCCCCCTCCCGCAGCCCTGCTTGCCCGTGGTGAGGGTGGCTGGGTGGCTGGTGGCCAGAGGTTGAAACCACAGTTGCCCCTCAAGGGTCTGGGGAGCCAGAGCTGAGCTGTCCCCAGCCCAGGGCAACCCCTTGGCTCGCTCAGAGGGCAGGGTCCTGCCCAGGGGACCGTGGGGTTCAGGGCTGGTGGGGGACACGGGGTGTGTGGCCAGGGAGCCGCCATCCCCAGCAGGACCATCCTCATCCTCAGCATGGCCGAGGGCTGGGTGGCCCTGCCAGTGCCCAGGGTGGCAAGTGGGTGCCTCACAGCCAGGCTGAGCCAGCAGATGCGTCCCCCCACCCACCATGTCCCCCATCCCCCACGTCCCCCCACCTCCGCGCTGAGCCCCCCACACACCTGCGAAGCCGGAAACCTTCATCTCCCCGCTGGAGCCCCGAGCTGGGGCACAGGGGGCAGGGAGGGGGCACAGGCAGAGGGGTGTCCCCATGTCCCCCTCCCTGTGCTCGCCCTCACCCCTTCGGGCAGCAGGGAAATCACTGGGGGAGGCTCAGAGCCCCGTGCCCCATCCCTGGGGAGGTGAGGCACCCATGGGTGCCTGCACTCGTGGGTGCTCTGTGGGTGCAATGGGTGCTCCATGGGTGCCTGCACACACGGGTGCTGTGGGTGCTCTGTGGGTGCAATGGGTGCTCCATGGGTGCCTGCACACACGGGTGCTGTGGGTGCTCTGTGGGTGCAATGGGTGCTCCATGGGTGCCTGCACACATGGGTGCTGTGGGTGCTCTGTGGGTGCAGGCACACATGGGTGCTCTGTGGGTGCCTGCACAGGTGGGTGCTCTCCCTGTGTGGCACCTCCACCGAGCAGCACCAGCGTTGTGGAGCCGTGGTGGGTGCTGTCACACCCGGGTGTCCCTGACCCCCCTCCTGAGCCTCGTTGGGGCCAGCGGGTGCCTGTGGGGCTCTGGGCAGTGCTGGGTGTTTTAGGGAGGACACGGAGCCCCCTCCTTGCTGTGTCCCAGCCCCATGTCCAGGGTCACATAGCCTGATGCTGTTGGGGGTCTCGGGTCCCCCCATTTTCAGGGGGCTTATGCCCAAGGTGGGTGCAGGGGGGTCAGAGTGTTACGTGGAGGACGGATGAGCAAGAGGGTTTGTGGTGGCAATGGCCAACAGATTGAAATCAAACCGGCTCTTGAGGAGCCCAGAAACAGAGCGGGGTGAGGGCAGAATCCCAAATGTACCCCCCAGCCCTAAGGACAGACCCCCAAGAGGTAACAGGCTCACAGGGTCCCCAGCCCCAAATCCATCTCACAGAGCATGGCAGGGTGTGGGGGGGTGAGGTGACCCCAAGAGAAGGGGACATCCTCGTGCCACCACCCTGAGAAGGACCCCTGAGGGCATCAGGACATTTTCTTCATGGCAGGGTCCCAATACAGCCCTGGCAGAGGGTTGTGTCCCCACTGCCTTGGGGGCTCATGGAGCACTGGGGCCATTTCCTGTCCCTGGGGGGACATGGGAGCTGCACGGTCCCCAGGGGTCCCCAGTGGCTGTGGAAGGGGATGGTTGGGAGAGGAGCACCCGTGTTTACATGGGGTGACTTGCACATGCCCCCCACCCCGGCATCCCAGCCACCCTCCCCCTCGGTGGCAGCTCCTCTTGAGGTTTGAGGTGACATCCTGCCTCCTGCGTCTCACCATCACGCTGGCCCGGGGGGCCCTCAGAGCAGGTAGGGAAACCACAGAGGCAGAGGAGGGGGGGGTGGGGGGCAGGGGGGGCACAGCTCTCTGTCCAGCTCCAGCTGCACCCGAAAAATGGCAGCGAGCTCCACCAGAGAGGAGTCAAGTCCAATGATCCCCCCGCCAAGTCCTCCTTGCATGGCTTGTGGGGTCACATCGTGGGGCAAGGAGCGAGCAGGTTCCTCTCCTGAGCTCCCATCTCTGTCTCCTTCCTCTATTCTGGGGAAAAAACTGCCAATATTTGGGTTTATCAGCTACCGGGAAAGGGAAACAGCGATGTATAAACCTGAGGGCCATCCTCCCTGCCCAGCAGCAGGCTGGAGCAGGTGAAGCCCTTTGCACCAGTGCTTTATTTTGGGAGTGAATGTGTGGAGGCAGGATCAGAGATAAACCCCAGGCTCTGCCCTGCAGCCCATCACCCAGCCCTGAGCCTCCTGGCTGCCCGTGCCATGGCACCCACATGCCCTGGGCACCTGCAGACCATGAGCACAGCCCGGCTTTAGCTTCCTCACTCATGAAAACAGAGACAAGGATGGTACCTGTCACCTCGACCTCCCCTTCCTGGGATGCTGGGGGGTGGAGGAGGGATGTGGGGATGTGGGGATGGAGGAGGGATGCAGGGATGGAGGGATGTGGGGATGGAGAAGGGATGTGGGGATAGAGGAGGGACATGGGGATGAAGGAGAGATGTGGGGATGAAGGAGAGATGTGGGGATGGAGGAGGGATGCAGGGATGGAGGGATGCAGGGATGGAGGAGGGATGTAGGGACGGGAGCACCCCCTGTTCCCCTGAATTAACCCAAGGGAAAGCTGTAGTCATAGAATCACAGAATCACAGATTGGTTTGGGCTGAAGGGACCTTTCAAAGCCACCTGGTCCAACCCCCTGCAGTGAGCAGGGACATCTTCAACCAGATCATCTTCCTCAGAGCCCCGTCCAGCTTGACAGTGAATGTTTCCAGGGAGGGAGCATCCACCACCTCTCAGGACACCCCATTCCAGTGCTTTACAGGCAGTGCCAGCTCTGAGCACCCAGCACCCTGTCCCCCGTGACGCTGAGCAGCGGGTGCTGTGCCTGCAGGGTGCGGGTGCCCCGGCAGGCGGGAGCGGGGGAAGCCGAGGCGCTCGGCACTTGTTGAGCTGTGAGCACAGCTCGATGCAGAGATAAGATAAAGCAGCTGCTGGCTGCCAAGTGAGACTGAGGTCACTGCACACCCGGGCGGGGGACGTGTCCCCGCAGCCCCAGGTTACACACACACACACAGATCCAGATGTGTATTTTCATTGCAGGCAGATTTGTGTCCTTCCCAGCCAACTCTCCTGCCTGGTTTGATAAAAAGGCTCCGTTTCCCACAGCACCAAGCAGAGCTGGTGGCAGTGCCAGGGACTTCCAAGCCATTTTTTGCCTAGTTTTGCTCCAAATCTGAGCAAAATGCTCTGCAGAAGAGGGGTGGCTTCTTGTTGGTTTTTTGTTTGGGTTTTTGGTGGGGTTTTTAATTATTTTTTTTATTTTACAGCTTGAGTGAGGTGTTTGAGGGCTTCCCCTCCCATTGTGAACACGGGGCTGGTGTGGGGCTGGTGTGGGGCTGGTGTGGGGCTGGTGTGGGGCTGGCACAACCCTGCCAGCTCCAGCTTCCTCTCGCTGCCCTGGTTCCTCTGTGCTCCAGCCCTGGGTCCTGCCAGCAGCTGGCAGAGCTGGCACCCTGTGTCCCCTCCCTGGGGCATCGAGGGGGTGTCCAAAGCCACCAGTCACTGAAAGCTTTGAAAGCAGCTTAAAAAGCCAGGCTGTCCAGGATCCGCAGAGCCCAGGCTCGGCCGCACGTGGGGGCAGTTCAGAGCCTTCAGCACAGAGTCACTTTTCTGCCTTTTCCTCTCCTCTCCCCAAATGTGCTTTTTTATAAATTATTTTTCCCCCCTTAAGCTCCTGATTTTAAACAAAACTCTCATCTAGTTGCAGGTGTCCCTGCTCACTGCAGGGGGTTGGACTAGCTGACCTTTAATGGTCCCTTCCAACCCAGCACGTTGGATGATTCCCCTGACTCCCTGACCTGGAGATTTTTGGGGATCTCAACAGAAGAGAAACCCCCCCCGGAGCCTAAAAACTGGGTTGGAGAAGAGCCAGGAGCCCAGGCTGGGGGCTGCCCATGGGAACAAAAGGCACATCCAGGGTTTAACAAGGGTAAAAGCCTCTTTGCCCCCCACAAAGCCTCCTCTCCTCGACTGTGAGGATGCTCCCCCGAGCCCCCCCGGCTGCGGGGTGGGGAGGGGATGCGGGAGGTGGGGGGTGAGGTGGGGGGAAGCATCACAGCCGGATTCGAACGGGAGCGCCTGACAGATGGGTCTGCCCTAGATTTCACGACTGGCTGCCGTTAATCTGGCTTCCTGCACCCTCCCCCCCACCCTAGCCCACCCCCCCACAGCTGGGGGCTGCACCCGGGCTCCCCGCTGCTGGGGTGGGGGGTGGCAGGGCCCGGGGGGGACACAGGGAGAGGGTCACAGTGCAATAGGGGACATCAGGTGTCCCCAGACCTTGGTGGGATTATTGGAAGCCCAGCAGCCCATGGCCAAAGCCACAGCTTGTTACTGTGTCCCAAATGTCCCCTGACACTTGGTCACAGCCCAAAACCCAGCGCTGGGGTCCCCTCTTGTCCCCCCAGTTGGCAAACCCCTCTGCAGATCACTGGCCACAACTGGGGGGAGATGGGATTTGCTGCCGTGTCCTTTCACAAGCCCAGGGCTGAGCATCTCTTCAGCCTCCTCCTCCTCCTCTGATCTCCTTTAACCCCACTTTGGATTTCATCCCATTCCCCTCCCAGCCCCCCTGCTCCCCAAAGACCCCACAAGGCTGCAGCTGCTGGGGAGAGGGAGCACCCTGCAAAATGCCAGGGAGGGACCCAACAGCTCCAGCTGCAGAACAGCCCCCACGGCCAGGCTGCAGGGCTTCTGGCTGCTCCCTGCATGGGGACATCACCCGGTGACACCCTCCAGCATCAACCTGTGCCCCTGCCACAGGGATGGGGACAGAGCCCAGCACCGGGGAGGATGCTCTGCTCCCCTCAGCTGCCCTTCCCACAGCCCCCCGACCCCCCAGCCAGCAGCTCAGCCCTCCCAGGACTTTGTGCTTCTTCCTCTCAGCCAGAGTGATGCGGGGCCGGGGTTGCCGGTGTCTAATTATACCCTCGTGCCGGTGCGGTTGGATCCCCCACCCACGCGCTGTGTCAGCCCAGGGAAGTGAAAGAGAAGCGATGCCACAGGCCAGGCCGGTGGGAGGACACGGTGGAGATGCACCTGCAGCCATGGCAAAGGGTGGGCAAGAGCCGGCAGAGCTACGGCATCCCGGTGCCTGGCCCTTCCCGGGAGACAGGGCTGGATCTGGGGGTGTCATTTGGCTCCAGCACCCTCTGGGATGAGGTGATCCAGGCTTGTGTGTCCTTCCTGGAGAAGCACATCCAGCTCTCAGCCCCTTTCTGGGCAGCTGCTCTATACATTTAGGTCACCCAGGGCCTGTTTCTCCAGGGCACTGGGTTGTTTTTAGGTTCCTGCTCACGGTCAGGTTGCTCCTGTGCCCAAGCACAAGTTTTGGGCGAGTTTTCAGCATTTTCTACCCATGACAGAGCTACATGTGGTGGGATATGGACATGGTGCAGACACAGAGGTCAAGGACTGGGGCAGTAGAGAAGAGGATGGAGCCAAACTGGACGTTCTCCATGGCAGCAGGGCTGGATCCAGCAGTGGGGAGGGCAGGCAGTGCCCAAACCACCCCCTGGGCTGAGACTGGGAGGAGGGAGGATGGAAAATGGAGCTGGGACCTACAGCAAAGCCCCACTTTGCTGGGGAGGAGGCTTGAGAGTTGTCACCAGGACCTGGCCATCCTCTGCCGTGGCCGTGCCCCATGGTGGGGACGGAGCCTGGAGCAGGGACTCACCCCCCCCACGGTTTCTATTGCTCCTCAAATGATGCTGAAACTTGACGTTATATCACGAAACCCACGAAGGGAAGAAATCTGGGTAGGGAAGGGAAATCTCCTGGCTGGTCCCAAAGAAGCCCTGTCTGTGTCCTCGTGTCCTCTCCTTCCCCCGCAGCAAAGGACAGAGGCCACCGTGGTCCCCAGTGTCCTGGCGCTCAGAGCAGCTCCACTTCGGGGCAATTTACAAGTCTGAGCCTCCCCCCCGGTGATGATGGATTTATTTAGCTGTTTAGTTTGAAGAAGCTGGAAAGACACCCTGTTAATGACACAGTCATGTCCCAGGGATCACCAAACCCCCAGCTCAGCCAGGCAAAAACCTGTCACCTCCCACTGCCCCTTCCTCACCAGGACTTTTGGGGGGGTGGAGGTGACGTTTCCAGCTGGCAGGAGGTGTATTGGCAGTCCTTCAGGTGGGTGCTGCCACCTTCCTCATCCATGGGGAATATTTATCCTCAGGTTTGACACCTGCCCTGAGATCCTGCTGTTTTCACCTTGACTAGAAAGGAGGGTGGAGAGAGGTGGGGGTGGGTCTGTTCAACCAAGGACCAAGGGACAGGACAAGAGGAAATGGCCTCAAGTTGTGGCCAGGGCAGTTGAGATGGGATGTGAGGAAGAATTTCTTTGCTGAAAGGGTTCTGAGGCATTGGAAGGGGTTGCCCAGGGCAGTGGTGGAGTCCCCATCCCTGGAGGGATTGCAGAGTCGTGTAGACACAGTGCTGAGGGACATGGGTCAGTGGGGACTGGTCAGTGTTGGGTTCATGGTTGGACTCGATGAGCTTAAAGGGCTTTTCCAATCCAGGTGATTCTGGGATTCTGTGAGATGCTGGACGAGGCTTTTGTCATCTGAGGCAACACCCCCAGGTGAAGCTCCTGTCCCTGTCTCCTTCTCCACACCCATCTCCTATGACAGCTATTTCCTTTCCTCCCTTTGTCTCTTCTTTTCCACCTCTCTCCTTCTCTCACTCTCCCTCCCTCTGTCCCCATTCCCCTTCCCCAGAGCCTCCTGCCTGTACCTCTGCCCAGGCCACGGCTGCCTGCACAGGGGGGACCAGGCTCCCCCCAGCAGGTTCTCCACCCCTCATCAACCTTCTCCCACCTCCATCAACCTTCTCTCATCCCCATCAACCTTCTCCCACCCACGAGCTGTCTCAGCCAGCAGTAACCTTGGCCCCTGCACAAACATGGTCCCCCCAGCCCCCCTGGGGCACCCCGCTAAGGGCACCCCTGGAGATTCCCCACCCCATCCTCAGAGGAGGCACTAAGACGGTTTCTGGGTGCGGGGGTGTCTTTTCTTTCCACTCAGAGGAGATTCCCCGGCCCCCTGCCCCGGTGAGCACGCACAGAGGGTTTCCTGTTCGTAGGCGGATGCTATCCTGGGCGCAGCGACAGCGATGCCGGGGAGGGGGAACCCACCTGGGGCCGGGGAAGCCGCGTTGCCTCCTCCAGCACATGGTGCTGAGGGCTCTCTCGTGACCTCAGTTCATTTCTGGTTCATTTTACAGCAGCTTTTCCAAGCCCCCTCGGGCAGGATCACACCCCACCGGGTAGATACCAACATCCCCAGGCTCTGCTGTGCCCTGGGACTGTATCCCCAGGCTCTGCTGTGCCCTGGGGCTGTATCCTCAGGCTCTGCTGTGCCCTGGGGCTGTATCCCCAGGCTCTGCTGTGCGCTGGGACTGTATCCCCAGGCTCTGCTGTGCCCTGGCACTGTATCCCTCTGCCAGGGGGGATGAAGGACACCCTCATCCTGGGTGCCCAGGGTGGGATGTCTTTAAGATTGAGTCATCTAAACATTCCGATGTGGGGACCACTTTCCGCTGAGCCCCAGGAGAGCCGGCGGGTCAGGGTGTGATGTGTTGTGGCACGATCTTGCATTTCCCAGGGTTCCCATCAGCACCCAGTGATCTGCAGATGATGGGCTGGGAAACCTGATTCTGGGTGTAATTAAAGGGAGAAGCAGCACGGAGGTGGCGGGAGGCAGCTGGAGCGTTTGCGAGGGGGTTTGCACACTGAATTCCCCGCTGAATTTTCCAACCAGCTTCCCCAGAGCTTTGAAATTCATGTTTGAGAAGTTTCCATCCCGGTTCTGCCCGGGCTGGCAGGCACGTGGGGGCGGGTGCCGTGGCCGTGCTCCTCCACGGGGCTGGATCTGGTCGCTCCACCAGCACCCGGCTCTCCAGCGGGTCCTGAGCGAGGGCTGAGTTGTGTCCCAGTCACAGAATCCCAGGATCCCACACTGGGGGGGTTGGAAGGGAGCTCAGGAGATCATCCAGCCCAACCCCCCTGCCAGAGCAGGTTCCTTACACCAGGTTGCACAGGAAAGTGTCCAGGTGGGTTTGAACATCTCCAGAGATGGAGACTCCACACCCTCTCTGGGCAGCCTGGCCCAGGGCTCCGGCACCCTCACAGGAAAGAAGTTTTTCCTTCAGTGTGTCTGGAACTTCTGGTGTCCCAGTTTGTGCCCATTGCCCCTTGTCCTGTCACTGGGCACCACCAACAAGAGCCTGGCCCCATCCATCTGGCCCCCACACTTCAGGTATTTATGGACATGGATAAGTCCCCCCAGTGCCTCCCCCCAGCATCACTGCATCCCTCCCATCCCGCTGCTGCTCCAGCTGGGATGTGGCCCTGCCTGGCAGGTGCCTGTGGAGAAGCTCAGTGGCCACCCCACGCTGCTGAGGTCTGTGCTCTGGCACAAAAGCCACTGCCTCAGTTTCCCCACTTGCAAATGAAGCTGGGGGCTGCACGAAACCCCCGGGAGAGGGTCCAGAGGAGCAGTTCACGCTGGGGCCACCCTCTGCCCTCCTGGGGGTCACTGGGGGCACACGTGGCCCCAGTGTGGGCTCCCTTCCCTGGCTGCCCACCTGCACCCATCACTCGTGATGGAGGGGGATGTCCTCATCACAGTGCTGGTGCCAGTGGGGTTCAGGGCCACCAGGGTCCCCACTCCACCCAAAGAGAGGGTGAAGGAAGAGAGGAAGAAGAGGGACCGTGATGCCTGCAGGGAGGATGATCCCACTCTATACATCACCCGTGTCCCCATAGCTGGAAGGAGCCAGATCAGTTGGAGAAGGGGACCCATCACTGTCACCAGTGTCCCCCAGGGCTGTGCCAAGGGCACACGGGGGTGGGACATGCTGACAGGGAGCCCCAGCAGGCAGGGAAGAGCTTGGCTCTGTCGTGCCATGACAGAGATGTCCCACGGGACACGACTGTCCCACGGGAGATGTTCACTGTCACAACCCCACTGGTGGAATCACAGCAGTGAGCACTGCGGGGCTGCCGGGGACCGGTGCTGGTGGCACCCGAAGGGAGGACAGTGAGTGAAGAGAACGATGAGTTTGGGGAACTGCCAGTGGCTCATGCTCACCCTTCGGTGCAGGAAGCACCCATGGGAGACAGAGGGTGCCCTGCTCTGCTGCAGGGAATGAACATGAGCCAGCAGAGTGCCCAGGTGGCCAAGAAGGCCAATGGCATCCTGGCCTGGATCAGCACCAGTGTGGCCAGCAGGACCAGGGCAGTGATCGTCCCCCTGCACTGGGCACTGGTGAGGCCGCAGCTCGAGTGCTGGGTTCAGTGTTGGGCCCCTGACTCCAAGAAGGACCTGGAGGTGCTGGAGCGTGTCCAGAGAAGGGAACGGAGCTGGGGAAGGGTCTGGAGCACAAGTGTGCTGAGTTCCCGGCTGAGGGAACTGGGGGTGCTGAGCCTGGAGAAAAGGAGGCTGAGGGGAGACCTTCTGGCTCTGTCCAAGTCCCTGACAGGAGGGTGCAGAGAGGTGGGGGTGGGTCTGTTCAACCAAGGACCAAGGGCCAGGACAAGAGGAAATGGGCTCCAGTTGTGCCCAGGGCAGTTGAGATTGGATGTGAGGAAGAATTTCTTTGCTGAAAGGGTTCTGAGGCACTGGAAGGGGTTGCCCAGGGCAGTGGTGGAGTCCCCATCCCTGGAGGGATTGAAGAGTCGTGCAGACACAGTGCTGAGGGACATGGGTCAGTGGGGACTGGTCAGTGTTGGGTTCATGGTTGGACTCGATGAGCTCAAAGGGCTTTTCCAGTCGAGGCAATTCTGGGATTGTGTGTGAAGGAGGGGGAACCCTTGGAGGAGAGAGGGACAGTGTGGCCAAAGGGTCCAGAACCCCTGGCTGAGCTGTGAGCCAAGCTTGAAGCCTGCCCTTGCTGAGAGCCCATCCCCGTGGCAGCGTGGCTGCTCGCACCATCATGCAGGACAGGAGGGAGCTGGGGACAGAGTCTCTGCAATGTGAGAAATGGGCGGGTTTTAAAAAAAGAAGAAAAAAACAAAAACAAAAACCAAGAGTTTTGAGGCCTTTTTTTCTCCCTCCCTCCCTGTTGTTGTTGTTGTTGTTGTCCATAAATAATAATTAAAGAACAATTTCCAGCCGTGGCCACTTGTTTTGGATTTCCTGGCTGAAGTGATGTAACAGCTGTGCGTGAGGCAGCGCCATGTGGGACGCATCATGCAGGAAACCAAACACAGAACTGCCTCTCTGGCCAAATCCTCCCCCCAGCTCCTGCCCCCAGCCCCCAGCCCCCAGCCTGGGGGGTCCCGCAGCACCCAGGGCTGGGCTGGGGATCCCCAACGTTCCCATGGGCTTTGGGTGCCTGGTGCTTCCAGCAGGACAGCAAAGGGGTGTTTGAGGGGGACACAGCAGGGAGGCAGCTGCTGGGTCCGTGCAGGCTGAGCTCCAGGTCTTTTTAAATTAAAAACATTAAAAATCGAGCACTGGTGCTTTGCTGGGGATAAATAAACCTGTGTCAGCTGGGTATGGGGCGGAGGGTCTGGTGGGATTTTCTTGGGGGGGTTCACCTGTTTCCCCCTGCTTTTTCCCCCCAGTTTTGCCCTGTCCTGGGGTCTCTGCAATGGCCAGGGCAGTTAAAAGCTGTTGGTGGCTTCAGAGATGCTCCTGCCAACCCCATGTCCCCCCACAGTGTTGTTGGAGGGATGTGGGGAGCTCCCTGGCTCAATCTCCTTCATGGCTGGGCTGTCTGGGGTTTAAACCCCCCCCTCAGCTCCCCACTGCAACAGGGAAAAAGAAACTCTCGGGATGCCCATGACTGTCCCTCTGCCATGTCCCCCCCCCAGCACCACACCTGCCCCGTGCCCAGTGTCCCTCCACTCCCACTGGAGCCCGACCTGCCTCCGGGAGGGGGCTGGTGAGAAAGGACAGGCAAGAAAGGGAAGAAAAAGAGGAGAAAGGGAAAGAGAAGGGGAAAAAAAACCACAAAAAAACCCCCAAAGCCCTGAGGTTGCAGTGGGAAATCAGAAGTCAGAGCTGAGGCATTTCGGCAGCCGGGGCTGGAATGTCTGACTCACACTGTGACTAAATGCAAATATGAACTCAAACTTGTTCCTTAAAGTCACCAGGATCCAGCACGAAGCCCTGAGCTCCCACTGACCCCCTCACCCCAGGAGGCTTGGCAAGGTGGCCCAAGCCTGGCCACACGCTGGCCCATGTCCTGGTGACTCTGGGGACAGGCAAATGCGGGAGCATCCACCACGGTGACAGCGACCAGCGATGCTCCACACCTCCCAGTTTATTCTATCTCCCTGAAACTGGAATGAAGTGAGAGCTTGGGGGCAGGATGGCACCCCCAGACCTTGGCTCTGGGTGGGAGATGCTCGCCTGGTCCTGTCCCTCGCTGTCCCTCACACCAAGGGGACCTGGTTTTTTATGAGCTTTGAGCAAGGACTTTGTGCAGCCACCAGCCTTGCTGGGTGGTCCCAGCCCACCCATCTCCTCTGCAGCGGACACCAGGTCCCTCGTGGGGTGGGTGGCTGTCACACGGTGTCCCTGGTCACCCAGAAGCCTGGGTCACAAATGGGAACAGGTCCCAGCAAGCAGCGCCGTGCCCAGGGAATCCCATCACAGCCTGGAAAGCCAACCCTGTTCGAAGGAAATTCCAGGGAAATAGGGTTTTTGCTGCAGTATTTTTTTGTATATATAGATATTTAACTTCTTGTCGGCCTGTTTTGTTGCCCAGCTCAGATCTGAGCTTTCATTCATTTTCAGTTTGTCAGAGGGGGTGGCAGGTTCGGAGGGAAGCAGCAGAGGATGGTGTCCCACAGCCTCCCCCAGACATCCCCACAACACTTGGGCTGCACCAGCCCAGTGCTCCCAACCTCTCCTGGCCAAGGTCTGCAGTGACCTGTCCTGGACCCTCCTGAATCGCTGGGAGGTGACATGGGGATGGTGACAAGTCAGGGTGGAGGTTCAGAGGCAGAACACTCTGCCTCAAAGCCACCTTTGAGCAGGTCTCCATCCATCCTGCTTCAGGTTTCAGCCTTCTCTCTGTGCCAGCAGCACTTTCCCTGCAGACACCAACGGGTCCTGCACCTTCTCGGTGAGAAAGTCAATGGCTTGGCTGGTTTTTTGGGACTGATGCCAGGACACAAGGCAGCCCCCCTGGCTCAGGAGGTTTCCAACATGGGGCTTGTTCAGGGCTGATACACCACTGCCATATCCCCACCAGCACCTGCAAAGGTCTCCAAGGGTTTTACATGAGCAGGGTTTGGCCCTGCTGTCATCTCCTGGAGGGGAAACTGAGGCACGAAGACCTGGGCTGCAGATAAAGACCCAACCATGGAAACTGTGCATGGCTCTGCCAGAACTTGGAGCTCGTGGCCTCTCTCTGCTGATTTCTGCATTAGTGCCTGTAACAACCTGCCCAGGCCTCAGCAGTGATGAAGAGGCAGCGGCGCTGGGACCCGCACACCCAGGGCCGACCGCTGCAGCAGCTCGGCTTGGCGTGCGGGGAGCAAAGACCCAGGACAGGGAGTTGGTCACGGCTGGAGCTCGGAGCTGGCCGGAGCCCCTGGACCGAAGTCAAGGGCTATAAAGGGATGTTGTTTCTCCACAAAACTTGTGTTGTTTCTCCACAAAACTTGTGTTGTTTCTCCACAAAACTCGCCAGGCAGGGGAATCCCCGGAGCGGGACGCAGAGAAGCCGAAGCTGTGCAGGCTGGGGAGGGCACCGCTGCTCCACCACCCGCCCTGGCCAGTGGCTGCGTGGCTTTCATTGATATTTTATCACTTTTTGTTTCTCATTCATGGTGCTGCAAACATGGCATCACATGGGGGAAGCAGTTGATGAACCCAGGTGTGGCTCTGGTGGGATTTGTTTGATTCCTGCAGTTCATGAACTCACTCACACTTCCCAGGGCTGCCCGTGCCCTGCTCCGTGTTATGGACAGTGGGTACCCAGGGCTGGAGCTGCTGGAGCTCAGGGCAAGGTGACAAGAAGGGACCCTGGGCAGGGGACAGCAAGCACAGCCCTGGAAGCAAAGCTGAGGGACATCAGCTGCTGCAAGCAGGGGGTTGATTCCCCCAGGAACTGGCAGGACGATGGCAGAGCCGGCGTGGGTGGAGCTGGAGGCTCTTTGCTGCAGGTCTGCGCTGGGCTGCTCCGGCTCTGCCAGTGCTGCCAGATTCACCACCAGCTTCCAGAGCTGCAAAGTCCTTCCCAAAGGTACCAACGGCCGCTGCTCCTCCAAAGAGGCAGCGTTGCATGGATGGGCTCTTCCCCTTCCAGCAAGGCTCAGGCAGGAGCGGAACCCCCAGGGATAACCCGCCCACGGGGGAAGGTCTCGGTGCCTTCCTTCGGCCGGTGCCTGCCCTGGAGCCTCCACCACACAATGTTTTTTTTCCTCTGGCATCGCCAGCTCTGAGTATCGCAAGAGTCACTGTGAAACCGTGTTTTATTTCAGCCACAGCTCTTGGTGTTGTAGGACAACGATACAATCTCAGCTCCATTTACTTATTGGCTGTACGGTATCAGCAGTAACAGTTGTGAGGATGATGAAAAGCGCTGTCCCCACCCCAAAGGTTCAGGGGGTGGGAACAGGGAGAACTGGAGATGTTGCCCATGCAACACCACTGTGGTTTATGCCGTTACACAGGGGCATGGGGCTGGGGTTGGTCTGTATCTCACATCAAGAGGTGCTCAGGGGATGTCGAGGTGGCTCCTCCAGCCCATCTCTGGAGGGGGAATGTCACCAGAGCTGCTCCAGTGTCTTGGGTGGAGGTGTCAGCATGGCATCCCCCTGGTACCCCTCTGTGTATACCCCTCATCCCTTCTGCTTCCTCCTGCCCTATGCCAAAATAACCCCAAATAGGAAACTGAGGGGGCCACACTGTGAACTGGAAGGGGGAACTTCTAAGCTTCAAGAAAGAACCTTGATGCTGGAGGAGTTTTAAGCCTCCCCAGTTCCCCCCGGGCAGGCCTGGGGACACACTTCTTGTCATGATGCTGCCACCAGCAAGGAGAAGCCTTCAAAGGCAAATTCTATTTTCAGTGTATGCAAAGATGCACAGTGACCAAAACAGCTCAGAGCAGGAAAATCTCCCCATTGCTCTCACCCCACAGTGTTCTGGCAGCAGATGCCCGGGAGAAGCCGGTGAAGCTCACACTGACTCCATCAGTGGCTTTGCACAAGCACCAGGCAGCACAGCTCGGCTCCCAGGTTTAATTACCATTGTTGACAGGGAAATTATGGCCACACGCACAAAATTAGAATATAATTGTGTTAGGGAAAGGTTTCATCTTCTCCTTGTCATCTCCAAGAGCGGAAGGCAGAGGGGAAGCAGAGGAAAAGGGGCGATGCTGGCAGGAGGAGCTGGCCCTGAGCCTCGCAGTGGGGGAGAGCAGCTGGGCTCGGGGTGCTGTGGGGCAAGAGCAGCCCAAGGGGCCAGGGGGCACCGAGAAAATGCAGGAGAAGGTGGCAAATGGCCTCATTTTGCAGAGCAGGAGCACAGGAGACAGCACTGCCCTGCCTTTGGGAGCAGGGAGGTTGTGTCCCTGCCATCCTGTTTGCCCACAGCTGATTCCCAACAGCAGTGGCAGGCAGTGGCCGGCCCCATCCGTGCCCTTCCACACTTTCCCACCCAGCCCTGGCTGGGCAATTCCAGCAGGGAACAGCAGGAAGGTGCTGAGGTGATGCTCAGCACATGGGATGTGCCCAGGGTGGGTGAATCCCACCTCCCACGGGAGCACGCTCCGCTCCGAGGGGTGCAGATGGCTGATGTGAGCGCGGGGGCTGGTGGTTCCCTCTTTGCACACCACGGATCGTCACCACAACCGGCACCTCGCTGCCAGCCCAGAGACATCCCCATCCTCGCTGAACCGGGGTGGGGGCCGTGCTCACCCCTGGGAAGATCCAGCCCTGGTGACAGATGACTTTGGTCACCGACCCTGTTTAAACGCAGGCAATTCTTTCCGCTTTAAAATAAATAAATAAATAAGCCAAATGGCCCGAAGGTCCCGGCGACAGCTGGCCCAGGACCCTGCCTGGAGAAGGGGCGTCAGGCAAAGCAAAAATGAAAGCTGCCTTGCTGATGGACTGGGCAGGGCAGGAACAGCCAGCCCTGGCTGGGGAGAGCACCCGCTCCAGGACACCCAGCAGCCCAGCTCCTTCTGTCGGGTGCTGGCGTGGACGAGCCCCCAGCCCACACCCACACACAGAATTCTGCCTCTGCTTTCACACCTCCAACATCAACTGAGCTGGGGGCAAAGCACCAGCTCTGCACCGCGACGTGACCTGGCGTTGGACTGAGGAGGGTCCCCGCTCCCCCAAGCCCAGCTCCTTTTGCCCCAGGTGGCATTTTTAAAAGCCACCGAATAAGCAAGTGGCCCTCGTGGGGCAAAGTGTCCCTCACCCCGGGCAGGCACCCGGCACGTTGCACACAGCACTGGGGCTCGCCCGTCGCCCACCTTCCGAGTGCCGGCAGCCAGCTGCAGAGCGAAACCGGGTGGGAAAACGGGCGGAAAGAGGCAAAAGTCTGGAGAGAAAATATGAACTTTACAGCACAACGTCTGCTGCGCTGCTGGGGAGGGGCTGAGGCTGCTGGCAGGCAGGAGGGCGGGCAGCGCGGGCACGAAGGCGGGCAGCACGGGCCGGACCGTGGGCAGGCGTTTGGGCAGCAGCACGGGCAGCAACTCTGCCCACAGGCCTTGCCGCACTCCCCGGGTGACCCCGCGCTGGTGGGCCCGGCCTGGGGGCGCCAGGGCTGCCCCGTGGTGAAGCATTCGACGTCCCCAGCACCGCGGAGGGTACCCCGGGCACCCCAAGGGGCTGGCCCCGGCCCCCGTGAAGCGCCAGGGCAGGTCCTGCCGGGCCCCTCCAGCCACCCCAAGGGACAGCGTCCAGCTGTGACGCGGCTGCTACCGAGCGGGGGCACCCGGAGCGCCGCCGACCCCGTAGCACGACCCCCACCCCAGGGCGGGCCCGCGGCCCTGCCCCCCCGACCCCTCGAGGGCCCCGTCGACGAAGCGGGATGAGCTGCGGGCGGGGACGTGAACCAGCGGCTGCCCCCAGTCTCCGCCGTGCCCCGCCCCTCGTCCTCGGTGGGCGGGGACCAGGACAAGGCGCACTCTGGTTGGCTGCGCTGTCTGCCACTCGGAAAGGCGGAGCTCTCCCATTGGACAGCGCCCCGCGGCTTTATCAGTCCATCTACCGGAGCTCCCCTGTCGTCACAGCCCTACCGCTCCGCCCCTCTGTGATGCGTTTTTCTGTCCACCTCCGCCAGGAAACATAGTTCCTCATTAGGGGGGCAGCTCAGCCCCGCCCCGCACCCCCCCGCGCTGCCGTCAGGGCCCGTCCCGCCACACCAAGCACCGCCCCACTTCCCCCCATGGCAACAGAATGTGGAGGAGGCAGCGTTCCCCCCATCACCTGCTGCTTATGCGGGGGGCGGAGGGATACAGGGAGGGGGGAGGTGCTCGTCGCGCAGGGGCGGGGCGTAAGGGGAAGGGGGGGATGGAGGGGGGGGGGTGCTGGAAGGCGGGGGGGGGTACTGCGTCTCGCGCCGCCGCCGCCGGGGGACCATGCGGAAGGAGCGGGGCCGGCGGGCGCAGCAGCAGCGGGAGGCGGAGCGGGCGCGGCGGCGTTAGGACCCGGGGCGGGCGGGGGGGGAGGGGAGGGGGCGTGTGTGTGTGTGTGTGTGCGCGCGGGGGGAAGGCGGGGCGGGCCGGGGCGCACGCGCCGCCCGGTGCGGGGCGATCGCGCCGCTTCGTTACATTGTATCCGCCGGCGGCGCGAGAACAATAGGCGCCGCCGCCGCCGCCCGCCGGCCCTGGGCGCCGCGGCCGCCGCCCGCCCCCGGTACCGCGGGACCTGCATGTGCTGCCCCTGCCCCGCGCACGCACGGGGTGTGCGCGCCGGCCCCGGAACAGGTAATGGGGTCACAACAGAAAATAAATCGAATCCAACTTAGAAATTAAGAATAAAATACGGACGCGCTGTCCCGGGGCTGCGGGCGCTGCAGGTCCTGGCGCGGCCCCTCCCGCGTCCCGGAGCCGCCGCGGGCGCCAGTCGCCTCCCTCGGCCGGGGCTGCCCCGGGCCGGTAGCGGCGAGACGGGCCGGGCCAGTGCTCGGCTCTATTGTCCCGACAGCGCCGGTTCTCGGTAAAGTTTGCCGGGGCCGGGGGAAGGAGGGGCGGGCGGACGGGCCGCGCCGGAGGGTCCCCAGGCGTTTTAAGGCGGGGGATCCCCCTTTCCTGCCGGGGAGGGGGGGGGGGGGGCGGCTGGTCCTCGGTCCTGCCGCGAACTTCAACCGGGCTACCCCCCGCCCTCACCACCCCCGGGCCGGGCGCAGCCGTCCGCGGGGCTCCTTGTGCCCCATCCCGGGCCGGGACACACGGCTCCGGCAGAAGTTGGGGGTCCCGAGTTGGGGAGCTGCTCCCCCCTCCCCATGGCAGGGAGGGACTACGGGGTGGGGGGGCTCCTCCTCCTCCTCCTCCCCGCACACCGGGGGTGCAGCCCGCTGTGACCCTTCCCCACGGCCCGGGGGGACACGCGTGCGGGGCAGAGACCCACTTCGCCCTCCTCCCTGCACTGCGGGGTGGGCAGCCCGCTCACCCCCCTCCCCCCCCCACCCCCCCAGCTTCGGGGACCCCAGGCCTGGCCAGGGGCGAGCGAGGCCGGACCAGGCCGGAGTGGGCCCGGCCGGAGTGTCCCGGAGCAGCCGGAGCTGCACAGGCCGCGGGAGCAGCTCGGAGCCTTTGTCCGAGGCGAGAAGGTGCCGGCGGGGCCCCGCTGGAGGAAACCCGAGCGGGCCGGGGGGAGAGGCGGACATCTGCTGCGCGTTAGCCCGGCTGCGGCGGGGCCCCCCGCCCGCCCCTTCCTCCGCGGGGTCAGGCTGGGCCCGGCCTTTGTGCTGCCGGGCCGGGTAAAGCCCTTCCCGGGGCCGGTGAAGCCCTTCCCGGGGCCGGAGCAGGCTCGGGAGCTGCTTTGGAGTTTAAAAAAAAAAAGTTTGGGGAGGGGGTGTAAAATTAAAACCCTGAATTTAATTTTTTTTGTTGGAGTTTTCCATCAACTTGTCACTTTTCCTCGGGGAAAGTGGGGTTTGGGGGTGTTGGAGGGGTTTATCCACCCCCCTGCCCTTCCCCAGCAGTGCTGGGGGGTCTAACAGGGACGAGCTCCTCTCCCCCAGACCCACCAGAGTTTGATAAAGTTGTTTTAAAACTACTGACCAGATGTATCGATGACACTTAAAAAGAAAAGGCTTTTTAAAGAAAAGAAAAAGAGAGGACAAAAAAATTCCCCCTGTCTATCTTTGTAGAGTGTTGAAGGGTTTTTACATGCTAGGCTGATTTCAAGTGGTTTTTTAAAAACTTTATTGAAATGTGGTGGCTGAGCCGGCACAAATGCTTTAGATAACATGGAGTTGGGTTGTTGGGTTGGTTTTTTTTTTAACCTTATGATTAATGAGTTAAATTTATTGGCCAGCTGCCCTTTGTAACCATGAATGAGTTCCTAAAAAAAAAAAAAAAAAAGCCCCCCTCCAAAAAAAGGGAATCTTTTATCTCTTCCCAGGCCTCTCTTCTTCCCTCCCAAAGAAATATTTTTCTATCATAGTGTACTGGCCAAAAAGATCAATCTCCCTTTAAAAAAAATAATCTGAAAAATTAGGAAGAATAATATTTACCTATCTTGCAAGGTTGCCTGGAGGGCTTTATTTTTGCAAAAACCCTTCAAAAACCAATTTTATTTCTTTTTTTTCCTCCCAGTCCCTTTTGGGAGCGGAGAGGTTCCGTTCTCACTGGGTATGGCCTGGTTGGGCATCCCCCAAATTCAGCCCCTGAAAAAAAGCAGCTGCAGGTGCTCGGCAACCCGAAGGAAAGAGGCATCAGATCAGACTTTTTTTCTTTTTTCTATTTTTTTTTTTTTTTAAACAAAACTAGGCAAGGACAAGAGAGCCTCCTGCGGGGAGTGAGTGTGGGGGAAGGAGAGGGGGCGAGCCGAGCCAGACAAGCGCCTGAGTGATAACTTGCCTGAACCCTTTGATAAATGACTTGACTCTGTTTTGTTTTGTTAGGTTTTTTTGGTTGTTTTTTTTTTTCTTTCCCTTCATTCGCCACACGCCAGGAACAGAATTGGCCCAAACTAGTGGAATTGGCAGCAAAAAACTAACATACAAGTGTGTCTGGTCAATAGAGCGCTTGTTCCTGCCTCTGGGTGCTATGTGAGGACTCCGACTGTGCTCTCAGCAGAGGAGTTGGATGCTGGAAACTCACAAAAAAAAGGATTTTTCTTTTCTCACCCCTTTCTCACTCGCTCTGTCTTTTTAAAATATTCATCAATGGGGTGGGTAGTTTGCTGTAGTCATTAAAATATCTCCTTTTTTTTTCTTTTTGTCCCCTCCCCCTCGCTTTCTCTAGGACTGCCACTGTTGAGTCTGTGGGAGTATGAATCAGCAGCAGCAGCAGCAGAGAATGGCTGCAGTTGGGACAGACAAAGAGCTCAGTGACCTGCTGGACTTCAGTATGGTAAGGCAGCGCGGCCGGGGGGCTTTCAAGACCCCGGGGCTTTGCTTGTGCGCAGTGTTTTGGAGCTGCAGGAAGGGAGGAAATGTGAGCCTGTAAATTGGACATGATGGGTTTCAGATGTGCTGTGTTTGTGTGCGTGCACATGTGCTGCAACTTGTTTATTTTCAAGTTAAAGCAAAGCCTCTGCCCCTCCTCTCCCACCTCCCCCCCTCCTCTTTTCCCTTCAAACGTGGATTGTTTCCTTGCAGGGAGCACAGAGAGGTGGGTTAGGGTTGGGGTTGGGGTTTTTTTTTGGATGGGAAGTTCTGGGGAAGTGTAAGGGAGTTGTGTGTTCTCTGTTTAAACACTCACAGCGAGGCGGCCTGGGTAACTGTTTCTGAAGCCATGCAAAGATGTAACTTCAGTAGCTGATTAATCAGACATTTTTCCTCTCCCCAGATCCAGACCATTAAACTTTTGCTCCCACAGGTTATTTTGTCACAGTTTGAAATGTGTCCAAGCTCTCCAAGCACATTATTTTTGCAGGAGTTGGACACTTGTGTTCCCCACGCTTTGTGCTCTTCTGTATCCTGGAAACCTTTAACTGCATTTAGGAGTTGTTTATTTTCAAAGAAACAGGGCCTAAGAGTTCTCCCCAAGGGGGGTGTGTGCAGCTCAGAGGGGGGAGAAGTCCCTTCTAGTTGAGGGTTAGTCCGTGGCACGTCCGGGGTGGGTGACATGCCACGCGGTGTATGCTGTGTGTTACCGAGCCGGTGCTGGCTGTTGTTGGCAGGTGACTTGTGGAGAGGAAAGCTTGTGTTCAAAAGAAAATAACTTTCTGTTGGGTTCCTCTGTTGTGTGCTGCACCCTCATGGCACTTGGAGCGTGTGTCTTGCTTTTTAGATAAGCAAATGTGCTGTGAAGATAGAAAAAAAAAGCCCAGCTCACTGAGGAGGAATAACCATGAGTGTCACCGCTGTGGCTCTGGGCTGTCCTGGCTCACCCAGCCCCACTGGGATGATTTTCTTGCCCCTTGGAGAAGAAAGAAGGGGGGAAAAGCAGTGGCAGAACTAAGGGCACCCGCTGTCCAGGTGCCTGTGGGAAGTGCTGAGGCTCAGATGCTTTTTTGCACCTGAACGCTGAGGTTTAGCAATGGAAAATAAAACTTGTTATAGTGGGGCTTGTACCTGTCCCAGCAGGGCTCTGCACTGGAGGGGGGGTCAGTGGTGGGGTATCTCAGTCCCCCAAAGAGCGATCCTCCTGCAGGAGGAGGAGCCCAGTTCTCCCAGTTTCATGCTGGTGTTGGGAGGCTGGTTCTGTCAAATTCCCAGTGATGTTCTTTTACACCAGTATGGTGGCAGGGGGACAGCAGTGACAGGATGCATTTAAAATCCAGGTGTATGTGCAGGGCTCCCTGGGGAGCGGTGTGTGGTTGTTTGTCCCTCTCTCATCTCAGAGCTCCTGTGGGTTGGCAGGAGCCCTGCAGCTTCCCATGTCCTGTGCTGGAGAGTGCCAGGGTTTGAACTGCACTTTGGGTCAGTCACCCATCATCTGCTCCTTGCCTGGGGCTGCAGTGGCTCCTGCTTTGCTTTTTCTCCCCCTTAGAAAACAATCGAATCCCACTCACCATTTAGAGCCTTAAAAAAACCAAAGCAAAGCAAACCAAGACTTTATTTTGAAATTTAACGAACCATCCTCATTTGCATGCTCAGAGCTGTATTCCCTGGAGGGGTCCTGACCTTGTTCCCTCCATACACGAATATTTCTGTCCTTGGAGATTAATCGACACCGAATGGTTGAATTTGGGTTCAATTCCAACAGTTTTACACTGGTGTAAACCTGGGAGCACAGAACGTGTTCTGTGTTGGTGTAAGGCTCAGCAGCAGCACCGGGGGTGGCTGCTTTGCAGGATCAGGACCTGCAAATGTCATTTGCCAGCAAGCGGTTCGAAGACGTTCCCTCCAGGATGAGTTGGCCGATGGGCTCCGACGCAGTCTGGGTCGGAGCCAGATCTGTTTCACAAACCCTCATCTCCTCACACCCTTCTCCTGAGTTTGCATAAAGGGAATATTAACATCTCTCCTGAAGGATGAGTTGCTAAAATGGAAAGCTTCCTAGCCAGCAGACAGTCTTCACCCTGGCATCACAAGCTTGTTGTGCACACCGTGGGTCTGTCGAAGAGGCTGCTCCGTGGGGTGCAGGCTTTTTGACCACAAAACTTGCTCTTTCAAGTATATTTATATTTTTCTTTGAATAAGCAGGAGTGGAGCATCAGTCTACTAATCCTCTCCAGGAAAATAGATGGGAAGGAAGACTAGAGAGAGAGAGATTCAGAGCAGCTGGAAGCATTTGCTTCAGATCAGTATTTTGATTCCTTTTTTCTAGGGAAAATACGTTCAGCCCCCATAGTCTGTGCTCCAGCTCTGGGCTGGTTTTTGCTGTGCCGTGAGTGAATTTTGAGGCCCAGCCCTAATGGGGCTGCACAGTCAGATGTGAGTTTGTGGAGTCAGTAAGTGGCAAGCTCGTGTGAGATGCTATAAATTGGGTTTATAGTCTTGAAAAGAAAGACTCATGCCTTCTTTAATAAATAAATACACTGGGTAGTTATCGAGCTGTGAAGCACTCGTCCAAAGCTTTGTGCCAGTGTAATTTGCCAATAAGGGCAAAAATCAAAGGAATTTGTAACCTCCATCTAAGTGAGCCAGAGCCAAAGACTCAGCTGCGTCCTCTGATCGCTGCTTTGGGGTGTGCATGGCTCTGTGCTTACCTCTACCTCTGAACAAATTGCCTTTTATAATTGCCCCAAAGTACAGGTAATTTGTAAGCTTTCTTTCACCACCGCTCCCTGGCAGCACTCCAGGCCGGGCTTGCAAATCTGGAGGAGAGCTTTCGAGAAAGCATCCTGCCTATAGATTGGAGTTGCTGGTTTAACTTATATTTATTAGGAATGGGTTTTGGTTGTGTTGTGCTTTGGCCCGTGGTCACCAGGCTTTGCAGCTCGACCTGACAGGCGCAGGCTGTGTGTGGCAGGAGCTGCCATCAGGAGATGCTCGGCTGCAAGGACTGGCCGTGGTTATCCTGGGCGATGCCTCGGCTGTGCCGTGCTGCTGGTGTTGGTGTGTTGTAGGAAGGTGTGGGCAGGTATCCAGGCTGGATGGAGCTGCTCAGAGGGCAGGGACACCCCACAGCACGGGGAGAGCTGGGTTGGAGCAACCAGGATGGAGCAACGCGGACGGCGCTGGGGGCCTGTCCGTGCCGCAGAGCGCGCCTGCCAAGCTAGATAGAGGCAGGCGGCTGCGTGCCAGCCGAGGTCTCTGGCAGGAGTGAGATGCTGTTAACAGCCATGATTATTAGCAGAGTATTAACCATATGCTGCGGGGATGCTGGTTGTCAGGGTGGGTTTCTAGCTGGGTGAGATGTTGCAGGGTGGGCAGGGGCTTGAGCAGTCACACAGGACCTGCCGTCTGAACTGACAGTTCTCGTCGTGTGCCAGTGTGTGCCAGCCCTCCTAGCTCCAGCCATCCAACTGGGGGTGAAAGCCAAACTGTTCCCAGCAAGCAGGGCTTGAGCAAGCTCCTTCTGCCCTCTCCACTGCTGCTTCTGACAGGCTGGAGGATGCTGAAGGATGCTGGAGGGTGCTGAAGCCGTGCCCCCCGCCCTGCTCCGGCCAAGGCGCAGTGCCTGCCTTTCCATGATAAAACCTCTCGCTTTTGTTTCGAGTAAAGCAGTCATCAAGTTTGACTTTACACCGCAGTGGACGTTTGGGGCTGAAGTCAGGAAGGTCTGTCTTAAATGGATGTGTATAAAATATCCTGCTGGCAATGTTTATTGAGTTGAATTCCCTCTTCTCCCTGAATTAACAACTGGATACTTTCCACGCTGCAAAATAGATTTGGGGTTTTGAGTTCAGGCCTGAGGTTGGTTCAGCCTGAAGTTCATAAGGTGGAAGAGCAGAGGAAGTGAAAGCAGCTATTTAATTTGAAAGCACTGATGCACTGGTAGAAGTACACAATAAATGAAATGCTGCTTGATATTGTTACTTGTGTCTGACAAATTCCTTTCTTGCTCAGGAGTTTGCTGGTGAAAGCGTGGGGTCTCTTAGCTGTAACCTGCCAGGTGGTGGGTGCGAATATTTGGATTTTCCTATGCGCTGGATTTACATCTTTTAACCTGGGAGAAATGGAGGGAGAATCTATTCTCTGGGAGAGGTGGAAATGGAGCTACGAGGGTACGCAGAAGGTGTTGTCAGCTGTTGGGGAGGCTGGAGACGGGGCTTGAGAAACCAAATACAGCGACTTAAGATGGGGGATTTTACATAACCATTTAAATCTACATTATTCAAATCCAACAAAGGCCAAGTAATGACCCAATTACAGTTCTGCAGACGCTCATGCCTGGGTCCCTCCTCAATGCCTGGGTTCCTCCAGTACATGCCAGCTCTGGTTCATCTCCTTCCTCCCCCCCTTCCATTTATTTCTAAAGCAAGGAAGAATTTCTAAAGAAAGGAAATTCGCAGTGGGAGGGTGAACTTTGCTTGTGGGTGACATGTGCCAGCGCAGGCAGCCGGCACTTCACGTCTGACTTGTGCCAGGCTGCTGGTGGCAGCGTACCCGGGCAGCTTCAGCCCACACCACAGTGGAAAAACAACCTGGCAGCAAGAAAAAAACCCCAAAAAACCCAAAACACTTCCTGGAGTTGGAAGTGATAAGTGAGTTTGGAGCCTGTGTTGAGGTGAGGGGTGACCTAGAGACCCCCCCCTTTCTCTAGCATCACCCTGCTTTAGCATCCCCGTGTGGAAAGGGGTCGGTGACTCCTTCATCCCTTGGGGAGGAAGAGCGGGAAGGTGTTGCATCAGGCTCCAAAAGCCTCTGGAAGGGGGGAGGTGAGGAGGTCATCCCCAGCGGGGCCGGTGCGGGGGCGTGCTGGGGATTGCCGAGCGCGGCGGCGTGGGGGGGGGACGCACACGGGGCCACCTCTTCCAACGGAACAGGGTTGTTCATTTTCTCCACTCGTGTTTGCTGCTCAAGCCTTGGGTTTTTCAGCAGCAGCAGCAAGAATTAAGTAGAAATGCTTGTGAAAAAGAGCCAGCAGCAGTGCTTTAGTTTTAATTTTCTTTTTCTTTGTTTTGTTGTTTCGTTTTTTTTGGGGGAGGTTTCTTTGGGTTGGGGTTTTTGTTGTTGTTGTTGTTGTTGCTTTTTGCTGCTCAGTACCATTATGTTCATGCATCTCATCCCCTCCCTGCTTGCACAGGCAGAACTGCCTCTTGCTACTTGGAAAGGGAGTTTCTAACCACTTAATCTTCTTCCCTACCTTAAGAGGAGGGAGTGAACACAGACCAGGTGGGATCACCCATGTAAATTCCATTTTTAGGAATTTTGGAGAAGTTTTTTTTGCAGAAAACAACACTGTCCTGCAAGGAGGGGGGCAGGAAAATCCTGCAGCCTTGCAGAGGAAGGCAGGCTGCAAGTCTTTGGTGTCGTCAGGGTTTGTTTGTGTTTTCTAGCCCGACTTCCTGAGGAAACACGACGTTTTCGATGGTGGGGCTGCTGGCCCACCCCCAGTGACTCGGGAGCCCGTTCTAGGTGGGCAGCAGCTCCCTGGGGGGTTGTAGCCAGAGCCCCCCCAGCACTGTGTGCCCCATGGCTCTCGCTGCGAGGCTGCATGTGGGAGGGTGTCGGGAGAGCGGGGTTTTGGCCGGGGGCAAAGCCATAGGAAGGCAGGTGCCTGCTGGTGGGAGAGGTTGTCCACATGCAGGCTGTGCACTTAAAAACTGTTTACACCTTTATTTAAATCCATATATACATGATGTGTGTGTGCATACATATATATGATCCCAAATTTGTGTTCTTTTTTTGAATGGCAGTTGGTTTCTTAACTGCTCTCTTTGCATCTCTACCACATTTAACTGTTGGGCTTTTTTTGGGTTGTTTTTTTTGTTTGTTTTTTTTCTTTCCTCCCCAGCATTTATAAAAACAAAGCTGGGCAGACAGTTTTGTACAAAGGAATGTTTCTGACCACAGCCAGACATCAGCTATGTCAGGGCATGAAATGCTACATTTCTGTAGGCTCTTGTGCCATTACATTGTTTAATCTTCAAAGCACTTAAACTTTTTGAGTTACTCAGACATTGCAAAGCTAAAAATAATAAAAATTCAAATGACTTGGTGGTGAAAGTATCTTGAGTTCAGTAGTAAAAGGATATTAAAATGTTAATTCACTAAGCGTTTTCCCACCAGTTGTTTTATTGGCCGGAGCCCCGTTTGTGTGCAGAAGAATTAGTTTTCTGCTGCACGCAGGTGCATATAAATTTTTAAATAACAGCTTCTGAAACCCTCCCAATTTATATTACAAATATTTATACGGGTTAGCTGACGAGGTATGCAGTATTTTTGAGGAAGCTCCCTGGCAGGAGATTAGCTGTGATACTGAAGCTGCAGCAGCACAGCAAACAAGGAGCCACAATGACCGATACCAAACAATAGGTTAATCTTTCTAATCATGAGTTAAATACCTTTGTCCTTGGTGCAGCTTCTCCCACCAGACCCCAGGGCTGAGTTAGCTCACGGAGCTGCTGGAGCCCTTGAAGGACCAAGGGTGGGAGCTGCCCCACGAGGCTGGAGGGTTCATCCCTTCGAGACCTGGCGTGAGGTTTCCTGCGCCCTGGTCAAGCACCGCCAGAGCATCTGCCTCGGTTATCTCAGTCCACAGCAGCTGGAGCCCAGGTCCTCCCTGGGCACTGTGCATTTCCAGACACAGGAGCACGGGAGATGCAGGATGAGACTCAGACCACGGCGGGTGCTGGGGTGTTGGGGGATAAAATGAGCTTCGCTGGGTGCTGCGCTCTCGCCGCGGTGCTGCTGTTTTCCCAGTAGTTTTATATGAATGGAGTTGGCCTTTCTCCGTGGCCCCTTGGGCATCCTCTCATCTGGGCCTTGGTGAATAAGTGAGGGAAGAAACTTGGTTTTGACCACAGGGATGATGCTTCTCAGATGGTTTTCAGTTGCACCTAAGGAACCAGCCACAGTGTGTACACAGGAGAGGTTTATGCACGTAGGAATGTGTGTGTATATTAGCGCACAGCTGCGCTGCTCTCCTGTCCCTCCTGCAGCTGATCTATGTACCAGGGACACAGGGAGAGGCAAGTTTTTTACATCAATAAAGTGTTTCTCTTCCCCCTTTCCTCCCCCCAGCCTGCCCAACCTGACCCCCTTGGCAGCAGCACAGTAAAACTAACATACTGAAATCTCTTTTCTCTTCCCTTCTCTCTCATCTTCTTGTTTTTCTAGATGTTTCCCCTGCCAGTGGCTAATGGAAAAAACAGACCCACGACCCTAGCGAGCACTCAGTTTGGAGGATCAGGTACTGTCATCTTCTTATTTTTATTTTTTTTTTCTTATCACCATAATGTTTCTTGCAGTAAATTTGTGTTTGCTTCCAGAGACCCAAAAGGAGGAGTTTCTGTAATTTTGTGTTCTGTGTTTTTTCTGTTGGTGGTCTGCTACTATTTCACTGGATGATTTTTCTTGTTGTTCCATGTGTCTCTGGGTAGTCAAATCAGCTCTTGCTGATCTGGCTCCAATTAAGAAGTTACTACCTGAGCTGAAGGTGGTTGTCTCGCCCCCCTGGTTGAAGCAGCCACAGAGCAGACAGTTAATGCTGTTCTCTTAAGCTGCTTAGAGGAGCGTGTGTCTGCAGTTGTATGCCCTGGAAGATTTTTGCTGTACATCACCAAGAAGACACAGTGGTGGTGGTGCTGCTGGTGGTGGTGCTGGTGAATTCCTGGGGCTCAGCTGCCCTAAGGGACACTCTGGTGCAGTTTGGGTGTGTGCTCTACTGAGCCCCTCCAGCAGCTTCTTGCTGTTGGGTGGGATCTTGGCATTCCCAAAGAGACCTTTGCAAAGCCCTCCTGGCCAGATGCCTCCAGGCAGCACGGTCGTCCTGGGGAGATGGGCAGGAAGAGTGGCTGGAGCTGTTTCACCAGCCTCCAAACTTGGACCCTGCTGTGGTTTTGGGGTGCTGTTGAGCAGAGCCTTGCCTTGCTGCCGTGCCCCTGGAGCCAACAACTGGCCCCGCTCCCCAGCAGTGCTCAGTGGCCGCATCTGTGCTGGCCAGGGGTGCCAGCATCAAAGGGCTTTGGGATCAAGGTGTCTGTGGGGAGGAGCAGGCTGGCGATCTGGCTGCGATAGGAGGCTCTCTGGAGGGCAAGTTGCTTTAGATGTCTGGTTTGGAAATGCAGCACTGGTTCATTTGAGGCTGAAGCGGAGAATTCCCCGGCTGGGCGTATGGAGCGGTGCGGTGCCAGGCTTTTGATGCCCGGGGAAGCTGCTCTGTGCAGGGTCGCTGTGGCCCCTGGCATGCAGGAAGCTCAGTTAATTTGTCCTTCTTGCTGAAACACGCTGATGCTTTGTGGATGGTTAAAACTTGACCTTCTCTACACTCTGGGCCGAGGCAAGCTGTCCAGGGCAACTCCTGGCCACGTGGAACATCTGTGCCCCGACACCGAGTGGAATCCCGGGGACTGGAGTGGGATTTCTGGATAGCAGCTTGGATGCTGCTGTGGGGCAGCTCTTGGGGAAAGGGGAAAGCTGCAGAAGCAGGATGGGAGGGCTGGACTCTGCCCTGCTCCTGCCCCTTTTGGCTGGGGAAATTGGATGCTTTCAGATGGGGTTGTTGAGTTGCATGTCAGGATGGTTTTGAGCAAACGTTTTTACACAGAGGGAAGCTGTTGAGTGGGCGCTGGAGGAAATTTGAGGGGAGAAAACTCTTGGGTGAACCCAGATGGAAGCTGATCTCTCCAGCGAGTGTTCCTGTGTGTGATTTTTGCTGTTAAAATAATCCACAAAAGACACGCTACACACTAGTGAGAGAGCAGTGACGAAGCAAGCTCGCATTAATGCGTTTGCTGCTCGGGGGCTGGTTTGGCTGCCAGGTTTATGGGGCTGGCCAGTGAGGAAGGGCTGCGAGCAGGGCTCTGCGGCACAGCCGGAGCAGCGACCGGACCCCTCTCCCCTTGGCTGTGCAGCAGCTGAAATGACACAAAATGTTCTATTCTCTCCCCCACTTCTTTTCTTTGGGGTGAGTGAAAGGTGATGTTGGCACCACCCTTCCTCTGGGCTGCTGCTTTTTGAGGCTGGCTGTGAGCAGTTCATAAAGAGCAGAGGACTGATGTTATACAACTGCACTGAAGGCAGTTGCACAATTGCTGCTGTCCCGCTCTTGGGGCTCTGTGGTGGCTCTCCCATCCTGCTGTCAGCATCCTGGGTTTGAAACACAGCCCAGGGCTTGGTTTAGGGGAAGCCTTTTGCTCCAGAAGTGGAGTTGTCCCTCAGCCAGTCATCCTTGACCTCACCATTGGAGAGCTGGGGGCACATTTTCTTTGTGTGTTGGCTTTGTGACTTCTTGCTGGTCCTGAATGTTTGACGATTGGTTTTTGCTGGTGGGTGAATAATGGCAGTAAGATGTTAACGAGATGTGCCAGCACAGGGGTGCACTGCATCTGTGAGAAGGATCCAAGGTGTCTAAAGTAGGTCCTAGGTAGTGGTGAGTGGTTGTTGTCAGGGTTTGTTGATGTTGGTTTAGCATAATTCACTAATTGACAGCAAGGTACAATCAGATACTAGCTCATCCCCAAAGGCATAGCCAGCCATCAGCTCAAAATTGGATTTGAAGTTGAATCATCACCATCCCTGATGTGGGCAGAGGGTGAAGAGCAGATGGTCCTTGGATTTGGGGACTTGGACTTGCTGAGGGAGCAGAGCACCTTGCAGCCACGCTGTAATCTGGACCTGGTGATTAGCTCCCTAAATCATCTTGCCTTGCAGAAAGGCCTGGGCGTCGTCTTTAACATTCCTTGTATTGTTCAAACACTCCTGTTCAATCAATGTCCCATGTCCCTGATAAAGATAGCACAGAATTTCATAAAATCACAGAATCATGGGATGGTTTGGGTTGAAGGGACCTTTCAAGGCCATCTAGTCCAAGCCAGTCTAGTAGCACATCTTCAACCAGATCAGGTTGCTCAGAGCCCCGTCCAACCTGACAGTCAATGTTTCCAGGGATGGGGCTTCCACCACCTCTCAGGGCACCCTGGGCCAGGGTCTCACCACCCTCAGTGTAAAACATTTCTTCCTTACATCGAGTCTAAATCTCCCCTCTGGTAGTTTAAAACCATCACCCCTTGTCCTATCGCTACCGGCCCTGCCTGTCCCCATCTTTCTTAACATTCCCACTTCCAATAAGGCAGCAATAAGGTCTCCCTGGAGCCTTCTCTTCTCCAGGCTGAACAACCCCAACTCTTTTCCCCTCTGCTGCTGTCCCTCTTGCTGAAAAGGAGAAGCAAACACGGATTCACTTAAGTCTTAGCTCGGTAGTGTGCACCATAGTGCCCATATCTCATTGTTTGGGGTTATTGTAGTAACCCCAAGATAATAAACTGATGCCATCCTATGTGCCAAAGAAACGTTTCATGCTTCTGCCCACCCTTGGACGTGTGAATTTGTGGCTTCCTACTTTTAATCTCTCTTCTCCTTAGGGAAATCTTTGGGCAGCAGGTAGCTTTTAATTTCTGCCCCTTTGGAGGAGCTGTTAACTCAAGGCTCTTTCCAAAGGAAGCTGGGAGTGAAGGGAGCAAGACAGTGACCCTGCTGACTCCTGGCCAAAGTGCCCTGCTTGCCAAGATGAGGTTCTTGCTTCCAAAGTCCAGCTGGTAAATAAGGTAGCAGAGTCATTTGAAATGGTGCTGCTCGAAAATCACGGTGATAAAATCGTGCCAGATTCAGATGATTTTCAAATCCCAATTAATAATTGCCCTGGCCGAGCTGCTGGCGCTCGTGTGGGTGGCCCCTTTGCGAAGAGGCCAGGAAAATTCAAAGTGCTAATGCAAGCCCTCCAGCTTTGAGATCCCTTTGCTTTTATATTTATCTCCTGGTTTTATTTTAAGCTCTGCCACTGTTTCCCTCATTTCTGTCCTTAAATGCACCGGGGAGGAACTGGTTGAGCTCCCCCGCCGCACGGACAATTCAGCACCTCCGCTTTGCGTTCTCTTGGCAAGGCGCGACCCAACAATTGCCACTAGGATGGAGCTGACGTCACACAGACCCTGTCTGCAGCATTTATAGCACATATAGGTCACCGCAGGGAAGTTGGTCTTCCTGGGGCTTTGGGCTGGAACTGGTGTTTTCCAGCCTCAGCCGGGTCATTTGCTGCTGGTGTTTTATTTTAGCCCGGACGCTCAGGGTTTGCCTATTGTCCTGCTCCTGGAAGGCTGCGGTTTCATCGCCCCCTGGCCAAACTGTTTATTTATTATTTGCAGGAGCAAAATATTTCAAACAGTGTCCTCTGTCCCCTCCATGCCATAGTTCATAAGTGACTGATCTGATCAGAAACGAGCTCCCTCCCGGCGCGCTGAATTAAACCGCGCCTCTAGCAGGAAACCGCGCGTGCTGAATTTCACGTGGAAATCACCATTTTTAATTGAGGTTGAGATGGAGGAGTAGCAGGAGGCGAAGAAATTTCATTGTCTCTTCCCAGCCTGGGCCGTGGCGTTGCCGCTGGGGCTGTTGCCTCATGGCCACTGTGTTTTCAGCCGGGTTGGTGTGAGCCAGCAGCACCTTTGCTTCAGCAAATGAGTTGGGGCTCTACGGAGCAGAGAAATAAAACCAAGGCCAGTGGTTGTGCGGGGTAAAGCACCGCCCAGAGCAGCTCACGAGCAGCACTTTGCATCCATGGTCAATATGGAGAGTGTGCAACCATCTCCCCTTCACACTGGACATGGTGAGCAATGCCAGGTGTGTGTCCTATTGGAACAGGAGCCCAGGCAGTCTCCTGCTGACAGACAATTCTGCTCACAACAAATAAAAGCTCTGCTAAAAAATAGGCTTGGGTTTTTTTTTCCTTCCCTTTTGAGTAAATGAACTCACCATTAAATGTCTTTTTCTTCTTTGTGCTGAAGGGAGCTCCCTTGGTGGGGATCTCTTAGGTGGGTTTGGAAGGGAGAGTCCCCTCCTGCTGTGTGCTGTGATTTCCACCCCTTAAATTTGTTCGGTGCCTTTTTGCTGGTGAGATGAGGCTCATTCATTGTTGAGGGAATTGCTTTGATCGGGGCAAGTTCACAAAATACATTTGAAGCTGGCTAACCAGGGAGTTTTTCAAAGAGTTACAAGCTGGTGCATGTAACAAATTTTAAGTTATAGTCTGGTGAACAAAGTAAATGCATTCTCCCTGGAGGGAGGTGAGTCTCTATCCCCTTTGAAAGCCCGCTTTAAACAACGTTCAAACTTGGATACCTGTGGCAACAGCACTGAAAGTAATAAATTCTGTGAAAGAGGAGGTTGTCTCTTTAATTGGGGCTGTGAGTGAGCTGTTTGAAGATTTAATTATTTTGTGTGTGCATGCTGCCCTGCGTGAGGATGCTCCGAGGAGGGGAGGGGAGGGGAGGGTCTGGTGCACCGGCCGGGAGCGCAGTGCCTGTCCCGGCAGCTCTGCCAGCGCGGGAGCCAGGATGGGCTCTGCTGTGCTGGTGGAGCGGCCACCTGGGTAGTTTGTAGTAAAAGCATTTGAGTTAAGAGTGTTGTGAAGAGCTAAGTGCAGCAGTTGGGTCAAGGGCACCCTCAGCCAGTTTGCCCATGACACCAAGCTCTGTGGTTGGGTTGAGACGCTGGAGGGATGGGATGTCATCCAGAGGGACCTGGACAGGCTGGAGAGGTGGGGCCGTGCAAACCTCATCAAGTTCAACAAGGCCAAGGGCAAGGTCCTGCACCTGGGTCAGGGCAACCCCACGCACTAACACAGGCTGGGAGGGGAATGGCTGGAGAGCAGCCCTGGGGAGAAGGACTTGGGGTGCTGGGGACGAGAAGCTCAACACGAGCCGGCACCGTGCGCTGGCAGCCCAGAGCCAATACCCGTGTCCTGGGCTGCACCCAGAGCAGCGTGGGCAGCAGGGCCAGGGAGGGGATTCTGCCCCTCTTCTCCGCTCTCCTGAGACCCCACCTGCAGTGCTGCCTCCAGTGCTGGGCTCCTCAGCACAAGAGAGACATGGACCAGTTAGAACGAGTCCAGAGGAGGCCACGAGGATGATGCCAGGGCTGGAGCAGCTCTGCTGTGAGGACAGGCTGAGAGAGTTGGGGCTGTTCAGCCTGGAGAAGAGAAGGCTCCGGGGAGACCTTCCAGTGGCCTCCCAGTACCTGAAGGGGCTCCAGGAAGGTGGGGAGGGACTTTGGCCAAGGGCAGGGAGTGACAGAACAAGGGGTGATGGCTTGAAACTGACAGAGGGGAGATGGAGCTGAGATGTGAGGAAGAAATTCTTTGGTGTGAGGGTGGTGAGACCCTGGCCCAGGTTGGCCAGAGAAGCTGTGGCTGCTCCTCCCTGGAAGTGTTCTGGGCCAGGTTGGATGAGGCTTTGAGCAACCTGGTCTAGTGGAAGGTGTCCCTGGTGCTGGCAGGGGGGTTGGGACTGGATGAGCTTTAAGGTCCCTTCAAACCCAAACCATTCAATGACTGTTGCCCTGCTGTCAGCAGTTGGGTTTCAGGCTGCACAACAGCGTTCACAACTATTTACCATAGTGAGGAGAGCAGGAGCTTTTCTTAGTAAGGATATATCACGTTTTCCTGCTATAACTGCCTCTAGTTCCCACATGTTTTGCTTATGCTGAAGTGGGAGTGATGGGCTTTGGTTGCTATTTTGATAGATGATGAAAGGCAGACCTGAGGTGTGCAATATGTGACTTGATATTTAAAACGAGCGCTTTCCATTAAAGTCCGCACTTCAGGCTGCGTGTT